>CM044305.1:68321068-69521068 GCA_024291935.2 Okapia johnstoni | reverse complement strand
AGTATCAGAAAATTACTAGAACTAATCAGTGAATTTAGCAAAGTTGTAGGATACAAAATCAATACACAAAAATCACTTGCATTTCTATGTACTAACAGTGAAAAATAGAAAGAGAAATTAAGGAACAAATCCCATTCACCATCACAACAAAAAGAATTAAATATCTAGGAATAAATGTACCTAAAGAGACAAAAAAAAAAACACTGTACACAGAAAATAATAAGACACTCACAAAAGAAATCAAAGACAACATAAACTGATTGAGAGATATTCCATGTTCCTGGGTAGGAAGAATCAATATTGTGAAAATGACTATACTACCAAATGCAATCTACAGATTCAATGTGATCCCTATCAAATTGCCAATGACATTTTTCACAGAACAAAAAATTCCACAATTCATATGGAAACACTGAAGACCCCGAATAGCCAAAGCAGTCTTGAGAAAGAAGAATGGAGCTGGAGGAATCAAGCTTCCTGACTTCAGATTATACTATAAAGCCACAGTCATCAAGACAGTATGGTATTGGCACAAAAACAGAAACATAGACCAATGGAAGAAGACTGAAAGCACAGAAATAAACCCATGCATCTATGGGTATCCAATTTTTGACAAAGGAGGCAAGAATATACAATGGGGCAAAGACAGCCTCTTCTATAAATGATGCTGGGAAAACTGGACAGCTACATGTAAAAGAATGAAATTAGAACACTTCCTTATACTGCACACAAAGATAAACTCAAAATGGACTAAAGACCTAAATGTAAGGCCAGAAGCTATAAAACTCTTAGAGGAAAACGTAGGCAGAACACTCGATGACATAAATCAAAGCAAGATCCTCAATGACCCACCTCCTAGAGTATCAGAAATAAAAACAAAAGTAAACAAATGGGACTGACTAAACTTAAAGGCTTTTGAACAGCAAAGGAAACTATAAGCAAGATGAAAAGACAACACTTGGAATGGGAATAAATAATAGCAAATGAAACAACTGACAAAGATTAATTTCCAAAATATACAAGCAGCTCATACAAATCAATACCAGGAAAACAGAAACCCAATCAAAAAGTGGGGAAAAGACCTAAACAGACATTTCTCCAAAGAAGACATACAGATGGCTAACAAACATATGAAAAGATGCTCAACATTGCGCATTATTAGAGAAATGCAAATCAAAACCACAATGAGATATCACCTCACATCCGTCAGAATAGCCATCATCAAAAAGTCTACAAACAGTAAATGCTGGAGAGGGTGTAAAGAAAAAGGAACACTTTTGCACTGCTGGTGGGAATGTAAATTGATACAGCCACTATGGAAGATGGTATGGAGATTCCTTAAAAAACTAGGAATAAAACCACCATATGACCCAGCAATCCCACTCCTAGGCATATACCCTGAGGCAATCAAAATTGAAAAAGACACATGTATCCCATTGTTCATTGCGATACTATTTACAATAGCTAGCACATGGAAGCAGCCTAGATGCCCATTGACAGATGAATGGATAAAGAAGTTGTGGTACATATACACAATGGAATAGTACTCAGCCATAAAAAGGAACACATCTGAGTCGGTTCTGATGAGATGGATGAACCTAAAACCTATTATACAGAGTGAAGTGAGTCAGAAAGAGAGTAAATATCATATTGTAACGCACATATACGGAATCTAGAAAAATGGTTCTGAAGAATTTATCTACAGGAGAACAATGGACAAAGAGGCATAGAGAATAGACTTACGGACATGGGGGGAGGGGAGGAGAGGGTGAGATGTATGGAAAGAGTAACATGGAAACTTACATTTCCATATATAAAGTAGATATCCAACGGGAATTTGCTGTATGGCTCAGGAAACTCAAACAGGTGTTCTGTATCAACCTAGATGGGTGGGATGGAGAGGGAGATGTGAGGGAGGTTCAGAAGGGAGGGGATATATGTATACCTGTGGCTGATTCATGTTGAGGATTGACAGAAAACAACAAAATTCTGTAAAGCAATTGTCTTTCAATAAAAAAATAAATTAAAAAAATAGAACTAATAAAAAAAAGAAAAAAGTGAGGCTTTATAATGATATGTGGATGCTACATGGAATTTTCAGTGAAAATAGAGGAAATTCACATCGCGCCAACTTATATGATTCAGTATACCCTAAATATGATCTGGGTGATCTGAGGACAAAAACAAAAAAACCATGGAAAGAGCTGCTTTTTGTGCTTTTTTTCTGTTCTTCCCTATGTGTACCTCCTGTATTTTGAGAGGAAGGCAAAATAAAGAAATTGCTCCCTGATTTAGTTACCATATCTGTCATGTCTTCAAAAAACATGAAGGTAGAACCTTGAAAATTATCTATAAAATAGATATATCGGTGTTTTTCAAATGGATGCCCTTGGGTTATATTATTTTGCTCAACTGTATCTGATCGACTATTGAGACACTTCAGAAGAAAAAATGTGGGATTTTTAAAATACAATACTTAAGGTTAATTAAATGATGACACCTCATTATAAAGGACTCAACATTCATTCAATAAAAATATGCCTTAAGCCATTTTCTATGTACATGGTGTTTGATTGGCACTTGAGAATATGACAGTGAAGAACAAGCAAATAGTATTGGCCTTCTTGGAGCTTATATTCTTGTGGAAAACACAGTTAAAACTACTACCAAAATTAACTATTTAATTATAATTTTGACCAGTACTCTAGAGGTGGTTAGAGAGTGCATCACAGGGGCATCTCCCCTAGACTGGGATCTGAGAAGAAAAGAGAGAGAGAGAATTTCAAGCAAAGAGAAGAACATTGGGAAGGTCTTGAGATAGGGAAGAACAGAGTACAATTCAGAGTGGATGAAAAGTGGTGTGAAATGGGCACATAAGGGCCATATGAAGGGTTTTCATCTCAATTCTATGAGCAATGGGAAGCGATTACACTTTCCTAAGAAAGAGAATGGCAGAATCCAAGTGCATTTTTTAAAATTATTCTTAGAAAGAGATAATAAAGTTAGATGAAAATTTTCACATGTTAGGTGAGGAATCATGGTAGCTAGCACCAAGGGTGTGGCAGTGAGAATGAGAAAAGCAGATATACTAAAAGATTTGAGAGACGTTTTAGGTGTAAAAATCAATAGGACTCTTTTTTTGGTTAAACTTTTTACATCATTAATATTTTAAGATAATTGTATATTCATATGTAACTGTAAGAAGTAATACAGAAAATTTTCAATTTTTCCTGAGGCAACATGTGGCAGAATTGTAATACAACATCACCATTAAGATATTGATGTTGGTATAATCAAGATACAGTACATTTTCATCAGTGCAAGGATCCTTCATGTGACCCTTTTATATAGCCCCATTTACTCCCATCATTCCTTCCCACCTCCACCTCTCCTTATTCCCTGGCAACCATTAATCTATCACTCTTTGTATAATGTTTCAGCAGGACTTTTATGACTAATTAGTTGTGGAGTATGAGAGAAAAGAGAGAAGTCAAGGGTGACTTCCAGGTTTCTTGCTTGCATAATTGGATATATAAAGTGCTGAAGTCGGACAAAGATTGAGGAAGGTGATGACTTGTTAAGTTTTATTCATACTGAATTTGAGTGGTTTGTGAAATATACAAATGGAAATGCTGAAGAAAGTTGTAAATATGAGTCTGTGACTTTTCACAGCAACCTGTGTTAAAACAAATATAATTTCCAATTAAATTATGCAAGTAAATGGTTTTGTCCCCATTTTACAAGTATTATGTCACTGTTTGTTTCCAGTCAATTGTTTTTCATCGTTTTTACCATTACTTCTACAAGAATATGCTCACAACATTTTTGGTAAACCAAAAATTTTTATTTAATGTCATGTATAAGAAACAATCACCTGAAAATTAACAGGCTAAAAATGAAAGAATTGGATAGTATATGTTTCCATATCTCCTTAGCTACTGCTGACTTGCTTATAATTTTTCCTTTCTGGTTTGTCTCTTCACCAGCTGTTTGAATAAAAAATGTTGAAATGTCCACATATTCTAAAAATATATTTGTCCACAGTCAAATCACTTGAACTTTCATATCCGATGAAGACAATGGATTAAGAGGGCTTAAAAAATATCCCATTAAGGATGCATATGTTTGAAACTAATGAAGAACTGGTCTCATTATCATCAACTTGAAATAAAAGCCACTGTTGAACAAAACAAATTTTATAGATGTTGACTAGAATACGTAGCTTTTCCCATGTATTTTCAAAGGCAAATGTGTTAATTCTTTCCTATGCCTTAAATAGGTTGCAAAACCCATCTCTGAATGCCAGTGGTACTACTGCAAACACACACAGACTGTGGGGGGGTCACATGGATCACATTTTGCACAATACACTAGCGAACTGTGACACAGAAATGCAGGAACGTGCCTGCTGGGTGTTCACTTTACTTGATCCTACACTTTGCAAAATGTTTTTTCTAACACTCTTGATTCTTTGATTGCTGATGCAGCATTCACCAGGCCTTCAAAATAAGATTTGCAGTTAAAATGAAGAAGATATATTTTCAGAAAAATTAACACTTGGTGTTACATTTTTCCATTTTCAAAAAGGAGCATTAGGAGAAGCTGGAGAGAGTGGGGGAAGAGGGTTGCAGAGATTCTATAAGGCTGGGAATATTATTTAGTAGGGGAGGTAAAATCAAGTTTGGTTCCCCAAATTGTTCTTGGTTCTAACAGAAATGTTCATGTTCATGTGAAAAGTGAACATTGACTAGAAAAATCTTAAAATGCTTGAATGGAATATAAATTTTGTCCACATAACTTTAAATGACTGACCTTTTTAGTTATTGCTGTTCTTCCTTGGGATCATTCTTTTATATACTCTGTTAGAAAGTCTGTTCAGTATACATTTTTCTAATAAGAAAAAAATAGGTCAGTATTAATATGAAGATTAGTCATATTATTTTTATCTGCCTATAAAAATTCAGAGAAACAAAGAGGAAGAAACAAAGGGACACAGAGACTATCACTGACTTTGGTTTCCCACAATTGTCAATAAATTTGAGGGAGATAGGTTAGGCTACTAAAGGTGAGGGGTAAGGGGAAGGTTTATTGGATGAAGGTGGTCAAAAGTTACAAAATTCTAGTTGTGAGATAAATAAGTACCAGGGATGTAATGTGCAACATGGTTTATAGAATTAACACTGCTGTATGCTACATTTTAAAGTTGTTAAGAGAGTAATCCTAAGAGTTCTCATCACAAGGAAAAAGTCTTTTTTTTCTTTGTCTTTTAGTCTTTATCTATATGCAATGATGCATGTTCACTAAACCAACTGTAATAGTCATTTCATCATGTGTGTGAGTCAAATCGTTTTGCTCTATACCTTAAACTTGTACAGTGCTATGTGTCAGTTATATCCCAATAAAACTGAAAGGAAAAATACATGCATGTACATATAAATACATAAGTTTGAGGAAGGGAAGACATGAATGGTTTCAGTCTATGGATCACCATAGAAACATCATCTTTCTTCCATATTGCCCATCACCTACATCAATGTGTTTCACCACACCCTGCTCTTACTCCCTTCATTTCCCACTCCCCCATTCCCTACACATATGGTCTGCTCCAGATGTCTTCATTCTGGGGAACCAAAACACAGCTTCTTTTCTCAAAAAAGGTTGTCATCCTAAAAAAAGTTTTCCTGTGAGAGGCCTACTGCTGAGATCAATTCCCCACAGTTCCAGATTGATTCTTTCAAATCTCCATCAGAAGCAGGGAAAAAGAAAAAAAGAAACTGGGACAACTCTACATTCACTGATGTAATCTTTCCAAACTTAAGAAATTTGCTCACACATGGTCTCATTAATGGTAAATTTAACTTGCATCTGCAGACGGGAACTTTCCTCTTCAGTAATGTTCATCCTTAACAGCATCCTGGAACACACTTATCTTTGCCAAAAAGCATCTGGAAGAGAGAATGTTATCTTTTACAAACCATTCTCAGCGAGGAAGACTACAAGGTAGATAAGAAAAGTAGTTTTTTTACAGTTAAGATGGAATCCTGTTTCATTTTCCCGCTCTCATTTTAATTCAGTCATACTGGCCTCCCTGCTATCCTTCTGATCTGGAAGCTCACTTCTACCTCAGGGCCTTTTCATTACCATTCCCCTTGCCTCAGAAGGTCTTCCCTCACAAATTTCTTTTCCTTATCTCTTCTCTAGTCCTGTCAACTTATTAGAGGAGATTTCTCTGTCTCCCTGTTTAAAATTGCAGACCTCTCTCCCCTGTTCCAACTCTTATTCCCTGCTTTTGTGGTGCTTTAGTCCCTAAGTTGTGTCCAATTCTTGAGACCCATGGACCATAGCCTGTCAGGCTCCTCTGTCCATGGATTTCCTAGGCAAAAGTATTGGAGTGAGTAGCCATTCTTTTCTCCAGGTGATCTTCCCATCCCATGGATCAAAGCCAAGTCTCCTGTATTGTCTTCTGCATTGCAGTTGGATTCTCTATCAGTGTGCCACCTAGGAAGTCCTACTCTGCTTCTATCTCTCTTTATAACACTTATCACTGTATATTTTGTATGATTTTCTTTTTCTGATATCACTTGAATGTAAGCTCCTTGAAGGTAAGGATCTTCATCTGTTTTATTCATTGCTACATCCTCAGTACCTAGAAGATTCAGTCAGTCAGTTCAGCCAGTCAGTCACGTCCAACTGTTTGTGACCTCATGGACTGCAACACGCCAGGCTTTCATGGCCATAACAAACACCTGGAGCTTGCTCAAACTCATGTCCATCAAGTCAGTGATGTCATCCAATCATCTCATCCTCTGTTGTTCCCTTCTCCTCCTGCCTTCGATCTTTCCCAGCATCAGGGTCTTTTCAATGAGCCAGTTCTTCACATCAGCTGGCCTAAGTATTGGAGCTTCAGTTTCAATATTAGTCTTTCCAATGAACATTTAGGACTGATTTTCTTTAGGATTGACTGGTTTGATCTCCTTGCAGTCCAAGGGATTCTCAAGAGTCTTCACCAACACCACAGAACAAAAGCATCCGTTCTTCAGTGCTCAGCCTTTTTTAGGGTCCAACTCTCACATCCATAATTGACTACTGGAAAAATCATAGCTTTGACTAGACAGACATTTGTCAGCAAAGTTTTGTCTCTGATTTTTAATATGCTGTCTAGATTGGTCGTAGCTTTTCTTCCGAGGAGCAAGTATCTTTTAATTTCATGGCCGCAATCACCATCTACAGGTATTTTGGAGCCCAAGAAAATAAAGTCTCTCACTGTTTCCATTGCATTGTTTCCCCATCTATTTGCCATCAAGTGATGGGACCAGATGCCATGATCTTCTCTTTTTGAATGTTGAGTTTTAAGCCAACTTTTTCACTCTCCTCTTTCACCTTCATCAAGAGGCTCTTTAGTTCTTCTTCACTTTCTGCCATAAGGGTGGTATCATCTACATATCTGAGGTTATTTATATTTCTCCCAGCAATCTTGATTCTAGCTTGTGCTTCATTCAGCTTGGAATGTCACATGATGTACTCTGCACATAAGTCAAATAAGCAGTGTGACAATAACAGGCTTGACATACTCCTTCCCCAATTTGGAACCAGTCCATTTTTCCATGTTTGGTTCTAACTGTGGTTTCTTGACCTGCATACAGATTTCTCAGGAGACAGGTAAGGTTCTGGTATTCCCATCTCTTTCAGAATTTTCCACAGTTTGTTGTGATCCACACAGTCAAAGGCTTTCATGTAGTCAATGATGCAGAAGTAGATGTTTTTCTGGAATTCTCTTGCTTTTTCTATGATCCAATGGATGTTGGTAATTTGATATCTGGTTGCTCTACCTTTTCTAAATCCACCTTGAACATCTGGAATTTCACAGTTCACGTACTGCTGAATCCTGGCTTGGAGAATTTTGATCATTACTTTGCTAGCATGTGAGATGAGTGCAACTGTGTGGTAGTTTGAGCATTCTTTGGCATTGCCTTTCTTTGGGATTAGAATGAAAACTGACCTTTTCCAGCCCCATGGGCACTGCTGAGTTTTCCAATCTGCTGGCATATTGAGTGCAGCACTTTCATAGCATCATCTTTTAGGATTTGAAATAGCGCAGCTGAAATCCCATCATCTCTATTAGCTTTGTTCACAGCGATGCTTTTTAAGGTCCACTTGATTTTGCCCTCCGGGATGTCTGGCTCTAGGTCAGAAATCACACCATTGTGGTTATCTGGGTCTTCAAGATCTTTTTTTGCATATTTCCTTTGTGCATTCTTGCCACTTCTTCTTAATATATTTTGCTTCTGTTAGCTACATGTCATTTCTTTCCTTTATTGTGCCCATCTTTGCATGAAATGTTCCCTTAATATCTCCAATTTTCTTGAAGAGATCACCAGATGGTCATCATGTGGATATCACCAGGTGGTCAATACCAAAATCAGATTGATTATATTCTTTGCAGCTGAAGATGAGAAGGTCTATACAGTCAGCAAAAACAAGATAGGGAGCTGACTGTGGCTCAGATCATGAACTCCTTATTGCCAAATTCAGACTTAAATTGAAGCAAGTAGGGAAAGCTACTAGGCCATTCAGATATGACCTAAATCAAACCCCTTACAATTATACAGTAGAAGTGAGAAACAGATTCAAGGGATTAGATCTGATAGACAGAGTGCCTGAAGAACTATGGACCGAGGTTCATAATGTTGTACAGGAGGTGGTAATCAAAACCATCCCCAAGAAAAAGAAATACAAAAAAGGAAAATGGTTTTCTGAGGAGGCCTTACAAATAGCTGAGAAAAGAATAGAAGTGAATGGCATAGGAGAAAAGGAAAAATATATCCATCTGAATGCAGAGCTTCAAAGAATAGCAAGGAGAGATAAGAAAGCTTTCTTAAGTGATCATTGCAAAGAAATAGAGGAAAACAATTGCATGGGAAAGATCTAGAAGAGTAGGAACTTAAATATTTGTTCAATAAATTAAACAGGTGAATGAGTGAACAAATGAGTGAATGAGTAAATGAATATTACGCTAAAATAACACTTTGTCTAAACCTGCACTCTATCCTGTACAAATAAAAACTGTCAAATTGCACCACAAGTGATTCACCATCATCTTCAGCTTAACCTTATTTTGACTTACAGGCAACATCATACACTTAGTTCTAGGCAATAATTTAACCCGTTCATTGACTTGTTAATGACATCATGAACACAAAAGAATCTTTACAATTGGGTGCTAGTAAGTCAGCTAGGCATTGAAATCCTGACAGATTTGGTGGTCCCTAATCATGGTCATTGTGTTGTTTCCCACCCTCACTACATGTTAATGGGTCTCCTGTCATTCCTTTTTGGTGCCATTAGATTTGCTGTTTGCCATGTTAGTAATGGACAGCTCAAGAGCAGATGTTTCTGAAGTATCATTGGTAGCAATGTCACAAAGATTGTGTGGAGTCAAAGGCCAACAAGCCTGACTAATGAGGAGGAGGTTTGGGTAGCTTATATATTGCTTCAGTGAGGGAAGTTTCGTACTTCCCATGCCTCACTGGCTTCTGGAAGCAGCCAGCCATTTTTAACCAGGAGCCACAGCTGTACAGCAATACCTGATCTCTTGATTTTTACCACTTTGACATCATTCATCATTCTCTACCTTAGCTATCTTTGCATTATTTAGTTCCATGGCTGCTAAATTTGTGTCCTCCTACATTCTCTTCATTAAAGTTGCTTCTCAGCACCTGTGGTTTATGGTGCAGAACTCTGACTTACAATTTCACCTGACTAGGCTTCTTGTGTCATTCTGTATGCTGTCAGGTTAGACTACTAGGAGAATTTTTAGATAGAACACTCTTAGCTTATCAGAATAATCAAACCTCTCCTCCTCCCTACCAAAAACTCGGTTATAATATAATGAAATCCTCAGTGTTGCTGTTTTTATACTTTTAACTGTTTTTGAGTAGTATCAACATACCCGCAATTTCATATAATCATAGATCACATGGAACATTAAGGATTATCCATTTCAATGATCTTAGCTTTGAAGATGAGGGAATTAATGTCCCCAAATTATAAGTCTCTTGTGAAAGATCACAAAGCATTTAACTACGTACATGAATATAATTCTATAATAGAACCTGTGCAAACCTGGTCTTTAAGTCTTGTTATCTAAAAAATGGATGTATTAATAACAAATGATAAGAATATGTGTAAAATTTATCACTGTAATCCTAATTTCCTTCACTATTCTAAAACATAGTTACAAAAAATATTACATTGGGACAATTTATTTAGTCTCTCAATATATATTATAAACCAGCATTGTGCTTGGGACTGTGCTAGGGAGATGAAGATGTAAAAGTTATTAAGAGTCATAATCCTTGTCATCATGGAGCTTACAATATACTGGAGAAAATAATGAGTAAATCGATTTAATTACACTTAAGTATAATAAGTGTCAATACAATCGAAATATAGCAAGTTACAGGAGCATGGGAGAATAGTACATAACCTGGTGTGTGATGGAAGTCAGGGAAAGCTCTCTAGAAGAAGTGATTTGAAGTTGAGATATGAACAATGCATAGGATTTAGCTGGGTGAAGTGTTGGTCAAGGGTACTGCAGTGAGACAAAGAGATCGTGTGTGAAAACCTTGAGGTAAGAGGATGCATGACATGTTAGCAGACACTAAGGTGGCTTAGCATGGCTGGAAGATCAAATATCTGTACATTAAGGCAAAACAGGAAACTCAAGAAATAGAAAAGACTTTATAAATTCTCCAAAGGAGCTATGGCTTTATCCTAAGACCAATGAAGAAATATTTCTATTAAGGGGATAGCATGATAAAATGCAACATTGAATGATAATGATTCTAGCTACCAAAAATAAAAGAAGAAGAACAATAAATAAATTAATTAAAGAGTGTAAAACTGGAGTCAGGGAGAACAGTAATATGCTTGTTTAATAATCTGGGCAAGAATCTTGGTGGCCTGAACAAGGGTAGTGATAGTGGAGATGGAGAAAAATGGATAAGATTAATAGGGAATTCAACAGATAGATCTAGCAGAGCATGGATACTGACTTGATGTGTTAGAAGACAAAATGGAGAAATCATATATGACTACTGGGTTTCTACCTTAATAAGCTGGGTGGATGACAGCATCATTTGTTGAGATGGAAAATACCCAAGAGCAAAATTGAACATGGAAGGCAAAGCGATCAATTTTAGCCATGTTCTATTTAAGATGCTTGTAAGATAGCCATCTAAATTTGTATAGCAGGCCACTGGATACACAGGTCCAATGGTTAATGAAGAAATTTGGGTTGAAGATACAGGTTTGAGCGTCTCCAGAACAGACAGGTTAGTCGCAGCAATGAGACAGAATATAAATTAGCAGTGAAAAGGGCAAATAAAAGAATCCTGAAGACTATGAATGTTGAAGTAATTAGCAGAGGAAGAGCAACTAGATAAAGGCCCTGAAAACGAATAAACCTAGAAGTCCAAGACATTGATTGTTTTGAAAAACAAAGGGAGAAAATTTCTCAGGGAGCACCAGTTTTAAAAAAAAATTATCATATGCTGCAGAGCGACCAAGTGAAATAAGAATTTTAAAACATCTCTTTAGTAACAGAGTCACTAGCACCTTTAAGAACAGTTTCAGTGATGAGGGTATAATCCTAGTTGGCCTCCATTTGCCCTTTTAGTCAACAGACATTTTTATTGAATACCTACTCCTAGCCTGGCACTGTGTTAGATGTTGCAGATGCAATTGTAAGCAAGAATGTTATCCTCATTCGCATGGAGCTTGCAATCTTGTGAGGGAAACTGATATTAATAAAGCAGTCATGTAAATAAATCCTAAGTTGCTGCTCTGACAAGGGAAAGTGTTATGTATGAGTATGCATGAAATAGAGGGGTTGTGACCTGGAAGGTTTCTCTGTGGAAATGACATGAACTAAAATGTAATGGATATGTATAAATCAACTAGACATAGCAGAGTGAGGATACTGTGATGATTGGGGTTCTGGGTGAAGGAGAGGGCATTTGCAAAGATCTGGGACAGGAAGAAACATGGCCTATTCATGGAATTTAAAAAAAAAGTGTGTCTAGGGTACAGAGAATAAGGAGGAACATGGTAAGAAAGGTGAAGTGAGGTGGGCTTATGCAGATCACTCAGCTAACAATTTGTTTTTGTCTGAAAAGCAGTGGGAAGCCATTGAAGGGATTTATTATAGGTATCTGTCTGAGGGCAGGGGACAGAGTTGACATAATCAGATTTGCAATTAAAAGGTTGTTCTGGTTTCTGTTAGTAAAAAAGGATTTGAAAGAGAGGAACTGTAGAGGAAGGGAGAACTGTTAGGATTTAAGTTTGCAGTGGTCCAGGCAAGAGAGAGCAATGGTATGAACTAAAATAATAGAAATTAAAAGAAGTAAGTGGACTCAACTTTATTTAGAAGGTAAAATGAGTAATACTTTCTGATCAATTAGATATGAGTCTTAGGAAGAGGGACGTGTCCAAAAAAAAAAAAAATGCACGCACACAAAAAAACACTTTTCAAATTTCTGAGTAAAGACAACTGCAACATATTTTCTGAAATATTTGGCTGAGAAATTGGAAAGACAAGAGAGAGTATCTGGGGATAGGCATGAGGTTAGTGAAGAAGACTTTTCCTATTTGTTTTTATTTTTATTTTTTTCCTCTTTACTAAATCTTTTTAAGAGCTTCCCTCGTGGCTCAGATGGCAAAAGCATCTGCTTGCAATGCAGGAGACCTGGCTTCCATCCTTGGGTGGGGAAGATCCTCTGGAGAAGGAAATGGAAACCCACTCCAGTACTCTTGCCTGGAAAATACCATGGATGGAGGAGCCTGATGGGCTACAGTCCATGGGGTCACAAAGAGTTGGACACGACTGAGCAACTTCACTTTCAAAGCTTTTTAAATTTTATTTAATTTTTAATTAAAGGACAATTGCTTTCCAGAATTTTGTTTTTTTGTGTCAAACCTCAACATGAATCAGCCATAGGTATACATATATCCCCTCCTTTTTGAACCTCCCTCCCCATCCCACCCCTCTAGGTTGATCCAGAGCCCCTGTTTGAATTTCCTGAGGCATACAATAAATTCTCATTTGCTATCTATTTTATATATGGTAATGCAAGTTTCCATGTTACTCTCTCCATACACCTCACCCTCTCCTCCCCTCTGCCCATGTCCATAAGTGAATTCTCTATGTCTGTTTCTCCACGGCTGCCCTGGAAATAAATTCTTCAGTACCATTTTTCTATATTCCATATATATGCATTAGTATATGATATTTACCTTTCTCTTTCTGACTTACTTCACTCTGTATAATAGGCTATAGGTTCATCCACCTCATTAGAACTGACCGTTAAGTGTGGTATGGCTTTGGACTGTTTTTATTTTTTAAGACGGTAAAAACATAAGTATGATGAAATGTTGACCTAGAGAGATGGAAGAAAATTCATATACAAGGGAAAGAAGAAATAATCAAATACCTCGTTCTCTGAAAATGCAGAAGGAAGCAAATTCTACAAGACTTGAGAAAGAAGCAAATAATAGGTGGGTCTGCAGGCAAGTCATAAAGCTGGTGAAGAGATGATAAGGACATCCCCTTCTGATATCTGCTATTAATATTTCCTCTGTGAACTCAACGGCTGAAAGTGAAATGGGATGTGGTTGTGTCGACATTTGTCACCGTGTTATTTATATGAGTAAAGTTTTAAAAGCAATCCAAATGCTTACCACAGGGGATGGGTAAAATAAATTATGACATGTGTTACACTGTTCTAGTGCAAAATACTTAAAAATCCTGTTGTAGAAGAGTATTTTAGATGGAAGGAAACTATCTACTATATGTTTTACATGAAAATAATAGTTTACAAAAGAATATGTATGGTATGGTATTGTTATTTAGTCAGTAAGTCATGTCCAACTCTTTTGCGACCCTATGGACCATAGCCTACCAAGCTCCTCTGTCTGTGGAATTCTCCAGGCAAGAATATTGGAGTGGGTCGTCATTTCCTTCCATAGGGCTTCTTCCTGACCCAGGGATCAAACCTGCCTCTCCTGCATTCTATTCCACTGAGCCACCAGGGAAGCCAGAAAAAATTTTTGCTAGTGTGATAAAATAATGTAAGCATTAATTTGTATCCCCCCTTTAATGTCTAGCTCCTGGGTCATATGGACTATCTTAGTAAAAAGAAAATTTTAATAAGAAATAAATGTTTACATAGCAAAAAAGATAACAGCATAACTTACTCTACTGTTAAGTATAGAAAATGCAAAGAAATGGTTGTAGAATTATATTTCCATTGAAAAAGCATAGGGCTGAATTGTGTATTAATCAAAATAACTATCACATTTTTAAGACACAGGCCAGACACTGTGGTTAGTGCTTCACCTCTGCAATTCGATGAAGGTATCAATATGATCTTTACTGTATGGATGAGAAAACTGAGGCCTTGAGGGTCCATTTGGTTAAAATAGTTTACCAGGAAGAAGCAGACTCAGATTTGGAACCCAGGTCTGTCTGATCCTGGTGACAGTGTGCTGCACTACACAATGACAGGAATTAAAAAAAAAAAACAGCTTCAATGAGCCTGTTTCACAAACCTACACCTCTGCTAGCAAAATCACCATTTTAACTGAAAAAAAAAATGAAATGAACCAATATAAGAAAAAAAATTCTGCTTTGATTAATATGTAAACACTATTTATTTAACAAAAGATATTTAGACAGTTTTTCTGGAGGAAAATTAATATTGCCAATGCTACAGAAACAATCACAAGCCCTGTCTCATTTCTTAAACAATTGGCAATAGTTTAAAAGGTTTTTAAAGGACAAAAATAAAAATTGAGTGAAAATTGAAAATGACACAAAAGGCACTTTCACATCATCAAAAAAGCTTTCAACAACTGTAGATATTGTCTAAGGATATTTGCTAATTGTGCTGCTGTTTCAACCATTACCATCACCAGCTTTTATTCTTACCTTGGATCAGGAACAGTAAGCAAGCTGGAAACAATACTCTTTTTTACTCTTAATGAAGCTCTAAAACCATTGCCCTAATCCATCTTCTCTTCATTCTTTCAACAAATATTTGTTGAGCACTTATGCTGTGCTTGTTTACAGGATTGCCAAATGGGATGTTATTCTGATACAATTTGATTGAAGTCATGACAACTCCCAGCTGATAAAGTGAAAAAGTCAATTAATCTTTATCATCAAGATATTTGTAAAGGGATATTGTTTTAATTAATGCTGTAGAATTTGTTTCAATGTCCTCTACATTCTGTCCTCCACATCAATCAACCAACAACCAAATAATAATTAAGAAGCAAAGTGAAATATATGTTTCAGCAGCAAGAGTCAACAGACATCTTTCTTTTAGACAGTCCTAGCTGGTGGTATTTGAGAGGGTTGGTTAGTTTGTTGTTGAATTATTAAAATAATAATAAAAATATTTTACATCTCGTTCTTTTCAGCAGAGGAACTTAAAGGTTTCACAAATTGAATTCCTCCACATAACCTCTATAAATGCAGGAGAAAATGAAAGAAAAATATCTACTATATTAAAACAGAACTCATGCTATAGCTAGGAAGTAGTTTCATGAATGACGGTGTCTCTTTTAATATAGTACATCAAATCATCAAATTATGCCATATTTTAACCCTAATGGCAAATTAATTAATTAGAATTGTTTGCTTAGTAAATAGAGGAGTTGAAATGTCACTGCCTTGGTTGGCCTAGATGGATGTCTGATGTGGGATATAAAGTGATGTATTTGGAACCTTTAAACAAAGTAAGAATGAATTACTTTCATTCCTTGTCTTAGCATGGGTTTTCCCTAAAAGCAGAGCCTGAGACAGAGAGAAAGGCTGATAGAGGTAGCTGAATCTCAAAGGGCAGGAGCAAGGGACAGAGACAGGGAAATAGGAAGGAGGGAAAGCCTTATCTGAACATTCATGGACTCCTTTCCTCCTACCAACAGATTCACTCACTCCCTCTAAATTCCTTCTTCTCCTCAACAATTCTGAGGCCAGGACTTTATGGCCTGAAATGGGCCACATCACAGAGAAAAGCATCTGCTTTTGACAAGATTGCAACACTTGCCTGACCAAATCAGACCATCAATTGTACAACTGCACTCGGCTGTTCTTGTCTCTTTTCTCTGTAAAACCCTTATCAATCCCCAAATTTATTTGTCTGCCTGTTGCAACTGTTCGAATAAAGTACCAACTATAATGCTTTGCAACTTTTGTGTTGAAATTTTTTTTTGAAAATTGGACCATATATTCCCCATCATTGCAGGGTGAATTGTTGATCTTAAAGAGGACTACTGAGGAGCTTACTGCAATGAATCTCAGAATCATCTACCTAGGGAAAGAAAGGGATAAACATTATCATCATGAGTCAAAAGTTGGCCTACAGGGCTCTAATTCCCATACACATCTGAGTGGTATAAGCTTAAATGTGAGTAGGTGTCAATGGGTGTCTCAAGCTTCAGCCTCAGAAAAGCTCTGGGGTAGGAAGCCCAAGAATCAAGGTGCTGGCCCAAGATGACGTGCCATCAGTCTATACCTGTGAGGAACTGAAAGCACCTGTGTCCATGTAAAATGTCTCTTCTGGTCAGGGCTGCAATGAGAGGTGAGGCTGAGAGGGTTTGAACTGATGCCAGGGGTACTTGCATGTGTAGGATTTGTTTGGATGGATTTCTCACTTTTATATCTTCTTGGGGAGAGACATTTGACCTTCAAAAATCTCCCCCACTGTTGCCTGTGTTGGGCTGCACCCCACAGGCCTATACGTCTGTAGCTGCCCAGCTTCAAGACCAAAGAAAGAGCCCACAGTCAGTGACAGACACATCAATGGTTTAATGGATGGGGGAGCTTACATGTCTGAAGTAAGGTCCTGGAGCCACACCCCACGCTGTGTGGTGAATGGTAGGCAGGACCTGGCAGCAGTCTTTGCTCTTGGTGGGGGGGTGGGGCAGTTACCAGTTATAGGGGGAATTAATGTCAGTTTGGTTCATCAGTTACCAGGGAAACTAGTAGGGGGCACAGCCCATACAACCCCTTTGATTAGAACAATCACTAGATGGGACCAGGGACAACTATGTAGAAAGGTCAGTCATGTGAGTAGAGTATAGCTGAAGCAGGCACTGGAGGCACAGGAGGTATACAAAGCACAAGAGAATAGCCATCTTGAGTGTCCTGACCATACAGTATGGATCATTTTTTCTACCTTTATTTGATGGACTTTTGAACTTTGTCAACCTGCATCTCCACCCAAATGTAAAATGACCTCAGCAAGTGATGTCGATGGCCCACCTCTTTCTCTTTTGTCATGCTTCAGTTGCTGCGAGTATTGGCTTATACACTGCTCCTAGCAGAACCTTCTCTGAAAAGTCATCCTAGGATGATTAATCTTACAATAAAAATGAGAGAGAAATATATACAGTATTCTCACCCCAGAAATCATGAACCCCACCCCACCCAGGTGTCAATCTGCAGCCAATGACTGACTGACCAACTACTTCAGGAGTCTCCTAAAGGCAAGACTTTTTCCATAATGAGATTCGTGCAGTGGTGTTCTGGTAAACGGACTCTTGGAGGGGTGATGGGAGGCTCTGATTTGTAGTGTTTGCTCCTGATTTCTGTAGTACAAATTCTTCCACTATGACTGGTGTCGATCTACCAACCTGACATCACTAAAATGGGTCTTCTTTCAATGAGTTGGCTCTTTTCATTAGGTGTCCCAAGTATTGGAGCTTCAGCTTTAGCATCAGTCCTTCCAATGAATATTCAGGGTTGATTTCCTTTAGGATTGAATGGCAGTCCAAGGGACTGAAGAATCTTCTCCAGCACTACAATTCAAAAACATCAATTCCAATTCTTTGGTGTTCGGCCTTCTTTATGGTCCACCTCTCACATCCATACATGACTACTGGAAAAATCATAGCTTTGACTAAACGGATTTTGTCGACATAGTTATGTGTCTGATTTTTAATATGCTGTCTAGTTTATCATAACTTTCCTTCCAAGGAGCAAGCATCTTTTAATTTTGTGGCTGTAGTCACTGTCCACAGTTATTTTGGAGCCCAAGAAAAGAAAATCTGTTACTGCTTCCACTTTTTCCCCTTCTATTTGACGTAAAGTGACGGAATCAGATGCCATGATCTTAGTCTTTTGAATATTGAGTTTTAAGCCAACTCTTGCCCCTCTTCTTTCACCTTCATCAAGAGGCTCTTTAGCTCCTCTTCACTTTCTGTCATTAGAGTGGTATGCATCCCATGTTTACATGTTATTAAAACTGTGTTTGATTTTCTCCTATTAAACTGTGAATGTCAATTTAATTCCTTAAACTAGCCAGAAAAACCTCCAAGAGTGAAGTAAAATCTCTTCCTCCTCAATAATGAGTGCAATCTGCTCTTACAAGCCTGCTCCAGCACACTGATCGATCACGCCCAGTGCTTGCTGTGGAAAGCCTAAGGTAAGCTGTCAGTAAATATCTGTTGTAAGCTACATTTTTTTTCTCAACAGCTTTCCCTGCCCTGGTTTGGTTCTCTCACTTCCATACAGACCTCTCCAAAGAGTCTTCCCTCAGTGAAGCACTTATAGGAGAACTCTGGCCTCAGGCTCTGCTTCTAAGGAAGCCAACTCACAACAAAGAAAAGAAGAGTCAACTGCTGGGAGTATTGTGCCCCTTAACCATCTCTATAGGTCTGTGTGAGTTAGACGCCTTGGCTAACATTGCAATCCTGCCTCTTGTTAAGATAATTGTGCCCACCTTGTTTTTGGTTAAGATGACAACCTGGTGGCTCAGATGGTAAAGAATCTGCCTGCAATGCAGGAGACCCAGGTTCTATCCCTGGGTCAGGAAGATCCCCTGTAGAAGGGAGTGGCTACCACTCCAGTATTGTTGCCCACAGAATCCCATGGACAGAGGAGATTGGTAGGCTACAGTCCATGAGGTTGCAAAGAGTCGGACATGACTGAGAGACTAACACATTACTTCAGGATCCCTTAATCTACTGTTATTTTCAGGAGACTCAGTTTAATGAAAATAACTCTTACTATCAGTCCTTGCCTACAGTGAATGAGAACCATTGTACTTCTCAGTGTCAGTGATGCTTGTTTCACTAACACATTCCTCACGACTTTGGTCAATGGGGTATCTTCCAGACCTTACTGGAGGAACACAGACAGCAGTTGCATTTTCTGGTCATTCAGAATATATCCTCTGTAGCATGGTCACTTCAATAAGCATTTTGGTCTTCTTTTCTGTCGTCTTCCATGGCAGTTCTGAAAATTTTACTTCACTTACTTGGGGCCACCACTTTATCCAAAAGTACAAGTGCCATTCTAACAGCACACTAGCCTCATCTTCCAAGTTTCTTGCCAGGGTTGGGTGTTTAAATTGTATTAGAAGAGAGTGTATCAGTATTGATAAAGTCTCATTTCTCTGAGAATGAAATCTTTGCTTGCACCCTCCCTTGATTCAGCATCCTTGGGAAACCATCCCCCACACACTGCATCAGATCTTGGCACTTGTTGGCTAGGTTCTTTAGAGTGTTTGTGTTAGTCTTCCCCTCTCTTCCCATGCTTCACACTTCCACATTCAGATTAGGTGTGACATAGCTGTAAGAATTGGTTTGGTGGCAAGGAGGGCACCTAAGGGTAGACTATAAGTGGCCACAGGTTTTCTTGCAAGAAAGGCTTCTGCATTATTGTTAAGCACTAGCCTCTAAGAGGAGGAGCAGATCACTTCTGCAAGTTCAGAGTATTTGGGGAACCAATGAATTCAATATATTTTAAGAAGAGCTTTGTTGAGATATAATTCACATACCATACAATTTACTCCTTTAAAGTGTACAATTCAAGGCTTTTTCAAGTATATTCACAGATACATGCCACCATCACCACAGTCTATTTTAGAATATGCTCATCAATCAAAAAGAAACACTGTGCCCTTTAACTATTCTCCAGTCCTGTTATCATAAATATAAACCATATAATATATGCTCTTTGTGACTGAATTCTCTCACTCTAGCATCATGTTTTCCAGGTCCATCCATGCTGTAGAAGT
Organism: Okapia johnstoni; assembly: GCA_024291935.2. Classification (NCBI taxonomy): domain Eukaryota; kingdom Metazoa; phylum Chordata; class Mammalia; order Artiodactyla; family Giraffidae; genus Okapia; species Okapia johnstoni. The sequence goes on along the minus strand of CM044305.1, from coordinate 69,500,984 downwards.
CAAGAGTGTCTACCAAATGTCCCCAGCCCACATTTCAAGCCTCTTCTCCATCTCAGCCAGGGCCTCCATCTTGCTGTAATACCAGAGGTGGGAATATAACACTTCCATATACTTTCACTGTCCTTATAATTAAGTCCTGGGCCAGATCCTCTGGCTATAGAAAGTGAAAGTCTCCTTCAATGCTTCCAAGGCCTTCTGACTTCCACATTTCACCTTAAATTGGTCATTAATCAACCTCAGCCTTTCATTGTTTCTCCCATGCATCCGTCACACTCACCCACAACTGTCCATTGTCCTTATTGCTTATCATTACTACTTGTTCTGAACCTCCCAAACTCCTGAGCTATTGCCACTAATAGTGCATTCCCCTGTACCCTAAGAATGTTAACAATTATTTTGTTATAACATGCCAAAAGCTACCCATACGTCACCTTGTGCCAATAGCAGCATTCTTATTTCCAATCACCTGATGGGTAATCCAACTCCAATATTTCATTTTAAAGTCTACTTCTTCAGAGCATGCTTAGCACTGGCTATGCAATGTCAGGCTCTCTGTGAAACAGACTCTGAGGTGGATACTTAAGTGCAAGAAGTTTATAAAGGAGCACTCTCTGAAACAACATCTATGATGCAATGCAACAAGCAAGATTGGGCAGAGAAAAGTCATTTACAGATTAATAGTAATGAAGACTTCATTTGATCCCACTGGAAGCTCTGGAGCCAAGAGGCCCTCTCAGAGCTTTAAACTGACCCATCATTGAATATGGGCTGCCCCTACTTAGGGACATAACCTTGACCAAAGCAGCTGCCTTCAGTAGAGGGCAATGCCCAGGAAGAGATTCAAATATTTGAACTCTCAGCAGACCACACTTCCAGAAGCTGGGGAAATGAGTGTCCTTGTTCTGAGAGGAGATTTGAAGCAACAGACTAAAGCATCCACTACAAGATCATAATTTAGAATTTGTCATTGTCAATAACTGCCTTGCCCCCAAAACCCTCAATTTCAACCACCTATTCTTCAACCACCACTTCTATCTTTTTTATTTTATACCTTAAGAAACCTTAACTCCAACAGTCTTTGAACTGACACTTCCAATGCACCCATCCTACCCATATTTTTGATTCTTCACTCCCTTAAATTTTCTCTTCCTCCACCCATCTTAAATCTATATTTGACTAATCATCAATTTGCATATCATATGGGATACAGCTGATATGTACTGAATTGTGTCTCCCCCCCAATCCTATGTGGAAGCCCTAATCCCCAATATGACTGTATTTGGAGACAAAATCTTTACCAGAAACTGAACATGGCTGGATGTTAATCTGGCACTTCCACATCCATGACTGTGAGAAAATGAATTTTTTGTAAGTCACCCAATCTGTGGTATTTTGTTATGGCAGCTTGAGCTGACTAATATGCCAAGTCTCTGGCTAAAGAAAACTACCCACTCATATTAACTACCTCAGTTTAAAAGCATGACCATGAATCTCAGGTACATAATGATGCCTGACAATCATAACCTTTCTCAGTTCAGTTCAGCCGCTCAGTTGTGTCCGACTCTTTGCAACCCCATGGACTGCAGCACTCCAGGCCTCCCTGTCCATCACACACTCCCAGAGTGTACTCCAACTCATGCCATTGAGTCTGTGATGCCATCCAACCATCTCATTCTCTGTCGTCGCCTTCTCCCCCTGCCCTCAATCTTTCCTAGCATCAGGGTCTTTTCAAATGAGTCAACTCTTCGCATCAGGTGGCCAAAATATTGGAGTTTCAGCTTCAACATCAGTCCTTCCAATGAATATTCAGGACTGATTTTCTTTAGGATGAACTGGCTGGATCTCCTTGAAGTCCAAGGGACTCTCAAGAGTCTTCTCCAACACCACAGTTCAAAAGCATCAATTCTTTGGCGCTCGGCATTCTTTATAGTCAAACTCTCACATCCATACATGACTCCTTGAAAAACCATAGCCTTGACTAGACGGACCTTTTTTGGCAAAGTAATGTCTCTTCTTTGTAATATGCTGTCTAGGTTGGTTATAATTTTTCCTCCAAGAAGTAAGCGTCTTTTAATTTCATGGCTGCAGTCACCATCTGCAGTGATTTTGGAACCCCCCAAAATAAAGTTGGCGACTGTTTCCACTGATTCCTCATCTATTTGAGATGAAGTGATGGGACTGGATGCCATGATCTTTGTTTTCTGAATATTGAGTTTTACGCCAACATTTTTACTCTCCTCTTTCACTTTCATCAAGAGGCTCTTCAGTTCTTCTTCACTTTCTGCCATAAGGGTGGTGTCATCTGCATATCTAAGGTTACTGATGTTTCTCCCAACAATCTTGATTCCAGCTTGTGCTTCATCTAGCCCAGCTTTTCTCATGATGTACTCTGCATATAAGTTAAATGAGCAGGGTGACAATATACAGCCTTGACGTACTCCTTTTCCTATTTGGAACCAGTCTGTTGTTCCATGTCCAGTTCTAACTGTTCCTTCCTGACCTGCATACAGATTTCTCAAGAGGCAGGTCAGGTGGTCTGGCATTCCCATCTCTTGAAGAATTTTCCACAGTTTATTGTGATCCACACAGTCAAAGGCTTTGACATAGTCAATAAAGCAGAAATAGATGTTTTTCTGGAACTCTCTTGCTTTTTCAATGATCCAGCAGATGTTGGCAATTTGATCTCTGGTTCCTCTGCCTTATCTAAAACCAACTTGAACATCTGGAAGTTCACTGTTCACATATTGTTGAAGCCTGGCTTGGGGGATTTTGAGCATTAATTTACTAGCATGTGAGTTGAGTGCAATTGTGCAGTAGTTTGAGCATTCTTTGGCATTGCCTTTCTTTGGGATTGGAATGAAACCTGACCTTTCCCAGTCCTGCAGCCACTGCTGAATTTTCCAGATTTGCTGGCATATTAAGTGAAGCACTTTCACAGCATCATCTTTGAGGATTTGCAATAGCTCAACTGGAATTCCATCACCTCCACTGGCTTTGTTCGTAGTGATGCTTCCGAAGGCCCACTTGGCTTCACATTCCAGGATGTCTGGCTCTAGTTCAGTGATCACACCATCATGATTATCTGGGTGGTGAAGATGTTTATTTAATTGTCCCCATTCTCTTAGGTGGCTATTTCATACTTCTCACTCCTCAAACTCCCAGTACTTTACTACCCATCCTCAGGAGAGCTGATGACTTTGCTACTTCATCATTGAGAAAATTGAAGCAATCAGAAAAGTATTTCCAGGAACTTCCCTGGAGGTCCAGTGGTAGAACTCTGTGCTTCCACTGCAGGGGTTTGATCCCTGGTCAAGAACTAAGATTCCACATGTCACATGGTAAAAATATTTTAAGATCCCACCCAAACTACAACTGTTCTCCTACCAGTATCTACCACCATATTCCTTTCCTTCCCACTTGGTACCACAGATGAAATATTCATGTTAGCATCCAAAGTCTCTCCCTCATCTGATGTACCAAATCCCATGTCCTCTCCCCTCTTCAAGGGGATCCATTCAACAATCCTCTTCCCCTTCTTTTATTTTTTTTCCTCTCTCTGAGATCCTTCTATCAGTATACAATCATTTGATTATTTTCTCATCTTAAAGAAAACACTTTAATCCTGGTTTCTCCACTAAATAATGCTCCATTTATTTGTTCTCCTTTCAGTAAAACTCTTTGAAAACTTGTTTATACATTGCTATTTCCAATTTCTCTCTTCCAATTCTCTTTCAAACCCACTCTATTTCAGCTTTCAACTCCTAGTATTCCACTGAAAGTGCTAAAGGTCATCAAAGACTTCCATTCATTAATTTTAGTGGTCAATTCCCAGGCCTCAGTTTACTTGCTCTAACACAGCAGTTCTCAAACTGAGGTGATTTTTGCACATGAAGTACTAAATGTCTGAAGACATTTTTGGTTGTCACAATTCAAGGGATTTGGCAAAAGAATTATCTGGCCCCAAATGCCAATAGTGCTAAGGGTGAGAAACCCCAACCAGCCTCACCTAACAAACAATAGATTTTCTGCGTTTGGATTTCAGGGTACCACATTCTCCTGACTTTCCTTTTGCTTCACTGTATACTTCTTCTCAGTGTCTGTTGCTAGTGTTTCCTCCTCTCCCCAACCTCCTAATGTTTGAGAGACCTAGCACTTGGTATTGTACTTATTTCTTCTTTATTTATACTCACTCATTAGATAGTCTCCTCTATTCTCATGGATTTAAATGCCATCTATATACAAAGTTATACTTTCATCAGTCCTTTCTCTAGATTTCTGTACTGAGTTCTGTATAGATTTCTATACAACTGCCTACTCACCCCTCCACTTGATATCTAATAAACATTTCAAAACCTAATATAGTTTATTTCCAAAATGAAATTTCTTACCTTCTTCTGAAAAATCTGAGCAGAGAGTCTCATAGTTTTCTCTGTCTTGGAAAATGGAAACTGTAATTCTTCTAGTAGCTTAGGCCTCAAGTCATAGATTCATATTTGGCTTGTATTTTTCTCTCGTAGTGGGTAAGCCAAAAAATTCATTTGGATTTTTCTGTAAGATGTTATGGAAAAACCTGGATGAAATTTTTGGCCAACTCAGTACCTTACATATAGTCTCTCATCTTGGTCTACCTTCATGTTGTATCAAAATCTGACTTCTTCTTACCATCTCAATTCTTGTTTCTCTGGTCTCAGCCATCATCACCTTTCACCTCTGAATGTTATTATCACCTATAAATAACTGAAATATTGTCCTAATTGGTCTCTCCATGTCTACTCTTCTTACTACCACAGTCTATTCCCACATAGAAGTTAAAGTGATCTTTTCAGATGCCATATCAAATTACTCCTGTGTTCAAAACCTGCTGATGACTTTCACTTAGTATAAAAATGAGTCCTCATGATTGCCTACAGGTTCTTAAATGAACTTTTTCCTTTTTATCTCTGATCCCATCTCCTACCACTCAAAAAGTCTGTATTTTAATCTAAAATTAATTTTCTTTTATGTATGATGATTCTAGGCATCAACATTGCTCCTCTTGGGTTTGGGTGCATCTTCATTCTTCATAGCTACTTTAAAGTCTGAGAAGCATTAATATTTCCTATTTATCTTACAGTTTATCATACATACTACCCAAATTGAGATCTTTTCCACACATATTCATTTTGAAGCAACACTTTAGGCCTAGTCCCATTAAACCTCTCCCTATTAAATCCTCACCCCACCTTACATTTTTAGAGAGAAGAAACTGGCTTTCTACACCAAGATTTCCTTGAAATAGGGTCTTTCCTTTTTCTTTCTTAATCAGAATATAGAAAAACCTTTGCTTGTTCTCTTCTGCTAAAAGCAAAAGAAAATTTTTTAAAGTGCATTTCATGACTCTAAGTACTGAGCAACTCCTATAAACAGCTCCATTTGAATCTTGGAAGATGGCAACTGAATCCACTCACCTGTCTGCAAACCATCTTCCTTTCTCATTAATACTTATTTTCCCTCTAGTACTAAAGGCAATTCATTTAGTTATTGGCAGACTCCTAGCATTTTATTTTTGACCTAACTCACTTTCAGATACTTCTTATAGGTGCCGACTCTCTTGCATATATTTTGACTTCTCTAAAAATTTAAGTAAAAACTCAATGACACATTCTAGATTTTAAACAAAGATACATACTCCTTTTTTTTTTTTTTATTTCACCACATGGCTTATAGGATTTTAGTTCCCCAACCAGGGCTCAAACCCAGGCCCTCGACAGTGAGAGTGCAGAGTCTTAACTGCTGGACTGCCAGGGAATTACTACACAGTCATTTCTTCACAATGGGTAAGTGAACTAGGTCTACAAACCTAAGAATTGAAAAGCTGAATGATGTATTGGAGTCTTATATAGCCTACGATGGGGCTTCCTTGGTGGCTCAGATGGTAAAGAATCCACCTGCAATGCAGAAGACCTGGGTTCAATCCCTGAATTGGGAAGATCCACTGAAGGAAGACATGGCAACCCACTCCAGTATTCTTGCCTGGAGAATTCCATGGACAGAGGAGCTTGGCAGGCTACAGTCCATGGGGTCACAAAGGGTTGAACATGACTGAAAGACTAAGTACAGCACATAGCCTATGATAGAACCAAGCCTGAAGCAGATGTCCTAAATTGCCAGGTTTAGAATGGCAGCATGAGTCTCTTAGATGTAGGCACAAAGAACATTTGCATTTTCTGCCATCTTGTGCTTTGAAGCTGTCTCTTTCCTGACTGCTTTCATGTGTTCATTTTTATGTTTGCCTTTCTTTGTATAAAAAAATTATTAAAATCAAATGGATTCTGGTGATATAGGTTTGTGTATTATGTTAAACTCTGAGTTTTTGTGATTTATGATGTGACATATTTTTTTTATGTATTGCAGAAAGCAGTGTAGAGTTAGCTTTTTAAATTCCTTCTTAACTGTCTTGATATGAATGGAAGCCATTTGAAAGCACTATGTATTGACAAGATTCTGTCAAAAATCTACAACTGACTGAACTTGGGCCCAGATCAATTTATTGCAGTCACCACTCTTGTCTACTACATCAGCAAGTAATGAGTGATTCTGTTGGTCATTGTCAACTGATATTCATTCTCTTTTCTACAACTTGAATCCAGAATACTTGGGTTCAGAATTGACAGTCAAAATCAAGCTTATTCGTATACATGAGCATTTTGCTGATAGTAATTAAGATTTTGCTCAGCTTTCAGTCTCTGAGGTATGTGGGTGGGAAAGGCAACAGTAAAATAGTCAAGGGAACTGGAAGATCACTGGGACATGGTGACACATTAGATGTGGGTGGTAGTCACTGGTAGAAAGCTAGACAGGAAGTGCCTCCTGAGTCACTGGGCTAACTAGCAAGATGTATCATATTTACAAGCAAAAAATATAGTGGCAATCTTGTAATTTATTTTTACACTGCAATTTAAACAGGATAGAACTAGTTTGAGTTGTTCCATTCCTGGCCTCTCACTGGATATTTGATGGTCACTTCTCATGCATTTTGTTAACAGTCACAGTTGCAGCTTCATGAGAGCTAGCTTTGATGCGGAGAATTTCTAAATACTTAGGACTAAAATAGAGTACAGAAATTGTTTTGCCCATTTCAAATTGGAGACAGAATAGAATCTAGAGGTCTTGACCCACATCTACTGTGTTTTCCTGTGCACCACATTGCCTGACCTAGAAATTATTAATAATTTTAAGCCTTCTTTTTCAGAAACTGAAAATGTGTTATCAGCTAGCTTTGCAAGTATATTTGAGTTGTGATACTCGTTCGCTTGCAGAATCGGTTTTTAGATACCACCACAATACTATAGGATTAGTTAAAATCCTCAGTGAGATTTGCTAACATTTTCCAAATGTGGGGCAACTTCTATTTGTACTAAAGAGTAACCATAGAAAATTTTCTCCACTCCTGAAGTTTATCACATATTAACTTAAAATTTAAAAATGTCTATGAAAACAATGCTGTTGACGGTAAGGCATTTGTATGTGTTTTCCTAAGGAGTCTGTAGAAAGATCTGCCAGATAACACTAAAGGAACATCAATAAGACTTCTCGGGGTGAAAGCAACTAACTTCACTAGCTTGAAGGCTCCATCAGAGGTCATACCAAAGTGCAGAGGGTTCTGCACTGTTGTACTACATTCCCCAGATAGCTGATTTGCTTGTCACCAATTAGAGCAATAGCCCTGACTTTCTGTAATGCACTCTCCGTATTCTTGTTCTACATTGCAATTAATACTTGCAGGAAATGGAAGCAAAGATAAGAAAGTAAATCCCAGTAAATCACATTTAATCAGCTTCCAATTTTTGGTTGCCATTGACTGCTTTGCCCCTCCCATCCCTCACAGCTTCCCAGGACTGCATTTGAAATAATGCTTGTAGAGCTTCTTTCTATGGTTTCCTGATTGATTGGCAAACTGTATAGCAGCATATTATTCTGTACTACTATTTTCCCAGTGGGCAGTACTGCACAATAGTGATGGGGAACTGTAATGGCACTGCATCAAAAAGTCACTAAAATATAAATTATACAAACTTCCTCATTGCATGAAGCTGGATCCCTTTATCCATTTATATGCATCACTTTTGAATGTAGCAGTGGTAGAAAATGTTAACACTCTGCTTTCCAAACCTGCTCAAATAGGATTTGAATCTAAATGATCTTTGGAGACACGCTTTAATACAGGTGTGTTCGAGGACTTCACACATGGTCACTCTTTGTACTTAATACAATCTCCTTTCTAAGCACTTCCTATCAGAGGAGATTAAAAGTGAATGGAAATTATTCAGTGTAGTTCTGAATTGAAAACTCATAAGCTAGCTACTCTTCAGAGTGCTCAGAACACCTGGGCCACCAGAATTGCTGAAGTAGACAGTGGTATTTATACTGAGATTACAACATCATCTTATTCTAAACGGTATTCTTGTCTTGAAGAGTGCATGGGGGATGCTAGAGCTTCTCAGTACTTAATTGGTTTTCTCCCTTGACTTTAATTCAACTCACCCTAAGCTTGCAAAACTCCAAGGCTGATGTTTCAGGGTGAGAAGACTCAGTGTTTCCAGCTTTGAATACAATATGATAAAGAATCTATTGTACTGTTTGATTAACTGCATATGCAACTACTTCACCCTTTTAAACGGCACCATGATTATATAATCAAGAGCATTCTAAAAATTATTCTTTTGTAGATGAAAAGACAAAATGTTTGTAAGTCTCCAACAAGGATTTTAGAAAATATTTAACTTTCCAAGCCATAATGCATATGCTCACTGCCCGGCAATGCATCATTTATATTATGCCCAGTTATAAAGCCTCATTATTTACTATTATGACATTATTTAGGTATCATTTTCATCATTTAATGTGAATCTCAGCTTCTCAACATTGGTTTCATTTAGCGGTGTGGCAACAATCAAGATCTTAAGCATTCTGGACATAATCCAATTCCCATCTGCTTACTCAATCCTTTATTGGAAGGTCGTTTGAACTGACTGAGTCAGTTGTACCTGAACCAGGAAGGAAGTCTTCTATCTTTTCTGAGATGAGTCAGCACTCGGTTTTAATATTGTACCTGTACCTGGGGAATGGACAATAAAAGCACGAATGGAAACACGCATCCTTAAAGCAGGTATCAGAGTTATATAGTGCTGGAAGCCATCCCAGCCAGCAAACATAAATTAAATATTGAGTCAGGAAAAGAGGACAGAATACAAACCTATCTAAAGTGCTCCCACACTACCTACATATAAATGATTGAAACTCTAGAATAGCATTTCAGGAATTCAGAGTTCCTGGCATGTGTTTTTTCTCAATAATAGGTTCTGCTACTTCTTTAGGACTTAATATGCACCAGGCACTCTGCTGGGCACCTAAAATATATTGTGTAATTTAATCTTTATATCAGCCCTATGACACTAAGAATATTATTATCCTCATCACTTAGACACAAAAACTGAGACACAGAGATATAAAGTAATGAACTGAAGATCACATAGGTAGGAAGTGGTGGGCCCAGAGGAAAACCCTGACAATTTGATGCCAAAAGCCATATGTTTAACCACCATATTATAGTGAGACAGAACAGCTGAACAAATCTCAGTGTACTAATTTGCGGAAAAGGGTGAAAAATTGCTGTTAGGCTCAATGACCCTGAAGATTAAAAAGCTATTCTAGAAACATGATTTAATAGCCCAGTTAGAATTCAGGTAAATGTCCCCAGAAGCCTTATAGGCTGAAGACTGTGGTAATATTCTCATTATGCACTGTTCTCCCAAGAACATGACTGGAAAGAGGCACCACTGAATCAAAACTGAAGACCAAGTTCATTTTGTCCAAATTAATTTCAATAGTTTAAACATTCAGCAAATATTTATTTGGCTCCTCACTATGTGTTAGATCCCAAACTAGGCAGTAGGATGTGTGCTCCTCTCATTTGAAGAGAAAAACAATATCATATGCTAGAAGTTCCTGCAAGTTGAAACATGAGATGAAAGCACAGCATGGGAAATAAGGCATTAAGTTCCATCAGGTTTATTAAGAGGGATAAAACATGGTAGCTACCTTTAGGAAGCTTTTATTCTAAATGAAGAGACTTAGAAAAACTAACTAGTTTAATCTGATAAAAATATAGGCAAAAAACTAACTAGTTTAATTTGGTAAAAATATAGACAAGAACTACTAGGGAAATGTGAAATAAATGCAAGCTCACTGTGGGGGCGGGGAAAGAAGAGGTCTCAAATGTTCATTCACATGCAAAAACCTGGTGATTTTTTGAAAAAGTAGATTTTGATTCTTAAGATCTGTGAGAGGGCCCAAGGTTCTGCATTTCTAACAAGTTCCCAATTCATGTTTGTTTGTTTATCCACAGTTCACACCTGGAGTAAGGAAGAGCTAAGAAAATTTGCTGTTGTTCAGTCACTCAGTCATGTCCGACTCTTTGCAACCCCATGGACTGCAGCATGCCAGGCTTACCTCTCCTTCACCATCTCCTGGAGTTTGCTCAAACTTATGTCCACTGAGTCGGTGATGCCATCCAACCATCTCATCCTCTGTTGTCCCCTCCTCCTCCTTCCTTCAATCTTTCCCAGCATCAGGGTCTTTTCCAATGAGTTGGCTCTTCACATCCAGTTGTCAAAGTATCGGAGCCTCAGCTTCAGCATCAGTCCTTCCAATGAATATTCAGGGTTGATTTCCTTTAGGATTAACTGATATGAGCTCCTTGCAGTCCAACGAACTCTCGAAGAGTCAGGAAGATGTTTACAAAGAAGGGGAGGCTTGAGCTGGATTTTGAAGGAGGAATAGGATATGCATAAGTAAAGAAATAGGAAGAGAACAGTGTCAGGGGAACAGGGGAAAAGTATCAGACTGGATCACAATGTATGTTGCCAAATACTAGGTGATAGTGGTGGAAAAAATGTTAAGACTAGGTCTTGATGAGGGATGGAGACAGGTAGGACACATGACAGGTTCAGGAATTTGAGTCTAAAGAAATGATGAATGATAAATGATGTTGTTTTAGATTTTTTTTTAAAATCTATAAAATTAGCTGCAAATGTTTTCTACCTGATTTGGATAACTGGGTCTCTGTTTATTTCCTTGAGAAACAGTTTGAATTTATTTGTCACCCTAAAGCATTGAGTTCTGATTTTATGGAAATGTACACAACATAAAACATTCAGGTACTAATTTTGAAAAATTAAGAAAATCAATGCATCATTATATTGTTTAAACAACTGCATTGTAATGTAGAGATAGTGGCCTAATGAAGATTATTTGAAGAATTAACTTACTTACACTACTTCATTGCTTCATTTCCTATAATTCTAAGAAGTCTTCTGCTTCAAATGAGAACTTACCTACCATGGTTGGAATAGGTTTTTGAGGAGGAATTACGTAAAGGCTTCCCTGGTGGTTCAGAGGGTGAAGCATCTGCCTTCAATGCAGAAGACCTGGGTTTGATCCTTGGGGCAGGAAGATCCCCTGGAGAAGGAAACGGCAACCCACTCGTGTTCTTGCCTGGAGAATCCCGTGGGCAGAGGAGCCTGGTGGGCTACAGTCTGTGGGGTCACAAAGAGTCAGACACAACTGAGTGACTTCACTTCACTCACTTCACTACACAAAGAAAGCTTAAAAATGAGGAAGATGGACACAAAGATGATGTGAATGATTGTGTCATCAAGTCTGAGAAGCCAGCCTCCACCTTGCTTAGAATGTTAGTGGTGATTCTAGTAATCTAGAATCTAGTGAATTAGTTAGTGAATTATAGTAATCTCGAATTCAAGAAAAGTCATTGAATCTTTTAGTTTTATTTCTCGTAAAAACAAAATGGATGAGCTAGTACCTATATGATGACAAAATATGTCATCAATTCATTGAAAATGAGTCAATTTGATATTTTTTTTTAAAAATTACTTTCATTTCTCAACCATGGTTTTGGCCTTGAAGACACAGCTTTACACTAATTTACAGTACTTACAGTATTACAGTATTTACAGTACTGTAAAGTATTTTTGAAACAGAATATTGTGCTGTTCATTCATCATCAAAATAGTAAAATTCTACAGATGATAGTTATTACTTGGCTCTGCAATCCGGAGGTAAGTAGCACTGTAGAGTATTGTATTCTTTTTCTTGTACACAATGAATAAATAACCATTCCTCTCATGTGGAAAAGCTCAAGGATCTCAATACTTTCTCTTCATCAGAAAAATGCAGATTTTGTGAAAAGTCAATATAAAACACAAACTCCTGTGGCTGTCCTTGAATTCAGAAGTCAGATTACATCAGTTCTTAAATGAACAAGAACTATCCACTTCAGACACTGGAAACATTAGGCAAAGACAGAAATAAAACTTTTCAATATTGCAAATATGGACAAGTTCTAGCTTTATAATAACTATAACAACCCTAGCAAAGAAATGTTCACTTTATAATTGTATGTTTATAAACACACTTCTCAGAAAATTATTCCAAATAATCGGACCCATAGAACCAAGCAAGTACCAATTAAGGCAGTAAACCTGCATGAAGTCAGAATCATTAGGATGCAAATTATAATTTAAACTTCAAAACAGTAGAATTCTTGTGGTCTACTGACAGCATTGCAGATTGTTATTCATACTTAAATGTTCTCCTTGGCTCCTTCACTCAAAAGTCTCAAATGGAAAAGACACTCAGGGAAGCAACAAGTCAGTTGCTACTATTATTTAAAATGAAATTATTCTTGTATGTATCTGATAGTGCTGGTAGGTCTGTCTTGATTTTTGTGGTCTTGTAAGATTTTACTCTGCATTTAAGAACTTTTATCGAAATTGCCAAAGCAATCCTGAGGAAAAAGAACAAAACTTGGGGACATAGCCCTCCCTGACTTCAGACTATACTACAAAGCCATAGTAATCAAAACCATATGGTATTGGTACCAGGAGAAAAACATGAATAGATCAATGGAACAGAATAGAGAGCCCCAAAATAAAACCATGTATCTACAGTTAATTAATCTATGACAAAGGAGGCAAGAATATACAATGGAGAAAGTACAGTGTCTTCAGTAAATGTTGCTGGGAAAATTGAACATCTACACGTAAAACGCTGAGATTAAACATTTCTCACACCATACATAAAAATAAACTCAAAATGGATTAAAGACCTAAATGTGATAACCAAAAAAAAAAAAAATACCTCTTAGAAGAAATATAGGCAGAACACTGTTTGACATAAATGGTAGAAATATTTTTTTGGATTTATCTTCTAAGGCAAAAGAAATAAAACCAAAAATAAACAAATGAGACCTAAGCAAACTTTAAAGCTTCTACACAGCAAAGAAAGCCATCAACAAAATAAAAAGAAAATCTACTAAATGGGAGAAAATATTTGCAAATGGTGCAGCAGACAAGGGGTTAATAACCAATACATATCAAGAGCCCATACAACTCAATTTCAAAAAAGAAAATAACCAAATCAAGAAATGGGCAGAAGATTTAAATAGACATTTTTCCAAAGAAGACATACAGATGTCCAACAGGCACATGAAAAGATGCTCAACATCACTAATTATTAGAGAAATGCAAATCAAAACTGAAACAGAGATACCATCTCACACAAGTCAGAATGGCCATCATTAAAAATTTACAAATAACAAATATTGGTGAGAGTGTGGAGAAAAGGGAACCCTCCTACACTGTTGGTGGGAATGTAAATTGCTACAGCCACTTTAGAAAACAGTATGGTAGTTCCTTAAAAACCTAAAAATAGAGCTATCATATGATTCAGCAATCTCACTACTGGGCATATATATGGAAAAAAAAACTCTAATTTGAAAAGATACAGGCACTCCAATATTCATAGCAGCACTATTCATAATAGCCAAGACATGGAAACAAGCCAAGTGCCCATCAACAGACAATTGGCTTAAGACACACACACACACACACACACACACACACACACACACACTGGACTATTACTCAACCATAAAAAAGAATCAACTATTGCCATTTGCAGCAGCATGGATGGACGTAGAGAATATTATACAGAATATTATATTTAGTGAAGTGGCAGACAGAGAAAGACAAATATCATATAATATCACTTATATGCATAGTCTAAAAAATAATACAAATGGTCCTACATACAAAATAGAAGCAGACTTGCAGAGATAGAAAACAAATTTATGATTAACAAAAAAGGAGAGGGAGGGAGGGAGGGAGGGAGAAATTAGGAGTATAGCATTAATAGATACAAACTAATATACATAAAATAAATAAGCAACAGGGTTTACTATACAACATAAGAAATTTTATTCAATATCTTGTAACAACCTACAATGAAATATAATCTGAAAAAATACATATAGCCAAATCACTTTGCTGTATACCTGAAACTAATATAATATTGTAAATCAACTATACTTCAATAAAAATAATATTAGGGACTATAAGAAATGTTAACTTGAATTTATTTTCTGCATATAGCCAACTACTGAATTGCCAAAAATTATAAATATTTCCTAGTGTATCTAGAAGAAATTTGAAAGTTTCCAGGTTCAGGTTATTAGCAATAGCTTTCCCTCTCACTAAAAGTATTTAAATTTATACTAGTAGGACAGTGTGTGCTGTATAAGGTGAGAAGTATGGTATGATATTTTAGATTTAGAGAAAATGGAAAAACAGCGGTCATCTTTTTGATTAACTTAATCAGCAATATAAATTTTGTACTATGTTCAAAGTGCAAATGGAAATTTTAACCTCTGGCCAAGAGCTAGTAACAGGAAAGCCAGTCAAAGTACATATGAAACAACAGTTTGCAAGTCACTCAGCATCAGATAGCAAAGGAGAGTGATCCCTGATTGATGGGAAAGGACAAAGTGAACCCTAGGATTGGCCCAGATTGCTGATTGAGAGAATTTATAGGCTATAGTTATTCAATGAGGGGAAAACCTGGCTGGGTCTGGCAGATAACCTGAGATCAGAAGATGGAACTAGAGAGACCATGGCAACTTGAGTTTGTAGGACATAGTATTGTAAAGAGAGCTGCCCAGAGCAGAAAGCCCAGAGATCTAACAGAAGATACCTCCTGGAGTATTCTGTAGGATGCTGATCATTGCATGCATGTGAGGAAACTTAGGAAAAGAATCACATGAAAAGATTAGAGGTAATAGTATCCAGCACTCTTACCAGGCAAGTATTTAGTACCTGTTGCCACTAGCTGGATTAGCAAACTTCTTAGTTCAGAATCAAATACTTGGAAAGATATTGCCTCAGTAATGGGAAATAACTGGCCTTAGACTAAACATGGCTGTAGTCCTCCCTAACAAATCTTAAAACCCAGGCCAGAAAGGATCAACCTATTCCAAATTAACTTATCTGCATCCCAGAACACAGCTCAGTAGATTTGTAGTAATACAAAAATACCCAGGATGCACCATTGAGATGTGCTGCTTAGATGTCCTTCAAGAGAAACTGCCATGAAGTGCCTAGTTAACTGCCAGCCTCCATATATGTTCCCTCATAAAGGGTAAGACCACACACATGCCCTGGTTCTACCAGTTAGTGGGGGAGCCTTGTAGGAGTGCTAGTACAGTCTCATTCCTGCCTAACTAGGGATTCCTCTAGCAGGGAAGTGTGGATCAGGGATTCCCAGATTGCCTGGCCAAGGATTTCTCAAAATGAAGGGGCAGTCTAAGTATCTTGTTGCCCAATCTTTCTTTATATCTTCTCTTCTTTCACAGGTATCACACAGCATTGCCTTCTGAAGACTCTCCCTGCCTACTCTAGCTCCCTCTACCTTTGTTCCTTCACAGGTGTTTCCTGCATAATTGCAGAAATCTCTTGCTTTTCTAAAACTATCTTGATATTAACTTCTTGTAAGTACCAATGTAACACAATCTAGGAAGTCCTTAGGTGGAAACATTTAACCAAGGAGACACACCATGATATGCCATGCCAAAAAAAAAAATAGTGACATCAAGGTTATTATAAAGATATTTTATAAAGTTATACACTTATGCTTATCATTATTATCATCAGTAATAACAATGATGATGATGTTAATAGTAATGAATGTTAATATTCATTACACACTCACTATGTAATATTCTTGGTGCTGTCCATATATTCTCTCTTTTAAGTCTCCATAGTAATTCAATGAAGTAGACACTATCAATTTTCCCCTTTTACAGATGATAAAAGAGGATTTGAGAAATTAACCAATTTACCCATTTCCATACAGGTTGTTGTTCAGTCATTCAATCATGTCTGACTCTTTGCAACCCCATGGGCTGCAGCACTCCAGGCCTCCCTGTCCTTCACCATCTCCCGGAATTTGCACAAACTCATGTCCATTGAGTTGGTGATGCCATCCAATCACCTCATTCTCTGTCACCCCATTTTCCTCCTGCCTTCAATCTTTACCAACATCAGGGTCTTTCCCAGTGAGTCGGCTCTTCTCATCAGGTGGCCAAAGCATTGGAACTTCAGCATCATTCCTTGTAAAGAACATTCAGGGTCAATTTCCTTGAGGATTGATTGGTTTGATCTCCTTGCAGTCAAAGGGACTCTCAAGAGTCCTCTCCAGCACCACAGTAAAAAAGCACCAATTCTTCCATGCTCAGCCTTCTTTATGGGCCAAATCTCACATCTATACATGACCACTGGAAAAACCATAGCTTTGACTACGTGGACCTTTGTCAGCAAAGTGATGTCTCTGTTTTTTAATATGCTCCCTAGGTTTGGCATAGCTTTTCTTCCAAGCAGCAAGTGCCTTTTAATTTCATGGCTGCAGTCACCACCTGCAGTGATTTTGGAGCCCAAGAATATAAAGTCTGTCATTGTTTCCATTTTTTCCCCATCTATTTGCCATGGGGTGATGGGACTGATGGCATCATCTTAGTTTTTTGAATGTCGTGTTTTAAGCCAGCTTTTTCACTCTCCTCTTTCACCTTCATCTAGAGGCTCTTTAGTTCCTCTTCACTTTCTGCCATTAGAGTGATATCATCTTCATATCTGAGGTTATTGATATTTCTCCAAGAAATCTTGATTCTAGCTTGAGCTCCATAGAGGTAGTTAATGGCTAAAATTTATTACAAACTCAGGCAGTCTGCCATTATAGTCCACATTTTTAATATCACATCATTTAGCCTATATTCCTCGGTTGGCTTCTCCAAATCCATGACTCCTGTCAGCTTCAAACATCTCAGCCAGGCTTCATAAGTTATCAGTTTTCAGGCTGACTTGATGTAAGGTATGCTGTGACCCAGATCCAGAAGCCAATATAGTGAAATGTGGCTCTGTACTGTCTTGCTGAGAGAACCTCAGATCCTAAAAGACCAACAACATTACAATCTAGATATCAAGGGAAGATTCAGTTAAAGTTCAGTCACTCAGTAGTGTCTGACTCTTTGCGACTCCATGGACTGCAGTACACCAGACTTTCCTGTCCATCACCAACTCCCAGAGCTTGCTCAAACTCATGTCCATTGAGTTGGTGATGCCATCCAACCATCTCATCCTCTGTTGTCCCCTTCTCCTCCTGCCTTCAGTCTTGCCCATCATCAGGGTCTTTTCCAGTGAGTCAGTTCTTCACAGCAGGTGGCCAAAGTACTGGAGTTTCAGCTTCAGCATCAGTCCTTCCAATGAATATTCAGGACTGATTTCATTTAGGATTAACTGGTTTGATCTCCTTGCAGTCCCAGGGACTCTCAAAAGTCTTCTCCAACACCACAGTTCAAAAACATCAATCCTTTGGTGATCAGGTTTCTTTATAGCCCAACTCTCACATCCATACATGACTACTAGAAAAGCCATGAACGTGAAGTCGCTCAGTTGTGTCTGACTCTTTGCGACCCCATGGACTGTAGCCTACCAGGCTTCTCTGTCCGTGGGATTTTCCAGGGAAGAGTACTGGAGTTGGTTGCCATTTCCTTCTCCAGGGGATCTTCCTGACCCAGGGATTGAACCGGAGTCTCCCACATTGCAGGCAGACAGCTTTGACTAAAGAATCTTTGTCAGCAAAGTAATGTCTCTGCTTTTTAATATGCTGTCTAGGTTTGTCATAGCTTTTCTTTCAAGGATCAAGGGTCTTTAAATTTCGTGGCTGCAGTCACCATCTACCATAATTTTGGAGCCCAAGAAAATAAAGTCTATAACTGTTTCCACTGTTTCCCCATCTACTTGCCATGAAGTGATGGGGCCAGATGCCATGATCTTAGTTTTTTGAATGCTGAATTTTAAGCCAGCTTTTTCACTCTCCTCTTTCACTTTCATCAAGAGGGTCTTTAGTTCCTCCTCACTTTCTGCCATAAGGATGGTGTCCTCTGCATATCTAAGGTTATTGATATTTCTGCTATCAACCTTGATTCCAACTTGTGCTTCATCCAGCCCAGCATTTCACATGATGTTCTCTGCATATAAGTTAAATAAGCAAGGTGACAATATATAGCCTTGACATACTCCTTTCCCAATTTAGAACCAGTCCATGGTTCTATGTCCAGTTCTAACTGGACATGGGAAGATTAGCATATTGGAAAACATGGCTCCCATGTTGATTCTAAAACTTGGTTTCTAGGAGCCATACGTTTAATCAGCATCAATCTAAAAGCAAATATTCATGCTGAAATGTCTAGTAAGACGTGGCCATGTGATATTTGCTTTATATATGCAAATCCCAGTGTTTAGTAGAGGCTGAATGGAAAGCACCAGAACAAAATTACACTTGTATTGGTATACTCAAATAAGATCTAGGAGTCCGTTCTGAATTATGAGAAGATTAAAGAAATATTATTCAGAAGAGATAACTGGAAGAAACCCTGAGGGATGGGATGGGGAGGGAGGTAGGAGGGGGGTTCAGGATGGGGAACACATGTACACCCATGGCTGATTCATGTCAATGTATGGCAAAAACCACTACAATATTGTAAAGTAATTAACCTCCAATTACAATAAATTAATTAATTTAAATAAAAAGAAAGAAATCCTTAAAAATTTCACAGAACTAACTTTTGAGTTCTTTGCAAATTTATATAGAATCAAAAATGGATTATGAATATTAGGAAGCTATAAAACATCAGTGTAAATCCATAACAAGGATCAGTAAACCTGTTCAGATAAAATTGAAATGAGCAGTCTGAAACCTACAGATCTTTAACCAAATCAGAACTTCATTAAATTTGAAATGTCATTGAATATTTTTAGAAATATGCCTCTCCACATTTTCAAGTCTATTTCAAAGCAACAATAAGAAATAAATAAACTAATTGTGATAAAGCCAGGTCTACTTTTACTTTTGCAAATGTTTGACAAGTTTAATAAATATTAACTTATAGTAATAGACTAGGAAAGTCAGGTCTCAAAGAGGTATTGATGAACAGAAATCAGGAAAGATTCACCAATCAAGATAAAATAAGAAATCATTTGAGCTTTTGTTCACTTATATACAAATGGACATACTGAATGTTATTCACTGTTATCACATACCACAAAATAAACTGTATAGTCATGGCACTGATAAACAGATAATCTTCAGTTTGAGTTTTACTTGCTCTGTCTTACATTGAAAATAATTTGAGGACAGTTAACTTGGAAGGACTGAATACAAAAACAGGAAGCATATGCTAGCATTACCTACTTTATGGATGCACTGATCCTAAGCTCATCTGCATTAATTAGCTTGTATTAAAATTCATTTATTACACCACTTTACATGGTGTCAATCATGGAACAAATTTATGTGGATACAATATCCTCATATCTGATAACAATTTCTGTACCACTCGTGGAACCATCTTTAAACATGTGAATTTCTCTTGTCAGCTAAACTTGCTTATTTTCACACTTCTGAGACTGACTACTGTGATTAAATGCAAGAAGAAATTTTACATAGAAGATTTTCATATATTCGTCATTATTTTGGCAATACCAAATTTTATTATTTTAAAATTCCTTGATAACCAAGTGTCAATGTACTTGTAATTTGTATTTGTTGTTGTTTAGTTGCTAAGTCATGTGGAACTCTTTGCAACTCTATTGACCACTAGGGAGCCCACCAGGCTTCTCTGTCCGTGGAATTCTCCAGTAAAGAATACTGGAGTGGATAGCAATTCCTTTCTCCAGGGGATCTTCCTGACCCAGGTATCAAACCTGGGTCTCCTGCATTGGCACATGCATTTTTTACTGCTGAGCCACCAGGGAAGCCCTTCAATTTGTTGATGATTGATAAAGCCTTATTATTGTTGTCATTATTGTTGTTCAGTAGCTAAGGTTGTGTCCAACTCTTTGAGATCCCATGGACCGTTGCACACCAGGCTCCCCTGTCCTTCACTATCTCCTGGGGTTCGCCCAAAGGCACATCCATTAAGTCAGTGATGCTAACTAAACATTTCATCCACTGCTGCTCCCTTTCCTTTTGTCTTCAATCTTTCCCAGCCTCAGAGTCTTTTCCAATGAGTCGGCTCTTCTCATCAGGTGGCCAAAGTATCAGAGCTTCAACTTCAGCATCAGTCCTTTCAATGAATATTCAAGGTTGATTTCCTTTAGAATTGATTGGTTGGATCTCCTTGCATTCCAAGGGACTCTCAAGAGTCTTCTCTAGCACCACAATTCAAAAGTATCAATTCTTCAGTACTCAGTCTCCTTTATGGTCCTACTCTCATATCTGTATATGACTACTAAAAAAAACATAGCTTTGGGCTTCCCTGGTGATTCAGATGGTAAAAAATCTGCCTGCAATTCAGGAGACCCAGGTTTGATCCTTGGGTCAGGAAGATCCTCTGGAGAAAGGATTGGCTACACACTCCAGTATTCTTGACTGGAGAATTCCATGGACAGAGGAGCCTGGTGGTCTACAGTCCACTGGGTCACAAAGAGTCTGCTGCCTAGGTTTGTCATAGATTTTCCTCGCAATCTTGATTCCAGCCTGTGAGTCATAGAGCCCAACATTTAGCATGATATACTCTGATATAAGTTACATAAGCAGGGTGACAGTATACAGCCTTGTCATACTCTTTTCCCAATTTTGAACCAGTCTATTGTTCCATGTCCAGTTCTAACTGTTGCTTCTTGACCCTCATGCACGTTTCTCAGGAGGCAGGTAAGGTGGTCTGGTATTCCCATCTCTTTAAGAATTTTCCACAGTTTGTTTTAATCCACATTGTCAAAAGCTTTTTCAACTTTATTTAATTAAAAATTAAATAAAGTTAGATAGGTAAGTTAAGTGGCTGTCATTTAGTAAGTGATCAAAAATGTTAGTTCTTTTTTTCTACTTAGTGAAGCTAAAGTAAATAGCATGCACAAAACTGAAGCATCTGTAGACAGTGGACACATAAATAACAGAGAGATTTTCATATATCCGAAATAGATGAATAAGTTTTCCAGTACCCATTGTACTTTTCATCAAAACATAGCAGCATATAATGTTGTCAAAATTATTTCCTTTAATAGTGAGAAAAGTAATATTAACATTTCAAGAAAAAATATTTTAGTTAACAAATCCTCAGACATTTTCTAATTAAGTTATCTAATTGCCTTGCTTCAAATTGTCCACAGGTAATTTTTTGTGGGTTCATTTTACCATTTCTTTTTCATTTTACCATTTTTATCATGTCTTCATTATTCAAAAATTTTCTTAGTATGCAAACATGGCTAATTTTCCCTTTTGACACATCAGGGTATATTATCAGAAATTACTTGAGCTTATTTAATTTTGAAAAGTAATATATTCACCTATCATATTTAAATAGTTATCTATAAAAGGTAGGATATAGATTCTGTTACTCTTTCTACATGATTTTCCCAAACAACAAACACATGTACATGAGAGCAATGTAAACTGAGATCAGGATGATTAAGTACCAGAGATTGTGACATAAAAATCTGCTCACTGACCCATCATTTTTTTGTTGTTGTTTGTTTTCATTTAATCAATCATTCAATTCTATTAAATGTTTATCTTAAATTGCAGAGTCATTAGGTTAATCTTAGAAGGTCGAAACTAAAATGGTGACAATAGTCAATAAAGCTTGAAATTGTAATGAATTGAACTCTAGAAAACTGGTGATTTATGTCAAAACCTCTATGGACTACAGATATATCCTATTAAATAACAATATGTCTGATATATAATTGACTTATTATAGAAGGGGATGCATTTTTGAAAAAATAATCAATCTGGCAGATTTTTTTTTTTGTAAACAGCCTGAAGTTGATTTAGGTAAGTTGATGTGACACAGTGCTTTTGTTCATTATTTGGTTTTTAAACCATCACATGGTATAACTAAGAAATCAATATTTGCATTTAAATGGCTCTTGATATTAAATGTACAACCTTTGAGTGTCTTTAAAGAATTTTCTATTTTTTTATATACCAGAGTTTTTTTGTTTTTGTTTCTGTTTTTTAAATAGCTTCAACAATTCAAGCCATTTTAGTGCTTGGATCTAAATTTTCAAAGAACCACTTCATAGGTGGCTTTGCCAGGTTTTGAAATTTAGCATCATTGTCAAGTAGGATGAAGAAGATCCTCCTGAACACTGGCTCCTGCTCTTCCTAGCCAAAAAGAAGAAGGTCCTTAATTTATCTTATCTCCCACAAGTGACAATCCATGCCTGTACCAACTCAAAATGTGAGATGGTCTAGAGAACAACATTGGTTTTTACCATGCCAAACCTAGGCTGAAGATGAATTCATTTAGCAGGAACCCTTCGTCTCATTATACTTTATTTTCTAAAATCTCCAATCACATTAACCAGTTACTTCAAGTGGGGAGTACTTTATGGTGATTAAAACATAAATATCATGCTATTCACTTCTAACTTCAGTTCCATAACAATCAGGAACTGTACAATGTAAAGTAAGGAAATTAAAATGGAACTTTGAGCTAAGCAATAACCCCTCAGTAATGAGTTGTGATTTACCTGTTTTAGGATATCAGTTCTCCTTATTTCCTAGACAACCATTAGCTTTGAAGGATAAGTGTTTTATATTTCCTTCTAACTTTTTGACTGCCTTCTGACTATCTTTTAAGGCATCCTCTCTCTATAATGAAAGGATAAAATTATGTTTTCTGAGCTATTAAATTTTCATTGGGTCTGAAAACTGAAAGAGAATCATATCTGGGAATAGGAACTCTTGAGATTTATTTCCAGCTTCATTTCTGGTTGTGACACTTAAGACAACTCATTCACATTCTTTTATGCTCTCATTTACAATGTGCTCATGCACCGCGGTATCTGTCACCAAAATACAGGCAATAAGAGGTTTCCAACTAAAGAAGATAAGATTTGGAAATGAATTATATCATGAAAGACAAACATGAGCATCTAGAAACAAAGACTAGCCCAGGTCTTTTGGTCCCCACAGAACACCTCACTCTGTCTATCAGGACACTGTAACTCTCTCATCCCTTGAGGTGGCTATCCACTCCTTTAGCTCATGGTAGAGACCAAGAACAATGTCACGACAATTAGCAATAAATGTGCTCTTTCCTCACGCTTCCCAGGTTTTTCAGCAGTAAAGCATCCTCCTGCCAATGCAGGAGACTCAGGATACATTAGTTTGATCTCTGGGTCCGGAATATCCCTTGAGAAAGTAATGGCAACCCACTTCAGTATTCTTGCCTGGAAAATCCCATGGACAGAGTAGCCTGGTGGACTACAGTTCATGAGGTGGCAAAGAGTCAGACATGACTGAGTAACTGAGCACAATGATTTTTCCTAAAATCATCAATAAATATACTAACTCAAATATAAAAATTAAACTATAATATTTCTGTCTGTGGTATACTGTTTGAGCTAAATTCAAAGACATTGAATATTTGGCACCTAATTTCAAGTGTCCTTCCTTATTGTCAGAGTGCACACACACCTTATTCTTATATATACGTAAGTAGTCAGTCAGACAAATCGATGCACAGCAAGTAATAGGCAACATTTACAAATGAAAAGCAATAAATAAATGCTATTCTTTGCTGCTCATCTTATTATTATTATTATTATTATTATTATTATTATTCAGCTTAACTTTGACTCATAAAAGCACACCCATGAACTGTAAGTTTGGGTAAAGGAACAAAATAACTTGTAATTCAATGGGAAGACAAGAAGGGACCCAAATCCTTCCTACCAGATTTTCAATGCTCTGTCCACCTGATGGCCAACATATTTGTCACTTATCATGTGCTAAATGCTTTGTTGAGATTATACCACTCAACTTTCTTTAAAACCCTATTAAACATATAGTATTATCATCCTTATTCTACAGCTGGGAAAACTGACTCTAAGCTACATTAATAATTTGTTCAGTTTAAACCAGCTGAACCAGGACAATTTGATTCCACATCCTGTCTTTTTAACCACACTAAACCTCTTATCCCTTCTTGGATTTCTGCACCTGTTGTCTTAGCTCAGTGGCAGGCAAACTCTTTTTTCTGTGAAATGCCAGACAGTAAATTCTTCAAACTTTTAACTACATGGTCTCCCTTGAAACTATCCAACTCTGTTATGGTAAGGCAAAATCAGCCACAGACAATATGGAAACAAATAAGCATTTTAGTGTTCTAGTAGACTTTACTTATGGATACTGAATTAAATTAATATCCCCCCCTCCCCCATCAATAACATCAGGAAATAGCTAAAAGTTTGTTAGCAAACTTTTCAAGATTGGACATGTCTTTCTGTGGCAGAGTGGATAGTAACTCTATTAATGGGGGTCAAGAGAGGGGAAAAAAAGACCTGTTATTCCAACTCTGTACTTCGGTGTCTGACATCCCATAGTCAATCTGCCATCACTCTGCCATCAGTGCTCCTTGAAGCTCCTCAATATCATTAGATCCATAATAGAGACCTTTACATTTAGTTTGAAGAATACCATCTATGTATACTTTTAGTATTAACTTTGTTTTTATAAATAATAATTTAAACCCAGACCATTTTCATGGTAAGGCTATGGAAAAGGGCCATGAGTGCAAAATGGGAAGAACTGGTTAGTACCACTGTTTTCATCCCTTACTATCATGGAGATCTATGCATTGTGTCTTGTGTCTCTTATTCTTTTGCTTTCTATTGTTCCTTTTTTTCTTCTCTACATCTCTATTTTTTTCTTTTACTTTTACCTCTATTTTACCTGATAGCATGGGGTGCTTGAAGGAATTATAATCTTACACTGTGAAGAATCCAGGGTCAGTCAAAGCATTTTCCATTCTAAGAAGCAGAAATAAGCTGAAAGTATCTGAATAAAATGTTAAGGGGGTAGGGGGAGAGACTAGGAATTAATTGATTTATATAACCAAGAAGTCCAGTGCAGGGAAGGGGTGGAAACATTTAATACATAGTTTAATCCAGTTCAAAAAATAGCATTAAGACTGTTTATTTCTCTAACTCTTAACTACAACTCTGCTTGTTTCTAGTCTTCTTTTACAGGAAACTTTCTCTATGTGGCAATAATTGCCAGTAGCCCCCAAACCCATGTCATTCTTACAGCTCTTAATTCTAGATCCTAATTCTAACATATTTCCTAGTAGCTCTTGGAAAATTCCAAAGTAGGTTTTTATTAGGCTGTGTTGGGTCACATGACTATCACCAAATTAATCACTCTGATCAGAGTCATGAGTTCTGGCTAGTTTGAGGGTGGTTTCTGTCCCAAAGCCATGTGGGAAACCAATGTGACTGGAACCACATAAACATAGAAAAATTACAGTGCAATGTGGAGGAGTGATTCTCGAAAGGAAAGTAGGCTGAGAAGATGAATACATGTCCATGAACTAGTGTTCATCAATGACTTCCACTAAAGCAACTGTATGACACCAAATTGCTCAGGGTACACTATAAAGTGAGGAAAACTCTGTATATTCAATGGCTCTGAAATATTTATATATATGAAATATACAAGAGATGATAATGATTTAGACTTGGTAGTGAACTCTAGGTTTACCTCAAAGATTATTTTACCCCTACTGAGTATAAGGATCTAATCTTTATTGATTGCTTTCTTAGACAATCTAAGAGGTATACAATCACCATTCACAAAACTCTACATAGAGGTTGTCTCTCATGTTATTCTGTGAGATTCCTATTACATTAGCATCTTAATTATATAGATAAAGAAATGAGACTCAGAGAGCTAAAGTAGGTAATAAGGCCAAGATTCAAACTCACTTTTGTTTTTCTCTCTGATTTCAAAATTTATGTTCTTCCCTGCTACCATGTTGTCCCAAAATCTTCCGAGCTAAGGAGAGATTAGCTCCTACAGGTTCATCCTCACTGTATTTACACATAAAGAGATGTGTTCTATAGAACAACACCCACAAATGCAATCTTATAATTTATTTAGACAGTAATATAGACACTTCATCAGGACAGTGATGTGTGGTTTAAAGGCTGGAGAGTTTTCAGTTATGAGTTCCTCTAGTCTACAAACAATGTTCCTTATTCTCCTTTGCAAGTTTTATGAGAAGGGAAAGCTTTTAGTAGGGAAATTTTTCTGACAAAGTTTAATCAAAAATATTATGTAGGAACAGTATCCTGCTGGCTGCTTATTCTAATGGGATAAGCTGGGGGGCGTAAAATTCTATTTACACTACATAATAATTTGATGTTAATTTCCAGTTAAGTTCAACACAGTACTTAGAATTTTCTCAGATTGCCAAAAAATATTTCACTTAAATATTATTTTTGAGAAAGCAGAATATCCTACAAACTCTCCCTTAGTCTTAAAAACTGACAAAAATTTTCGAAGGTGCTTCTTTACTTCATACTTGTACAACTGGTATTCTTAAACCAGCAGAAAGCTCTCTAAGGGCTCTTCTTGCAGCCTGTTAAGAATGTAATTATAGGTTCTTCCTTGGTGGTCCAGTGGTTAAGAATACACTTTCCAATGCTGGGGACGCAAGCTTGATCCCTGGTAAGGGAACTACAATCCCACATGCTGCGGGGCAACTAAGCTCATGCGCTGCAACTAGAAAAAGAACTGCATGCCACAATGAAGAGCCCACATGCCGCAATCAAGACATAGCACAACCATATATATATAAAACTACACTTCACTTGAAGATTAAATGACAATCTATATACAGAATTTTAAGAAATCCTCTAAAAAACTATTAGAACTAATAAATAGGTTCAGCAAGTTTGCAGAATACAAGATCAATATACAAAAAAAACCTATTCCTATACATTAGCAATGAAAAGTCCAAAAATAAAATTAAGAAAACAATTCCAATTATAATGGTATCAAAAACAATACAATACTTAAGAGTAAATTGCACCAAGATTTTTGTACAGGAAACTACAAAATATCACTGAAAGAAATAAAAGACCAAATAAATGAAATGATATCCCACACTCAGGGATTAGAAGGCTTAATATTTTGAGATAGCAATATTTCCCTAAATTGATCTATAGATTCAAAGAAATCTCTATCAAAGTCCCAGCCGCTTTTTTTTTTTGGCAGAAATTGATAATGTTATCCTAAAGTTCATATAGAAATGAAAAAGACAAAGAAAAAGCCAAAGCAATCTTGATCAAAAATAACAAAGTTGGAGAACTCACATATCCTTATTTCAAAATTTACTATAAGGCTATGGTAATGACAACTGTGTGGCACTGGCATAAAGATAGACATATGTTTGGAATCAATGGAATAAAATAAACAGACCTCATATTTAGGATTAATTTATTTTTGACAAGAGTGCCAAGACAATTCAGTAGGGAAAGAATAGTCTTTTCAATAAAATGGTGCTGGAACGATTGGATAGACACATGCCAAAGAAATAAAGTGAATCCTTACCTTACATCACATATAAAACTTAACTCAATATGGATCAAAGACATAAATATAAGAACTGAAATCATAAAACTCTTAGAAGAAAATAGCTATAAGCCATTGAGACCTTGAATCTGGCAACACATTTTAGATATGTCATCCAAAACACAAGAAACAAAAGGAAAATAGACAAGTTAGACTTCATCAAAATTAAATAGTTTTGGGCATCTAAGAAATGAGAAGATGACCAATGAATTAACCAAAATATTCACAAATCGTAGATGTGATAAGGAAGCTGTATTCAGATTATAAGAACAGTTGTAACTCAATAACATAAAGATGAACAATCCAATTTAAAAAATAGACAAAGGAGCTGAATAGATATTTCTCCAAAGAAGAAATACAAATGACTAATAAGCATACGAAATGATACTCAACATCATTAGTCATCAGAGAAATGCAAATCAAAGCTATAGTGAGATACCACTTGATACAACTAGAATGGCTATAATTAGGGAGAAAAAAAACCGTAACAAGTGTTGGTGAGGGTGTGGAGACAGAATCATCAAACATTGCTGTTGAAAATACAGAATGGAACAGTGGCTTTGGAAAAAGCTTGGCAGTGCCTCAAAAAAAAAAATATATAATTACCCTTCAACCCAGAAATTCCACTCCTAGGTATATGCCCAAGAGAAATGTAAACATATTTCCACACAAAAACATGTACACAAATGTTCATAAAAGTATTATTCATAATGGTCTTAAAAAGTAGACTCAAATATCCATCAATGGTCAAATGGATGCACAAAAAATATACCCATGGGCTTCCCTGATAGCTCAGCAGTAAAGAATCTTCCTGCAGAGCAGGAGCTGCAGGAGGTATGAGTTTGATTCCTAGGTAGGGAAGATCCCCTGGAAGAGGACATGGCAACCCACTCCAGTATTCTTGCCTGTAGAATCCCATGGACAGGAGGAGCCTGGTGGACTACAGTCTGTAGGGTTGCAAAGAGTTGGACACAACTAAAGTGACTGAGCACACATGCATACAGTATATCCCTTACAATTGAACTCTTTTTTTTTTTACAATAGAACTCTTGCAAAAAAAAAAATAAATAAAATAAAACTCTGATGTAAACAAGAACATGGGTGAGCCTTAAAAACATTATGCTAATTGAAATAATTCAGACACAAAAGATTACATGATTCCATTTATATGAAATTTCCAGAATAGGCAAATCTATAAAGACAGAAAATTGATTAGTGAATCAACTGATTAGTGAATCAAAGATGAGAGGAGCGGCAAGCCCAAGGAAAATACAGAGTAACCCCTAATGGATACGGAGTTTCTTTTCAGGATGATGAAAATGTTCCAATATTGATTTGGGGATGGTTGCACAACTATGTGTGTATACTAAAAACTATACCTATACACTTTAAATGAGTGACTTGTAAGGTATGTGAATTATATCTCTATAAAACTGCTCTTTTAAGAGCATAATCATAATTAACTAGTATAAACCACCCTTGAGTTATTTTGAACTAGACTTTCTTGGCACTCTAAAGTTTCATTCAGTTCAGATCAATGTATATGCTTCGCGTACTCTGCCACAAGGGCTGAAAAGATGAAGTCCCACTCTCTGCCCTGAGGGTAATCTTAATCTAATAGTGAGACAGGACAAGTCAACAAATACCTTTAATGTAAGGCAGTATGTAGTACATTAGTCGGGATTATACTAGCTGCTTTAACAAATAAATCTCAACATTTCAGTAGCTTCATACATTCATTTCTGCTCACATAATAATCCAGTGCAAGTGTTGGCCTTCCATATGTTGATGATTTAGGCACTCTGGTACCCTTCACTTTGTAGTTTTAGCATCAAGTAGGGCCCAGAATCATCAGTATATACCTGATAAAGGTAAGAAAGAGCAGGCAGAGAAGGCACACCTGTTTCTTTACATCCCTGGACCTGTTTGGTTCTTTCCAGTGACAAAAGTGGTCCCAAGGTCCCCCTTAGATGCCAGAGTAACTTAGAAATATAGTCTCTGGCCAAGCAGCCACTCCCAAGTGATAACTGTATGCAATGGAAAAGTTTAATCCTGCTAAAACTAAAAAGGTTTCACTGGCTTACATAACTAAAGTTTATGAGAATAAGTCTGACTTCAAGCTTGGCTGGATCCCAGGTGCTCTAGCAAATGAACTCGAGATTCAATGCCTGCCTTTTCATCTCCGATTAGCTCTGCACTGGATTCATTTTGGGATAGAAGGCAGTATGACAAGAATGTCCTCTTGGAGCTCCTCACTTACATAGTTTAGTACTCACTCTCTTCGAAGACTAGAGATCCATTTTAGATATGTATTTTCTATCAAAATTGATACCAATCACTATAAAGAACTATGATTGGCCTAGTTTGTATCACATGACTAATCTTGAATTGATTACTTTATGTATATGGTGATGAAGTGCTCTGACTGACCATTTCCAGCCAATGTGTCTATCCCCATGTCAGGAAAAGGGAGGATCACTGAACTGAAAATTTACCAGGTGAACTTTTTAGAAAATTTTACTCATACACACAAAAAGGGTTCTTTATTAGAAAAAAGGGAGAAAGGATGTGGGAAGATAAAAATCTGTATCTACTTCAGGTAGATATTCTGAAACTGTATATGAGGCCCTTGGCAAAATTAACTGAAACTGATCTTTTGTTTATTGTTTTTCAGTGCCTAGGTTATGTTTGTGTTTGACTCTTTGCAACCCCATGGACAGCAGTGCAAGGTTTCCTTGTCTTTCATTTTCTCCCTCTTTCACCTTCATCAAGAGGCTCTTTAGTTCCTCTTGATTTTCTGCCATTAGAGTGGTATCATCTGCATATCTGAGGTTGTTGATATTTCTCCAGGCAGTCTTGATTCCAGCTTGTGATACATCCAGTCCAGCATTTAACCTGATGTACTCTGCATATCTGAACATATATCTGATGTTAAAGTTGAAGCTCCAATACTTTGGCCACCTGATGTGAAGAACTAACTCATTGGAAAAGACCCTGATGCTGGGAAAGATTGAAGGGAGGAAGAAAAGGGGATGACAGAGGATGAGATGGTTGGATGGCATTACTGACTTGACGGACATGGGTTTGAGCAAACTCTGGGAGTTGAAGATGGACAGGAGAGCCTGGCGTGTTGAAGTCCATGTGGTCGCAAAGAGCCAGACATGACTGAGCAACTGAACTGAACTGAACTGAAGTAAGGTGACAATATACAGCTTTGTATTCTTTTCCCAATTTTGAACCAGTCTTTTGTTCCATGTCCCTTTCTACTGTTGCTTCTTGATCTGCATATGGTTTCCTCAGGAGACAGGTAAGATGGTTTGATATTTCCATCTCTTCAAGAATTCTCCCTTTTGTTGTGATTCACACAATAAAAGACTTTCATGTAGTCAATGAAGCAGAAGTAGATTTTTCTTTGTTGGCAATGATTTCCAGTCCTCTGCTTTATCTATCTTGTTTTTTACATCTTAAAGTTCTTGGTTCATCCTTGAAAAAATGATAGCATTAACTTGCTAACATGTGAAATGAGCACAATTGCATGGTATTCATTCTTTGGCAATCCCTTCTTTGAGATTGGAATGAAAACTGACATTAGTCCTCTGGCCATTCTTTCCAAATTTGCTGGCATATTGACTGCAGTACTTTAAACAGTGTCATCTTTATGATTTTAAATAGTGCCATCACCTCCACTAAACTTTGTTCATAGTAATGCTTCCTAACTCCCACTTGACTCACACTCCAGGATTCTGGGTATGCTCACACCATTTTGGTTATCCAGGTCATTAAGACCTTTTTATGTGATAATCCTAATCTTTCACCTATTCTAGGGGTTGTTTCTGCCTTTATTGTGCCCATATTTGCATGAAATGATCCCTTGGTATCTCCAATTTTCTTGAAGTGATCTCTAATCTTTCCCATTCTATTGTTTTCCTCTATTTCTTTGCATTGTTCACTTCAGAAGGCTTCCTTACCTTTCCTTGCTATTCTCTGGAACAATGCATTCAGATGAATATATCTTTCTTTTTCTGCTTTGCCTTTCGCTTCTTTTCTTTTTTCAATCATTTCTAAAGCCTCCTCAGACAACCACTTTGTCTTCGTACATTTATTTTTCTTTGGTATGATTTTGGTCACCACCTCCTGTACAATGTTATGAACTTCTGTCCATACTTATTCGGGCATTTGGTCTACCAGATCTAATTCCTTAAATCTATTTGTCACTTCCACTGTATAATCATAAGGGATGTGATTTAGATCATACCTGAATGGCCTAGTGGTTTTCCCTACTTTCTTCAATTTAAGTCTGAATTTTGCAATAAGGAGATCACGATCTGAGCCATAGTCAGCTCCAGGTATTTGTTTTGCTGACTATATAGAGCTTCTCCATGTAGATATTCACTAACTGTCTGTGATGCTCTTGACAAGATAAATGGAAATTGATCTGTTATACCCAAATAAAATACAAAGATGTGACTATCAAGATATAGAGACTTACAAAGTAGACTGTGAAAAAGTTTCCAAGAGAAAAAGACCATCTAGACTATTTCTAGGGACATTGCTAGGATCTCTGGTTTGGAATGAACAGTCAGTGG
Source organism: Okapia johnstoni (assembly GCA_024291935.2). Lineage (NCBI taxonomy): Eukaryota > Metazoa > Chordata > Mammalia > Artiodactyla > Giraffidae > Okapia > Okapia johnstoni. The sequence continues at coordinate 69,468,591 of CM044305.1, read as the reverse complement.
CTTTTCTAACTAACAGTGGTCCCTAAATTTCAGTGCTTAAATAATCACTTCAGGTATGAGAAGAAAAATAATTTGCTTATAATTTACAGGATGTCATCAATATAGTTAATTTTTGCAAAAAACATTAACTAGTAGAACCTTTCAATATAGGTTTGGTAAATGACCCAGAAACTATTTTCCATTGTAGAGGTTCTTTGATTATCTTGTGACAAGGTAATTATGGAATTGTGAAACTTAAAAATGCATTAGACATTTTCTTTTTACTAAAAGATAAGTGTTCCAAGTGTGCTGACCTCATTCTGATGACAAAAGATTTTCAGTAATATGCTACCTAGAATTTACTAAAACAATGAACACTCCATCAACACCTTTAAAAGAGTGATATTTTATGGATCATGTACGGATGTGAGAGTTGGACTATAAAAAAAGCTGAGCGCCAAAGAATTGATGCTTTTGAACTGTGGTGTTGGAGAAGACTCTTGAGAGTCCTGTGGACTGAAAGGAGATCCAACCAGTCCATCCTAAAGAAGATCAGTCCTGGATGTTCATTGGAAGGATTGATGTTGAAGCTGAAAGTCCAGTAGTTTGGCCACCTGATGCGAAGAGCTGACTCATTTGAAAAGACCCTGATGCTGGGAAAGATTGAGGGCAGGAGGAGAAGGGGATGAGAGAGGATGAGATGGTTAGATGGCATCACCGATTTGATGGACATGGGTTTGGGTGGACTCAGGGAGTTGGTGATGGACAGGGAGGCTTGGCGTGCTGTGGTTCATGGGGTCCCAAAGAGTCGGACACGACTGAGTGACTGAACTGAACTGATTCATATAAAAAGAAAAGCAAATGACCCTTAAACATGTGAAAAATGCACTCACATTTAATAAGGTATTGAAACTACACTGAGATCACATTTCTCATATGTGTTGACAACTATGTCTATTAAGTTGGTATGGAAAAGTATTGTGTGTTCAGTCGTGTCTGACTCTTTGCAACCCTGTGGACTGTAGCCCTCCAGGCTCCTCTGTCCATGGGATTTTCCAGGCAAGAATACTGGAATGGGTTGACATTTCCTCCTCTAGGGAATCTTCCTGACCCAGGCATCAAACCCCCATCTCCTGTGTCTCCTTCATTGCAGGCAGTTTCTTTACTGTTGAGCCATAGGGGAAGGCCCATGGAAAAGTACGGACTCTGTTAAATTTCTAGTGGCTCTGCAAAATGTCAAAGCCCCATAGAGGGCTTTTTGGCAACATCTAACAAAACTGCATGTTTTTACTTTCTGACTAAGTCAACTTCTAGGAATCTACCCTGAAGATATAACTCCAACAGTATGAAATATATGCACAAGGTTATTCATGGAAGCATTATTTGTAATGAGAAAAATTGGAACTGTCCTAGCTATCCATTTATAGGGAATTGATTGAATAAACTATGATACATTCACACAGTGAGGTACATGCAAACAACAAAGTAAAGAAAAGGAGGAAGATCTGTATATTTAAAAAATACAGGAAAGATGGAAAGGCTAAATTGAAACATATCCTAAACTAATAAATATGGAAGAATGAAGTGGAGGACAAGCAAGTCTCCTCCTTGAGTTTATCTTTTTACATATTGTTTTCTTTTGGATTATGCAAATGCTTTATATAAAAAAACAAAATAAATTTTTAAAAAGTATAAACCTTTAAACACAAATAGAAACACATGAGCATAAATGTATATCAAACAAAATCATATAGAGAAAATTATTAATGTATTGTTTGACACAGTACTCTGTACATCCTTAATTATATATATTTCAAAGACAAAAAGAACTGCAAAGAAAGCTCAGTAGGTTTCTTGTTGTTAGTAATATTGATTATTTTGAAACTGATCAAGGTATGTCATAGGATAAAGTAAATAAATATACATGTGTGTATATTCATATATGCATATATGTATATAGTTTTCTGTGTCTTCAGTTGCTCAGTCATGTCCAACTCTTTGAGACTCTTTGAACTCTAGCCCACCAGGCTCCTCTGTTCATGGGATTTTTCAAGCAAGAAAACTGGAATGGATTGTCATTTTTCCTCCAGGGGATCCTCCTGAAGCAGTGTTCAAACCCGCGTTTCCTGCATCTCCTGCAGTGTAGCCGAAGTCTTTATAACTGAGCCATCAGGGAAGCCCCATATATTTTGTGATATAATAATATAATATAATATTTTCAGAGTTAAGAAGAGATGCATCAGAAAACTCTAATTTTATTTTTTTTTTCTTTTTTAAATTAATTTATTTATTTTAGTTGGAGGCTAATTACTTTACAATATTGTAGTGGTTTTTGCCATACATTGATATGAATCAGCCATGGGTTTACATGTGTTCCCCATCCTGAACCCCCCTCCCACATGACTCCCCATCCCATCCCTCTGGGTTGTCCCATTGCACCAGCCCTGAGCACTTGTCTCATGCATCAAAACTGGACTGGCATTCTGTTTCACATATGATAATATACATGTTTCAATGCTACTCTCTCAGATCGTCCCAACCTCACCTTCTCCCACAGAGTCCAAAAGACTATTCTATACATCTGTGTCTCTTTTTCTGTCTCACATATAGGGATATCATTACCATCTTTCTAAATGCCATATATATGTGTTAGTATACTGTATTGGTGTTTTTCTTTCTGGCTTACTTCACTCTGTATAATGGGCTCCAGTTTCATCCACCTCATTAGAACTGATTCAAATGTATTCTTTTTAATGGCTAAGTAATATTCCACTGTGTATATGTGCCACAGCTTTTTTACCCATTCATCTGTTGATGGACATCTAGGTTGCTTCCATGTCCTGGCTATTATAAACAGTGCTGTGATGAACATTGGGGTACACGTATCTCTTTCAATTCTGGTTTCCTCGAGGTGTATCCTCAGCAGTGGGATTTCTGGGTCATATGGCAGTTCTATTTCCAGTTTTTTAAGGAATATCCACACTGCTCTCCATAGTGGCTGTACTAGTTTGCATTACCACCAACAGTGTAAGAGGGTTCCCTTTTTGCTGACCCTCCATACTATATTCCATATCAGCTTTCAGTTCATTTTTTTTTTGAAATTAGAGTTTCAAATGAACTGAAAGCTGATATGGAATATAGTACGAAGGGTCCGCAAAAAACTAAAAATAGAATTTTCATAAGATCAAGCAATTCCACTTATTGGGTCTATAGCAACAGAATTAAAAGCATAATATCACACCTGTATTCAATGCAGCATTATTCACAGTAGCCAAGATGTGAAAGCAACCCAAATGTCCATCAATATATGAGTAAATAAAGGGAAATGAGGTATATTCATACAACGGAATATTATTTCCTTAAAAGGAAGGAAATCTTGTCTCATGCTAGATGATGGATTAGCCTTGAGGACATTACACTGAGTAAAATAAGTCCCACACAAAGAGAAAAATACTATGTGATTCCACTTACAAGAAATATCTAGAATAATCAAAAATCACAGAAATAGAAAGTAGAAAGATGATTGTATGGGGCTGTTAAGAGGGAACGATAGAGAAACGTTCAATGGATATAGAATGTTAAACACAGTACTTAACCCAATTAAACACAGATGTTCAAGCTGGATTTAGAAAAAGCAGAGGCACCAGAGATCAAATTCCCAGCATACACTGGGTCATAGAAAAAGCAAGAGAATTCCAGAAAAACATCTACTTCTGCTTCATTGACTACGCTAAAGCCTTTGACTGTGTGGATCACAACAAACTGTGGAAAATTCTGAAAGAGATGGGAATACCAGACCACTTTACTTGTCTCCTGTGAAATCTGTATGCAGATCAAGAAGCAACAGTTAGAAACAGACATGGAACAATAGACTGGTACAAAATTGGGAAAGGAATACGTCAAGGCTGTATTCTGTCACCCTGATTATTTAACTTATATGCAGAGTTCATGATGTGAAATGCTAGCCTGGATGAAGCACAAGCTGGAATCAAGATTGCCGGGAGAAATATCAATAACCTCAGATATGCAGATGACACCACCCTTATGGCAGAGAACAAAGAGGAACTAAAGAGCTTCTTGATGAAAAGTGAAAGAGGAAAGTGAAAAGGCTAACTTAAAGCTCAACATTCAGAAAACTAAGATCATGGTATCCAGTCCAATCACATGGCAAACAGATGAGGAAACAATGGAAACAGTAACAGACTTTGTTTTTCTTGGGCTCCAAAATCACTGCAGATGTTAACTGAAGCCATGAAATTAAAAGACCCTGGCTCCTTGGAAGAAAAGCTATGACAAACCTAGATATAGCATATTAAAAACCAGAGACATTACTTTGCCAACAAATGTCTGTGTAGTCAAAGCTACGGTTTTTCCAGCAGTCATGTATGGATGTGAGAGTTGGAACATAAAGAAGGCTAAGCATCAAAGAAGTGATGCTTTTGTACTGTGCTGTTGGAGAAGGCTCTTGAGGGTCCCTTGGACTGTGAGGAAATCAAACCAGTCAATCGTAAAGGAAATCAGTCCTGAATATTCATTGGAAGGACTGATGTTGAAGTGAAGCTCCAATACTTTGGCCGCCTAATGTGAAGAGCCGACTCCTTAGAAAAGACCCTGATGCTGGGAAAAATTGAAGGCAGGAGGTGAAGGGGATGACAGAGCATGAGATGGTTGGATGGCATCACTGACTCAGTGAACATGAGTTTGAGCATGCCCCCAGGAGATGTTGAAGGACAGGGTAGCCTGGCGTGCTGCAGTTCATGGAGTCGCAAAGAGTCAGACACGACTGAGCAACTGAACAACAAGAAGAACAGTAAAATTTACCTTTGTACCCATTTTTGAATGCACTGTTCTGTTGTGGTGTGTTTGCATTGGTATATTATATTCATATAATTTTTAAAGGTTACTTTCCATTTATAGTTATTACAAGGTATTTGCTATATTCCCTGTGTTGTGCAATATATCCTCGAGCCTATCTTACACCTAGTAATTTGTACCTCCCACTCTCTCACCTTTGTTTTGCCCCTCACCCACTCCACTTGTTAATCACTAGTTTCTTCTTTATATCTATGAATCAGCTTCTTTTTGTTATGTTTTTAAGATTCCATATATAAGTGGCATGCAGTATTTGTCTTTGTCTGTCTTATTTCATTTATCATAATGTCCTTCAAGTTCATCCACATTGTTGCAAATGGCAAAATTTCATTCTTTTTTTAAATGGCTGAAGTATTCCATTTTGTTTGTGTGTGTGTGTGTGTGTACCACATCTGCTTTATCCACTGATGGAAACTTAGATTGCTTCCATATCTTGTCAACTGTAAATAATGTTGCTATGAACATTGAGGTGTATGTGTTTTTTTTGAATTGGTGTTTTTTGTTTTTCTTTTTTGGATATATCCCTAGGAGTAGAATCCTGAGCCATATGTTAGTTCTATTTTTAGTTTTTTGAGAAACCTACATACTATTTTCCACGTTGGCTGTACCAAATTACATTCCCACCAACAGTGTAGGAAGGATTCCTTTTCTACACATTCTCACCAACATTTGTTATTTGTGTTCTTTACGATGGTAGTTATTTTGACAGGTATGAGGTGATACATCATTTTGGTTTTGATTTGCATTTCCCTGATGATTAGTGATATTGAGCATCTTTTCATGTGCCTGTTGGTCATCTGCATTTCCTATTTAGAAGAGTTTCTATTAAGTTCTTCTTATCTCTGTCTACCAGATCTAATCCCTTGAATCTATTTGTCACTTCCACTGTATAATCATAAAGGATTTGATTTAGATCATACCTGAATGGCCCAGTGGTTTTCCCTACTTTCTTCAATTTAAGTCTGAATTTGGCAATAAGGAGTTCATGATCTGAGCCACAGTCAGCTCCAGGTCTTGCTTTTGTTGACTATATAGAGCTTTTCCATCTTTGGCTGCAAAAAATATAATTAATCCGATTGTGATATTGACGATCTGGTGATGTCCATGTGTAGAGTCATCTCTTGTGTTGTTGGAAGAGGGTGTTTGCTATGACCAGTGTGTTCTCTTGGCAAAACTCTGTTAGCCTTTGCCCCGCTTCATTTTGTACTCCAAGGTTAAACTTGCCTGCTACCCCAGGTATCTCTTGACTTCCTACTTTTGTATTCCAGTCTGCTGTGATGAAAAGGACATCTTTTTCTTGGTGTTAGTTCTAGAAGGTCTTGTAGGTCTTTATTGAACCACTCAGCTTCAGCTTCTTCAGCATTAATGGTTGGGGCATAGACTTGGATTACTGTGATATTGACTGGTTTGCCTTAGAAACTAACAGAGATCATTCTGTCATTTTTTTTGGATTGCACCAAAGTACTGCATTTCAGACTCTTTTGTTGACTATGAGGGCTACTCCATTTCTTTTAAGGGATTCTTGCCCACGGTAGTAAATATAATGGTCATCTGAATTAAATTCATCCATTCTTATCCATTTTAGTTCACTGATTCCTAAAATGTCAGTTTTCATTCTTGCCATCTCCTGTCTGACCACTTCCAAATTACCTTGATTCATGGACCAATATTCTAGATTCCTATGCAATATTGTTCTTTACAGCATTGGACTTTACTTCCACCATCAGACACATCCACAACTGGGCATTGTTTTTGCTTTGGCTCGGCCTTTTCATTCCTTCTGGAACGATTTCTCTTCCCTTCTCAAATAGCATATTGGGCACCTATCAATCTGAGGAGTTCATCTTTCAGTGTCATGTATTTTTGCCCTGTCATACTGTTCATGGGGTTCTCAAGGCAAGAATATGGAAGTGGTTTGCAATTCACTTCTCCAGTGGACCATATTTTGTAAGAACTCTCCAACATGACCTGTCCATCTTGGATGGCCCTACCTGGCATGGCTCATAATTTCACTGAGTTAGATAAGGCTGTGATCCATGTGATCCATTTGGTTAGTTTTCTGTGATTGTGGTTCTCATTCCGTCTGCCCTCTGATGGATGAGGATAAGAGGCTTGTGGAAGCTTCCTGATGGGAGGGACTGGCTGTGGGGGAAACTGGGTCTTGCTCTGTCGGACAAAGCCACGCTAAGTAAATCTTTAGTCAAATTTTCTACTGATGGGTGGGGCTGTGTTCCCCCCTGTAGTTTGGCCTGAGGCCAAACTATGGTAGGGGTAAAGGTGGTAATGGCGACCTCCTTCAAAAGAACTTATGTGAGCACCTGCAGCTCCAAGGACTGTTGTAGTCAGTGCCCCTGACCCCACAGCAGACCATTGTCAACCCATGCCCCCACTGGAGGCTCCAGGACACACACAGGTAAGTCTCCTCAGTCTCTTGTGGGGTCACTGCTCCTTTCTCCTGGGTCCTGGTGTGTACAAGGTTCTACTGTGCACTTCAAAAGTCTGTTTCCCTAGTCCTGTGGAATTTTTCAAATCAAATTCCACTGGACTTCAAAGTCAAATTCCCTGGAGGTTCTTAATCCCTTGCTGGATCCCCAGGTTGGGAAATCTGTTGTGGGCTCTAGAACTTTCGAAGCAGTGCAAAAACTCTTTGGTGTAATTGTTCTTCAGTTTGTGGGTCATCTGCTCTGCAGCTTTATAGTGGGGCTAATGGCAACCTCCTACAAGAGGATTTATGCCACACGCTACGCCTCCCAGATCTGATGCAGCAAGAGCCCCTGTCCCCGTGACAGGCCACTGCTGACCCATGCTTCCACAGGAGACACTCTAACACTAAAGGCAGGTCTGGCTCAGTATCTTGTGGAGGATCATTGCTCCTTTCTCTGGGTCCTGTGCACACAAGGTTTTGTTTGCCCCATCTCTGGTGGGTATGAGGTTTTATTCTAAACATGATTGCTTCCTCCCTACCATCTTATTGAGGCTTCTCCTTTGCCCTTGGTTGTGTGGTATCTTTTGATTGTGGGATCCAACATTCAACTATCAGTGATTTTCAGCAGTCAGTTGAGATTTTGGTGTTCTTGTAGGAAAAGATGGCCACATGTCCTTCTACTCTGCCATCCAAAGGGACGCGTGACAGAGAATATTTTCCATTGTTTCATTCTGAATTCTTTCCTAGAATAAGTTTGTCTTTAATTTTTTTGCTAGTTTACAAGAGGTCACTGTGCTCAGCTCCAAGGCCCAGGGCTAAGCCCGATCCAAAGGGCTCCAAACTTGTGTGGCAGAGGCTCACTTGCTCATTTGAAGTGTTGGCAATGACAGGTGTCTGATCTGACAGAGAGTTGGGGGCCTACTGGCACTCTCCTGAAGCCTGGAAGCTGCCATTTTACTTCTCTCTCTGCCATATAAAATAGTATTTTTTAATTGATAACATTATTTAATAGTCTTATTAAATTTTATACTATGTGTTTTTTCTTATCACAATTAAAACTTTTTTAAAATAAAATGAACTGAAAATATCAGTATGAACTCGTAATTTTAAAAAGTATTTCTCCTAGCTCTGTCACAGATGATCCTAGAAGCAATGACATCCTGGAAGCATTAACACACCTAGCAAACTCCTAAATTCAGTTTCCTAATCAAAGGAACCAAAGCTCCTTTGAGAAATGGTGATTCCAGGTCCCAGGCAGGGTGAGATTGAGACAGCTTGTGCCATAAAGAACAGAAGGTGCTCAAAGATTAGCAGGGACATGTCACCCTAGAAGAATACAGATTCAGCTGGAGGAAGCTTCTATTGGCCATATTTGAAACACTTTAATCATTCAAAAGAATGATAACTATAATTAACTGTAACACACTGAATAAATTAAAACCTACTAGTCCATAGTGATACTTACTCCCTATGTAAAAGAAAAACAAAGGTGAATAAAAGGAGAACTCTTCTTTATAGATTGTTAGTTAACAAATTAAATGTAAAATGAATAATGGATTTAGAAAATTACTGTTGTAACCTTCCCTTGTGGCTCAACTGGTAAAGAATCTGCCTTCAATGTGGGAGACCCCAGTTCGATTCCTGGGTTGGGAAGATCCCCTGGAGAAGGGAAAGGCTACCCATTCCAGTACTCTGGCCTGAAGAATTCCATGGGCTGTATAGTCCATGGGGTGGCAAAGAGTCAGACACGACTGAGCAACTTTCACTCACTTCACAACCTCCAATGTAAAAATGGGTCAAGGCAGGGATCACTGATGAATGCTAAAGCAATTAAGTGAAAGATTGTTGTAGAGAAGAATATTCACCATGTGGAAGTACACCTAGGGGAAAAGACTTTACAGTGGAGGGGTCTGTAAGTGGGGATTGTCTTAAAGTGAAAGCGAGAAGTGTGAAAGCTTTAGTTGATCAGTCATGTCTGACTCTTTGCAATTTCCATTGACTGTAGCCTGGCAGGATCCTCTGTCCATGGAATTCTCCAGGCAAGAATACTGGAGTGAGCAGCCATTCCCTTATCCAGGAAATCTTCCTGACCCAGGGATTGAACCTGAGTCTCCCTCATTGCAGAGAGGCTCTTTACCCTCTACAAGTGGTCAAACTTAGTGTTTCTAGCATAGGTACAGCCAGACCTAATGAGCAGACCAAGATGATGAAAATTGAATTAAACAATATCACCTTTGAAATATTCTGCTAAAGTGCATGCCTGCATGCTAAATCGTTTCAGTCATGTCTGACTCTTTGTGATCCTATGGACTGTAGCCTGCCAGGCTCCTCTGTCCATGGGATTCTCAAGGCAAGAATACTGGAGTGAGTTGCCATGCCCTCCTCTAGGGGATCTTCTCGACCAAGGATCAAACCTGTGTCTCTTACCTCTCCTGCATTGGCAGGCAGATTCTTTACTACAGGTGCCATCTGGGACACCCCTACTGAAGTATTTCCTCTTAATTTAATCAAGCCTCTATAGACCTTACTTGTACTGTATAAGGAATACATGAGATTTTTACAGTTAAGTAATACCAGGAGGAAACAATCAGATAAACCCAGAATTCAGAACATTGTACAGGACGAGTCCTGGGTTCTTAAAAAATGTGAATATCATGAAAAATACACAAGATGAGGGAGATGTACTCTTTTCTAAAAGAGGCTAAAGTAACACAAAAATTTTGATACATGAGCTTAGATTTCACACTGGTTAAAAAAAAAGCTATAAAAGACAGTTGTTGGGACAATTGAGGAAATTTTAATATGGAATATGTATTAGATGATACTAGGGAATTACTGCCATTTTCTTAGGTGTGATAGTAGAGTGATTGTGAAAGAGGATGCCTTTATACTCAGTAGATGCAAGCTGAATATATAAAAGCAAATCACTATGAAGTCTACAATTTATTTCCAAATGATTAAAAACAAAAACAGCTAATTTAACCCAAAAACTATTACAAAATTGGTGCTTGGAACTCACTATTGAGCATCAGTATTTAGCAAATGCATCCAACAGTACACTCCTTTCATTCACATCTATGTATTTTTGTGAAGTAACTTTTCGACTATGAAAATATACTGAATTTAGAATCAAGCCATTAAGTCATTGTATCACAAAATATTAAACCAAGAATTTAAAGTAATGAACATCATCCAGTCTTCAGTAGATTACTCTCACTAAAATATAATTTTGTATAATATTTGTAGAAGGAAATGGCAACCAACTCCAGTATTCTTGCCTGGAGAATCCAATGGACAGAGAAGCCTGGCAGGCTGCAGTGCATGGGGTGGCAAGAGTCGGACATGACTTGGTGACTAAAGATAAAGAGAGATGAGTGAGAACGAAATACCTTTTTGTACTATCAAAGATAAAATACAGAATATTTTCAGGCATTTTTATTTCATTTTTATCTCCTTTTTCATTTATATTTGTAGAATATGCATTAGAATGTTCATAAACTATTATTACACTACTACATATACATTCTTGAGAATAGTTCTAATAAATACCCATTTAATGTATCCATGATTTTCATATTTATTAAAGGTTTTGACCAGCTTGAGTGGTGCAATGTGAGTCAACGTGTAAGGTTTAGCCCTTTGTGAACAAATTTTTGAAACATGCAAAATTTTGAGAAAGAAAATATATTGGTTTCTTAGGGCTGCTGTGACATAGTACCACAAACCTGGTGATTTAGCACAGTTTATTCCCTCAAAGAAATTTATTCCCTCAAATTTCTGGAGGCTAGAAGTACAAAATCAAGGTGTCAGAAGGAATAATTTCTCCTGAGGGCTCTGAGGTAAAAGCTGTTCTCTGCCTCTCTGCTAGCTTCTTGTGATGGTGGCCAGTGCTTGGAATTCCTGGCCTTGTAGATTCATCACTCCAATCTCTATCTCTGTCTTCGCAAGTCTTCTCTTTAGGAATCTGTATCTCTTCTAAGGGCATCAGTTATATGGATTAAAGACCTATCCTAAACCCAATATGACCTCATCTTAAATAATTACATCTGCAGCAAAAACTATTTCCAAATAAGGTCGTGATCTAAAGCACTAAAGGTTAGGACTTCCACCTATCTTTGTGGGGGGAGGGGCACAATTCAACTCATAACAGAACCTAATGGATGTATTCTCCATTTTGTTCTATGTGGTGATTCTCTGTCTTAGTCTCTTCCATAATTTTCATTCAATCATTTAGTAGAGAATGATCTGAGAAGAGGGCTTCCCTGATAGCTCAGTTGGTAAAGGATCTGCCTGCAATGCAGGAGAACCTGGTTCAATTCCTGGGTTGGGAAGATCCTCTGGAGAAGGGATAGGCTACCCACTTCAGTATTCTTGGGCTTCCCTTGTGGCTCAGCTGGTAAAGAATCCGCCTACAATGCGGGAGACCTGGGTTTGATCCCTGGGTTGGGATGATCCTCTGGAGAAGGGAAAGGCTGCCCACACTAGTATTCTGGCCTGGAGAATTCCATGGACTATATAGACCGTGGAGTCACAAAGAGTCAGAAAATAAGTTCAATGTGTCTGAGAACACATTTTGTGTTGTGATTCATTTTACAATATTTGAACTAGAGATGATGAATTATTTTGAGACTGCTAGAATTATCATGTCTTATCATGAAATAGATCCTTTTTTTCTTTTTCCAAATACCAGAGATAAGGATTGAGTTCTTTCCTTGCATCTTCCTAATCCACATTATAAAGCATGACTCTTTGTTTATTAAACTTTCTGTAGTCTTTAAATTTCTCAGCTTCACCTTTTAGCACTATTATAATTCTTGTTCTCTTCAAGTTATCCGATCCAACGTGTACAGCGTCTCTTTAAAATAACGTTTTTGCAGATTATTACCTTCAAGGTCTAATTTATCTTCCTTTAAACTATGGCTTCTACTTCCTTTGACACAATATGTTCCTACATTTTGCTTCTAACCAATAAATCTTAAGACTCATCAGTGTGTGACCTGTTTAATTGATTGGATGCATTTGCAACTGCATTCCTAATAGATACATTAGGCTCAAACTAAAAGGAGGAAATGTTTGCTTTGTTGTTCTCAGCTTTTCTAAATACAGAAATGTGAACATTGATTCCTATACCCTAGTCTGCTTCAAATTGTTCTGTGTTGTTTAATATGGTTTCAGTTTGATGGGCAGGAGGAAAATCCTATTTAGCACACAAATGTAAAGAAGAAAAACCTCTTTTGTAAGATAAAGCCACTATGGTGGCTACTTAATAAATATTAAGTAATAACAGCAGTACTCATAGGGGAAATAGCACAAAATAGTATTTTATTGTTGGACCAAAAAAAAAAAACCAATCACACTTTTTAAAGGCCAAATGACTTAGAAAAGCATGTTATATTGGTAAACTGTTAAATAAGCATTTATCCCATTTATTGAAATTCCCCTTTTAAGGTGTAAAGAATATTGTACTTAGGAAGTTGTATTTTCTATTCCCAAGGTGAGTGCACTGTGCCAGTTCCACAACTACACATTGCATTACACATAGTATTTCAAAGATTTCTTCTTGCTAGTTCAGGCCTTCAGAAAATATATAAATCCAGCTTTTCTTAGAGCAATTCTTATTCTTCATTTTTCTTTCTTTCTCCTTTTGTGCTCCCTTGCTCTCTCTTTCCAAAACTACCCTGAAGTAATGATCTGAGAGCCTCATTTACACTAAGCCAGAGGTTCTTAGAAAAGAGCAATGCCTGCAACCTCAGCATCTGCTGGGAACTTGCTATGAATGCATGTTTTCAGATGCCACTCCAGATTGACTGAATCAGAAACTCTGGGGATGGAGCCAAGCATCCTGAGTGGTAACATAACCATCAGGGTGTTTCGGTACCCCCTGATGTTTGAGAACCACTCCACTTACTCATAAATGACAGAAAGGTTTTTAAGTGCTAGCCACACCAGGAATATTTACATTATTTTTAAAAAGTGGGGGAAAAAAACCCTGAATTTCTAATTAAGGAATTTTAGCCACTAGCTGTCTTAGTCTGTTTGGGATGCTATAATCAAGTACTATGGGCTTCCCAGATGGGTCAGTGGTAAAGAATCTGCCTTCCAATGCAGGAAACATGGGAGATGCAGGTTTAATCTTCAGCTGGGAAGATCTCCTGGAGGAGGAAATGACAACCCACTCCAGTATTCTTTCCTGGAAAATCCCGTGGACAGAGGGGCTTGGCAGGCTACAGTCCATGGGGTCTCAAAGAGTCAGACACAACTGAAGCGACTGAGCATGCATGCAACCTACTACTATAGACTGGGTGGCTTATAAACAGCAGAAATTTATTTCTCACAGTTCTGGAGGCTGGATGCCTAAGATCAGGGTACCAGCATAATGGGGTTTTGGTGAGGACCTTCTTTCAGGGTACAGACTGCCAACTTCTCACTGTATTCTCACATGGTACAAAGCAGAGAGGAGAAGCAAACTGTCCTGTGACTCCCCAAAGGGCATTAATCCCATTCACGAGGGCTTCATCTTCATGACTTCATCTAATACTAATTTCTTCCCAAAGGCCCCACCTCCTAATATGGTTACCAAGACTGTTGCCTCAGAGTCAAACTCTTGCCCCTCCCTTGAATAGAAACCAATTACTCTTATCTAAGTTTCAGGAGGAAGCTGTAAAGAGAAAAAAACAAGAACTGGTTAGCACCAACTAGACTCAAGATGGTGGAATACTTGACTTCCAGTAAACCTTGAACCTCATTATGTGCTCATTTTAATTCATTCGCATGCTGAATGACACATCCACCAGCAGCATAACAATTGACAGTTGCCATGCCAACAGCCAGAAAAACCCATACAGAGCCTAAAAGGAGAGCTGCATCAGTTCTGTGTCCAAGCTACACCCATGTTTCAGATAAGTCATGAATATTCCTCCCACTCTTTCCAATTCCCTCCTTATTACCTTGACCATCTTATATATTTGGTATCTCCACCTGAACTGGGTTGAGAAGTTGATTTGAAAACTAGGTTCCTGCTTCTCCATTCTTTGCCCATTGAATATCAGCATCAGTTTCATTATTAGTGGCTCAAATCTGATCAGAAAAAGAAACTCCCTGACCAAGACAAGGGGTCTTGGCCCAAGATAGCACCCCAGCATGGATCCAACCAACCAGTTCGATAACAACATCATCACATTGGGGCGTAAGGTTTCAACACATGAATCTGAGGTGATACAAACATTTAGCTCAAAGGGCTTCCCCAATGGCTCAAGCAGTAAAGAATCCAGCTGCAATGCAGGAGACACAGCTTCAAATCCCTGGGTCAGGAAGATTCCTTGAAGGAGGAAATGGCAATGCATTCCAGGATTCTTAGCTGGAAAATCCCATGGACATAAGAAACTGGCAGGCTACAATCCATGGGATCACAAAGAGTCTATCATGACTGAGCATGCACGTACACACACACACACACACACACACACACACACGTACACACACACACACACACACATTTAGCTTCATAACAACAACCAATCAGTGGGGAAGGTGATCAGAGGTGGGATGCTTTGAAGGCCAGTGGCAGTAATACTTGGTGACAACCCTGCTTCCTACCTGGCTGCATCAGAGGTGCCTATCCCTAGGATTCCCAAAGGGATTTGCCAGGATCCCTGGGTGAAGTGATCCTGAAATGAGCAAATTTTACATTTTATGATGCTTTTGCTCATTATGTTCATTATGTTCATTTTGATGGAGTGGGGGAAATATCACAGATAATCTAGATGAGTACTTCTCAAAATGAACATAATTGTTTAAGCTTAAAGATAGGAGTTGTCTTTAAAATACTATATATTTTTAAGTTGGCTGTCTATGCTTTCCTCTTCTTTTTGCCATTTAGGTATATCACCAGAGCTCCACTAATTTCTGTAAGACTGTTAGGTATGTTTTTTGTGCTTACATGGCAAAATCCCCGAGCCAATATATCATTTCACTGTAATAGCAAAAATAATTGACAGCATTTTGTGTGCTAAGTATGGCTCATTTTTTTTTAATTAATTTAATTATTTTAACTGGAGGCTAATGTCTTTACAATATTGTAGTGGTTTTTGCCATACACTGATATGAATCAGCCATGGGTGTACATGTGTTCCCCATCCTGAACCCCCTCACATCATCCTCCCCATCCCATCCTTCAAGGTCATCTCAGTGCACCAGCCCTGAGTACCCTGTCTCATGCATCAAACCTGAACAGGCGACCTATTTCACATATGGTAATATACATGTTTCAATACTATTCTCTCAAATCATCCCACCTTTGCCTTTTCCCACAGAGTCCAAACGTCTGTTCTTTACATCTGTGTTTCTTTTGCTGTCTCACATATAAGGTCATCGTTACCATCTTTCTAAATTCCATATATATGTGTTAATATACTCTATTGCTGTTTTAATTTCTGCCTTACTTCACTCTGTATAATAGGCTCCAGTTTCATCCACCTCATTAGAACTGATTCAAATGAATTCTTTTTAATAGCTGAGTAATATTCCATTGTGTATAAGTACCACAGCTTCCTTATCCATTCATCTGCCATTGGACATCTAGGTTACTTCCATGTCCTGGCTATAGTAAACAGTGCTGCGATGAACATTGGGATACACGTGTCTCTTTCAATTCTGGTTTCCTCAGTGTGTATGCCCAGCAGTGGGATTGCTGGGTCATATGGCAGTTCTGTTTTAAGTTTTTTAAAGAAACACCACACTGTTCTCCATAGCGGCTGTACTAGTTTTCATTCCCACCAACAGTGTAAGAGGGTTCCCTTTTCTCCGTACCCTCTTCAGCATTTATTGTTTGTAGACTGTTTGATAGCAGCTATTCTGACCAGTGTGAGATGGTACCTCATTGTGGTTTTGATTGGCATTTCTCTGATAATGAGTGATGTTGAGCATCTTTTCATGTGTTTGTTAGCCATCTGTATGTCTTCTTTGGAGAAATGTCTGTTTAGTTCTTTGGCCCATTTTTTGATTAGGTAGCTTATTTTTCTGGAATTGAGCTGCATGAACTGCTTTTATATTTTTGAGATTAATTCTTTGTCAATTGCTTTGTGTGCTATAATTTTCTCCCATTCTGAAGGCTGTCTTTTCACCTTGCCTATAGTTTCTTTCGTTGTACAAAAGTTTTTCAGTTTAATTAGGTCCCATTTGTTTATTTTTGCTTTTATTTCCATTACTCTCAGAGGTGGGTCATAGAGGATCCTGCTGTGATTTATGTCACAGAGTCAGAGAGTGTTTTGCTTGTGTATTCCTCTAGGAGTTTTATAGATTCTGGTCTTACATTTAGATCTTTAATCCATTTTGAGTTTATATTTGGGTATGGTGTTAGAAAGTGTTCGAGTTTCATTCTTTTACAAGTGGTTGACCAGTTTTCCCAGCACCACTTGCTAAAGAGATTGTCTTTCCTCCATTGTATATTTTTGCCTCCTTTGTCAAAGATAAGGTGTCCATAGGTGCGTGGATTTATCTCTGGGCTTTCTATTTTGTTCCATTGATCTATATTTCTGCCTTTGTGCCAGTACCATACTGTCTTGATGACTGTAGCTTTGTATTATAATCTGAAGTCAGGACACTTGATTCCTGCAGCTCCATTCTTCTTTCTCAAGATTGCTTAGGCTATTCGAGGTTTTTTGTATTCCATACAAATTGTGAAATTATTTGTGCTAGTTCTCTGAAAAGTGGTTTTAAAAAAGGCAGAGGAACCAGAGATCAAATTGCCAATATCCGCTGGATCATCAAAAAAGCAAGAGAGTTCCAGAAAAACATCTATTTCTGCTTTATTGACTATGCCAAAGCCTTTGACTGTGTGGATCACAATAAACTGTGGAAAATTCTGAAAGAGATGGGAATACCAGACCATCTGACCTGTCTCTTGAGAAACTTGTATGCAGGTCAGAAAGCAACAGTTAGAACTGGACATGGAACAACAGACTGGTTCCAAATAGGAAAAGGAGTACATCAAGGCTGTATATTGTCACCCTGCTTATTTAACTTCTATGCAGAGTACCTCATGAGAAACGCTGGGCTGGAAGAAACACAAAGCTGGAATCAAGATTGTCGGGAGAAATATAAATAACCTCAGATATGCGGATGCCACCACCCTTATGGCAGAAAGTGAAGAAGAACTAAAGAGCCTCTTGATGAAGGTGAAAGAGGAGAGTGAAAAAAGTTGGCTTAAAGCTCAACGTTCAGAAAACTAAGATCATGGCATCTGGTCCCATCACTTCATGGGAAATAGATGGGGAAACAGTGGAAACAGTGTCAGACTTTATTTTTTTGGGCTCCAGAATCACTGCTGATGGTGACTGCAGCCATGAAATTAAAAGATGCTTACTCCTTGGAAGGAAGGTTATGGCCAACCTAGATAGCATATTTAAAAGCAGAGACATTACTTTGCCAACAAAAGCCCGTCTAGTCAAGGCTATGGTTTTTTCAGTGGTCATGTATGGATGTGATAGTTGGATGGTGAAGAAGGCTGAGCACCAAAGAATTGATGCTTTTGAACTGTGGTGTTGGAGAAGACTCTTGAGAGTCCCTTGGACTGCAAGGAGATCCAATCAATCCATCCTAAAAGAGATCAATCCTCGGTGTTCTTTGGAAGGTCTGATGTTGAAGCTGAAACTCCAATACTTTGGCCACCTCATGCGAAGGGTTGACTCATTGGAAAAGACCCTAATGCTGGGTCGGATTGGGGGCGGGAGGAGAAGGGGACGACAGAGGATGAGATGGTTGGATGGCATCACCGACTCGATGGACATGGGTTTGGGTAGACTCTGGGAGTTGGTGATGGACAGAGAGGCCTGGCGTGCTGCAATTCATGGGGTCGCAAAGAGTCGGACACGACTGAGCGACTGAACTGAACTGAACTTGTCAGGGATTTTATTGACTCTATATATTGCTTTGGATAGTATACTCATTTTCACTATATTGATTCTTCTAATTCATGAACATGGTATATTTTCCATCTATTTGTGTCATCTTTGACTTCTTTCATCAGTGTTTTATAATTTTCTATATGTAGGTCTTTTGTTTCTTCAGGTAGATTTATTCCTAAGTATTTTATTCCTTTTGTTGCAATGGTGAATGAAATTTTTTCCTTAGTTTCTCTTTCTGTTTTCTCATTGTTAGTATATAGGAATGCAAGAGATTTCTGTGTGCTAATTTTATATCCTGCAACTATACTATACTCATTGATTAGCTCTAGTAATTTTCTGTTGGTATCTTCAGCATTTTCTATGTAGAGAATCATATAATCTGCAAACAGTGAGAGTTTTACTTCCTCTTTTCCAATCTGGATTCCTTTTCTTTCTTTTTCTTCTCTGATTGCTGTGGCTAAAACTTCCAAAACTATGCTGAATAACAGTGGTGAGAGTGGGCACCCTTGTCTTGTTCCTGACTTTAGGGGAAATGTTTTCAAATTTTCACCATTGAGGATAATGTTTGCTGTGTGTATATCATATATGGCTTTTATTATGTTAAGGCATGTTCCTTCTATGTCTGCTTTCTGGAGGGTTTTTTTTTTTTTTTATCATAAATGGATATTGAATTGTGTCAAAGGCTTTCTCTGAATCTATTGAAATAATCATATGGTTTTTATCTTTCACTTTGTTAATGTGGTGTATCACATTGATTGATTTGCGAATATTGAAGAAACCTTGCATCACTTGCCCATGATGTATGATCATTTTGATATGTTGTTTGATTCTGTTTGCTAGAATTTTATTAAGGTTTTTGCATCTATGTTCACCAGTGATATTGGCCTGTAGTTTTCTTTTTTGTGGCATCTTTATCTGGTTTTGCTATTAGGGTGATGGTGGTCTCATAGAATGAGTTTAGAAGTTTACCTTCCTCTGCAGTTTTCTGGAAGAGTTTGAGTAGGATAGGTGTTATCTCTTCCCTCAGTTTTTGGTAGAATTCAGCTGTGAAGCCATCTGGTCCTTGGCTTTTGTTTTTTGGAAGATTTCTGATTACAGTTTCGATTTCCGTGCTTGTGATGGGTCTCTTAAGATCTTCTATTTCTTCATGGTTCAGTTTTGGAAAGTTATACTTTTCTAAGAATTTGTCCATTTCTTCCAAGTTGTCCGTTTTATTGGCATATAGTTATTGATAGTATTCTCTTATTATCCTTTGTATTTCTATGTTGTCTGTTGTGATTTCTCCATTTTCATTTCTAATTTTGTTGATTTAATTCTTCTTTTTTCTTGATGAGTCTGGCTAATGGTTTGTCTATTTTATTTGTCTTCTCAAAGAACCAGCTTTTACTTTTGTTGATTTTTGTTATAGTCTGCTTTGTTTCTTTTACATTTATTTCTGCCCTAGTTTTTATTATTTCTTTCCTTCTACTAACCCTAGGATCCTCCATTTCTTCTTTTTCTTGTTGCTTTAGATGTAGAGTTAGGTTATTTGTTTGATTTTTCTCTTGTTTCTTGAGGTAAGCTTGTATTGCTATGAACTTTTCCCTTAGCACTGCTTTTACTGAATCCCACAGGTTTGGGGTTGTTATGCTTTCATTTTCATTCGTTTCTATGCAGATTTTTATTTCTTTTTTGATTTCTTCTGTGATTTGTTGGTTATACAGAAGCGAGTTGTTTAACCTCCATATGTTTGCAATTTTAATAGTTTCTTTCCTGTAGTTGACATCTAATCTTACCACATTGTGATGAGAAAAGATGCTTGGAATGATTTCAATTATTTGAATTTACCAAGGCTAGATTTATGGCCCAGGATGTGATCTATCCTGGAGAAGGTTCCATGTGCATTTGAGAAAAAGGTGAAATTCATTGTTTGGGGTGAAATGTCCTATAGATCTCAATTAGGTCTAACTGGTCCAGAGTATCATTTAAAGTTTGTGTTTCCTTGCTAATATTCTGTTTAGTTGATCTATCTATAGGTGTGAGTAGGGTATTAAAAGCTCCCACTAATATTGTGTTATTGTTAATATCCCCTTTCATACTTGTTAGCATTTGCCTTACATATTGCAGTGTTCCTAGTTGGGTGCATATATATTTATAACTGTTATGTCTTCTTCTTGGACTGATCCTTTGATCATTATGTAGTGTCTTTCATTGTCTCTTTTTACGGCCTTTACTTCAAAGTTTATTTTATCTGATATGAATATTGTCTCTCCTGCTTTCTTTTGGTTTCCGTTTGTGTGAAGTATCTTTTTCCAGCCCTTCACATTCAGTTTCTATGTGTCCCTTGGTTTGAGGTGGGTCTCTTGTAGACAACATATATAGGGGTCTTGTTTTTGTATCCATTCAGCCAGTCCTTGTCTTTTGGTTGGGGCATTCAACCCATTTACATTTAAGGTAATTATTGATAAGTATGAACTCATTGCCATTCACTTTGTTGTTTTGTGTTTGAGTTTATACTTTCTGTGTTTCCTGTCTGAGAAGATCCTTTAGCATTTGTTGAGGAGCTGGTTTGGTGGTACTAAATTATCTCAGATTTTGCTTGTTTGTAATGATTTTGATTTCTCCTTCATATCTGAATGAGATCCTTGCTGTTTATACTATCTGTGTTGTA
This sequence comes from Okapia johnstoni, assembly GCA_024291935.2. NCBI lineage: Eukaryota > Metazoa > Chordata > Mammalia > Artiodactyla > Giraffidae > Okapia > Okapia johnstoni. The sequence continues at coordinate 69,447,761 of CM044305.1, read as the reverse complement.
GGTTTTTCTCTTTCATGACTTTAAGTATGTTCTGTCATTCCCTTCTGCCCTGAAGAGTTTCTATTGAAAGATCAGCTGTTATTCTTATGGAAATCCCCTTGTGCGTTATTTGTTGCTTTCCCCTTGCTGCTTTTAATATTTACTCTTTCTGTTTGATCTTCGTTAATTTGATTAATATGTATCTTGGGATGTTTTGCCCTGGGTTTATCTTGTTTGGAACTCTCTGTGCTTCTTGGATTTGGCTGGCTATTCCATTCCCCATTTTTAAGGAAGTTTTCAACTTTTATCACCTCAAGCATTTTCTCATGGCCTTTCTTTTTGTCTTCTTCTTCTGGGACTCCTCTGATTCTAATGTTGGGGTGTTTGACGTCACAGAGGTCTCTGAGGTTGTCCTCATTTCTTTTAATTCTTTTTTTCCTTTTTTCCTCTCTGCTTCATTTACTTCCACCATTCTATCTTCCACCTCGCTTATCTTATCTTCTGCCTCAGTTATTCTACTGTTGGTTCACTCCAGAGTGCTTTTGATCTCAGTTTTTGCAGTATTCATTATTGATTGTCTTTTTTTTTTTATTTCTTCTAGGTCCTTGTTAAACATTTCTTGCATCTTCTCAATCCTTGTCTCCAGGCTATTTATCTGTAACTCCATTTTCTTTTCAAGATTTTGGATCATTTTTACTATCATTTCTCTGAATTCTTTTTCATGTAGACTCCCTATCTTCTCCTCTTTTGTTTGGATTAGTAGGCATTTATCATGTTCCTTTACCTGGCTCTGGCTGTTACCCACCTGCCTCTCTGCCTCTGGCGGGGGGAGCAGCCAGTCTGAAGCTGGCCAGCTCTTCTCTGGTATTTGCTGAATCCTTTGTCTGTGAGCTGGCCAGGCTGTGACTTAGGTTAGAGCTTTTCACGGGAAAGTTCTCTCTCTCTCTCTTTTTTTTTTCCTCTCTCTCTGGCTATCCTACAGTTTGGGTTGGTATCTCACGTTAGCTTCCTCAGACTGTCCTCAGGGCATTCAGGCCTGGTCTTTACCCTAAGCATGCAACCCGTGTCTCCCTTTTCAGCCCCAGCTCACTGGTGGTGGATGCGAACATCTGGGCTGCTTTGCTAGGAGTTGCAGTTATGTGCGTATTCTGTGTGTTTTTTTTTTTCTCCCAGTTATGTTGCCCTCTGAGTTTCCAAAACTCCCCTCAGACCTGCTGATGAGAGGGTTTCCTGGTGTTTGGAAACTTCTCCTTCACAACTCCCTCCCCGGCATGGTCTCCATCCCTAACTCTTTTGTCTCTCTTTTTGTCTTTTATATTTTGTCCCACCTTCTTTCGAAGAGAATGGGCTGCCTTTCTGGGTGCCCAATGTCCTCTGCCAGCATTCACAAGTTGTTTTGTGGAAGTTGTTCAGCATTCAAATGATCTTTTGATGAATTTGTTGGGGAGAAAGTGGTCTCCCCATCCTATTCCTCTGCCATCTTAAGACTGCCTCCTGATTTAATCTTGAGACCCTGATTCTACTAGATACAAATGCTGGAGAAAATGTTTGTCCAGAATGCATATTTCCCCCATACATGGATTTTTTTTAAAAGAGGTTTAATAAATAAAACATTATTTCAAGTGCTTTAAAGTATCTCTGCTATCAACTTTCACTGAATTTATGGTGTCTTAAGCTTCCTTGTGGATTGTAAACATTGAATGAATCCTGTAGACCTTTGTATTCACCTTGAGTACTTTTAAATATAAACATATTTCTTATTACTTAACAGCCTATTCATTTTAATAGAGAAAGATAAATATACCAGTTGTGATAAACATTCACTCAATAAATATTTGAAGGCTTACTATAAGCATAGTAAGAATACTGCATTTCATATTCTGTGAATGTGGGCACTGTCTCTACTTTGTTTGCTGCTGTTGAATAAATAAAATGTGTGGATGAAGGAACAAAGGCTAGAAGCTATGGGAATATAAAGATAAATGCCAAGTAGTCCCTGCCCTCAAGAGGTGTATATTCCTACTATGAAGTAGCTAAAACATGGCTCACTAACTGCAAAGTAATAATTTATGGATACCATGAGAGAAAAACAGACTATTTCTGTTGGATTTCTGGGGGCTGGAGAGGTTACATTAAGCTAAAGAATCAGAAAAGTTTTCCTGGAGGGGATAAATCTGCATTTGGAGAATTTGAATATGTGGAAGTGGGAGCATGAACCATTTTGGGCAGAGGAAACAGTTTCTCCACAAAGAAACTAAAGCAGGAAATGCAGAACATGTGTGGAATGTAAAGTGTTGAAAGAAAAAGTGAGAAATAAAACAGAAAGGGTTGTTTGCAGCCAGACAAAATACTTTAGAATGCTTTCAATCATCAGCAGGAAGCAGGTGAAGTTATCTGACCAGAACATAGGAACTATTACAATCACCTGATGAGAGATAATGGCCCAGACTAGAATGAAAATGGGAAAGGAAGAAAACAACAGAAAAAGATGGACTATATTAATCTGTCTCTGATGAAGATTTTGCAAGATCCTCGTGCCCCTAAATCCTCAACTAGCTTTCTGCTGAAGCCAGTTTCCTGAGGATTAAATGTACAAGAAACACTTCAACAAAATACATATACATCTCCTAGCAGAGTTTTGACCCCAAAACTCCTTACCTAGGATTAGGAATGAGCTATATGTGAATCATAAAAATATTGGTTTTGTCCATAAAAGAATCTCTGATCCTACCTCTGTAGGTTTTACCATTTCACTGTGAGGAGTACAAAATGGCAGGAAAAAAATCCCTTCTTTCTCAGCCTGGGGGAGAACTACCTACTTCCTTCTTTTCTGTCCCTTGTCCCCAACTCAAACCAGAAACGACCCACTTTAACACGGAAAAATGGCCAAGTTCCAGGGAGAGTCAGAAGATAGGCCTTCTAGGTGGGCCAGTTTGGGGAGGAGAAGGTTATCTGCCAAGGAGAGAGAGAAAGAGACAGAGAGAGAGCATATCCCAGGGAAGACAAACATTGTACTATACTCTTTCCTCTTTCTAGAAGAATCACCATCCCGTAAAAATCCTACTAAAGAGTTTGGAGCAATGGTGAAAATGATGGGATTTTGATGCTAGCCTAACTGGATTGAAATATTGTTTCTGACATTATGTGTGACTTTGGACAAAATACTTAAAGCTCTCTCTCACTTAGCTTCTCCATTTTTAAAATAGAGACTATAATAGTACACCAAGCTTAGTGTCATTTAATTTGAGTCTTTAATGCATGTGAGGAGCTACTGCTTCTTGGAAAGAGTTAGAGGTAAGAGACATGAGTACTGTTTTAAATTAGGACATATGACTTTTAAAAAGTTTCTTGGTACAGGATCATAATTAAGGAAGGAATGGTGGTTAGACACAGGAAGAAAAGAAAAAAATTACAGCAAGATTTCCCACCTGGTTAACTAGAGAGAAGAAAGTCAGACATCTGGAAAAGGAGCAGGTATTACAGCATACATGTTGTTTACTTTCAGGTTCACAATGCCACTCCAACTACCATTGGTCAGCTTAGATTACACTGTGTTGGAGTAACAATCACAAAATCTCACTGGCTTAGAACAACCAAAAATTATTTTTCACTCAAACTACAGGTCTATTGATGGTCAGCTGCAGCTATGCTTCATGACATATTTACTCTAGGACTCAGATTAATAGATCACTCTTTTTCTAGGATAGTTCTGATCTCATTGTAGAGAGAGAAGAAAGAAGGTGAGCACAGAATAACACAGGTAGACTCATAAAGCATCTGTTTGGAAGAGTCTTATACTACATTGGTCAGAGCAAGTCACATGGTCAACCTTAGTGTCAATGGAGTAAAGAACTGTCTCACAAAGGATTCCTACAAGATGGGATCAATTGATTCTCAACAGTACAATTTACCACACCAGGAATATGTGGTCTAAGATCAAAGAAAGAATAGATGAACCCAATCTACTCTGGTACGTGGATTATGCCCTCTCTGGAGTGGGTTGCTGTTTCCTTCTCCAGGAGATCTTCCTGACCTAGGGATCAAACCTGTGTCTTGTCTCCTTGGTCTCCTACATTGGCAGGTGAATTCTTTACTGCTGAGCCACCAGGGAAGCCCCTTAATAAGACAGGAATCATCAATAAAATATTCTATGATGGTTAAAATCTGGAAATAAATTTACATACACTACAGGAGGGAAAATGCAAACAATTGGTGAATAAGAGGTTACTTGGGCAGAATTGAAGATGAGTTGTAATAAATGGATGTAGAACTCAAAGATTATATTGTGCAATCAGGTTTGAGTAGCAAATGAGTGATCAAGGTCCCTGTTAAAATAATGTTGGCAAAGGTTGAAGAAGAGATTAAAGATTACAAAGAAATGATATTTAAATGAGATATCCAAAAACTAAGTGGTGCCTGTGTGTGTGAGTAAGAGAGAGAGGGGGAGATGAAATAGAAGCATTTGGCAATTCAGTTCGTAAGGTAAACAAAAACCATCAGAATCAAAAATCATAGGAAATTCACAAGATTAGAGATAAAACAAATAATATTATAACCAGTACATTTGAAAGTGTTTAATACATTTCTCATACTAAGAAGATGAGAAGGTATCTTCAGTTAAGTTTTCTTGAGATGGAGCCTTATAACAAGCCTATGGATGAGAAGGTGAAATTAAAAAAAATGCTCTTCAAACTAAGTTATTATTAACCTAATAACTGTACTTCTTATTTGCATTTAATCACTTTCTCCTTTAAAATGTTTGACATATTATTATTTATAAAATATATTTAACTTAAAAATTTATTCTATGTTTTTTAGCCACCTGATGCAAAGAACTGACTCACTGGAAAAGACCTTGATAATGGGAAATATTGAAGGCAGGAAGAGAAAGGGGACAACAGAGGATGAGATGGTTGGATGCCATCACCGACTCAATGGACATGAGTTTGAGCAAGCGCTGGGAGTGGGTGATGGACAGGGAAGCCTGGCGTGCTGCAGTCCATGGGGTTGCAAAGAGTCAGACACAACTGAGAGAACGAACTGAACTGAACTATTCTATATTTATAGAAACTAATTCTGTATAAGTATGATAAAGCATATCTGTTTGTGACATTCTAAGAAACTGAGGTGATCATTATCAACAGAGATCTGAGAATGAAGAGCATGTTCTATTCCCTTGTATCATTCACAGTTATCATAGTGCTTCATCCATAATAAGCAATTGATTGATAACTGTTGAGTGAATGAAAGAATTATAGTTTTATTCATGCTATTTTCTGTAGAATGATTATTTGACTGGACTTCCCTAGTGGCTCAGATGGTAAAGAATCTGCCTGCAATGCAGGAGACCTGGATTCAATCCCTGGATCAGGAAGATACCCTGGAGAAGGGAATGGCAACCTGTCTGGAGAATCGCAAGGACAGAGGAGTCTGGTTGGCTTACTGTCCATGGGGTCACAAAGATTCAGACACGACTGAGCTACCAACACACACACACGCACAGCTATCTGAATGACTGGTGAATCCAGCAATTGCAGTTCTTTTGGCCTCAGCCTCCTCATATGTTAAATGTAAAATGGATTATCCACTAAACGTTTTGCAGGACTGTTGAGAAATAAGAAATGTCAGAGTGAAATAATTTGTACACATAAGATTTGATGACTCTTTGGAAGTAATTGGAGAAGGCAATGGCAACCCAATCCAGTACTCTTGCCTGGAAAATCCCATGGATGGAGGAGACTGGTAGGCTGCAGTCCATGGGGTCGCGAAGAGTTAGACAGGACTGAGAGACTTCACTTTCACTTTCACTTTGGAAGTAAACTGATGCAGTGATATTTTAAGTTAGAATTCTGTGTTTTTCAATAGCTCAGACTTGAAGACAACCTAAATGTTCATCAACAGAGGAATGGATAAAGAAAATGTGATACATATACACAAGGAATACTTCTCAGCCATAAAATAGAATGAAATAATACCATTTGCAGAGACATGGATAGGCCTAAAGATTATCATACTAAGTGAAATAAGTCAGACAAAGACAAATACCACATGATATCACTTATATGTGAAATCTAAAAAATAATAATGGAAATGAACTTGTGTACAAAACAGAAATAGACTCACAGACACAGAGAACAAGTTGTGGTTGAAAATGTGGAGGGGTTGGTGGGGGAGGGATGGAGTAGGAGTTTGAGATTAGGAGATGCAAACTCATATATAGAATGGATAAATAATAAGGTTATTCTGTATAGCACAAGAAGCTATACTCAATATCCTGAGATAAACCATAATGGAAAAGAAATATGAAAAAGAATATGTATGTGTGTGTGTGTGTGTGTGTGTGTGTGTATATATATATATATATATATATATATAACAAACTGAATCACCAATGCAATGGACATGAACTTGGGCAAACTTTGGGAGGTTTGGTGAGGGACAGGGAGGCCTGGCGTGCTACAGTACATAGGGTTGTAAAGAGTTGGACATGACTGGGCAATTGAACAATAATAATATAAATGAATCACCTTACTGTACAGTAGAAATTAACACAACATTATAAATCAATTATACTTCAATAAAATAAACTAAAACAAAAGATTCTGTATGTTCCAAATCTTAGCACTTTCTATGCAAATAAAGATCTAAAATGGTGTCTTTAGAGAATCATGCTAGATCTATGTGATACAAAATACCCAATGATAACTGAAAATACTGAACAATATCCAAATATTTTTATACATTCAGAAAACCACTACCATCTACACAAAATAGCTGAATGTGTAGCCATAGAAAATCTGACTTCCAATTATATGTCCTGAAACTGACAGGCGGCACATAAAAAAAGAAAAAAATTCTTGAACTCAGCAGAAAGAACATTTGAGTTTTCATGTAAAGCCTTGGCATAATAAAAGTTTAACCACAGAAAGCAAAGATGCCCACTATAGATTCTATAGAAATTTATTTCTCCATGACTTTGCAAATATCATTACCTGCATTCAAATAACATATTTATTTTTTCATACTAGGCAAAATCAAAAAGACCAAAGCAATTCCATATTTTTAAACTGCAATTTCACAGCATAACTATTTCTGACAGTTTTAGAAATTTTGAAAGCATCATTATCAAACAAAACTCTAAGAAATAAGAACATGTTTTGGTTTTAGTCTGTTATTGTATTTGCTATGGTTTATCCAAATCACTTCAGTTAATTGAGAACAACATTTAACAAGGTCCCTTGCACATTCAAATATATGCTTTGGAATATCAAACAACTTATATATATTCATGGAAAGTAACAACCAAAGGCTAAGAGGAGTGATGATAAAAGTTAAAATTATACTCTCTACTTACATTAAAATCATTAATTTTTGCCACAATATAAGTTCCTAGCTACAAAACTATTAATTGACTTTCATTTAACAAGATTCCTTAAATTATGTATGCATTACTAAAAACAGTGGTGATAGTTCAATATATTTGGGAAGTTATCATCTAACACAAATAAATCTGATAAGATGTTTAATGGATAGAAAGATGCCATCACCTATTGAACTATCAAATCAGCAACATGGATTCTTTCTTGGATCCTTTAAATCATTTAATTCAAGAATTTTGTGTAATTTTTTTTTCAATAACTAGACTTAATATGCATAGCTTATAATAGGCACTAATATACTTAAAGTGTTTCAGACATTGAGTGTACTGTATCACAAAGCCATTTTCATCAAATTAATAATACAAAGCTTTCAACTTTGTTTAATTTGGCATGTAAACAAAAATACTAGGAGATAGCATAAGGCACTCTGTCTGCAATCCTTTCTCCATCCTTCAGGCCAGACAAACTTGCGAACCATTCTGAAGTTCTTAGAACTAATTGCTAAGCAGCATAGATGCCGCTTAATTAGAGAAAACTAGGAGGAAGCAGTAATCTAGAAACCACAATTTGATTGGAAGTAGGAATATCGTTAATGAGCACAATTCCCTTACTACACATTAACTAAGGCATCTAAAGTCAAGGGAAAGGAAGTGCTTCTGAAAGAGGAATCTCTGTGGCTCCTTTGAAAAAGAAAGCCAATGCAACATGAGTTTTATAAAGTTCAGTACCATTTTACTTCTTTTCCATCTTAAGTAGTATGTTTTAGTTTTCAGAATCATAGTTTTCTCTTGGCTATCTTTTTGAGGTTATAAACATTGATACCATCCAAAGAGGAAAGAAGTATAAGAAAGGAGAAAAGGCTAAATAAAAAGAGTTTTTTTTGTTTGCCCTGAAAAACCATGTGAGAACACAGGGAGCCTATAATTCAGTTTAAAGGCACAGGACTGGAACAGACTAGCAAGTAGATCTGGGACTAGAAGGATGACAAGGCAAAAATTGCTATCATTGTTCAGCTATTCCTTCAGAGAATCGCTACCAGGTATGTCTCAGAGGAATCTTCCCAGTAGCTTTCTGCAAGCTATCTCAGAGCTGGAAACCTGCACTGGTCTCTTCATCATCATTCTTGAAAATAGAGGGAAAGGAGTATTCTTGGTGGTAATTTTAAGCCATGTTTCCCCAGTCTGGAGGTCTCTAATGAAGTGAAGTTTGAGTTACAATGACAGTCATTTCTGACTCTGAGATCAATAAAAATTGCCAACATTCCATCCCTTTGAGTCCTTCTGTTACCACTTAGTGAAGCCTTCTTAGAGACCAGCACAGTGATTGTCCTGAGCAGCTACTAGCATGCATTTATCTGTTCCATCCCAATGCATCTGCCACTCCAATGCTCTCTGCTGACCTTGGTATAATCTGATCATTTGTCAATGCCTCATTTTCATGACTCCTCCCATAATCATATGGTCCTTGTAACTACTAATTAGGATAACCATACATCCAAGTTAGCCCAATACAAACTCAAATTAATTCTGTAGACACAGCATAATTCTTTATAGTGTCCCCTTTCATTCTCAAAAGTGCTACTTTCTATTGGTGATGGACTTTATTCCATCAGTTTATAATTCTTCTTCAATGAGGCTTCCAAGTAGAACAGTCTAACTCAGTTTCCTGTAGTTCTCATACTTTTAGAATTCTTTTGCTTAGCTTGTTCATTCAGATGCTTCCACTCCATGTTACAGAAGAAAGAGCATAGATTTGGGAGCCCACTTAATTTGTGCTCAAATCTCAGCTCTAGTACTTACTAACTAGGAAAGCTAAAGTTTCAGCTTTCTCATCATAAAAATGGAAATAATAACATGACTTAGCTCATATGATTGTATTGAGGATGAATCAAACATAATATGAAAATAAAACTGAAGCACATTGTAGAGAATGAATCAGTTCAGTTCAGTTCAGTCACTCAGTCATGTCAGACTCTTTGTGACCCTGTGGACCGCAGCATGCCAGGCTTCCCTGTCCATCACCAACTCCCAAAGCTTGCTCAAAACTCATGTCCATTGAGTCAGTGATGCCATCCAACGATCTGACCCTCTGTCGTCCCCATCTCCTCCTGCTTTCAATCTTTCCCAGCAGAGAATGAATACAAGTCACCTTTTCACTCCTTCCTTCTACAGCTGAGAATGTAAAACAGCTTCTTCAAGGCTTAGGCCAGAAAACATTCACCTAATTATATTTAACAACTTATTCAAAGCTCCTTCTTCTTATTGGCAATTTCTCTTACAGGATAGTGAATTAATTCCTTGCCCACTGAATAAAAGTGACCCCCTACCCTTCTCTTCCATCCTTTACTTCAATTCTTAGTCTTAGATAGAACTATAAATTTCAATGAGCCCATTATTATTTCCCTAGGAGACCAATAGGAAGTTTAAAAGAAAAGAACTCTTGGGCATCACCATTTTAGTTAGACCAGAGGTCAGCAAATGTTTTCTGTAAAGGGCCAAATTGTAAATATTTCGGGCTTTGTAGGCAATACAGTCTCTGCTACAACTACTCATCTCTGCCATTAAGCACAAAGCAGACATAGATGATTCACAAATGAATAAGCATGGCTGCATTCTAATAACACTTCATTTATGGACACTGAAACTTGAATTTCACACAATTTGCATGTATCACAAAATAATATTCTTTTCTTTCAATCATTTAAAAATGGATAAAACGATTCTTAACTCATAAGCAGTACAAAAATAAGCAGCAAGCTAGGTTTTGTACACAAGTTTTAGATTATCAATCAACTTAATAAAAAAGAAATTTACTGATTCGCCTAAACAAAAATGTAGTAATATATATTTCAGGTGTAGATTGATCCAGGGATTTCAAACAATATAATCAGTCTCTGTCTCTCAATTTCTCAAACCCCCTCTCCTTTATGTTGACTTCATTCTCATGTCCTTATTGTGTTAAGATGGCTGTCCATATTTCTAGGGTTTTCTCTTCCATGTTCAAATATAGCAGAAAAGAAAATGAGCATTCTTCTTTTTAAAATTGTTAACATAAAGTACTCAGCCTGATAATCAGTACTCTGAGCTTTATCATGTGTCCATCCCTGTTCCAATAACTATGACCACAGGCATGAGATGTCTTGATTGGCTTACACCAGTAAGATATTCCAGTACCTGGGACTTGGATAGGATCAACTTCAGCCAAACTATAGGGAAGATCAATAATTCCCCTAGGGTATTTTAACACACTGCTACCAAGGGCTTCCCTTGTAGCTCAATTGGTAAAGAATCTGCCTACAATGCAGGAGACCTGGGTTTGACTCCTGGGTCAGGAAGATCCTCTTGAGAAGGAAATGGAAACCCACTCAAGTATTCTTGCCTGGGGAATCCCATGGACAGAGGAGTCTAGCAGGGGGAGTCCGTGGGGTTGCAAGAATTGGACATAACTTAGCAACTAAACCACCACCAACACCAAAGAACAGGAAAGGGATATGTTAAAGGGTATATTAAAAATGTCATAAATGTATACCATATACCATAGAACATGCCTGATTTTACAGACATTCAGATTTGGCCCTTACCAATTCCCTCAAAAAAAAAAAAGTGAACTTAAATATTTTGGAAATAAAATTAGCCTGTGGCATAATTGATCTTTCAGAGAAGGTCATTTCATATATGTGTGTGTATGTATATGATGAATAAATAGGTCTCAGTCTTTTACTCTATAACACAAAGAGGTTAACTTAGCCTGTGACAAACTTTTCTGTAAAGGACCAGATAGAAAATATGTTAGGCTTTGCAGGCCATATACTTAGTCATATTTTTTCCTTTTTTTTTTCTCCCCTCCCTCTTTACAACCTATTTAAAATGAAAAATCATCCTAAATCCAAAGGTCATAAAAATAAAGGCAAGATTTGGCCTGCAGTCTATAGTTTGTTTAATTCTAAGCTGAATAACCACTAGCTCTCCTTCTAGCTATGCCAGTCTATGTTTCTAGGCTTCTGTCTGTTTTTTGTTTGTTTGTTTGTTTTTGGAAAATTGCTCAGTCATATCCAACTCTTTGTGACCCCATGGCCTATACAGTCCACGGAATTCTCCAGGCCGTAATACTGGAGTGGGTAGCCTTTCCCTTCTCCAGGGGATCTTCCCAATCCATGGATCAAACCCAGGTGTCCCACATTGCAGGTGGATTCTTTACTAGCTGAGCCACAAGGGAAGCCCTCTGTCTGTAGCAGTTGATTCCTACTGCCTCTGCAAAAAGAGAGTCTCATGGACAGAGGAGCCTGGTAGGCTACAGTCCATAAGGTCACACAGAGTTGGACACGACTGAGTAGGCATGCACACCTCTGCCCAGGAAGGGCTCTTCCTTTCACAGAAGTATTCAAATGCCAATGTCATCACTATCCCTGCCCTAGGAAGTTTGGTGAAAATATCTAAATGGTTCTGTGCTCACCTGCATCTTTTTTGGCCATTGAAATGAATACTCAGATATTCATATTTTTACTGTTCCCAAAAGGTAATCTCTTCTCATGGTTTTATTCCTTACTTGTGGGAAGCAGCTTCTGCCAGGCCAGAGATATGAGGAGGCAGGTAAGGATTACCTTTCTGAAATACAAATATGATACTATCACTACACTTTAAAAAAACCCTTACTGATGATCATCACCTGCAGGGCAGAGACTGTACTTCTCAAGCATGGCATTTAAGGACCATAACAGTCTAATTCTGCCTGGCTTTTCAGCCTTATCTCTTATGACTGTCTTCAACTGTTTTATTCACTACCAAGCCCATTCTACTCATATTACCTAAACTCATTATGCATTGGATACTTTGTATGTTTGCCTGATAATAAACTGCTCACTTTGCCCATGATGGAGTTCATAACCTCGTACCCCAAAATATGGCACCTTGACATATGGAATATTTTGGGCTGATGGAATTGGAGAAATGGGAGGTACAGGGGCTCTCTGACTTCTTCCTTATTCCCTGAAGCAGGTTATAAAACCCTTATGTGAGATGTATCCTCTCTATACCTGGAAAAAAGGAGCATCCTTATCTCTGAAGATGGAAATCTGAAGAGGCAAGCCCTGATAAGTTTCCCTCAGTTTACAACCCTTACCTTATACGCTTGTGTCCTATTACATTTTCCAATGACTTTCAACCCTTCATCAAATTTAGTATAAATATGCTCAGGTTTAACTGTTTCTTTAGGTTTTCATTTCCTTATGAAGGCTTTTGTGTCATGTAGAGCAGCAGTCTCCAACATTTTTGGCAATTTTTCCATGGACTGGGGTAGGGGGATGGTTTGGGGATGATTCAAGCATATTACATTTATTATGCAGTTTATTTCTGTTAATATTACATCAGCTTCACCTCAGATCATCTGATATTAGATCCTGGACATTGGGGATTCCTGATGTACAGCATATATTAAATATTTTTGTATGCCTTTATCCTGGAAATCTGCGTCTATCAGTGTAATTTTCAGGTCCAGCCGCAGACCCTAAGAGGATCAAGGAAAAGTTTTTCCTTCCCTACACCTTTAATTGGCTTTCTTTTTATCATGCTCTTGAGATCTTTTCTTCATAGGCCACATCCACTTTGAAGCCTTCATTGCCCCCACCTCTGGGAAGAATTTATTCCCTCTTTATATATATATATATATATATATAAGAAAACCTCACATTAGTTTCTAATTCACCTTAAAAATGTCTTCTTAAAGGTTATCCCTTAGGCTGAATAGTAGGTGAAATAGTTGCTTACATGTAGAGACCAAGTTGTATAAAAAATATAAATCTTAAACTTGAGAATCACAGACAGCACAAGGAGATGTTCACAGTGAGAGGTAAGTGGAAACTGAGACTAAGGGAATTGCAGTTTCCTGTCTTTCATTATGACTTCCCTGGTGGCTCAGGTGGTAAAGTGTCTGCCGGGTTCAATCCCTGGTTCGGGAAGATCCCCTGGAGAAGGAAATGGCAACCCACTCTAGTACTCTTGTTTGGAAAATCCCATGGATGGAAGAATCTGGTAGGCCACAGTCCACAGGGTCCCAAAGAGTGGGACATGACTGAGTGACTTTCATTATCATGCTAATTACAGGGCCTTTGCTCACTAAATGGATTAGTGGGCAAGCCAAATTGGATTAGCACACCAGCCAAATTCCTCTCTCTCTCACTCACTCAATTTATCTAGTTAAATATGTACACTTTAAATGTGGAGGATGTAGTCCGCTGTCTCCTTCCAACCTGAGATTATAAGAGTCTTGTGGGCACAGATCATATCATCTTCACTTTGGATCTTTTATGCTCACAGGTGGGACATTATAGATGCACTCATTAAATGTGAAATGGGATTGAATTCTGTGTTCCTTCACTGTTTTCTTCTTATTTCATTTGGTGCTTAACAAATTAACTCAATATAATTTGCTGATGGTGTGGTGGATAATCTTGAGATTAACTTCAAATCTCTAAAATTTTTGACAGTTTTTCTATACCTTTCTAAATAACAGGAGACTTTTTATTATTTTTTCTTCCAGTATTGCAATGAAGGACTTTCAGATATAGAATCATCTACTAAACTTCTCAGGGAATGAATTGCATTTTTACATTTTAAGTATGGCAAAGTATTCTGTCCTCTTACCAGTTTTAATGACTTTGACTTCAAAAACATCCCAAGGGATTCAGGACTTGGAGTCTTATGTTTCTATGATGCTCTGATTCTTGGTCAACTGGTAATACTTGAGAATATATTTTGGCTGCCAAAGAATATTATCCCATAAACAATGTTCAAAAAGAGTTTAATAATTAAAGCACTAAATATTAACTAAATAGATGAATATGTATGAAAGATATAAATATATAATCATGATTTAATAATTAATTCTTAGTATTTTCAGTTGGTTTCTCCCTAGTGCAACTCAATCTGAGAGAAGGGATATAGCTGAGTCAAAACTCATGTAACAAACTAAAGGACTCTTTTCATGCATAGCCTAGGATTTACCTTAGCTCTTTCTATATCCTCACTCTTAAGCCTCGTCTGCTGTTGGACTAGTAGACTGTGTGACAAACAATAAGCTGATTAATGTTTGTTCTGCGATCAAGTGCAACATACGTCTAGATCACTCTAAGGTCATTCAGTAATCAGGTTGAAGAGAAAGGATACAAACCCAAGTTGGTCTGATTACACAGCCTGAGCTCTTACATGCTCTATACTGTCTTCTCAGGTAACCTATAGTCCTTTGTTTCTTGGTTCTGTAAGGTAAGATAGCCATATAAGTGACTGGTTTGGTTCCTTCCTGTTCTGGAACAAGGTCAATGAGTCACAGCATATTGGACTGACAAATGGTCTTTCACATTTGACTAGGCTGCATGAGCCAGACAACGTGGACTATAAAATGATGATGTTAAAACATGTTTTTGTTTCCCCTTTATTAAGGATTTGACAGAGTAGCATCCAAATAGCTATAATACAGAGCAAAAGCATGGCCTAGTAGATCTCTAAGGAATGTAAAATCATAATGCTGAAACACTTAATGAACAATTCAAAGACAAAGGTACATTAAAAGGTTCATAGTGAGAATTATCTAGTAAGGCATTGAGTAAAGGAAAAGTATTTCTCTTGAGTGCTTTTGAGTTTTATGATATGAAAAGCTGGGAAACAAGTTACCAAAAGTTCCCCTTTGTAAGACAGAAAATACATATTCTCATTCCAAGAATAGCAGGAAGTGGATCATCTTTTGCCAGTGATTCAGGTGTCTACCTAGAACTATTGTTTCATCCAGTGGTTAGAAAATTTGGCTCATTGTTATTTAAGTCCATTTCCTACTAAGTTACTCTGTAGAAAAAAATGGATCTACCAGATGAAAACATTGTTTTCCTTTTCTACAAAGAATCACATTGTAGAATTCTATCAACTATCAGAGGAAACAAAATGATGCTGCTGACTGTGCTACAGTTTTCAGATATAAACACAGCATTCAAATCTGCAAAACCTGGTGATTTTTATTCCAAGATTCTATAAAAATTGGGTCAAAATTATTATGGGACCATGCAAGGGGTATGTTTATACCTTTTCCCCAGGAAGAGAATGATGATACTAGACATGATAGACATGTAAGCGTAATTTCTTTACCTGTATATATATATATATATAAAAATTCAAAAGTTGTCCTCAAATCAATTTGTAGGCAAACTAAACAGGAAAATAAATTAACTAAAAGCCATAATAGCAACATTGTAAAACCAACTTGTAAAAACCAAATCTTATCAGAGTAAACTCACCTCTTTCTGTAGTAGACCTAATAGAGTAAAGTAGATTTTTTTTTCAAATCCACCCTGCTGACACAACCATCAGTGAAATGGGAAAGTGTGGCATGAACCATGTAGCTATTAAACTGGACCACAGTTGTTTGTAGCGTCGTGTTTATAGAGTATCACCAATCTAGGTAATATAATAATTAGGAATTTAAATGTCACCAATCTAGGTAATATAATAATTAGGAATTTAAAGTTTCCAGTCACATAATTTTAGAAAAATGACTCTTTTTAGATTTTTAACACCATTGCTACTAGTTAGGCTAGAAATTAAAAGATTATACCTGTACTTCCTAATAGGTCAGAACTTTCAGATACATAAACAGAAATAAAGCATAATAGAGAAGAATGGATAAGCAAAACAAATGGACTTTCAGACTTTTCACTTAGCAGGATTTCAATAACATTTGCTTGCAGATTTAATTTATGTGTTTTGGTGTCATAGCTATTAATCATTCATTCATCCCACATATATTTAGTGACAGCTTAGTATATGTCAGGCACTATACTAGGTGCTAGAGATCCAAGAGATATCTATTAAGCAGTGGAATTTGTCTTCATTATTTTCTTTTTTCCACCTTTTTTATGTTAGATACTGCAGGACTCTGCTAATATCTTTATGTAGCATTATTTCTACTTTGTCATTCAACGAATAAAAACACAGAACACAGACAAAAATCATGTATTTATAGTATTCATCCTTAAGATAGCCACTGGGCTCATTAACAAAATATTGCTATCTCTGAAGATGTTAAAAGATTATTGTGGACTGAATAATTCTTGGTACTTTCAGCTGAGCCAGTACTATACCTTTAACCCTGTAATGAACTCATATTAAATCAAGTATGTAAAAGATGTCAAAGATTCTTGCCAACTCTGTAGCTACTTCTACATGATGTATGCATTTTTCAAGTATACTAAATTGTTTGACCCCAAGTCATGGTCTTTTCAAGTTTCTTTTCTCCCAGACAAGTCAGAGGCTGGGAGAGAAGTAATTATTTAAGATCTCCAATACAGATACTTCATTTTATGGAGTATAACATGATCCTTAACATATCCATTGTGGCTCAACAGTTCACAGGAGAGTCGAATACAGCGGAGTGACTAGCATTACTACACACTATAAAAACATATCCACAGATCCACAGACCCATTCCTTAATATGAGTTCCTGCTCAGAGACAGAAAAGACATCCTCAGACACCTGGATTCATTACCAGCTGAGCCACAAAGAAGCTCAAGAATACTGCAGTGGGGTAGCCTACCCCTTCTTCAGCAGATCTTCTCAAGCCAGGAATGAAATCCGGGTCTCCTGCATTGTAGGCAGAAACCAAAGCTAAGGGAAGTAAGTGGGAAAACCACTACACCGACTGAGAGATCTCTGGTCAAAAAAATATAGAGAGATACAGGAGACAAGGGAAATGCATTGGCTGTCTGAGGAGGCCTACAAAGATGGTGAAAAGGAAAGATATACACATTTGAATGCAATTCAAAGGACAGTGATCAGTGCATAGAAGGAAAAACAAAAGAATGGGAAAGACTGTAAAAAAATTAGGACCTAAGGGAACAGAAATAAAGCAGAAGATACCTTAAGAAGAGGTGGCAAGAATACACAGAAGAACTGCACAAAAAAGATCTTCATGAACCAGATAATCATGATGGTGTGATCACTCACCTAGAGCCAGACATCCTGGAATGTGAAGTCAAGTGGACTTTAGGAAGCATCACTACGAACAAAGCTAGTGGAGGTGATGGAATTGCAGTTGACCTATTTCAAATCCTCAAAGATGATGCTGTGAAAGTGCTGCGCTAAATATGCCAGCAAGTATGGAAAACTCAGCAGTGGCCACAGGACTGGAAAAGGTCAGTTTTCATTCCAATCACAAAGAAGGGCAATACCAAAGAACGTTCAAACTACCGCACAACTGCACTCATCTCACACGCTAGTAAAGTAATGTTCAAAATTCTCCAAGCCAGGCTTCAGCAATACATGAACTTCCAGATGAACTTCCAGATGTTCAAGCTGGTTTTAGAAAAGGCAGAGGAACCAGAGACCAAACTGCCAACATCCGGTGAATCATCGAAAAACCACAAGAGTTCCAGAAAACATCTATTTCTGCTTTATTGACTATGCCAAAGCCTTTGACTATATAAATCACAATAAACTGTGGAAAATTCTTCAAGAGATGGGACTATGAGACCACCCGACCTGCCTCTTGAGAAACCTGTATGCAGGTCAGGAAGCAACAGTTAGAAGTGGACATGGAACAACAGACTGGTTCCAAATAGGAAAAGGAGTACATCAAGGCTGTATATTGTCACCCTGCTTATTTAACTTCTATGCAGAGTACATCGTGAGAAATGCTGGGCTGGATGAAGCACAAGCTGGAATCAAGATTGCCGGGAAAATTATCAATAACTTCAGATACGCAGATGACACCACCCTTATGGCAGAAAGTGAAGAAGAACTAAAGAGCCTCTTGATGAAAATGAAAGTGGAGAGTGAGAAAGTTGATTTAATGCTCAACATTCAGAAAACTAAGATCATGGCATCCGATCCCATTACTTCATGACAAATAGATGGGGGAACGGTGGAAACAGTGGCTGACTTTATTTTTTGGGGCTCCAAAATCACTGCAGATGGTGACTGCTGCCATGAAATTAAAAGATGCTTACTCCTTGAAAGAAAGTTATGACCAACTTAGACAGCATATTAAAAAAGCAGAGACATTACTTTACGAACAAAGGTCCATCTAGTCAAGGCTATCGTTTTTCCAGTAGTCATGTATGGATGTGAGAGTTGGACTATAAAGAAAGCTGAGCACTGAAGAATTGATGCTTTTGAACTGTGGTGTTGGATAAGACTCTTGAGAGTCCCTTGGACAGCAAGGAGATTCAACCACTCCATCCTAAAGGAGATCAGTCCTGGGTGTTCATTAGAAGGACTGATGTTGAAGCTGAAACTCCAATACATTGGCCACCTGATCCGAACTCATTTGAAATGACCCCGATGCTTGGAAAGATTGAGGGCAGGAAGAGAAGGGGATGACAGAGGATGAGATGGTTAGATGGCATCACCAACTCAATGGACATGAGTTTGGATAAACTCTGTGAGTTGGTGATGGTCGGGGGCCTGGTGTGCTGCGGTCCATGGGGTCGCAAAGAGTCGGACACGACTGAGTGACTGAACTGAACTGAACAGACACATGGTGAACAACCATCCCAGTTTACTCAAGACTGTTCCAGTTTTAGCACTGAAAGTCTCAGAACAGTGAAAACCTTTCATTCCCAAGAAAAGAGGACAATCAGTTACATTAAATGCCACTGAGTCTTAACTTGACGAAATTTTTTGCCAGAGTATGAAATAAGATTCCATGGCTTTGGACCACTTTTCTAATTAGTGTGTTAACTGGATTTACTGGGATGGCAGGAAGGAGGAATGCAATCTAACTTTAGTAATTTTTTTGTAACAACTTTTATCACCTTTATCAATATTTTGCTAATTTATTTTTATTTGAAGCATAATTGCAATATTGTGTAGGTTTATGCCATACATCAACATGGATCAGCCATAAGTATATATATATATCCCCTCTCTCTTTAGCCTTCCTCCCACCTCCCACCCTATCCCACCCCTCTAGGTTGTCACAGAGCCCCGGTTTGAGTTCCCCAAATCATACAGCAAATTCCCACTGGCTATCTCTTTTGCAAATGGCAGTGTATGTTTCCATGATGTTTTCTCCATTTGTCCCACACTTTCCTTCCTACCCCCACCTGCCTGTTTCTATAAGTCTGTTCTCTTTTTCTGCATCTTCATCACTGCCCTGCAAGTAGGTCATCAGTGGGGCTTCCCTTGTAGGTCAGTTGGTAAGGAATCTTCCTACAATGCAGGAGACTCGTGTTTGATTCTCGGGTCAGGATGATCCCTTGGAGAAGGAAATGGCAACCTACTCTAGTATTCTTGCCTGGAGAATCCGATGGACAGAGGAGCCTGGCAGGCTGCAGTCCATGGGGTCACAAGAGTCAGACATGACTTAGCGACCAAACTGCCACCACCACCATCATTCTAGATTCCATATATATGTGTTAATATATGATATTTGTTTTTCTCTTTCTGACTATATCACTCAGTATAATAGGCTCTAGGTCCATTCACCTCACTAGCACTGACTGAAATGCATTCTTTTTATGGCTGAGCAATATTCCATTGTATATATATACACAGCTTCTTTATCAGTTTGGTTGACTGTCTTTTCATATGTACATACCATTGTTATAGTCAGTGTGAACTCTTTTTTTTCAATTCTTATATATAGGCAAGTTCACAACAAATTTACAGTTGAAATATTTTTTAGAAAGTTTTTGTTTTGCTATCAAGAATATGATTTTAACAACTTAGAATATATTTTAATTCTTCATAAATCTCACATATACATGTGTGTAGGCATAATATATATGAGATCAATTTTACATGTATATTCATATATGTAGTATGCATACATTCAATTATAGTATCAGTGGGCTTCCCTAGTAGCTCAGCTGGTAAAGAATCCACCTGCAGTGTGAGAGACCCAAGTATCATCCTTGGGTTGAAAAGATCTGCTGGAGAAGGAAATGGCTATCCATTCCAGTATTCTGGCGTGGAGAATTCAATGGACTGTATAGTCCATGGGTTCACAAAGAATAGGACATGACTGAGTGACTTGCACTTTCACTTTCAACAGTTCAGTTCAGTGGTTCAGTGATGTACAATTCTTTGAGACCCCATGGACTGCAGCATGCCAGACTTCTCTGTTCATCACCAACTCCCAGAACTTGCTCAAACTCATATCCATCAAGTCAGTGATACCACCCAACCATCTCAGCTTCTGTCATCCCTTCTCCTCCTGCCTTCAATCTTACCCAGCATCAGGGTCCTCTCCAAAGAGTCAGTACTTTGCATCCAGTGGTCAAAGTATTGGAGTTTCAGCTTCAGTATCAGTCCTTCCAATGAATATTCAAGACTGATTTCCTTTAAGATTGACTGTCTTGATCTCCTTTCGGTCCAGGGGACTCTCAAGAGTCTTCTCCAAAACAACAGTTCAAAAGCATCAGTTCTTCGGGGCTCAGATTTTCTTATGGTCCAACTCTCACATCCATACATGACTACGGGAAAAACCATAGCTTTGACTATAAGTACATTTTTCGGCAAAGTAATGTCTCTGCTTTTCAATATGCTGTCTAGGTTGGTCATAACTTTCCTTCCAATGAGTAAGTGTCTTTTAATTTCATGGCTGCAGTCACCATCTGCAGTGATTTTGGAGCCCAAAAAGTCTGTCACTGTTTTCATTGTTTCCCCATCTATTTGCCATGAAGTGATGGGACCAAATGCCATGATCTTTGTTTTTTGAATGTTGAGTTTTAAGCCAGCTTTTTCACTCTCCTCTTTCACTTTCATCAAGAGGTTCTTAATTCCTCTTCACTTTCTGCCATAAGGGTGGTGTCATCTGAATATCAGGTTATTGATTGATATTCCTCCTTGCAAACTTGATTCCAGCTTGTGCTTCATCCAGCCTGGCATTTCTCATGATGTACTCTGCATATAAGTTAAATAGGCAGGGTGACAATATACAGCCTTGGCATACTCCTTTCCCAATTTGGAAGCAGTCCATTACTCCATGTCCAGTTCTAACTGTTACTTCTTGACCTGTATACAAATTTCTCAGGAGGCAGGTCAGGTGGTCTGGTATTCCCATTTCTTGGAGAATTTTACACCATTTGTAGTGATACACACATTCAAAGGCTTTGACATAGTCAATAAAGCAGAAGTAGGTGTTTTTCTGGAATTCTCTTGCTTTTTCTATGATCCAACATTTGTTGGCAATTTGATCTCTGGTTCCTCTGCCTTTTCTAAATCCAGCTTGACCATCTGGGAGTTCTCAGTTCACATAGTGTTGAAGCCTGTCTTGGAGAATTTTGAGCATTACTTTGCTAGCATGTGAGATGAGTGCAACTGTACAGTAGTTTGAACATTCTTTTTGAGAAAGAAATGATAACCCACTCCAGTATTCTTGCCTGGAGAATCCCATGGACAGAAGAGCCTGACAGGCCATGGTCCATAGGGTCGCAGAGAGTCAGACAGGTCTGAAGCAACTAAGCATTGAACATTCTTTAGCATTGTTTTTCTTTGGGATTGGAATGAAAATTGACCTTTTTCAGTCCTGTGGCCACTGTTGAGTTTTCCAGATTTGCTGGCATATTGAGTGAAGCACTTTCACAGCATCATATTTTAGGATTTGAAATAGCTCAGCTGGAATTCCATCACCTCCACTAACTTTTTTTGTAGTGATGTTTCCAAAGGCCCACTTGACTTTGCACTCTAGCATGTCTGGCTCTAGGTGAGTGATCACACCATCATGGTTATCTGGGTCGTTAAGATCTTTTTTGTATAGTTCTATGTATTCTTGCCATCTGTTTTTAATATCTTCTGCTTCTGTTAGGTCTGTACCATTTCTGTCCTTTATTGTGTCCATCGTTGTAAAGTTCCCTTGGTATCTTTAATTTTCTCAAAGAGATCACTAGTCTTTCCCATTCTATTGTTTTCCTCTATTTTTTTTTTTCTTTGCGTTTGATCACTTAGGAAGGCTTTGTTATCTCTCCTTGCTATTCTTTGGAACTCTGCATTCAGACGGATTAATCTTCCTTTTCTCCTTTGCCTGTTGCTTCTCTTCTTTTTGCAGCTATTTGTAAGGCCTTCTCAGACAACCATTTTGAATTTCATTTTCTTGGAGATGGTTTTGATCACAACCTCCTGTACAAAGTCATGAACTTCCATCCATAGATTTCAGGCACTCTGTCTATCAGATCTAATCCCTTGAATCTATTTGTCACTTCCCCTGTATAATTGTAAGGGATTTGATTAAGGTCATACCTGAATGGCCTAGTGGTTTTTCCTACTTTCTTCAATTTCAGCCTGAATCAAGTCTGAATTTTGCAAAATATGGTCCACTGCAGAAGTGATTGGCAAACCACCTCCATTTTCTTGCCTTGAGAACCCCTTGAACAGTATGAAAGAGCAAGAAGATATAACACTGAATGATGAACTCCCCAGGTCCATTGGTGCCCAATATGCTACTGGAGAAGAGTGGAGAAATAACTCCAGAAAGAATGAAGAGATGGAGCCAATGCAAAAACAATGCCCACTTGTGGATGTGACTGATGATGGAAGTAAAGTCTGATGCTGTAAGCACAATATTGCATAGGAACCTGGAATGTTCATTCCATGAACCAAGGTGATTTGGAAGTGGTCAAACAGGAGAGGACAAGAGTGAAAATCAACATTTTAGATATCAGTGAGCTAAAATGGACTGGAATGAGCGAATTTATTTCAGATGACTGCTATATCTACTTCTGTGGGCAAGAATTCCTTAGAAGACATGGAGTTGCCCTCATAGTCAGCAAAAGAGTCTGAAATGCAGTACTTGGGTGCAATCTCAAAAATGACAAAATGATCTCTGTTTGTTTCTAAGGCAAACCATTCAATATCATAGTAATCCAAGTCTATGCCCCAAACTCTAATACCAAAGAAGCTGAAGCTGAATGGTTCTATGAAGACCTACAAGACCTCCTAGAACTAACACCAAAAAAAAAGATGTCATTTTCATCATGGGGAACTAGAATGTAAAAGTAGGAAGTCAAGAGATACCTGGAGTAACAGGCAAGTTTGGCCTTGGAGTACAAAATGAAGCAGGGCAAAGGCTAACAGAGTTGCCAAGAGAACACACTGGTCATAGCAAACACCCTCTTCCAACAACACAGAGATGACTCTACACATGGACATCACCAGATGGTCAATACTGAAATCATATTGATTATATTATTTGCAGCTGAGAATGGAGAAGCTCTATACAGTCAGCAAAAATAAGACTGGGAGCTGACTGTGGCTCAGAACATGAACTCCTTATTCCCTTTCATAGTATCAATAAACTTTTCCATACACTTTCACCAACTTTTTTCATAGGGTTAAAAAAATGAGCATTGTTCACTACACCAATAGAAAGACCTAATCAAAATTTTAAGTTTGGTACAGATATTTATAGCAAGGCATTTCTAGATCGAATGTGTCTGCTTCTAACTGAACAAAATCCTAGGCTTTGTCACAGCATTGATTAACAGGAGGAGTTAGAAACAGAATGGATTTTTGTCTACAATGTAACTATAACAGCAAAAAGTTTTGAGTGTTTTTGTGGCAGAATGCCATGCTTAGAAATTAGGGTGTCTTAAAGGCCCTATTAACTGATAATTGATTTTTCAAAGTTATGAACCACTCTGAAAGTCCGTCAATCAGCCATTTCCCAGCAACTGGCAGAGTCAGAGATCCATCAGACATAGAAGCTTCCCGTGTTGAACATTACAGCATAGTTTCAGAGCCAGGTTAACTCTACTGGTACCTATAGCCTTGACCTTCACAGCGTTACTAGGATATCAAGGAAAAATATTTAGAAAAATGTTTTAATGCTTAATCATTTTCTCAGTTTGCTCTCTCAGGACACACACAATAAAGAAAAAACATAACAAACCGTCAAAACTCCAATTATACTTGACTTATCCTCAGAAAAAAAGTTTGGTTGAAGTATAACAAAGACAACAAAGAGTTCATTTTTCTTTCTTACAAATTCTCTCTATTCATTTTAGATTATTTTTATAATTCCAGAATTGAAAGTCAACATCAGTGTTAAAGAAATGTAAAAGGAATTTTGAGCAAAATTTTGAAGCAGTTTGGGGGTCAGGAGAGACAAAGTCGAGATTATTACACTACATGAACTTACAGATAAAATGTGATTTATTGATTTGAGATACATTCAAACAATTTTATTGTCACCTTGAATTACAGATGTAGAGAAATGCTGAAGCCTGGGGAGGCAGGTGTGGGAGCCTCCCCACAGTATTGCCTGGGGTAATATTGAAGAAATTGTACCATATAATATGGATTGTTGAACTACTTTGAATTAATAAAAATAATTTATATTTTCTCTTCAAAATTTAAATAGAAGTCAGACTGTCTATGTAAGTATATTTTAAAAAATTGCTAGCTTCAATATCATCTGCATCCCCAAGTTTCATGCAGATGACTCAAGGCACTTTATCAGTACATTTACCAATCATCATAAATTAACCAGAATACCAGGTACCAGAACAAATTAAAAGGGACAACTTTAATAACTTAATGATCCATTCATATGTCTGATTTTGATAACATATCATTATACAAGAAATAAAGTTGAGCTGCTTCATTTCAGTTTGCACTCATACCTCTGAAATTTGTAAGCATTCCCTTCAGTTTCCATGCTGAAATCATTAAAAGAGTTCAATGACTGTTCGATTTGTATATCAACCTATACTGTAGTAGAAGAAAGGTAATACTCAGTAATCTCAAAATTCTTTAAACCCATTGATTTAAAAGTACTCAAACTATGTCTTAACCCCCTGTGGTTTGATCTTGAAGAATTTTTATTGAATTGAAAAACATGTATTTGCACTTCTATTGTTGCCCATATTTGCTTTAATATGGGTCATCTGAAACGTTTCTTACCTTCCATAACAAATCATTATCGATTTAACCTTCATAATTTATTAAAACTCTTCCTGAATCTATTTATCTTTTGGAGTTAGTTAATTTATCATTCTAATTACTTTCATAGATTTACTACCTGTTTCATGAAAAGATCTTCATTTGCTCTTAAATTAGCTGTCTTCAACTGTAATATTGCCCTGGCTCTAACTTTACAGGATTTCTTTAAACAAGTCAAAATTCACCAACTTGTGTATTTCATCATGTTAAAAGATATGATCAAGTCCCTATATTCAGAAGCTTTTATTTTGGTAAGCATAACCTAAATGTGGTAAAAATTTTAGACTCTTTCTGATGTTCTTGGGCCCAGAGTACTAAAATGGTTATTTAAATTTAGTAATATCATTTCACATTGGGATGCAGAAACTGAGGTATGGAGAAGAGAAGCAGTATTACGAGCATGGACACCAAATCAGTATTGCTGCCAAGAATAGGATCTGGGCTGAGATGTTCAATTTAAGGCAGAAAAATTCCCAAGCATGGGTCTTTCTAGTTGTGTCAGAATAATTGGGGATTGAGGGTGCTGGAGAAAATAAAGATTCTATGCACATAACATCAATGTTTCTGATTCAACAAGTCTGAGTAAAGCCCAGAAATCCTGATTTTTAATGAGCTCTCATTTTTAATTCTGATGAGCATTCAAGTGTGGGAAACCATTGATATAGTACATCTTTGGTGTCAGCCAAAATGCTCTAAGGGAGATGATGTTGTGTTATTTTCCAGGACTCAGCCCTCACTGTACTGTCACCCATATCTCCAGCTCATAGCATGTCAAGCCATTCTCTGGGAGGTTAAAAAATCATGGAACAGCATTATTGTGCTTTTACTGATATTTCATATAATGATTTAAGATATGTAATGTACAACATGAGTTATATATAGCCTTCTGACGAATCTATCTCATTTTTTACAGAAGATTAATCTTTTGCATTGGAAGCTGCCTTGTAATACATATCCCAGTGTTTTATTTTCATGAAATGTGTCTGTCAACTGAAGACATGTAAATCAGCACATACTGTGTTCTAGCACAGCTGAATTAGAGACCCATTAAGGGCTGGAATTATGGAAATGATGACCTAGTCTTCGGTACAGCTTCACTAGTCCATACCTCCAGCTGTTGTGCATCCAAGCTATAGCAGGAACATTTAGGTACAATCTTGGGAGGGCTTCAGAGAACTTAAGAAAGCATTGACCTAAATGATTGTTTGGTTTTAACTAATTGTGTAAAGTGTGTGTGCACACATATGCTCATGCATGTGTGTGTGTGTGTGTGTGTGTGTGAAGGGAGACTAAGGAGAAGCATACAGAAGGGAAGAGAGACTGAGAATGAAGCTCTGCAAACTTCTCTTCAAACTCACATTCTGAATAATGATGAATAAAGAACAGCATAATTCATTGGTGAAATCAAGTTGTATTTCATTCAGTTAGGCACATATAACTCATGCTTTTGGATTTTTGTTTATTTTTCAAAGGTGGTGACTGTCAATGCATTGATTTTTAATTTATAATATCAGAAAAAAATGATTGTGTTATAGAATTGATGATCTTGTGGGGGAAAATCTCCTTTGACAACCTAAACTAAGAGGGTGTGATGCTGGGGCAGTGCATTTTGTTGTTGCTGTTACAAAAGAGAAAATTGTTCTTTCAGCTAGCTATAGCAGTAGTGTCTAACAGCAACTGCTTCCTGTGAAATTGTTCCAAACACATTTCCATAAAGAAGGGTTCTGTTCTACTGCTTATATTCCAACTCCATCTACATTCTACTCCAGGCTTTGGTGTGTTTCTCCCCCCAACAATTTGGCTATTTAATGCTTGTACAGGCATATAATTGTGCTGATGTCATCCAGCCAATCAATCATAGAACTATTCCTTAAGATATCTGCAATCAGGGCAGTGTCAAAATGAACTATATTCATTTTGCTACTAAACACCAAATGATGGCAAATTAAACTCTTATTGTAATGATAGCATTAAAGTGAATGGTGTGCAGTTATATTTTCTTCACACTATTGCATTATTTTTACTAGAGAAGGTAGTAAACATGAGTTTTTTACTGATTTGAAGACTGGAGCAGAGCTGAAAGAAAGAGGGCAGGGGGATTTATATTTCCACATGAAAATCCCTTTATATGGCATTGATGGAAAACAAGTCATTAAACACTACATTTTAGCAAAATAGGAATATATGAGCCTATTTTCCATATATAGTCAGTCTATGACCATGTGTCAGCACTAAAAATAGATGAATGTAGGTACACCGGAATACTCCAACAGCAGCACAAATCCCACAGAAACAAATTGCTAGTTATAACCGAAGAAAAATAATTCACATGTTTACATGTTTCCCTCCTGAAAAAAAATGTGCTCTTTTCAAAATTAAGGTTAAGACAATATTTTATCATGGAAAAACTTCACCACAACCTTTCATAAATTTGCCTAATATAAAAGGTCATTAGCAGAAAGTAGAAAATTGAATAGCATTGATAAGAATAATTATTTAGTGTTTTCTCTTTTTTTTCAAGCACATAAAAGTCAAATGTTGATTAAAATAGTTAAATAAATAAAAAGAAAAGTTTAAAGTAAGTTAAATTTATCCTTTGCAGCTGTTTTTGTCTTGAATTGCTTTAAGATATATTAAGAGCTCTCACATTAGAATCATTAAGGACAGTTTAAAATGAATTTTCACAGCAAGAGATATTAACATATTAGTAAAATTTTAATGGAGGATTCACATGAGGCAAAACTGAAGAGGAATAATGCTTAAAAATGAAGCTATTAATTAACCAACAATTTTCTGTTGTTCTGATGTTTCTCTCTCAATAACATTCTCTTTCTTCTAGACTTTGCACTAAGGTGAAAACTACCCTTCACTTATCACATCATATTCTCTTTCTTTCAGTGCCCCAGTTTCTGGACATGATTTCATGATAGAATGGAATAGAAGATCAGTTATACCATGGAGAATATTTTATTTATCAAAGTACACTTGAACAAGAGCCAAATTCACAAGCATGACTATGAAAATCTTGGCATAATAAAAGAGTTTTAAATACATTCTGAAATATCTTCCGGTACTTCACACTATGGCAGTGTTTCTTAAGTTCTAAAAATAATTCTATAAAATTAATACATCTTAAGAATGCTGTTGAGAATATCACACATTTATTCATTAGCTACATATTCAGCCAGTGATGAAGCAAATCCAAATTTTCTCAAACACAAGAAATAAAATTTTATAATTTGATAAAGATAGTCTTCTCAAACTATATGTTTTCTACAATCATATTTGCTCAAAGGCAAAATGCACTATTAATTCTAAAATATACATTAAGTTGAGCAACTGAAATATATTATAGACCAATGATCTCAATTTTAAGAAATAAAAATCATTTTTGTCTAAATAAAACTATTTCTATTAAGAAATAATAAAAACATATTTTTTATTCAGTATTTCTGGAGGGGCCTGAAAACTGGGTGTGCATATTGTACAATGAACAAAAATGCTCTTAATCACATTGCAGAGTTGACTTAGTAAAGACATCACTGCTGGTGCCTAAGGACCCAGACAGCACAGTACATACACTGAGGAAGGCACTGGGCTGTCGCTCTTAGAAGCACCCACTAGCTCTGGGCCTCTAAAGCTGTCATCACTTCTACCCCTGCCAAGATGATTTTCACCCAGTTCCTTTTTTGCATCACTTGTTTCCTATCCAAAATCTAGGGGAGGGTCATTTGATTAGCAATGTCTAAATTACATGCCCAAGCCCTAGATACACTAAGGCTGGGAAAGCATGTAGCTGGACTTTTCAGCTTCTGTAAATGGGATATAAGCTTTGCCTCCTGTGGTGAAGGATCCCACAAACAAGAAGAGAAGGTTAGATCCTGAGTGACCAAAACACAATGACAAATGACCACCAGGATACACTATTTCAACTACCCACACACTGTTCTTTCCTTACCTTATTTTACCTAGTATTGCTTAACTCTGACTTTGTGCTAGGAATTTTTCTAGGCATGTCACTTTCATCTTTTAGTATTTGCAGGAAATTGATTCTAGGACCTCCTGCAGACACTACACTCTGTGGATGCCCAAGTTTCTTATATAAAATGGTTTAGTACAGTCAGTCCTTTGTATCCACTGGATGAGAAACCCACAAAGGCCTGATACTATATTTACTCATTTAATTTTCACTATAACTCTATGAGGCAAGTACTATATGTTTCTCATTTTAGAAGTAAGAAAACAGGCCAAAAAATTAATTTTCTCAAGGTCCCAAACCACTGTATACTACCACATTCTTACATGATACAGTGGAATTGTTTCTTGTACATCCAAAACTGCCTTATCTCTATAAAAAGTATACAGTGGATTAAATGTTTATGTGTGTGTACTCAGTCGTGTCTGACTATTTGCAACCCTAGGCACTGTAGCTCAGCAGGCTCCTATGTCCATGGAATTTTCCAAGTAAGAATACTGGAATGGATAGCCATTCCCTTCTCCAGGGAATCTTCCCAACCCAGGGGTTGAACCCATATCTTCTGCAATGGCAGGCAGATTCTTTACTATTGAGCCACCAGGGAAGCCTAACTACAAAAGAGAGTCTCTCTCATACTCTATGAGTTTCTTGCCTGATTGACCCTGTAATATATTTACTGCCTAAGTCCCCCAAACCACATATTATTTTCAACTCTCAGAAAGATCTATGAAGTTTGTTTTGTTGTTGTGGTTTATTTGCTAATTTGTTTCTGACACTTTTGCCCAAAACCACAATGTGTATTGGGAGATATTGTGTATTTAGAGATTAGGGCTTTCAGAAGGTGCATGCATGTTCAGTCAATAAGTCATGTCTGACTCTTTGCAACCCCATGAACTTTATCCTATCAGGCTCTTCTGTCCATGGGATTTCCCTAGGCAAAAATACTGGAGAGGATTGCCATTTCCTCCTCCAGGGAATCTTCCTAACTGAGGGATTGAACCCAAGTCTCCTTCACTAGCACACGGATTCTTTACCACTGTACTACTTGGGAAGCCCTTAAATGTTTATCCCTCCCCCTCCTCCATTCATATATTGAAATCTTAAGCTCTGAGGTGAGGATATAGTGAGAAGACAAGCATCCTCAGGAAGCCGGCTCTTAGCAGACCCCAAGTCTCCCAGTGCCCTGATCTTGGACTACCCAGCCTTCAGAACCGTGACAAATAAATTTGTGTTGATTATAAACAACCCGTTGAGTGGTGTTTTGTTATAGAAATTTGAATGGACTAAGACAAAGTATCAACCAAAAGTTTCTTATCACTTCATCCAGCTTAAAATCCATGATGTTTTGGTAATGGTCATTATTCCTCTTTTTGCATCACAACACTTCCTCAATATTCTAATTGGTAAATTTAATGATACCAAGACATCCCATAATTTTAATGATTATCAACACACACTTGAAAAATATTTGGGGAGGTAGAAGTTAGTTGAATTATGCAAATGTATATAGCACAGTAAAGAAAATGATATGGATCAATGCTGTAGTCCTTTTTTTGCATCTAATCACAAAGTCACAAATGGGCATTCATTAAGTGATTCCTTGCCTATTAATCTTCCCTTTTCTCTCAGCTAGCACTTCTACTTGCTAGGGCTCTTTACTAGGTCAGGTGAAGGATCTTAGCTTAGTGGTTCTGACTTATCAGGACCTATATTTCACTTTACCACTGGTCACTGGACATAATAGTACTAGGACCACCTTCATGGATGCTACTTCTGTCCTACCTCAATCATATAATGACAATCTTATTCAAGTTAATAATGCAACCTCGTTTTTTGCCTGTTTACTCAATGTAAGGCTCCTGAAATGTTCTGTTGATATTTGTTTCACTTTTCAATTCAGTGTAACCATTATTGGGTCCCCTGGTAGAAATTTTCTTCCTTTGAGCACTAACATCATTCAATTAACAAACCCTAGGTTCACCATGGTGGTGTTAGTCATTCAGTCATTTCCGGCTCTTTGTGACCCCACTGGCTGTAGCCCTCCAGGCTCCTCTGTCCATGGGATTCTCCAGGCAGGAATACTGGAGTGGGTTGCCAGTCCCTTCTTCAGAGAATCTTCCCTACCCTGGAATCGAACCTGGGTCTCCTGCACTGCAGGCAGATTCTTCACTGTCTGAGCTACAGGGAAGTCTTATTAGATTCACTATATTAATACTTTATTAGGTGGTATACCATTCCCACTTTCTCTCATTGGTTCCCAAACTGTGTAAATGAATATTAGAGATGTTGTACCATACATTGATCATCAATCGGTTCATATCAAAAACATCTATGCATCCCTGGAGAAAGTTCCGTGTGCACTTGAGAAAAAGGTGAAATTGATTGTTTTGGGGTTGTGGAAAGTCCTGTAAATATCGATTAAATCTAATTTGTCTATTGTATCATTTAAAGTTTGTGTTTCCTTGTTAATTTTCTGTTTAGTTGATCTATCCATATGTGTGAGTGGAGTATTAAAGTCTCCCACTATTATTGTGTTATAGATGAATACCTGAATCTCTCATGATCTGTTCACTTGGCACAGTGATTGTGCCTTTGAGGCACAGTGCTCCAGAAATCAATCTATTTCTAGGTGATGGAGTTCATGGAAAGATCAGTGAATCTGATGGGAATCAGCTAATTCATTCCTTTACTTATTTTGATAAAAGGTTAGTTCTTTGGTTGATGCTCATATTGTGTGGGACATTATGAATATTTCTATGGCATTTGAGTATAAAAATGATGATGCTAGCAGAAGCATGATGGGAAAGGAAAATATCAAAATATTTTATGCCACCAAGGAAAACGGTCCTCTTTATGACAGAATCCATTGTAACCACATGTCTCTAGGTGACAGAGTGTATTGGGGCTCAGGGTCAGCAGTTCTTGTAGGCAAATTGGCCATTCAGTAAGAACAAACTTGGTGAGAGGGATTTCATGGTATTGGTGTCAAGCCAAAACTCTTTTCCTGCTACTATGGAGGTAAGTGAGGTGAAAGTCGCTCAGTTGTGTTTGACTCTTTGAGGCCCCATGGACTGTATAGTCCATGGAATTCTCCAGGTCAGAATACTGAAGTAGGTAGCCTTTCCCTTCTCCAGGGGATCTTCCCAACCCAGTGAGCGAACCCAGGTCTCTCGCATTGCAGGCGGATTCTTTACCAGCTGAGTGAAAAGGGAAGCCCAAGAATACTGGAGTGGGTAGCTACTATGTCTATCACCTACCTGTGAACAACCACTAGGGAGACTGGAAAAAGAACCCTTATTGTTATTATAATATACAATTATTTTTCTATGATTATTGAAAACATTTTATGTCAAGGATGACATTTGATGAATGTTCACTGGAACACAAACATTCTCATACTTGATGCGCAATCTGAGAGGTACATGCAGAAGCCTCTTACTCAAACTTCCTTATCACCAAACCTTCAATTTTTTTCTTTCAAACTCTCTAATCATACAGCCAAACCACTAGCCACTACCCATGAATAAGTAATGACCCACACTTCAGGCCATATATCCTTCCAAGCAAAGTGAACAATGAGATATACAGCTTGAGTTTCAGCCAACTGGAAGGAATTCCCTTTGTCAGTGTCTTTCAGGGTAACCTCTAAGTGAGCTTGTAATACTGCAGTAGTCCACTTTTTGCCCGATGTCAGCATATCATTCAGAACCATCTATAAACCAGGCTCATTTTTCTTTTCTTAGTTAGCTGGTCATCAGCAAATCTCCAGGAAGGCAAAGGTGTCATTTATAATAAGGATGACAGTGCAATCAAAATAGGAATATCGGTTGTGAATCATCCACTCACACAAACTACTTAAGTCCAGTATTCTGAATACTACTTCCTCTGAATGGTGGAATGAATGCCCAAGTTTATGACTTAGTGGATCAAATAACACCTAGCTCATGATGGCTTACTCAGGTCATATAAGTATTTGATCTCCATGGTCAGGTTTTCAGTTCTACCAGAGCCCATATCAGCAAGCTAGAAGTTATTTATCAAAGAAGAAAGATGGCTTCACAAAGAAAATATAGCTTTATTCTAAAACCCATTGAGTCTACATTGTGATTCTCCTTGCTACAAAAGGCTTATCCCAGGATCCATCTCGCATCTCAACTTGCCATGGGTACCTTTTATATGGAGTCATATGTTCTAAGTGATAGAGAAACTCACCTTGCAGCCTTTATTTGCTCTTGACTGCTTTATATTGTTTTTTCCTTCCAGCCCTACAACTCTGGGTTCAGCTGATATAGAGATCTTAAAACCCAAAGGAGGAATTATTTTACCTTTGGACCCAACAATGGATCTCATCTGTTAATACAATCTGGATGTGCACTGCCTTCCATTGCAACCAAACCCAGAACCAATTCGAGATTTCCCATATTTCTTAGAAGATATTTTGCTGCAACTAACCTTTGCTGGAATAATTTTAATGATTTTATTAACCAGCATTCTCAGATGCAAACTCTGGGAGATGGTGAAGGACAGGGAAGCCTGGCATACTGTGCTGCAGTCCATGGGGTTGTAGAGAGTTGGACACCACTTAGTGACTGAACCAACAAAGATACAAGCAACGGAAACCATCTTCGTTTGGTTACGCATAAAAGAAGCTTACTTAAGAATATTGAGCAGCTCCAAGAATCCTCAAAAAGAGTTGGAGAATCTGTAATGAAGAATATGTACAAAAGAATTGTGCCACAGAATTGGTCTAATGATAAATCCACTACTACTATCAATGCTATTGCTTCTGCCACTGGAAACAAATATGGCAATTTACACACCCAGGATGCTGGATTATGTCACTAGAATCACTAATACTATTGCCTCTACAAATTGAATTCCTTCATCCCATAAATATGTAATAAGTATCTAACATATCTGAGGTGTGTTCTCAGTGCTGAAATCATAGCTGTGTAAAAAGAAAAAAAATGCCTGCTATTATGGAATTTACAGTGCAGTGAAAGAAGAGAAACAAAAGTAGATTAGTGAAATATTTAGTATATTAGATAATAATTGCTAAGGAGAAAAATAAAGTCAAATAAAAGGGAGAGTCAAAGTTAGAGAGAAATTGTAATATTAAATAAGGTGACCAGAAAAAGTCTTCCCAATAAGTTGACATTTGAGTAAAAATCCAAAGAAGGTAAGGCAGCAGAAAGACATCCAACTATCTGAGCGAGAGCATTTCAGGGAGATCTAGCATGAAGTTCAAAGGCTCTGAATTCAGAGTAGACCTGAGATGTTAAAACAAACAAACAAACAAACAAACAAAAACCAGGTAGACCAGAGTGACTAAAAGAATGTAAGCAAGGAAAATGAGATCTGATCATGTAGGACCCTATAGATTAAGAATAAGACTGCAGCTATCACTCTAAAATGGAAAATGATTGGAGAATTTTGAGCAGTGGAATGAGCTCATCTCACATACTCTAATGGGATAACTCTGGCTGCTATGTAGGTAACGCAAAAGAGTGACAAATGTATGCATTCATTCATTCAACAAATATATATTGAATACCTAATATTCCAGACACATCTTTAGTTGCTAGAATGCAATACTAAATAAGACAACAAAAAATCCTCGTGCTACTGTAGTTTGTAATGTAATAGGAGAAAATAGAATGCATATAAGCAAATAAATATATGACACATGAAGTGGTGCTAAAAGCTCTGAAGAAGTCTAAGCCAGAACTAAAGAATGATTTCGTAGCACAGATAGGAAGTATCTTTTTAGCTAAGGTGGTCAGGCAACTCGTCTCTGATGTTGAGACATTTGACCAGATATGTGAATAAAGTAATACAGTAAGCCATGCAGATGCCTGGAGGTAGCAGGTTCTGGAAAAAAAAAAAAATTATATGGTGAGTCCAAACACCCTGCATAGGAGCATTATTGGTGTATTCAAAGAACAGCAAGGAAGACTGTGTGGCTAGAACAGAGTGAGAGAGAAAAGTGGTTTCAAATGAGGTCAGAGAGGTATGAAAGGCCCAGATCATATGAAGGCCTTGTAGGTCACTGCTGTGACTTTAGCATTTCTTTAAAGTGGCATGGGAAGCCATTGAAGGGTTTTGAGCAAAGAAGTGGCCTAATATGACATAGTATTAAAGACTTCCTTAGCAGCTATGTAAAAAACAAACTAATGAAGCTTGTGGTCAGGTGATGTGTCTCTACCATAGCCCAGTACCTCATAGCACAGAACCCCACCTGAGGATTGGTTTTGAAAGGTGTATATCCATTCAAAGCTCCCCATGATAACCTAGGTTCTCTCAGATCAACCAAATCTTAAGGTCATGCAGGACCAAGAGCAGTCCATCATTATTTGGAGGTGGTACATTCAGGATCACCAGAGCCAGAAGTTACATGCAAGCTGCATGAAAAAGTGGTCCATGTCTCTAAAACATTCACCATTCTTATAACAGTCCCACTCCCTACCTATGATCAGATGGGGGAGGTACCTCATGATTATCTAATTCAGAAAGGAAGGGGAGGAGCATAATTAATGGTTGGACCAGCTTAGTATATGGGTGGGAGCACAAATAAACTCTAGCTGCACTAGAGCTCTACCCAGGGGTGGCTTCAAAAGACAGCCATGAAGGAAAATCCTCATAATGTGCAGAATTTCATGTGGTGTACCAAATTATTCACTTAATGAGAAAAGAGAAGTGGCCCAGGATTATAATATACATAGATTCATGGGCATTAGAAAAGAGCTTGGTTGATTGATCAAGGGCCTAGAAGTAAAGAGATTAAAAGATCAACAATGTCCCACTTGTTGTGTTATATAACATAGTCACAGATAATAGGGATTAGGGTGTGGACATTTTTAGGCCTCTAGCAGCCCTTGTTCTCAAGGACATAGTAAAACCTCATTGAACTTACATTCAATGTAATTTATTGAAGTTACATCTGCCCTTCACTTACTTTCAGCTCCTTGCATCAAGAAGCTAGGAGGCAGGAAAATTAGTTACCATATTGACAGGGGAATTCAACCTTCATTATCTGAAGGAGGTAAGGTTACTATTATTGGGAGACAAAATATCATAGACTGGTTGGCTAGAACAACATAGTGATTTATTTCTCATAGTCCTGAAGATTAGAAGTCCTATATCAAGGTCTAGCAGAGTACAGCTTCTGATGAGAACTCTCTTCTTGGCTTATAGATAGCTACTTCGTCCTCATTTGGCCTTTCTTGTCACATGCAGATGGAGAGACAGTGATTTCTCTGTCTTTATCTTCTTATAAGGCCACCAATACTATCAGATTAGAGCCCCATTCTATAACCTAATTTCAACCTTAATTACCTCCTAAAGGCCTAGAGGAGGAAATGGCAACCCACAAGTATTCTTGCCTGGGAAATCCCATGAACAGAGGAGCCTAGTGTCTCCTAGCTTTTTGTGCACAAAAAGTTGGACACAACTAAGCATGCACGTACTTTCTAAAGGCCTTAATCTCCAAATACACAATACTCCCCCCCCAAAACATGTTGTGATTTAGGGCTTTAAAATATGAATTTTGGGGGAATAAAATTCAATTCATAGTAGGTGTTGTGAGTCATCTAACCTGTTGTATCCTCTGGACAAGCAGGAAACTAGCTGAGAGTGAGGGTGCTCTAGAAAAGACAGAAGACAAGGGAGATAAGGAGTATCAGTTGTTGTCTCAAGAGAGCTATAGCAACAAGAGCTCATACCACTAATTTTTATTTATTAATTTTTTTTAAAAAGAGACTGTGGTGATATTTTCTCTGATTCTACTTCTACACCAAATATGTAGTTGGTTTTTTTCCTAACACCAAAGTGAATTCTCTTACACTACCTGGGTGTGAAACAAACAACTCAATTTAATTCTGACAATGACATCTGAAGTTAGCAAAGACACCACAGGTTAAGGGCTCAATACTACATGACTGCCCTTACTTCAGATGTCATTCACAAGTCTCAGGGGCAACCCATATTTCTAACTGACTGGCTCTAAATTCTAGGTTCCCACAACTGTTTCCTAATGTTTAATCATTCACTGGACCAACTTGCAGAACTCAGGAAAACATTTCACTAATGTTTATCAGTTAGTTTATCATAAAGATTGCATACAACTTGGGAAGAGCCAAATGGAAGAAATGTGTAGGACAAGGTATGGCAGAAGAGGGCGCAGAGCTTTTATGCCCTCTCCAGGTGTGCCATTTCCCAGGACTTCCATGCATTCAGCAATTCAGAAGATCTATGAATCTCATTATTCAAGAACTTTGATAGAACTCAATCTCCAGCCTCTCCTCACTTCTCCAGATTTCAGGGCATTGATCTGAAAGTTCCAACCATCTAATTCCATGTTTGGTCTTTCTGATGGTCAACTCCCAGAGTAAAGCTGTCTAGGGTCCCCACCCAGAGTCATCTCATTAGCATAAACTGAAGTGTTGTCTGTGGTTGAAAGGAGTTCATTATGAATAACAAAGATTCCCCCGTCATTAAGGAAATTCTGAATTTGAAGAGGTCTGTGACAGGAACTAGAGGCAAAGACCATGAATATTATGCCAGTAAAAGCAAGTGGAATCCTAGAGAAGATTTTCAAAGATGGGCAAAAATCATATGAAACAAATGAATCCCAGCAGCACTGGACAAACTGTAGTTGATTCTCTGATGAGCCTTTGGATCCCTTCCTACCCATCCTTCTAGCTGCCAGAAGTATTGTTACTGAAGGTCCACAGTAGAGTCTCTCTCTAAGGATTGCTCAGTCAAGAAGAACTATCTTACCTGGGTTATAGCTCCTCCACGGGGAGGGCAACCTGAAAACACACACCATTTTATTCAGGGTCCAACATCCTCACCCCTATTGTCTCCACTGAAGACAACTCTGAAAGACATCCTGGTTATACAGCTGCCCATAGAGTCAGCTGGTCTTCCCTGGTGGCTCAGATGTTCAATCCCTGTGTTGGGAAGATCCCCTGGAGAAGGAAATGTCAACCCACTCCAGTACTCTTGCCTAGAAAATTCCATGGACTGAGAAGCCTTGTAGGCTACAGTCCATGCTGTCGCAAAGAATCGAATACGACTGAGCGACTTCACTTTCTTTCCACTTGTATAATCAGCTGATACCTTATCGGGAATCTGTGTTACAGTTCAGTTTCTCCCCATGCCCAATTCTGTTTTTCTCACAGCCTTCCAAGTGTCATTCCTAGGAGCACTTTCCAAATGTGCACACACATCTCTGTCTTACAGTCTGTTTACTGAGGAACCCAGGAAGCACCAATCAGAAAGCAGAGAAATAAGACAGGGAAGAGAAGAAAGCCAATGCAGAGTACATTCATTAGTGGGTTACTCCAGTGTGTAGTTGAGGCCCATGCAGATGAAGGAGAATTCTGAGAAACTGTAGAACATGCCTTAATGCTGTCCTGTCCAAGAAGTGAGGAAACAGGGGTATTTATCCACTCATTTATATCAGTTATTGATTAAAGGCTGCTCTTGGGGATGCTAATTTCCTGGGGTAGCCTGCCGAAGTTAGAAGTGGAACATCTCCCACCCCCACACCTTGGCCAGAGAAAGTCCTCAAGTAGAAAGTCACATGCATTACAGTCAAAAGACATAGGGAAGAAATTTGAGTCCTGGGGCATTCTAACACTTAAGATATCTGTAAGGTAAGGATGATCCAGCAAAGTATGCCAAGAAAGAGCAGTCAATAAAGTAGGGAGATATAAAGAAGGAAAAAAAATGTTTGTTTGTTTGTTTTTTTCCTTCTGTCCTTCTAGGCTGTTGGCTGGTCTCAGTAATGAAAGACAAACTAACAAATGTAAAATAGACAAAAGTTTATTAACATACATACATCATATGTAGAGGAGAAACTCAGAGAGGAGTAATTTAAAGGAATAGCTAGGGCTTGGGTTGATATTGCATCTTAACAAAAGAAAGAGGTTTTAGAGAAGTGACAAGACGAAGGAAAAATAACTTGACTCCCTAAGGGAGGCAAATACATGGGAAACTAATGATAGATAAAGCCTAGTTAGTAAAGTTTGGTTTGTAGATTCCCCTGGTTTCCCCTGGTATTTTCTCTAAGATAACAATTTAAAGTTTTCTCCAGTGATTAATTTTTTTCCTCCCTAGTAGACAGCAGAGGAGGAACACCTTTGTAAATTTGTGTCCTCCTTTGAGGCAAATACAGGAAGGATGGTGAGATTTTCCTGTATGTGCTTTTCCTTAGTTATCATCAGCTCAAAATAATCTTTATGCCAAAGAGGCATATTTTATGGTGGCAAAAGAGAGAACATTTTCCCGTAAATCAAGAGGAAGTAATCAGATTATGTTAAATGCAGCTCATAGGTGAGTAATATGAGGACTGAGAATTAAGTGTAAGATTTAGGAACATGGAGATCATCGGTAAACTTGTCAAGAGCTACTTCAGAGGAGTGGTGGAGATAAAAACCTGACTGGAGTGAGTTCAAGAGAGAACAGAAGAGGATGAAGTAGAGTCAGTGAGGATTGGCAATTTGAAAGTAGTTATGTTAAAGGGGAAGCAAAGAAAAGTAATAGAAGCTTGAAAAGATACAGCATCAAGAGAGATTGTGTCAAGGTGGAGAATACTGCCACATATGCACATACTATTGGGAATGATACTGAAATAATGAAAAAACAGATGAAACAAGTAAGGAAAGGGGTGCCTGCATAGCTGAGTAGATAAGGAGGAATGAAATTGAGTGTACAAGGGTCTATACTCTATATATGTTCACTGTATTCACATCTTTTTCATGAAATACTCGATAATGAAATCCAACAAATTAAAGCCACATTTACTTGGTTTTACTTTGAATTCTTGATAAGATTTTGCTCACTGGTTCAGAATGTCAGACTTGGCCTTGTCCTACTTTTTTAGCCTTAATTTTCCCACAACTGTACTGATTGACCCTTACAGCCTACAGTAGAGGACCAATCTTGTCTTTAATAGATAGGGAATAAAGATTTTCTAGCCCATCACTTAGCTGTGAGTGATCTTTCCACCAGTGCAGCCTAAACCTGATGCCTCTGCTCTGAAAACAGCCTTCTGCTGTTTCTTTTGTAGCGGAAAACTAGTTCCGCCGCTAGCCACTCAACAGCCAATAAATTGAGCTGCAAGGTTCTATAGCGAAGAAGGATACGTTATTCAGAAAAGCTGACAAACTGGGGAGAAGGTGGTCTTAGAGAGACCAACTCCAAAGATTCTGCTCAGCTGTGACAATTTTTAAAGGGGAAAAAGGGGAAATAAACTCAGTTAATCATTAAGGCAAGAGATCAGATACTTCAGCATTTTTTTTAAGGCGTTCAGGCCTGCTGACTTCTTCCAATCTTCCTTCAGATGCTGTCTTGCTTGCATGGTCCGCCTGCAACTGGCTGTTCTCTTACACACGTGGTCTACCCGCAAATTTACTAAGGGGAAACTAGAGGTAGAGAGTGAATCATTCTTTAACTACTTAACTCTTCTTATTCCTTCTAAACCATGAAAGGAATCAACAGATTAGGTAAGGTGTTGTGTATATTTTAAAAAGCAGAAATCAAGACCTAAGTTAAATGTTTCCTAATGATCTCATTTTTATGATTAAGGTCTAAGGAAAATATGGATGAACAAACAGAAAAGGAACAAAGGAGCTGCTTACACTTTGAGTTCCTGTTTTGTTAATATGCCTAATACTTAGATCTCTGTAGGACTCAGGAACTCTTTTTCTTACCAATAATGTTCATCCTTGGGATTTGCCTGCTTCCTCTGAATCTTAGTTTGGTAGGTAGAATCCTTGCACATTCTGCCCACCTCCTAGTTTCTTTGATCTTCCAGTATAATTCACATCAAAGTCTTTTGATCATCTGTTGGTATATCCAATCATCTCATGTTTGAATCCCTCTCCCATTCTCTTTCTCTTTATCCAGGTTACTGAGTCTTTCTCTGGGAATGTGTGTGTGTGTGTGCTCAGTTGCTCAGTCATGTCCAACTCTTTGCCACCCTATTTTGTTGCTACAGCTCTGCTTGGAAGTCTGGCAGAACCTGAAGCTGACTCAGTTATCTGAAGATCTAGGCATCCCACAATCTATCCTAAAAAACTGTAGCTACCGGAGCCATGCTTGGCTATGTGTGAAAAATTACACTGAGATTATTGTGATGTATTAATAAAATATATTAAATGGCATATTTTAATATTAATGAGAAAACTAAGTCTAAAACTATCAATCAAATGCTACTACCATTTTCATTTTTCTGCCAAAACAGTTGAATGTAGTGTTACTGAGTCCAAGCTCGCTCTGCTAACCGCACTGTAAATCAATAAATCCAAGACAATGTGTTGGGATAAGGAAGGGACTTTACTGGGGAGCTGACTGACTGAGAAAATGGCAGGTTAGTGCCTCAAAACAACCATCTTATTGGGGCCTGGATGTTAGATTATTTTATGGATTAGAGATGGGGAGAGGTGAGGAAACAAAGTAAAAAGACAATTTAATTGCTGCAAATATCTCTTAGAATGGCAAGCCTCAGGTAGGGGGATGTGTTAGTTTCACTTCTTATAGTCATTTCATGGGTGAAGTGAAATGGAATGTCTCCTGTCATGTCAACAAACAAAAATGTCATATATATATCTATGATTCTGGCCTCCCCAAATGTGAATTTCTGGGTCTCACAGGTAAGTGGCAGTTACCTGTGCTGTGCCACTTGTCACACAAAGGATTCAAGAATGTCAGTCCTTCACAGGTGCGTGGGGTCAAGTTATCTCCCTGAGGCAGGGCATTATGTATGCCTATAATAACAAAAGTGGCAAGATAAGGGTTAAAGTCACAGAAGCAGATCCAGTGTAAATTCAAAATTAACCCTTCCTGGTTACAGTTCAGTTCAGTTCAGTCCCTCAGTCGTGTCCGACTCTTTGCAACCCCATGGACTGCAGCACGCCAGGCTTTCCTGTCCATCACCAACTCCCGGAGCTTACTCAAACTCATGTCCATTGATTCTGTGATGCCATTCAATCATCTCATCCTCTGTCATCCCCTTCTCCTCCTGCCTTCAATCTTTCCCAGCATCAGGTTCTTTTCAAATGAGTCAGTTCTTCACATCAGGTGACCAAAGTATTGGAGTTTCAGCTTCAGTATCAGTCCTTCCAATGAATATTCAAGACTGATTTCCTCTAGGATGGACTGGTTGGATCTCCTTGTTGTCCAAGTGACTCTCAAGAGTCTTCTCCACCACAGTTCAAAAGCATCAATTCTTTGGCGCTCAGCTTTCTTTATAGTCCAACTCTCACATCCATACATGACTACTGGAAAAACCAAAGCTTTGACTAGATGGACCTTTGTTGGCAAAGTAACGTCTCTGCTTTTTAATATGCTGTCTAGGTTGGTCATAACTTTCCTTCCAAGGAGTAAACATCTTTTAATTTCATGGCTGCAATCACCATCAGCAGTGATTTTGGAGCCCCCCAAAATAAAGTCTCTCACTGTTTCCACTGTTTCCCCATCTATTTGTGATGAAGTGATGGGACCAGATGCCATGATCTTAGTTTTCTGAATGTTAAGTTTTAAGCCAACTTTTTCACTCTCCTCTTTCATTTTCATCAAAAGGCTCTTTATTTAGTTCTTCACTTTCTGCCACAAGTGTGGTGTCATCTGCATACGTGAGGTTATTGATATTTCTCCTCGCAATCTTGATTCCAACTTGTGTTTCATCCAGTCCTTGTTACAGCAGCCCAAACTATTCCTGTGTCATGAACCTGTTGGCTTTGTTCATGCATATGGAATATAATCAGTAACCTATATCACCTTGTTCACATGGAAATAAACAGCAGCTGAAGAGCCAGTTTAAAAGTTAGGTAAACAGTCCCAGTTGTGTTTGGCTTTCCATGAATCTCCTCTCCCCCTGCCCTTTAACTGGGTTACATTTAAATTTGCCTTGTTCACTAGGAATCCAGTTAAAAACACAGAATACTATGCTTCTTGAACTTGACCATCATACTGAATAGTTTGAGTTCCTATATTTTATACTCTTTAAATCACAAAGTAGTGTCATTCATTTGCTTGTAAATCTTTTACATTATTTCAGATTGACTACATTCAAAATAGAAATGTTTGTCTTTTCTTTTTTTCCAAATTGAGATATTCCTTTTCTGTTCAGCAACACTACTTTCATTTAACAATTAAAATGTGAATGAATCGAGACTAGGAACAATTGAGCAAAGTTGCTGC
This sequence comes from Okapia johnstoni, assembly GCA_024291935.2. Lineage (NCBI taxonomy): Eukaryota > Metazoa > Chordata > Mammalia > Artiodactyla > Giraffidae > Okapia > Okapia johnstoni. The sequence continues at coordinate 69,404,299 of CM044305.1, read as the reverse complement.
TATGCTCAAGATATTTTAAAAGTTTATATACAGCAATAAAGGTCTTCACAATGAAAAAGTATGCAAATGTGATTCATCCTCTTAAAAAGGAAGCTGAAAGTCAGCATATCAGCACACAAAGATCTTGCCTGTAGCAAGTCATCTACATTGTTAATTACCAAGCTTATTCTGAAAACTGAGCCATGATATCAATAAGATCAATGAGCTTGCTGCTGCTAAGACACTTCAGTCGTGTCCGACTCTGTATGACCCCATAGATGGCAGCCCATCAGGCTCCTCCGTCACTGGGATTCTCCAGGCAAGAACACTGGAGTGGATTGCCATTTCCTTCTCCAATCAATGAGTTTAGTGGGCTGTTAAATACTCAGCAAATACCTCTTTACCTTAAATATAATCTTTGGGATTAATTTGAATGGTTTACCAAAACATACAGTTAAGTGTAAATCTATTGCACTGGGAAACAGCAGGGTAAAGCAATAAATTGTATTTTTTGCCTTATTTTTAAATCCACAAACAATTGGAAAACACATCTTCTCACTGATTATAAGAATAAACAACAAACTAGATCTCAAAACATAAATGTTCAAATTCTGTCTTTTGAAAATGACCAAGGATTTTGAAGGGAATCAAAATATGCCACCCTAAAATGTGCCACTTTGGGAATTGGATTATTTTGAAAAACAACAGGTGCAGTAAGAGCCCTCTTCCCTTCTCTATCTGATGAAAAGAAGGGTATAAATTCCCCACAAGAAATCCAGCCCCGCTGTATCACAAAGAGGAGAGCAACTCATCACCAAAGATGGGGATTGATGCCAAGATAAATGTTTTTAAGCATTGCTTAGTAAAATAACCATTATCTTCTGTCAGTTGCCTCATGATTTCCTAGTCATTTTCCCACAATTTATCACCCTAAAAGCTCAAATCTCCTTTTCCTTGTCTAGTCACTCATCCACAACTTATTGCCCTTTGTTAAAATGATACATAAGCTCTTGAGTGTAACCATAACTTTGGGGTTTTACTTCTTTTCTGTGAAACTCCAAGACACATAAAAATATTAACATCAATAAAAATTGTATACCTTTTATTTTGTTGATCTGTCTTTCATCAGTTTAATTGGCAGGCTTGAGCCATTTATCCTAAGAGGGTAGAGGGAAGGTTTTTCCTCTCCTACAACCTACAATGACGTTTCATCTTCATATAAGAAAAGGGGATAGGTAATACTGTCAGTGTTAAGTCATCTTTAGTTACATAAAAAGTGAAACTTTGTCAAAGGAAATTACTAGAACCATTACTTATTCCCTGCTCTCTTGAAAACTTTTAGTTGATAATAGAGCCATTATATGGCACTGAATCTTACAATTCTTTTCAAAGTACTTGTAATTATACATACATTCTTAATACAGTATCTACTCATGTACTGTTCTGTTAATAAATATTTATTGAGCTCCTATTTGATGCTACCTGTTGAATAACAGATACAGTACTTGTTCTTATGAAACAACTTATCACAAGATGATGTAACAGAGTTCTATGGAATCAAATGAAAAACCAATCTGGACTTGGGGAAGGAGAGACTTCATTCAAAAGGATTATTGCAGGAGGGAAAACTAGGACTATTGCAATAGGGGGAAGAAGGCAATTACAATAGGGAGTCCTGTCTGAATGCTGCAAATGTCTCAAAGGTTAAGTAGAAAAGGGCTTTTCTTTAGGGACAGGTGGACAAAGCTAGAAAAAAGTGAGTGTGGAGGAGCATGAAGAATTGGTGGAAGTGGTATGATCAAGTGGTAGATCATGACAGAGAGTCTCTCTTTATCAAAACTTAGTCAGGCTCTTCTGAGCTCTCTTCTCAAGTAGTCTTCAACCTTGGGCTATGAGAGCTGCAGACTCTCTGCACAAAGGATTTCAGGTGCCCCTCACACTAAGAGACTGTAACAAACACTAGCATTATTCTAACAGCTCAAGACAGCACCTCTAGGATCATGACCCCAACCCCCTTAAGTTCCTGTCTGAGAAAAGCTCACTGGTGTGAAAAGTATGTACCATTTGTTCCAGCCAAAACCTGACTACAGCCCCACCCACACTTTCCCTTAGAAGCATTTACTTTAACAACTTATTTCTATAAATCCTCCTTCTCTCCCTTTGAGTTGTATATGTATTTCCTTAAACCTAAGAGTGTTTTTCTCAAGGACCTGAGAGCCTCTCCTTTGAAAGTAATCATCAGGAAGCCTAGCTCTAGGCTGTCTCCTAGTCTCTGTGGGAGGGTGGGAGCCTAACTTTGATAAGTGCCACTTAGCAGGCACAGGTGGCCTAATCATATTAAAATGATCAATGTCCTTATCTGCATCTTACAGTTCTTCACTTCCCTGACTCTTCTCAAGCACCCCACACATTTCCCTTTCCTAATTCCTCATTATCTCTTTGTTCAGTCACTTCTGCACAGATCAGAGTTGAGCTCAGGTTACACTGGAGTCTCTCCCTTACTATGTTCAGTTCAGTTCAGTCGCTCAGTCGTGTCTGACTCTTTGTGACCCCATGAACCGCAGCACACCAGGCCTCCTTGTCCATCACCAACTCCTGGAGTTTACCCAAAATTATGTCCATTGAGTTGGTGATGCCATCTAACCATCTCACCCTCTGTTGTCCCCTTCTCCTCCTGCCTTCAATCTTTCCCAACATCAGGGTCTTTTCAAATGTGTCAACTCTTCGCATCAGGTGGCCAAAATAATAGAGTTTCAGCTTCAACATCAGTCCTTCCAATGAACACCCAGAACTGCTTTCCTTTAGGATGGATGGTTGGATCTCCTTGCAGTCCAAGGGACTCTTATGGTGGGACTACTAAATAAAATATATCTTCACTGACTATAACTACTGTATGTCTTTGTTTTTCTTTAGTAATTAGAGATTGTTTTATCCTGAAGTCAGCCTAGTCTCATGAGGGGGCCACTAAGAGGGGACTGTATGCCAGCTTGATCTTAGAGTGAGTCAAAGTTGCGGAGCCTGTGAAGGAGAGAAACTTAACTAAAGTTTGACCAGATTAGATGAATGGTCATTTTGTCTCAGTTTCTTAGTGGGGACAAGCAGTTCAGCTAATCATTTATGAGATGGAAAAAAAATTGTAACTTGAAGAGCCTCTGTTTTAGGCTATGTTAATCACAAAGAGATATATGAGTCTTATTTAAATCATATAGGAAGGATGAACCTTTGCAATAAAACAATTCACAAAAGAGTGAGAGAATTTCTTAATTATTTCTGTTTTCCAGAAGCACAGGGCTCAGATAACATCCACTACTCGGTGATCAGTGCAAAGAAATAGAGGAAAGAAATAGAATAGGAAAGACTAGAGATCTCTTCAAAAAAAACTAGAGATACCAAGGGAGCATTTCATGCAAAGATGGGCTCAATAAAGGGCAGAAATGGTAGGGACCTAACAGAAGCAGAAGATATTAAGAAGAGGTGGCAAGAATACACAGAAGAACTGCACAAAAAAGATCTTCACGACCCAGATAATCACGATGGTGTGATCACTCACCTAGAGCCAGACATCCTGGAATGTGAAGTCAAGTGGGCCTTAGGAAGCATCACTATGAACAAAGATAGTGGAGGTGATGGAATTCCACTTGAGCTATTTCAAATCTTGAAAGATGACGCTATGAAAGTGTTGCACTCAATATGCCAGCAAATTTGGAAAACTCAGCAGTGGCCACAGGACTGGAAAAGGTCAGTTTTCATTCCAATCCCAAAGAAGGGCAATGCCAAAGAATGCTCAAACTACTGCACAATTGCACTCATCTCACATGCTAATAAAGTAATGCTTAAAATTTTCCAAGCCAGGCTTCAGCAATACGTGAACCATGAACTTCCAGATGTTCAAGCTGGTTTTAGAAATGGCAGAAGAACCAGAGATCAAATTGCCAACATCTGCGGACCATTGAAAGAGCAAGAGATTTCCAGAACAACATCTATTTCTGCTTTATTAACTATGCCAAAGCTTTTGACTGTGTGGATCACAATAAACTGGAAAATTCTGAAAGAGATGGGAATACCAGACCACCTGACGTGCTTCTTGAGAAATCTGTATGTAGGTCAGGAAGCAACAGTTAGAAGTGGACATGGAACAACAGACTGGTTCCAAATAGTAAAAGGAATACATCAAGGCTGTATGTTGTCACCCTGCTTATTTAACTTCTATGCAGAGCACATCATGAGAAACTCTGGGCTGGAGGAAGCACAAGCTGAAATCAAGATTGCCGGGAGAAATATCAATAACCTCAGATATGCAGATGACCCCACGCTTATGGCAGAAAGTGAAGAACTAAAGAGCCTCTTGATGAAAGTGAAAGAGGAGAGTGATAAAGTTGGCTTAAAGCTCATCATTCAGAAAACTAAGATCATGGCATCTGGTCACATCACTTCATGGCAAATAGATGGGGAAACAGTGGCTGACTTTATTTTTCTGGGCTCCAAAATCACTGCAGATGGTGACTGCAGCCATGAAATTAAAAGACGCTTACTCCTTGGAAGGACAGTTATGACTATCCTAGATAGCATATTAAAAAGCAGAGACATTTCTTTGCCAACAAAGGTCCGTCTAGTCAAGGCTATTGTTTTTCCAGTGGTCATGTAAGGATGTGAGAGTTGGACTGTAAAGAAAGCTGAGCACCGAAGAATTGATGTTTTTGAACTGTGGTGTTGGAGAAGACTCTTGAGAATGCCTTGGACTGCAAGGAGATCTAACCTGTCCATCCTAAAAGAGATCAGTCCTGGGTGTTCATTGAAAGGTCTGATGTTGAAGCTGAAACTCCAATACTTTGGCCACCCTGATGCAAATAGCTGACTCATTTGAAACGACCCTGATCCTGGGGAAGATTGAGGGAAGGAGGAAAAGGGGACGACAGAGGATGAGATGGCTGGATAGCATCACAGACTCAATGGACATGGGTTTGGGTGGACTCTGGGAGTTGGTGATGGACAGTGAGGCCTGGCGTGCTGCAGTTCATGGGGTCACAAAGAGTTGGACATGACTGAGAGACTGAACTGAACTGAACTGAACTATCAGTGGCAAGACACTTCAGGACACCAATCTTTGTTCAAGGGTTAGAAAGAACCCCCCAGTCCAGTAATACATAAGTTGCATGTTGAGTGATGGGTTAGAATAAGCCAGATAAGTGGTGCTTGGGTAGAAACTATTAGACTATGACAATATAAATTAATGCCTGTGTGAGTAATTTCACAGGCTTCCCAGGTGGTGCTAGTAGTAGAGAACCCACCTGCCAAGGCAGGAGACATGAGACTGGTTCCATGGTTTGGGAAAATCCCCTGAAGGAGGGCATGGCAACCCACTCCAGTATTCTTGCCTGGGGAATTCCCAAGGACAAAGAAGCCTGGAGAGCTACAGTCCATAGGGTCTCAAACTGAAATGACTTAGCATGCATGCATAAGTAATTTCAGGTTTATCCTTCTTGTAACAAAAGGAGTACAAAAAGTGAGAGAACTGAGTAATGTCATGACAGCGGTGAATTTTATCTGAGCCCTGTGCTCTTGGAAAACAGGGAAGGTTAAGAAGTTACCCCATCCTTCCTGTTTCAGGAAATGGTTTACTACAAAGAACCACCTTTTGCTATGTGACTTAGATAAGACTCACTGACTCTCATTTATATATTATGAGGAGAGACATAGACCTTCCAAATTATTATGCCTTGCCTCATAATTAATTTGTTGAACTGTTTTGTCTCCGTTGATGTATGGGAACAATATGCCTATTAAGCAAATTTTAGTTAAGATTCTGTTCTTCCCCCAAGTCCCTGAACTTGACTCATCTGCAGCCTGAGCTGAAATACAGCCTTCTCAGCCTTCTGAGAACAGGCTGACCTCAGGATAAAATATTCTGTGATCTACTTACTATCTAATCCCATAGTACCACTCTTTCACCTAACTTCACCACACTCAGTTCCTTCTAGCTCTGTTTTTTCCTATATAAAAGAAAAGGTTTTTGCTTAATACTTGAGACTTGCAGATCTTATGTGGTAGTTCCCTCTATTGCAATAGCTCTTTTGTCTCTTGCAATAGTGCTTTTGAATAAAATTTCTCCTTACTGAGTTCCAATTTGTTTTTTTACAGTGAGGAGAGTGGCAGGCGGGGGACAGATCACTGAGCCTTGCTATCCCAAGACAATGACAAAGCACTGAAAGTTTTAAAAAAGAAAGTGATAAGATCAGATTTGCATAATGAAAATCTTTCAGGCCTAAGGGAGGCCACTTGTATGGTTGATGGGACTTTCACTGAAGAGAGAGAGAGAAGATTGGGGCAGAAGGAGGTGATACACTCATTTTGAACATGGTGAATTTGTGATGACCTGGAGACATTCAACTAGAGCAAGAGATGTGATTCTGAAGCCTAGGGGAGAGATATGTATCAGAGAATTATTGGTACATACAAGATTATCGAAGCCCTGTAGTAATATGCTCTTCAATTTCAAACTATAACATATAGGTCTCTTCTCTTTTAGTCTTGGCTTTCCCTGGATTATCAAACGAATTTTAACCCCTATTTTTGTTTCTCTTTGTTCTTCCTTCTTTAAAATATATGAACATGGATGTATAAACTACAAAAGTAAACTTCAAATCAATAAAAAACTATGTGAATATTTATTATTCCTCTCAGGCCATATAGATTCATTTACTGTTGTTGTTCAGCCACTAAATCATGTCCAACTCTATACAACCCCGTGGACTACAGCATGCCAGGCTTCCCTGTCTTTCACTATCTCCCAGCAGTTGATCAAACTCATGTCCATTGAGTCAGTGATGCTTCATTTAGCACATTTAAGTAGGTGCTAATTGCTTTCTCATAATGAAATGCAATAAGTACCAAATTCTGTTTGAAACATTTACCATACAAGTGTCTAACACAGGATCAGCAACTTCTTTAGTCTTAAGTGTAACAAGTTGGGTAGAGGAGCTAAGAAGTGTCTAAGGGCTTTACTACATGCTATGATAGAAGTCATGGGGCAAAAGAAAGCCAAAAAGATGAGAAGGAGACATTAAGAAAAAAGATAAAAGAAAACAAAACAAGAAAGAAAAGTCTAAAAGCAGAAACAATTAAAGCACCCATAATGGATAGTTCTAAAGGATAAGGTGGTTGGTGATACCAATATTCATGTCAAGGGATTCCCAGTGATTTATAATACTAAAAGTTTAATTTTAAAACAAGTTAGTTAATATTGGAAAATAACTTTGTTATGGTAGACCAACTTGACAGTACAGTTACTGCTTATCCTAGATCTTTACCATTCTGTGGCTACAAAATAAGGTTAAGTTTACCTTAAGAGCAAAATAATGAAATCTCCAACCAGTTTGCTGAAATATTGAAGCTGAATCTGGCCCTCCATACCCTGATATCAAATTAAATCTCAAAGGCAGAGTTTTAGGTGAAGTACAAAAGAATAGCTTTATTGCTTTGCCAGGCAAAGGGAGACACAGTAGGCTAAAACTGTGGGCCCCAACCTGGAAGGGATAGTGAAGAATTTTATAGTAATGGTTCAAAACAGATCATGGATATTCTTCTGATTGGTTGGTGGTGAGGTAAATGTGAGTCAGCATTATCAACCTTCTGATTCCAACCAGCCTATAGTCTATGTGCTTATGGCTGTCATACTGTTAGCTTCTCCCAACTGGTGAGGGTTTCACTATCTGCAAAACAACTCAAAAATACTATGTTTATCACTTGAGGGAGAACCAGGACCCTGCCCTAAGGCTGCACTTTTGTTTCTTTTGAGTGTTCCTCTCTTGTCTCCCTTCCTTAATTAGCAACTGTTTGAACCTGCTCCTTGGAACTCAGGGAAGGTCATGGAGGCTGAATAAAAACTAGTTTCTGTAATCAAGAAATGGGTGACAGAGAAAGGCTTTTGTGCCCAGGAGCTCCGTAGGGTCCTGCTTGCTATCAGTCTGTGTGTGTCTGTGTGTGTGTGTGTGTGTGTGTGTGTGCGCACACGTGTACGTGTGTGATTGTATATGTGTTCAGTTGCTCAGTCGTGTCCTTCTCAAACACTTCCCCAGCGACTTTAGGAGGTTCCATAAATAAATCTCTCAGCTCTAATCCCTCACTTTCTCTGTGATCCACTGTCAACATCCTATGCCCATTAGTACACTTTATATAGCCCCTCCACAGCAAATGCTTATTATGAAAGTCCTATGTATGTGCCAAGCCAACTGCTTCCAGATCCTCCCAATATTTGCAATGAGCCACATGAAACTTCAGATGCTGAGAGCATTTTCTCATCCCCAAATCTCAGCCAGTTTTCACCTGAAACTACTTCTTTGTGTCAGAATCTTACCTAGGCTCTTTTAAAGAGGTTTGTCTTCTAGCCCTCTCTCCTTTAACCTTTTAATTATTCAATATACTATGTGTCCAACACTATCAGATGTCAGAGATACAATGGTCAAGAAGACACTGCAGTCTTTGGCTTTTGTGGAGACTATAGTCTAGTGATGATGTTAACCCAAATAACGAAAGCTTAAGTGCCTTATGGGAATTACTTTCTAGTTCTCATCACTACTCTGTTAGTTAAAGTTTATTTTGATTGTCACTTTATAGTCTTAAAGTCGTTAAGTTGCTCACTCAGAGTCACAAAGCTAGTGAGGGCAGAACTGATCTTTAAGTCCTGGCCTGACTATAAAGCCCATGCTCTTGACTCCTAATAGCCCTCCTCAAAACAAGTCTACTGGGCTGGACAGCTTATAGAGGTCACATCTGTTAGAGTCCTCACCCACCTTACTTTTTCATCAACTCCTTTGTGTGAATTCAGTGCCCCTCTCTGAGTTTGCTTCCCAAACTCCATTAAGAGCTTAGGTATATATCAAGGTATAAACACAAATCAGGGTATAGGAGGTAGGCAGAAAGCAGATGTTCTGTATATTAAGAGCATCTGTGAAAAGCTTCATAGGCCAAAAATCCTTTCATACTCGTCTAAAAAAAATCTTTCTGATAATAATCAACTCATGAAATACCTTTGAGACTGGCGCCTGAAAAATGCACCATAACTTTTAACTAAATATTGATAATCAACCTGCTCTAAAGAGAGCTCTTTTTTTCCCACTGGAAATCCCTTTGGTTATAAACAAAATATAAAGAGAAAGGGTACAAAGGCAAATGTGATCTAGTTTGTGATGTCCTTGGCAATAGGGGTTCTCAGTAAGTTACCACACAACTGCTTACTGAAAGTTGAGCAGTCGTCCACGTTCAAAGGAACCAGTGGGTTTTGCTCACTATATTGTGGCTTTTGAATTGTTTCTTTGATTTTGAAGATTAGTGTATGCTGAGCCAATCCTGCTTTTTCATTTGGGCTCCTCTGTGGTAAGCAGTATACTTCCAAGACTCTCAGAACACTGTCCCTGTGACTCTCTGTGATAGACATTGAGCAATGAAATGTACTCCATGGAGTAAACCCTCAACCTGTTAAGGTTCTAACCTGTGCTACAGTTTTAATTACAATTTATTTTCTAGCATGATAGAGTAAGATATTTTTTTTTGAGTAAGATATTTTTAAAGTCTAAATTGTTCCAGTGCCTTTAGATTATACTCTCCTGGAGAAAAGACAATCTCTTTAACAAGTGGTGCTGGGAAAACTGGTCAACCACTTGTAAAAGAATGAAACTAGAAACACTTCCTAACACCATACACAAAAATAAACTCAAAATGTATTAAAGATCTAAATGTAAGACCAGAAACTATAAAAAACTCCTAGAGGAAAACATAGGCAAAAACACTCTCCGACATAAATCACAGCAGGATCTTCCAGGACCCACCCCCAGAATATTGGAAATAAAAGCAAAAATAAACAAATGAGACCTAATTAAAATTAAAAGCTTTTGCACAACAAAGGAAACTAGGAGCAAGGTGAAAAGACAGCCTTCAGAATGGGAGAAAATAATAGCAAACGAAGCAACAGACAAACAATTAATCTCAAAAAATATACAAGCAACTCCTGCAGCTGAATTCCAGAAAAATAAAACGACCCAATCAAAAAATGGGCCAAAGAACTAAACAGACATTTCTCCAAAGAAGACATAAAGATGACTAACAAACACATGAAAAGATGCTCAACATCACTCATTATTAGAGAAACTCAAATCAAAACCACAATGAGGTACCATTACACACCAGTCAGAATGGCTGCTATCCAAAAGTCTACAAGCAATAAATGCTGGAGAGGGTGTGGAGAAAAAGGAACCCTCTTACACTGTTGGTGGGAAACGCAAACTAGTACAGCCACTATGGAGAACAGTGTGGAGATTCCTTAAAAAACTGGGAATAGAACTGCCATATGACCCAGCAATCCCACTGCTAGGCATACACACCGAGGAAACCAGAATTGAAAGAGACGCGTGTACCCCAATGTTCATTGCAGCACTGTTTCCAATAGCCAGGACATGGAAGCAACCTAGATGTCCATCGGCAGACGAATGGATAAGGAAGCTGTGGTACATATACACAATAGAATATTACTCAGCCATTAAAAAAATACATTTGAATCGGTTCTATTGAGATGGATGAAACTGGAGCCCATTATACAGAGTGAAGTGAGCCAGAAAGAAAAGCACCAATACAGTATACTAATGCATGCATATGGAATTTGAAAGATGGTAATGGTAACCCTATATGTGAGACAGAATAAGAGACACAGATGCATAGAACAGTCCTGTGGACTCTGAGGGAGAAGGTGAGGGTGGGACGTTCTGGGACAATAACATTGAAACATGTATATTGTCATATGTGAAGCGGAACACCATTCCATGTTTTATGCATGGGACGGATGCTCAGGGATGGAGCGTTGGGATGACACAGAGGGATGGGAAGGGGAGGGAGGTGGGAGGAGGGTTCGGGAGGGGGAGCACATGTGAACCCATGGCTGATTCATGTCAATGTATGGCAAAAACCACTACAATATTGTAAAGTAATTAGCCCCCAACTAAAATAAATAAATAAATAAATAAATAAATAAATAAAAAAGATTATACTCTCCTTCATGAAATGCCAATCTCCTTGGAACCAGAGTATAAGATTTCTTCTTTTGTCGATAATTTTAAAATTTTGTCTAGCATAGGGGGTAGAAGAAAGGTCTCTCTGTACAGTGTAAAACCAGTCAGGTGAGGGAAGAAAAACATGCCAATCAACTGATGGTTTAGGCTCTACTTGACCATAGGGATTCCTTGATACTCAACAGAATTGACTGAGTCACACACCTACTAAATCAAAGTAGGTATAGTCTATGTTATCCAATATCATAGTCATGTAGCTATTTTAAATTTAGACTAAAATTAAATGAAATTAACATTTCAGTCCCTCAGTTACACTAGCCCAATTTCAAGTATTCAATGGCTACAGGTAGATAGTGGCTATTGTATATTGGACAGCAGAGATATAGAGTATTTCCATTATCACAGAAAATTCTATTGGGCAGTGCTGTTTTTAGGATAAAACTACCATTGCTATATTGAGATAATTCTCAATAAAAGTTGAGTTAAGTACAACTACTCTGGGTAAATGATCATTTCTACTCTTAAGGAGTTAATATTTCCTTGAAACAGATATGTGTACCCCCACAAATTGTAACATGAGGCAAAGGTGCTAAGTGTTCTAATTATGGGAGCAAGGAGAGGGCTATTCTGACTCAGGTGAAAGGAAGGTCTTATTGTTGGAGGTGGCAACTAAGCTGGTTTTTCAAAAAGGGTCAGATAAAAATAGCCAGAAATTGACTGACTGGTGGGAGGACTGGGGAGGAGTAGAAGAACCATTTCAGCAGAATGTGAGCAAAGGGCATTGAGGTGGAAAGTTTTGAATCTGCATGGGGAAGTGTAACTCTTTTATTGGTGGCAGGCATGTGCTTGTCAAGCTCATATTTCAAAGTCTAATTATTTGATTCCTTTATAAAACTCTGCAGTTTCAGTTATTTTAATATTCATTCATATAAAAATGCCTTTTTGACTTACCTTGTGATTTGAAGATAAGGTTGCAATCTAACTATTGCTGTGAGGCTAATATTTCATATATATATATATATATATCATTTCATATATATATATATATATATCAGTTCAGTTCAGTTTAATCACTCAGTCGTGTCCGACTCTTTGTGACCACATGAACCGCAGCATGCCAGACCTCCCTGTCCATCACCAACTCCATGAGTCCACATAAACCCATGTCCATAGAGTCGATGATGCCATCCAGCCATCTCATCCTGTGTTGTCCTCTTCTCCTCCTGCCCTCAATCTTTCCCAGGATCAGGGTCTTTTCCAATGAGTCAGCTCTTTGCATCAGGTGATCAAAGTATTGAAGTTTCAGCTTCAAAATCAGTCCTTCCAATGAACACCCAGGACTGATCTCTTTGCGGATGGACTGGTTGGATCTACTTGCAATCCAAGGGACTCTCAAGTATCTTATCCAACACCACAGTGCAAAAGCATCAATTCTTTGGCGCTAAGCTTTCTTTACAGTCCAACTCTCACATCCTTACATGACCACTGGAAAAACCATAGCCTTGACTAGACGGACCTTTGTTGGGAAAGTAATGTCTCTGCTTTGTAATATGCTATCTAGGATAGTCATAACTTTCCTTCCAAGGAGTAAGCATCTTTTAATTTCATGGCTGCAGTCACCATCTGCAGTGATTTTGGAGCCTCCAAAAGTAAAGTCAGCCACTGTTTCTACTGTTTCTCCACCTATCTGCCATGAAGTGATGGGACTGGATGCCATGATCTTAGTTTTCTGATTGTTGAGCTTTAAGCCAACTTTTTCCACTCTCCTCTTTCACTTTCATCAAGAGGCTCTTTAGTTCTTCTTCACTTTCTGCCATAAGGGTGGTGTCAACTGCATATCTGAGGTTATTGATATTTCTCCCAGCAATCTTGATTCCAGCTTGTGCTTCCTCCAGCCCAGAGTTTCTCATGATGTACTCTGCATAGAAGTTAAATAAGCAGGGTGACAACGTACAGCCTTGATGTACTCCTTTTCCTATTTGGAAACAGTCTGTTGTTCCATGTCCAGTTTTAACTGTTGCTTCCTGACCACATACAGGTTTCTCAAGAGACAAGTCAAATGGTCTGGTATTCTCATCTCTTTCAGGATTTTCCACAGTTTATTGTGATCCACACAGTCAAAGGCTTTGGCATAGTCAATAAAACAGAAATAGATGTTTTTCTGGTACTCTCTTGCTTTTTTGATGATCCATCAGATGTTGGCAATTTGATCTCTGCCTTTTCTAAAACCAGCTTGAACATCTGGAAGTTCACGGTTCACGTATTGCTGAAGCCTGGCTTGGAGAATTTTAAGCATTACTTTACTAGCATGTGAGATGAGTGCAATTGTGCAGTAGTTTGAGCATTCTTTGGCATTGCCTTTCTTTGGGACTGGAATGAAAACTGATCTTTTCCAGTCCTGTGGCCACTTCTGAGTTTTCCAAATTTGCTGGCATAGTGAGTGCAGCACTTTCACAGCATCATTTTTTGGGGTTTGAAATAGCTCAACTGGAATTCCATCACCTCCCCTAGTTTTGTTCGTAGTGATGCTTCCTAAGGTCCACTTGACTACACATTCCAGGATGTCTGGCTCTAGGTGAGTGATCACACCATCATGATTATCTGGTTCATGAAGATCTTTTTTGTGCAGTTCTTCTGTGTATTCTTGCCAGCTCTTCTTAATATCTTCTGCTTCTGTTTTAGGTCCATACAATTTCTGTCCTTTATTGAGCCCATCTTTGTATGAAATATTCCCTTGGTATCTCTAATTTGCTTGAAAAGATCTCTAGTCTTTCCCATTTTATTGTTTTCCTCTATTTCTTTACATTGATCACTGAGGAAGGCTTTCTTATCTCTCCTTGCTATTCTTTGGAATTCTGCATTCAAATGGGTATATCTTTCCTTTTCTCCTTTGCTTTTCACTTCCCGTCTTTTCACAGCTATTTGTAAGGCCTCCTCAGACAGCCATTTTGCTTTTTTTCATTTCTTTTTCTTGGGGATGGTCTTGATTCCTGTCTCCTCTACAATGTCACAAACCTCCGTCCATAGTTCATCAGGTATTCTGTCTATCAGATCTAGTCCTTTAAATCTATTTCTCACTTCTACTGTATAGTCATAAGGGATTTGATTTAGGTCATACCTGAATGGTCTACTGGTTTTCTCCACTTTCTTCAATTTCAGTCTGAATTTGGCAATAAGGAGTTCATGATCTGAGCCACAGTCAGCTCCTGGTTTTGTTTTTGTTGACTGTATAGAGCTTCTCCATTTTGGCTGCAAAGAATATAATCAATCTGATTCCAGTGTTGATCATCTGGTGATGTCCATGTGTAGAGTCTTCTCTTGTGTTGTTGGAAGAGGGTGTTTGCTATGACCAGTGCGTTCTCTTGGCAGAACTCTATTAACCTTTGCCCTGCTTCATTCTGTACTCCAAGGCCAAATTTGCCTGTTACTCCAGGTGTTTCTTGACTTCCTACTTTTGCATTCCAGTCCCCTACAATGAAAAGGACATCTTTTGGGGGTGTTAATTCTATAAGGTCTTGTAGGTCTTCATAGAACGGTTCAAATTCAGCTTCTTTGGTGTTACTGGTCGGGGCATAGACTTGAATTACCATGATATTGAATGGTTTGCCTTGGAAACGAACAGAGATCATTCTGTTGTTTTTGAGATTGCATCCTCGTACTGCATTTGGGACTCTTTTGTTGACTATGATGGCTACTCCATTTCTTCTAAGGGATTCCTGCCCACAGTGGTAGATATAATGGTCATCTGAGTTAAATTCAGCCATCCCAGTCCATCTTAGTTCACTGATTCCTAGAATGTCAATGTTCACTCTTGTCATCTCCTGTTTGACCATTTATAATTTGCCCTGATTCATGGACCTAACATTCCAGGTTCCTATGCAATATTGCTCTTTACATCATCGAATCTTGCTTCTATCACCAGTCCTGTCCACAATTGGGTGTTGTTTTTGCTTTGGCTCCCTCCCATCATTCTTTCTGGAGTTATTTCTCCACTGATCTCCAGTCGCATATTGGGCACCTACCAACCTGGGGAGTTCATCTTTCAGTGTCCTACCTTTTTGCCTTTTCATACTGTTCATGGGGTTCTCAAGTCAAGAATACTGAAGTGGCTTGCCATTCCCTTCTCCAGTGGACCACATTCTGTCAGACCTCTCCACTATGACCTGTCCGTCTTGGGTGGTCCCACATGGCATGACTTAGTTTCATTGAGTTAGACAAGGCTGTGGTCCATGTGATCAGATTGGCTAGTTGTCCATGACTGTAGTTTCAGCCTGTCTGCCCCCTGATCCCCTCTCTCAGTGCCCACCGTCTTACCTGGGTTTCTCTTACCTTGGACGCGGGTTCGCTCTTCACGGCTGCTCCAACAAAGCACAGCTGCCACCCCTTACCTCTGACTCACAGTAGCTCCTCTCGGCTGCCACCCCTGACCTCGGGCACAGGGTAACTCCTCTCAGCCGCTGCCACTGACCATATATATATAGAGAGAGAGAGATTAAATTTATAATAAAACATAACTACCATTCTACTTCTGTAGGCAATTTTATAAGAGAAGTCAACTTATAAGCACAAGATTGCTTGGAGATCCTGAAATCTGAGCAAGGGAGTTAGTTAGATGTTCTAATAGCTAGTGTCATCCAGCTATGACAGCCTAATGTGTCTATCATCACTATTAGAATTTACCTGGATGATTCTTTCTTCAGGAAAATGTATATCATGCCATTCCTGTCTTCAGAATCTGCAACAGTTTCTTGTCTAAATTAGTAAATCTAAACTACTCTACCTGGCATTTAAGGCCCGACTTAATCAAATGACATCTTACTTAGTTGAATTTATTCCCCATTAGAGTATATAACATAACAAAACAGTATAATGCAGCCATTTTGATGTGACCATTTTAACATCTTCATTTTGATGCCAGGACCTTTTGATGACACTACCTGAGCAAGAGCATTTTAACATAGACATATTTGACAGATTCTAAAGCAAAAACTATTAAGCTGTCAGCTGTTTTTTTTTTTAATAACCAAATATGGAATGTAACATCTGTGACCCCATCCTGTTCCCAATTTTTTCCTATATCCACCTAAGCACATTCTACTCTGTGTCCCCATGCCTCGCTCAGTAAATGCTCAGTGAGAATTTGTTGAATAAATTAATGAGTGAATGCTAGGCAATTGTTACATTGTTCCATACAGTTGCTATAGCTATCTTTTCAGAGTGAAGAAACTTTCCTTTAACCTGGATCTTATTGTAAGTAGCTTTGAAAGGTGATTTTTTTTTCCTCTGCTTACCTTATTTAGATGTTTTGTGGTAACTTTTAAACCCTGTGTATGCAGTCCAGTAACAATCCACCAAACAGCCTGATTTCCAACCAGTTAGCCACTCCAGGAGCCATGAGAGATATCCAAGCATTTTTTTTTCTATTTGTATTAATGTTTAAAACATGGCAATACATAGCTATATTGTTCATAGCATGAATTAAGATTTGTGACATTTAATTAAATGACATCACCATCATAGTATTTCACTCTAAAGCAACTCTCTTTTATTTATTCTGATGAGGTTTAATGTAAATAGGAGCAAATAGTCTTTATAAAGATCATCAATGGCTTGATACTTGCTAAATCCAATGCAGTTTTTCATACATTATCTTCTTCATCTTCATGAAGTACTTGAAGCTTTCATGTATCAGTCTTCTCCTGGGTTTCACATCATCATGTTCTACTAGTTTTCCTTCATTCTTTTATGATTTTTCTTTTTTGTAATCTTCACTTGACTTCTATTTTTCAAGTGACTCTTTTCATGATAGTGATCCCAAGGGTCTCAAAGGCTCCTCACATTCCTCACGTTGAAAACTAAACTCATGTATTTCATACCACTTCCATAAACCTGATCTTCATTCAACATTCTTTAGTTCCCCTCCTCCGAAAATGTTATCACTTTTACCTAGTTTTTAAACCAGAAAATTGGAAGTTAATCTTGTCTCTCTTTTTCACTTTTCCATGTTAATTCATCATCAAATCTTGCCAGTTATACTTCCTAAATGACATTTTTCTCTATTTTGCCATTTTCATCCTAGTTTATTTCATCATCATCATCTATTACTTGTTCTAACTGGTCTCCTTAAATCTAGTCTTGCCCTCTTCTAATCCATTCCTTACTTAAGTTGTTGTCAAATTGTTATTTTTTCAAATAAAATCTGATCATGTTACTTCCCTATTTAAGACCCTTCCATAATTTCTCATTGCTCTTAGAATAAAGAACAAAATCTTTAAGATATCTAAAAAAGCCATCCATGATCTGGATTTTGTCTGACTCTCTAGTTTCATCTCAGGCCATTCTTTGCTTTGCTTTTACCAGGTTTCTTGAATATGAAGATTTACATCTTTCATCTCTTCGGGAAAATTCTTAGCTGGCACTTTTTGAATATTGCCTCTTCCTATGCTCAGTATTTTTTCCTTCTGAGATTTCTATTAAATATGCTCTGGGAAATCTTAATCTATCCTTAATCTTTCCTATCGATCTCTCTCTTAAAGTTGTGTTTGGGATTATTTTCTCTGGATCTGCCACTTATTAATTCCTGTTAGCTTTTGCTCGTGATGGTTTGTATATTGATGTGCTTTGTGCTTTTGGATTGTGAATTTGTGTCTGGTAGGGTTTTTATTGTTACAATACTTTGTGGCAATCCTGAAATGAGTGTATATCCTTCTGGAAACATTTAATACTTGTGTTTGCCTCTGATAACTTCCTTAGAAATGTCACAGAGTGGGCTCACTTCTTATATTAATTTATTAGCTTTGGTGTTTCTAGAATATATAGGGAGTGGAAAGTTCATATGAAGTGGTAACTAATTTTCAAGGAGAAAATAAATACCCTAGATAATACAGGCAGAATTCCGTTGTTGAGGAGTTTATTTTTTCCTAGTTCCTCCTTATGCTAAGGGTGTGGATTACACAGGATCTTCTTTTCTTTTAAGAGAGTCTAAGTTTCAAATTCTCACTTCTTACAGACCCTAGGCTTTCTTGCTTCTATATGACCATTACACCCCAACTTCCATTTATGAATAACAGCAAATACTCTCAAATCCACTAAAGTGTACATTCATTCATATTGATATACTTAGCCAATAAACATTTATTAATGTATGCTATGCCAAACATTATCATATGCATTGTAGATACTGTAGATTTACTACTCTGATTTTGAGGTTTCTATTTAGAGCCTGTTAAGGGAAATAAATATCAAAAACTTAAAAATTAAGTGATAGTATAGCTATTGTCTCATTCAGTGTAATACTGGAACATTGGATAAAGGGCTCAAGAATGAACTATTTAATATTTTAGGAGAAGGTATTTAGTTTGACATAATATTTACTTTTGACTAGGGCCCAGAATCTGAAAAGATTGGTGTTAGCTTGTTAGATTTTGTCTAGCAGATGTGCAAATCATTCCTATCAGGTAAAAAATAATAATAATAATCTTAATGAGTATAGTCCTTTTGCCATATGGAACATTAACCAATTCTGTATATAATATGCCTGACTATTGTTTTCCTCTATTTCTTTGCATTGATCACTGAGGAAGGCTTTCTTATCTCTCCTTGCTATTCCTTGGCTCTGCATTCAAATGGGTATATATTTCCTTTTCTCCTTTGTTTTTTGCTTCCCTTCTTTTCACAGCTATTTGTAAGGCCTCCTCAGACAGCCATTTTTCTTTTTTGCATTTCTTTTTCTTGGGCATGGAGAGATCACTTCAAGAAAATTAGAGATACCAAGGGAACATTTCATGCAAAGATGGGCTCAGTAAAGGACAGAAATGGTAGAGACCTAACAGAAGCAGAAGATATTAAGAAGAGCTGGCAAGAATACACAGAAGAACTGTACAAAAAAGATCTTCACAAACCAGATAATCACGATGGTGTGATCACTCACCTAGAGGCAGACATCCTAGAATGTGAAGTCAAATGGGCCTTAGGAAGCATCACTATGAACAAAGCTAGTGGAGGTGATGGAATTCCGGTTGAGCTATTTCAAATCCTGAAAGATGATGCTGTGCAAGTACTGACTCTATATGCCAGCAAATTTGGAAAACTCATCAGTGGCCACAGGACTGGAAAAGGTCAGTTTTTATTCCAGTCTCAAAGAAAGAGAATGCCAAAGATGCTCAAACTACTGCACAATTGCACTCATCTCACATGCTAGTAAAGTAATGCTTAAAATTCTCCAAGCCAGGCTTCAGCAATACGTGAACCGTGAACTTCCAGATGTTCAAGCTGGTTTTAGAAAAGGCAGAGGAACCAGACATCAAATTTCCAACATCCGATGGATCATCGAAAAAACAAGAGAGTACCAGAAAAACATCTATTTCTGTTTTATTGACTATGCCAAAGCCTTTGACTGTGTGGATCACAATAAACTGGAAAATTCTGAAAGAGATGGGAATACCAGACCACCTGACCTGCCTCTTGAGAAACCTGTATGCAGGTCAGGAACCAACAGTTAGAAGTGGATGTGCAACAACAGACTGTTTCCAAATAGGAAAAGGAGTACGTCAAGGCTGTATGTTGTCACCCTGCTTATTTAACTTCTATGCAGAGTACACATGAGAAACTCTGGGCTGGAGGAAGCACAAGCTTTGAATCAAGATTGCCAGAAGAAATATCAATAACCTCAGATATGCACATGACACCACCCTTATGGCAGAAAGCAAAGAAGAACTAAAGAGCCTCTTGATGAAAGTGAAAGAGGAGAGTGAAAAAGTTGGCTTAAAGCTCAACATTCAGAAAACTGAGATCAAGGCATCCGGTCCCAATCACTTCATGGCAAATAGATGGGCAAACAGTGGAAACAATGGCTGACTTTATTTTTGGAGGCTCCAAAATCACTGCAGATGGTGACTGCAGCAATGAAATTAAAAGACACTTACTCCTTGGAAGGAAAGTTATGACCAATCTAAACAGCATATTACAAAGCAGAGACATTACTTTGCCAACAGAGGTCTGTCTAGTCAAGGCTATGGTTTTTCCAGTGGTCATGCATGGATGTGAGAGATGGACTATAAAGAAAGCTGAGCGCCAAAAATTGATGCTTTTGAACTGTGGTGTTGGATAAGACTCTTGAGAGTCCCTTGGACTGCAAGGAGATCCAGCCAGTTCATCCTAAAAGAGATCAGTCCTGGGTGTTCATTGGAAGGACTGATGTTGAAGCTGAAAGTCCAGTACTTTGGCCACCTGATGTGAAGAGCTGAATCATTGGGAAAGACCCTGATGTTTGGAAAGATTGAGGGCAGGAGGAGAAGGGGACAACAGAGGATGAGATGGTTGGATGGCATCACCGACTCAATGGATATGAGTTTGGGTGTACTCCAGGAGTTGGTGATGGACTGGGAGGCCTGGCGTGCTGCGGTTCATCGGGTCACAAAGAGTTGGACATGACCGAGCGACTGAACTGAACTGAATATGCCTGACTGTTAAAACCCCTATTCCTCTAATTCTCCTTTGACCTAATTTTGCCATCTTGCTTATTCCCCTGTTAATGAATTAAATCTTTGAAACACACCGAGTTTATATTTTTATGAGAATCATATTTGTAACTTTTTATGCATCATGTTTATAGGCCCATAGTAATTTCCTTTACTTCAAGTTATGATATGCTTACAAAAGAATGCTTGTTATAGTCTTTCCAGCACTGCCAGTTGTTTAATAGTAGGAGATTTTCTGTTCATCTAACCTTCCATATGTATAGAAAAGGAACACAACTCCTCCTCTCTTTAAGGACACTGGCCTTTTTTCTTTTCTACAGAGTTCTACCATTTCTCTGCCCTCTAGTACTTTTCTATCTCTGGAAATCTAATCCCCACTTCCTTTTGTTTTGTTAACTTCCACTCTTCCTTCAAATCTCAAAAGTTAGTTCCTTAGGAATCTTTCTTTGAATACTTTCAGCCCCACAAAGCGTTTCAGATTCTTCTGCTATAGGATTATTTTTTTTAGGACCCTGTACAGTTTCTTCACAGGTACTTATTAAAATTGCTATTCATCAGGCAATTTTTGTTTGACATCTATTTCCCGACACAAGGTTGTAACAATAGACTTTGTCTCTCTTCTTACAATTTTCTTCATTGGTGCTATTGCACCTCTTTGCTAAGAGTTTATTTAGTGAATTAGCTAGTCTTCATTATCTTCTTTCTCCGCACGTGATCAAATCCTGCCCATGACTTCAATTAACATCTATGCTGATAATTCCTGAATCTGTATATATAGCTTATGCCTCATTCCATAGTTCCACGTTCATGTTTCCAACTGTCTCTTAAAGATCTATACCTGATTATAGTATAGGTACTTAAACTTAATAGATTCAAAAATTAATTCACTGTCTTCTCCTATAGATCTGTCTTCCTATTTCATATTGTACCACCATCTATATAGTCATCAATATAGGAAACTCAGAATCAAGTTTTTTATGCCTACTTTTCTTTCATTAACTACAATTAGTCACTAAATCTTGTCAACTCTACCTCCAAGGATCTTGATTATATTTGTCCTTTCTCCATGATTTTCTCTTAGTTGAGTTCTTCATTTATGTTATCCAAATATTCCAGTAGTTCTCATCTCCCTATCTGTTATCTACACATTATTTTTTTCTAAAATACTCAGTAATATAATTCTCCAACTGAAAATCCTCAATGAAAAAAATTTTAAAGAATTGTTTAAACTTTAATGCTCCCATTACCTATATGGAAATAAAATTTAAATAGATTAAAAAAAATAAAACTTAAGCATCTTAGCACAACATAAGTAGCTCTTCACAATCTAACTAGATCTATATTACTATTTTCATCACATTGGTCAATTTTGTTCTTTAAGAATAAGGTTATTTGTTCATTCTTGAACATATCACATGCTTTTATGTCTCCATGGTTTGTTCAGATGCCCTGTACCTACAAAGCCTTTTCTATCCATTTTCTTCATTTAGCAAAATCACACATATCTTTCAAGGTCTATTCTTTCCTGTAAAAACTTACTTATTGCCTAGCTTTTCAGCTTTCCTCATTCCTCTGCGGGCAAAATTAGTTCCTCTAACCTTTCTATTTTGTTTTTTTTTTTACAGAACGTTTTCTACTGTATTTTGTATATAGCTTGGCAAAAATTGTGATATTATAGATCATAGGTGCAAAGCCAGAAACAGCTAGGGCTTCAGACATATTTGGTCATGTTCTGATGAACTGATGAGACAGGCTCAACTGAAGTCTATTTTCTGAAGAGTCTTCTGAAAAATCATTCCAGCTGTGTCCACTGATGCAGTTCAAACATATATGGGCATGTCAAGCAAGTCTAAGGATTAACTAAACAAAAATCTATTTGGAGGAAAAAATGAAGAGGTTTCATAAAAGAATTTATTTTTAAAAAGAGAAATAGGAAGGCACAATAACATACTAATATAGGAATATTTTTCATAGGGAAATAGAGGTTTTGTGTGTGTGTGTTTTGTTTTTTGTTTGTTTGTTTTAATGTAGCACAGCCTGTGTTCAAATCTTCAAGGATTAGAGGTCTAATATCAGAAGGTATAGAGGTAGTGAGTTAAAAATTTTATGTGCTGTTTAGACCCAAAGTGGAGTCATTTACACTAAGCCCCACATCAGCAAACCAAGACTTAATACCTAACCTAATTACAATTTCAACCTCTCCCAGGAATATAATCTCAAACTCATCAATCTGGAATTTCCTGGTCAACAATAGTGAGGTAATTTGCCTGATAAACCCCTTCATATCCCACAAACAAAGATGAAATAACTTGCTCCTTTTTTGTCCCTACCCCTTTTGCTTCCCTGATAGTTCAGTTGGTAAAGAATCTGCCTGCAATGCAGAAGACCCCGGTTCAATTCCTGGGTCTGGAAGATCCCCTGGAGAAGGGATAGGCTACCCACCCCAGTATTCTTGGGCTTCCCTTGTGGCTCAGCTGGTAAAGAATCCGCCTGCAATTTGGGAGACCTGGGTTCAATCCCTGGGTTGGGAAGATCCCCTGGAGAAGGGAAAGACTATCCACTCCAGTATTCTGGCTTAGAGAATTCCATGGACTGTATAGTCCATGGGATCACAAAGAGTCGGACACTTTACCTCTGCTGAGCTTCTTTCCATTTACTAGATGAGATACTGCTTGATTCATGAATTGTTGAATAAAGCTAATGATATCTTTAAAAATTTACTGTATTTAATTTTGTTTTTTAACAGACTTGGTAGCAGTGGTGGAATCTGAAGTGAACTTCTGATTCATTCAGAAACAATGAGAAATACAGCTGTGGCACCCATGAGCCCTTTTGAGTTCTCTGTATTTTTCACCATATCTGAGAGAGCCATTGGTAAGTTTCTCTTGCTTTCAAGCTTCATTCTCTTTGCTGTGAGCTCCTGATTTAATGCGCATTCTAGATCCCGGTCCACAATTTCCCATTTGTTTGGAATCCTAGCCTAGTCCATAATCCCCATTTGTTGAAGTGTCCTGTTTCAATCCTTTCTCCAGTAAAAGGTTCCATGGTAGATATTACTGGAGGTGCACAGAGAGCCTTCTCTTGGTCAGGACACATTAACATCTCTTGGATACTGCTTATATGTTAAGGTGCACATGGTTGTCTTCTTTTGTGTAGATAAGGGCTATTGCTAATAGGGATCTCAGAAGGCCTTCTGGATGGTTGGATCAAGCACTTACAGGCTATTAGAATACTCGCCAAATAACTTAGATTCCCATGTTAGGATATAGTTGGTCACAGAATGGGTTAGATTGACACTCGGTCACCTGCCAACCTCAAGAAACCTTCAATGCAATGAGACATACTGCAAAATACCATACAATCTCCAACCCAGCAGCATATCCCTTTTACGTATTAGTTTGGCTCTAAGAGACCCAGAAGTTTAAAATGATGGAATTTTTACATTTCAAAGAATTGTACATACCAACTTTAGGCAAACCTGCTTACTTTATATCTAAACACTGTAGTCCTAGAAGCTGTAGATTACCAGAAAAAATGACAAAATCATGCTATAAACAACCTAAAGTTACAGTGGTCATTAGGCAGAATGTTGCAATTAGATAAGATTATTCATTTGAAAAGTATACTTGAAAATAAGGGTTCCCTACTCAACTAGAATGGGATACCTAATTTAACTGGCATGTAGAAGCTTACAAAGTCTTCAAGATTCCAAAATAGCTTCACTGAAAGATTCATTGCAAAAAAAACTAATGAAAAATAAAGGACACAAGAGACACCTAAAAGAAAAGACTGGCATAACTCCTACTACTCCCATCTATTCTCTTTTATTTGAGTACTAATTTTAGTAATCTTCTCTCTGGGATATCTCTCCACTCTCAAGAAACTACAAGACCATAAACAAAATTATGCCAAGTTACTAGCCTTGCAGATACCCTCATATCTACCCTCAAATTAGGGCCCCTCCCAAAGTTGAGGAGACTCTGAGGGATTTTCTAGTTAACTGCTATATTATTCTTTTAAACAGTCAAGAGAAACTAAAATTAAAGGTAATACAAAGCCTTGCCAAATTCTGGTAGATAATGGAGCTACACTGTCTACTTTAAACTCCACTCAGAACTTGCAGATGGGATCCTGGAAAAACTGGCAAAAGCTGGCTAAGGGTGAGAAGTCTTACCATAGTCAGCTCTCCTGAATCTCTATCTGTAATATCCAATAAAGAGAGGAAAATAAAATATCTTTTGCATCATGTTTGGGGTTGCTTCTTGAGTCAAAGGGGTTGTTGAATACTGCCAGAAATGAAATACTTACTGTTTGTCCCAGCTAGAAACAAAAAAGTAGCTTTGTGGTCAGAAATTGACCAAACTGAGGAATCAGATTAAAAAAAAAATTAGGCCTTCACCTCTAAGCTAAAATACAATGATAGAGGGAGGTGTGGCAGGGAACTTCTAAAGCCCTTGTGAAAGGATTTATGGGTGGATCAATTTATGATGTCATTTAAGATGCAACCTAATTCCTAGCGAAATTAAAAGCAACTGTCCTTATCTTACAAATCTTTGAAAAAGCTGAAATGTGGCTCCAGGAACTCTATGTAGGTCATCTCTTTAAAATATCAACTTCGGGGAGGTAATTTTCGTCAGGAGAAAAATAAAAGGGGAAAAAGTTATATTGAAATTTAGGCAAATAAAAAATCTTAAGTGTCTTTTTCAAAAATATAAAAAGTTGTATTCATCTAAGGAGGTAGTCTTAAATTATTCCAACTTGTATAAATTAAATTTGGATCCAAATCTCTTCTATAAAAAGAGAGATGGTAATCTAATTAGGTTATTTAATATGTTAAATTACATGGGGAGCATTGCAAAACAAGAAGTAATACTAAGACTTCTTTATCTGTTATTTGTATACACGCATAAGTGTTCCAGAAGTTCTGTGAATTTTCTGGAAATTTAATATGTCCTGGTTTAGTATTATCACTCATAATTTCAGTTATCATCTTAAAATGTTATATATAACAGAAATAACTGCATTTCTTTATCAAATTAACTCATAAGATCTTTAACTGATAACTCTGATGTCATAAAACTGAACTAGATTCAAGCAGAACAAGTATTAATTACTTGGGAGTGAATGGCCTGTGGAAGACTACAATTTTTTGTGATTTTTTTGGTTGTTGTTTGAAACATTACTGATTCCTTAAGGCTTTGTTTTTCTAGATGTAAAGAAACATTTTGTCTTAAGCATTTGATGATTTACAGCAATTTGGTAAAGTATACCTTTGTAAGCAAAGATGAAACACTGATTTTTTCTTTTGCCTGAACCCTTCATAATTTGGAAAGTATTAAGCATTCTTTTTTCATGAAAGTATAAATAATTCTTTGCTTAAGTTCAATAAAAATGTTTTCTCCTTGTTATAGGACACACTTGGAAATATTGGCTAAATTACCAAATCTTACAGCTGAGAGTTGTGTATAAATGTGTATAGAATCTAATATGACCAGACAGCTTTAAGAAACTACATGGAAAAATCATCCTGGTACCTCGCTTATAGGGTTTCCAGCAGCCTTCAGGAGGGTAAGGAAAGTCACTGTCTGGCAGGCCCAGGAGCCTCAAGATATTTAGGGGGAACATGAGAAGAAAGGAATTCACCCAAACTATGTATATATTGCAGATAAAATTCAGTAGTGAATTCTTGCCTTGGCTACAGAGGCCTTTAAGTGTTCAGTCTGAGATTTCTTATGAAAAGTTTCATCAAACTGGCCTTAAAAAGAGTTTATATGTTCAACTGTCATCTTTGCTGTGCTTATATACATAATTAGGCCAAGTTTAATGTGAACAAATTAGTTTTACTCTGATTACTTTTGGTTAAAATCATAGAGAAAAGTCTTATTTTTACATCTCTGTAGATGCTACATTCTAGTCCTGTTAATTATTTTGGGGGTTTTGTTATATACTTGTAAACTGAGCCGGATGCTGAATTCTTCTATTTCCCTCAAATAACTGGCAACAGTTCTCCAAACTAACACTGCCAATTTCTCTCACTTTTCTGATTTGGAATCACTAAGAACAGATTTCCCTTGAGTATCCTTCAAAGGAAATACAACAGAAAATCCTCACTACCTAGATGGCAACCAAACTTCAGGGACTTGAACCTTAGATATACATCTCACAGCAGAAGAAATCTCCACTTGATATCTGAATTTGTAAACCAATTGGAGAACTCAAAATCAAATTGACTAAGATGAGAAGTAGCCTACATCGAGGTAGATTGCTTCCTCCCAAGACACCCGATCAAGGCTTCATACATTAACGAAACATGAAACTTTCTTCTTCTCCTCCACCCTCCTTTACTCAAGGATTGCCCTGGAAATATAGTGCCATAATTCATACTTACACTCCTAGGCAGGGTAGCCTCTGGAATTCAGAACAACTTTTTATTTCAGGCTAGAAGATTTACCTTCCAAGTGCGGTGAAATCTTAAATGACTCATGGTTTGAATGAGCAGATGCAACAGTCCCTGAAAATGAATCCATTTAGCAGTGCCACCTAACTGGAAGTGGTCTACGCCCTGATAGGGTTTATCTTTCTCTGCGTCTCTGGGAGTATGGAAGCCTGGATGGCTAGCATATAACCTCTTTGGTTATCTAACCATGTCCTTAGCTGTTTGCAAATAAACTGAGAATGAGACACCTCATAAGTCAACTCCTCTGAATTTACATCACTGAGTTATAGGGGACCTACCAGGAGATGTTCATGACTCAGAATTGGCTTCCTTTGGCAGGGCCCTATTTCCCTGGTTAGGAATAAATGTAACTAAGAATATGATCAGGAACCTCTCCTCAACTCTTAAAAATGTTGCATAATCTGCTACTACGACAATGGCTGTCCAACAAAAATCCTTAGATTTTCTGCAAAAGTTCTTGATAATAGGATAGTTCTTGATTATCTCTTAGCTGAACAAAAAGGTGTCTATACTATAGCCAGCACCTCCTGCTGCACCTGGATTAACACTTCTGGGGAAGTTGAAACTCAGTTATGTAAGATCACTAAATAAGCCACTTGGCTTAAAAAGGTGACTCCTACTGGGAATTATCCTGCTTATAATAATCATAGTCTCCCCAACACAGGTATTCTCTCAAAAGGTTTAAACGCGTGTCTATAGCCACTGATCACCAAACAAATAATCTCCTAAGACTGGAACACCAGAAAAGATGAAGAAAATGACTAGTTAAAAGATTGTGAATTTGAAGTTATGACTTAGGTATACCACACAGAGATCAACAAAATCTGTGAGAACTTCAAAGCCATAACTGGGAGAGGTGCTAACACCTTAAATTTTGATCATGTGTCTCAGTTAAGGTGGGAGTTTGAACAAAAAGAATTGTTTTAAAAAAGAGACAACAGATTCAAATTGGAGTTCCTTGTCCTAAGCCCCATGTTATCAAACCAAGACTTAATACCTAACTGAACTGGAATTTCAATCTCTCCCAGGAATTTTTTTTTTCTTTTTCTTTTTTTTTATTGAAGGATAATTGCTTTACAGAATTTTGTTTTCTGTCAAACCTCAACATGAAACAGTCATAGGTATACATATATACTCTTCCTTTTGAACCTCCTTCCCATCTCCCTCCCCATCCAACACCTCTAGGTTGATACGGAGCCCCTTTATGAGTTTACTGAGCCAAACAGCAAGTTCCCTTTGGATATCTATATGGCAATGCAAGTTTCCATGTTACTCTTTCCATATATCTCACCCTCTCCTCCCCTCTCCCATGTCCAAAAATCTATTCTCTATGTCTGTTTCTCCATTGCTGCCCTGTAGATAAATTCTTAAGAACCATTTTTCTAGATTCTTTATATGTGCATTAGAATATGATATTTATGTTTCTCTTTCTGACTCACTTCACTCTGTATAAGACATTCTAGGTTCATCCACCTCATCAGAACTGACTCAAATGTGTTCCTTTTCATGGCTGAGTACTATTCCATTGTGTATATATACCACAACTTCTTTATCCATTCATCTGTCGATGGACATCTAGGCTGCTTCCATGTTCTAACTATTGTAAATAGTGCTGCAATGAACAGTGGGATACATGTCTTTTTCAATTTTGGTTTCCTCAGGGTATATGCCTACGAGTGAGATTGCTGAGTCATATGGTGGTTCTATTCCTAGTTTTTTTGTTTTGTTTTGTTTTGTTTGAGGAATCTTCATACCGTCTTCCATAGTGGCTGTATCAATTTACATTCCCACCAGTGCAAGAGGATTCCCTTTTCTCCACGCTGTCACCAGCATTTATTGTTTGTAGACTTTTTGATAATGGCCATTCTGACCGGTGTGAGGTAAAATCTCATTGTGGTTTTGAGTTGCATTTCTCTAGTAATGAGTGATGTTGAGCATCTTTTCATGTGTTTGTTAGCCATCTGTATGTCTTCTTTGGAGACAAAATTGAACTTGTCTCACACGCTAGCAAAGTAATGCTCAAAATTCTCCGAGTCAGGCTTCAACAGTACGTGAATTATGAACTTCCAGGTGTTCAAGCTAGATGTAGAAAAGGCAGAGGAACCAGAGATAAAATTGCCAACATCCGCTGGATCATCAAAAAGGAAAGAGAGTTCCAGCAAAACATCTACTTTTTGCTTTATAGACTATGCCAAAGCCTTTGACTGTGTGGATAACAACAAACTGTGGAAAATTCTTAAAGAGATGGGAATACTAAACCACCTTATCTGCCTCCTGAGAAATCTGTATGCAGGTCAAGAAGCAACAGTTAGAGCTAGACTTGAAACAACAGACTGGTTCCAAATCAGGAAAGGAGTGTGTCAAGGCTGTATATTGTCACCCTGCTTATTTAACCTATATGCAGAGTATGTCATTTGAAATGCTGGGCTGGATAAAGCACAAGCTGGAATCAGGATTCCAGGAGAAATGTTGCGTTCACAGATATTTACAATTGTTATGTCTTCCTCTAGGATTAATTCCTTGATCATTCCTTATTGTTTGTGAAAAGTGAATGTGAAAGTCTCTCAGTCGTGTCCAACTCTTTGTGATCCCATAGAACAAACAGTCCATGGAATTCCCAAGGCCAGAATACTGGAGTGGGTAGTCTTTTCATTCTCCAGGGGATCGTCCCAACCCAGGGATTGAACCCCAGGTCTCCCGCATTACAGGTAGATTCCTTACCAGCTGAGCCACAAGGGAAGCCCAAGAATACTGGAGTGGGTAGCCTATCCCTTCTCCAGGGGATCTTCCTGACCCAGGAATTGAACAGGGGTCTCCTGCATTGCAGGCCGATTCTTTACCAACTGAGCTATAAGGTAATCTTTATTTTAAGGCCTTTTTTGTCTGATATAAGGATTGCTACTCCAGGTTTCTTTTGCTTCCCATTTGCATGGAATATATTTTTCCATCCTCTCACTTTCAGTCTATATGTGTCTTTAGGTCTGAAGTGGGTTTGTTGTTGACAGCATATATAAGGGTCTTGTTTTTGTATCCATTCAGCAAGTATGTGTCTTTTGGTTGGAGCATTTTAATCCATTTACATTTAAAGTAATTATTGATATATATGCTCCTACTGCCATTTTCTTAATTGTTTGGGGTTGATTTTGTAGAACTTTTTTTTTTCTCTTGTATTTTATTGACTATATAGGTCCATTTAACATTTGTTGTAAAGCTGGTTTGGTGGTACTGAATTCTCTTAACTTTTGCTTGTCTGAAAAGCTTTTTGATTTCTTCATCAGTTTTGAATGAGATCCTTGCCAGTTACAGTAATCTTAGTTGTAGATTTTTCCCTTTCATTACTTTAAGTATATCCTGCCATTACTTTCTGGTCTGCAGCGTTTCTGCTGAAAGATCAGCTGTTAAACGTGTGGGGTTTCCCTTATATGTTATTTGTTGCTTCTCCCTTGCCACTTTTGATATTCTTTCTTTGTGTCTAGTGTTTGTTGGTTTGATTAGTATGTGTCTTGGCAAGTTTCTCCTTGGGTTTATCCTGTTTGGGACTCTTTTTTCTGGTAGTTTGCTTATTTTCTCTTCATTTATTTGGACTTTCATGTTTCTAGTTTGTCCCTTCCTTTATGTATTATTTTCTATGCCTTTTCAATATTTCTTTTTTAACTTATTGTGTTTGAGGTCTCCTTCCCCCAGGCTTCAAGGTTGAATTCTTTCTTCCTTTTGGTTTCTGCCCTCCTAAGATTGGTCCAGTGGTTTGTGTAAGCTTTGTATAGGGTGAGATTTGTGCTGAGTTTGTTTGTTTGTTTTTCCTCTGATGGGCAGGGCTGAGTGAGGTGGTGATCCTGTCTGCTGATGATTGGTTTTGTACTTTTGTTTTGTTTGTTGTTTAGATGAGGTGTCCTGCACAGGGGGCTACGGGTGGTTGGGTGATGCCGGTTTTTGTATTCAAGAGGTTTCCTTTTGTGTGACTTCTCACTATTTGATACTCCCTAGGGTTAGTTCTCTGGTAGCCTAGGTTCTTGGAGTCAGTGCTCCCACTCCAAAGGCTCAGGGCTTGATCTCTGGTCAGGAATTAAGATTCCACAAGTGGTTTGTTATGGTATTAACTGAGATAAAAACAAGAAACCAAAGATGAACCCCAGACAAATGGCAGTTACAAAATCAGGCAAATAATAATTAAAATAATGGAATATACACACATACATATACACCCATGAGCAAAGTCAAAACAGTCAAACAAAAATAAAGAAGTACAGTAGACTGACCTGGAGAACAAAGGAAATCAAAAATTATATTTACCAGTTAAGAACAAAAGTAACTAAAGCACAAACTGGAATTCAAAACTAAAGCAAGGTGCCAAGTGGGGAATAAAGCAATGGGAACAAAACTGACAAATATGTTGAGAGGAAAGGAAAGAAAGAAAGAATAGGTATGAAAAATTAAATAGAGGTAGATGAAGAAGATTCATATACATTAAAGATTAACTGCAAGGGGAAAATAACAACAGGAAAAGCAAACAAAGGAATAAATGTAGGGAAAATAATAATAGGTTTAAAAAATTGAAATATAAAAAAAGCAAAAAAAAAAAAAAAAAAAGCTCAAAAGCTTAATTACATTTCACAGTGCCAATAAAATTGACAAATACGACAGAGGGGAAAAGGGGGGGGGGGAAAGAAAGAAAAAAAAAAATCCAAAAGAATATACAGAACAAGTCAAAACATAAGAAAAATAAATGTTTTTCTTGAGTCGCTGATGTCAGAGTCCTTTCCCTAGCTGGGAGTCACAGTCCACCTCACCTCCTTAGGATGCCCTCTAACACTGTGTTGAACTCTGGATCTGTTGAGGGGGGCAGCTCAGACTCTCATCTGGTCCTACTCTTCTGTGTTCTTGCCTCCAATGCCCACAGCTATCAGAACTAGTGCGTTTTCTTTTGTGGGAGCTCTCACTGACCTTTTATATATTCCATAGACACAGAGCCTGCTTAGTTGATCCTGTGGATTTAATCTGCAGCTTGTACAGCTGGTGGGAGGGTTTTGGGTCTTCCTTAGTCACACTGCCCTTGGGTTTCAATTGTGGTTTTATTTTCACCGCTGCATGTGGGTTGTCCACCGGGGTTTGCTCCTGAGGCTACCATGGAGGACATGCCCATGTGAGTGCCAGGTGTGGAGGTAGCATAGCTGCTTGAGTTGTAGGGGTTCTGGCAGCACCAGGTACTCAGAAGAGTTGGCAGCTAGGGCAGCAGGAAATATAGTGCTCGAGAAGGGTATGGCAACCAGTATTGGCCAATACACTCCAGTATTCTTGCCTGGGGAACCCCCCTTCCCGACAGAGAAGCCTGGCAGGCCAGAGTCTACAGGGTCGCAAAGAGTCAGACGCTACTGACATGACCCCGTGTGCATAGAGACAAGAAGTTTTTTTGCCTGTGGCAGTTCTGCCCCAGTGAGAGTGGAGCATGAAGGTGGCACAGCTGTTTGGCTTGCGGGGACCCTGGTGGCACCAAGTGTGCAGGGACATGGACTGCCTCCGCCGCTGGAGGTATGACCCCATTGGAGTCTTTTTTTCAAGCCTCTTGTAGCTGGCAATCAGAAGGCCTCTTTGGCCAGTCTTTCTCCATAGCTCCACCCATTCAGGCACTTAGAGGGCTTCCTTGCCTGGGGTCCTTCTCTGTTGTTTGGCATATCAGGCACATTGAGAGGGCCCCCTGGCTGGGGTCCTACTCTGTAGTTCTGTGCGTCAGGCGTTTGATGGGCCAGCCTCTCTATTGTCAAGCTTCCAATGCTGGAGTGTGGGGGGAGAGAGGCTATGGTGATGGCTCCACCCGCTATGTGTGACCCGGCAGTATCACCTTGCTTCCATGGCTGCCCAGCTTTCTTTCACAGGCATTTCCCACCACAGTCTCCTCCCTCACATCCCTTCAATCTGTCTCTCTGCAGTCAACAGCAGCCCTCACCCGGGGATTGCTCCACAATCCCTAAACTCCAGCTCCCAGCTGTTCCACCTTCCAGGGGATGTGAGTCCCTCTCTAGGGTATGTATGGCTGTGGCAAGGACTGTCTGATTCTCATTCCATTTAGGCTGCCACAGATCAGCTGTTTCATGCTTAGCTTTAAATGTTTCTTCTCTGACTCAGACAATTGTCCCGATGTTGGGGTCAGACCCCTGCTTCGGTTACCCCATCCATAGAGGGCAGGTCTAGTCCTACTAACACTCCTGTTTTTCCCCCTAGTTCCTTCATCCTACCGAGTTTTGCGTGGGTCTATATATTATTTTCTGCTGGTCAGGTACTCCTGTCTGCTCTCAGCTGGTGTTCTGCATGCCCTTCTGTGTCTGAAGGGATCTCTGATGAATCCATGGAGAAAGATGTACTCCACATCCATCTACTCCTCCACCATCTTGTTCTCTCTCCCAGGAATTTAAGGAATGTAATCTTGAATTAGTCCATCTGGAGTTTCCTGTTCAGCAGTAGTGAAGCAATCCACCTGATAGACCCTTTCCAATCCCCTAAAAGAAAGATGAGGTAATCTGCTCTTACCTTATCCCTCCCCCCCTTTGCCTATAAAAGTCTCTTATTTTGTTTGTGCTTCCCACTAGGTCAGTTTTCTCTCCCTTGATTCTTGTCTTGTCACAGAAAAGAATTGTAATGGCAGATCGGGACAGCTCAGGAAGGCAAGTTTTACTGAGCAAGCAGTAAGCAGTACACTCTTGAGATGTAAGACCATACCAACCCCCACAGGAGTGGTCGCATCTTATTTTTGGCTTCCCTTTTTTTAATCCTTTGTTCTCTCTCCTGTGCAGTCCTTGGAGCCTGATTTGTTCTTCCCTGTGCAAATAGGGAATATACCTGAGACTAATCAGGGAAGTGGGCATGTTGGCCATGCTTTCTTTCCTGTTGCAAGTCTTCAGTCCACAATTTTCCTCTTTTGTCAGTTTTATTTTTTTGTCTTTGTTCACCCCCCACGTGGTTCTTCTAGTTCTCCCTTCTTCCGACTGCCATTTTGGACCCTTTTTCCTTACTCTAACTGCCCAACATTTTTACTTGCTATTTGGGATGCTACTTGATTCATGAGTTGTTGAATAAAGCCAATAAGATCCTTAAAAATTTACTCAGCTAAATTTTGGTTTTTTTAACAGTACTAATATTACCTTGATCTAATCTGTGCCCACAGATTGATAAATCCTGGGAAACTTCAATTTTTTAATATTAGTAACAGTTTATACTAGTTATTTATACTCATTGACCCTATTGTATAACAGTGATTATATATGGAGATTTATTTTCTTCTCTTGGCTTCAAAGAAACCATTATTTGTTCTCTGTTAATCTTCTTGGTTGTTTCTTTTTAATCCCCTTTGTTGGATCTTTCTCATCTTCCAGATATCTAAACATGGATGATCTTATTCAGGTACATAGATTTAAAATGCTGTCTCTATACAAAAACTCCTAAAGTTAAATCTCCAGCCTTGGTCTCAACCATGAATTCCAGACTCAATCTAATTATCTCCTCATCTTCACCATTTAGATGCATAACAGACAAGTCAAATAAATAGTGTCCCAAACTGAACTCTTGATTCTTAACATCCCCTAACCAGCTTGGCCCACAGACTTTTCGATCTCAGTTAATGGTAACTTCATTCATTTTGTTGCTTGGGACAAAATCCTTGGTATCAACCCAATTTTTCTATAAAACCCCCACCATACATACCTTGTTGTTGTTATTATTCTTCAGTCCCCCAGTCATGTCCGACTCTTTGCAATCCCATGGACTGCAGCATGCCAGGCCCCCATGTCCCTCACCATCTCCCAGAGTCTGCCCAAGTTCATGTTCACTGCATTGGTGATGCAATCCAGCCATCTCACCCTCTGATGTCCTCTTCTCCTTCTGCTCTCAATCTTTCCCAGAATCACGGACTTTTACAATGAGTCATCTGTTTCCATCAGATGACCAAAATACTGGAGCTTCAACTTCAGCATCTGTCCTTCCAGTGAACATTCAGTGTTGATTTCCGTTAAGGTTGACTGTTTTGATCTCCTTGCTGTTCAACGGACTTTCAGGTGTCTTCTCCAGCACCATAGTTCTGAAAGCTTGTGGTGAACAGTGTTGGATTCATGATCTCCAAAGAAGAAGATTTAGCATCAAGATCAGTACCAGGCTTGATCACTCTGAGATTTTCGGTGGCAGAAGATTTACTACAGTGAGAAAGGACAGAGAAAACTTCTGACATAGACATTATAAGGGGGATGGAGAGTGCCCCCCTCGATAGTCTTACCAAGGCCTTACATACTTTTACCAGACCTAGTCCTACAACATACATCTTAAATTAACAAGATTAGAATTAACAATCAGTTCAGTTCAGTCACTCAGTCGTGTCCGACTCTTTGCCACCCCATGGACTGCAGCATGCCAGGCTTCGCTGTCCATCACGAACTCCCAGAGCTTACTCAAACTCATGTCCACTGAGTCGGTGATGCCATTCAACCATCTCATCCTCCGTCATCCCCTTCCCCTCCTGCCTTCAATCTTTCCCAGCATCAGGGTCTTTTCAAATGAGTCAGCTCTTCCCATCAAGTAGCCAAAATATTGGAGTTTCAGCTTCAACATCAGTCCTTCCAATGAACACTCAAGACTGATCTCCTTTAGGATGGACTCCTTGGATCTCCTTGCAGTCCAAGGCACTCTCAAGACTCTTCTCCAACACCACAGTTCAAAAGCATCAATTATTTGACGCTCAGCTTTCTTTATGTTCCAACTCTCACATCCGTACATGCTGCTGCTGCTGCTGCTGCTTAGTCTCTTCAGTCTTATCCAACTCTGTGCGATCCCATAGACGGCCTCCCACTAGGCTCCTCTGTCCCTGGGATTCTCCAGGCAAGAACGCTGGAGTGGGTTGCCATTTCCTTCTCCAACGCATGAAAGTGAAAAGTGAAAGTGAAGTCGCTCAGTCGTGTCTGACTCTTTGCGACCCCGTGGACTGCAGCCTACCAAGCTCCCCCATCCATAGGATTTTCCAGGCAAGAGTACTGGAGTGGGTTGCCATTGCCTTCTCCATCCACACACAACTACTGGAAAAACCAAGGCTTTGACTAGACAGACATTTGTTGGCAAAGTAATGTATCTGCTTTTTAATACGCTGTCTAAGTTGGTCATAACTTTTCTTCCAAGGAGCAAGTGTCTTTTAATTTCATGGCTGCAGTCATCATCTGTAGTGATTTTCGAGCCGAAGAAAATAAAGTCTGTCACTGTTTCCATTGTTTCCCCCTCTATTTGCCATGAAGTGATGGGACCGGATGCCATGATCTTATTTTTCTGAATCCTCTTCACTTTCTGCCATAAGTGTGGTGTCCTCTGCATATCTGAGGTTATTGATTGATATTTTTCCAGGCGATCTTGATTCCAGCTTGTGCTTCATCCAGCTCAGCATTTCACATTATGTACTCTGCCTATAAGTTAAATAAGCAGCATGGCAGTATAGAGCCCTGACGTACTCGTTCCTGATTTGGAGCCAGTCTGCTGTTCCATGTCCGGTTGTAACTGCTGCATATTGACCTGCATACAGATTTCTCAGGAGGCAGGTATGGTGGTCTGGTAATCCCATCTCTTTAAGAATTTTCCACAGTTTGTTGTGATCCACAAACTCAAAGGCTTTCATGTAGTCAATGAAGCAGAAGTAGCTGTTTTTCTGGAACTCTCATGCTTTTTCGATGATCCAACAGACGTTTGCAATTTAATGTATGGTTCTGCTGCTTTTTCTAAATGTAGCTTTAACATCTGGAATTTCTCAGTTCACATACTGCTGAAGCCTTGCTTGGAGAATTTTGAGCATTACTTTGCTAGCGTATGAGATGAGTGCAATTGTGTGGTAGTTTGAACATTCTTTGAATTGTCTTTCTTTGGAATTGGAATAAAAACTGACCTTTCCCAGTCCTGTGGCCACTGCTGAGTTTTCCAGATTTGCTGGCATATTGAGTGCAGTACTTTCACAGCATCATCTTTTAGGATTTGAAGTAGCTCAACTGAAATTCCATCACCTCCACTAGTTTTGCTGGTAGTGATGCTTCCTAAGGTCCACTTGACTTCTCACTGTAGGACGTCTGGCTCAAGGTGAGTGATCACACCATCGTGGTTATCTTGGTCATGAAGATATTTTTGTATAGAACTACTGTGTACTTTTGCCACCTCTTCTTAATATCTTCTGCTTCTGTTAGGTGCATAACATTTCTGTCCTTTATTGGCCCATGTTTGCATGAAATGTTCCCTTGGTATCTCTAATTTTCTTGAAGAGATCTCTAATCTTTCCCATTCTATTGGTTTTTTTTTCTATTTCTTTGCATTGATCACTTAGGAAGGCTTCTAATCTCTCCTTGCTATTATTTGGTACTCTGCATTCAGATGGATAGATCTTTCCTTTTCTCCTTTGCCTTTTGCTTGTCTTCTTTTTTCAGTTATTTATAAGGCCTCCTCAGACAACCATTTTGCCTTTTTGCTTTTCTTTTTCTTGATGATATATCATTTAATTTACATCCATAATAAATATTCCATAAGCTTATATCTACTTTGTTCTCCCTAACTTATGCCACTTCCAACTTCATTTCAACTCTTATTTTCTTATTTTGACTATTTATACCATGATAGATAAAAAGATAGATAAAAATTGTATTTACCATTGTAAATGCATGCATGCATGCTAAGTCTTTTCAGTCAAGTCCTACTCTTTGTTACCCTATGTACTGTAGCCTGCTGGGATCCACTGTCCATGGGATTTTCCAGGCAAGAATCCTGGAGTCAGTTGCCATGCCCTCCTCCAAGGGATCTTCCTGATACAGGGATAGAACCTGAGTCTCTTATGTCTCTTGCATTGACGGAGGAAGGGGGTTCTTTACCACTAGCACAACCTGAGAAGCCCCAGTTATTGAATAGGTAGTTAGCAAATAATTGCTGAATAAAAGTGTGCATATGATAATAATTCTATATATTTGCCTCAATATGACTTCAGCCATATAAAAATTCCTAACATTAAAGCTTATGCATTATAGAGACAAAGAACAGATCATCCCCTAATGATGGGGATGGAAGTGGAGTGTGACTGCAAATAAGTTTAAGAAAAGTTTGAGGGATGAAGAAATCTTCTAAAACTGGATTTAGAAGGGGAGGGGGGCTACTGCACAATTCTATACGTTTAATTTTTTTTAAAAAAAATCACTCAATTGAACACTCACAATGAGTAGAGTTTATGGCATGCAAATTATTCCTCAATAAAATTGTTTTGGAAAATTGTGTATAGAAGTTCAGAATATCACTAGTACTTCATGGCACAATGCATTAAAAAGAAAATTTAGGGATAAATGTAATTATTTTCACTTAATATTTATTTGGAACAAATATCACATAAAGTAACAATATGTCTTTTCCAGAATAATGCTAACAAATAGAAATTTTTGAATATCATCATAATGGGCTGTGAAGAGGAGCAGAATATGCCACTGCAAAATATGGCATATTGATCTTTTGAGACTGATTATTTTTTAAGTCTTCAGACACTGAAGAATTTCTGAAAACAGTAGAAGGTGATGTTTTGTGAGGGAAATTTAGATTTATAAGAAAAATCTCTATTGTAAATGTGTCTCCCTCTCCATACTGGAAAGAGGGGAATAACTAAATATCTAGCAACTCTTATCACTGGAGAAGGTAGGGTTTTAAAGCTGCATGACATGTACACCTGTGGCTGATTCATGTCAATGTATGGCAAAAACCACCACAATGTTGTAAACTAATTAGCCTTCAATTAAAATAAATAAATTTTAAATAATAAATAAATAAATCTGCATGATAATGAGAGAGTCAATTCCTAGGCAGGTTGATAAGAAGTCCAGGATCCTGAGGAGGAAAACAGGGTCTGGGTTCTTAAGGAGAAGATAAGGGTCTGGAATTCTCAAGGAGAAGGAAATGACAAACTTTTTTTCTACATTCCTTAGTAAGCATTATATAACAATAATGTATCCTGCTTGAGGACATGTTTCTCCTTCCTGAAAACCTTCTGACAAATCCTGTTATCTTAAAATGTAAACTATGGGAGTGGGTCTAGTAAGATGTTTACAATCTTGAGACATTCTTTTGTTTTATTGTAATAACCTATTAAAAAGTATATAATTCCCTTGCTAAGACTAGGGATTGGTGCACTCTTCATCCCACTTCTGATGTCTATGTCAGAAGCTTTCTCTGTCCCTTTTCATACTTTAATAAAACTCTGCTACACAAAAGCTCTTCAAGCCTGGTCCCTGGTTCTTCTTCAGAGATCAAGAATCCAACACTGATCACCAAAGTCTATCATTCTCGTGGAGCCCATCCATTATCTCAGGAACATGGTACAGACCACTTAGAGCTCGACCTCCTGTCTTCCTCGATAAGCTTCGTTTTCTACTTTCTAACTCTACAGTGTGCTTGTGTGAATGAATGATACTCACCTTGCAGAAGCAAAGTGTTGAGCTTCTGCTCTATGGTTTTTTGGAGGTACCTTTGTAATGACTAAAGGGAAGTCCCCAAATGGGGCCCCCTTTGTTGGGCTTTTAAAACCCCTTTCCAATCCCCCAGGGGACCCCCCCCCCCCCAAAAAATGCCCCATCCCAAGGGGAGGGCCCCCAATTGTTGGAGAAGCATGTTTAATTTTTGGGTTTAAAATTTCCCTTTGGGTCCCCTTTGCCCATTTAGTAATTGCTGGGGTTAGAAACAACAAACCCAAAATCTTTTGGGATAATAGACTTTCAGGGGCCCCTTTTGTGATAAATGTTGTTACTTTTAAACCCATTTAAACTTTCCTGTTTGGGGTTTCCTTTTGGCGCAGGCAAAAAAGTTTTACAAGAGCATTTTTGGGAGTCAGGGGGAAAGTTCTACCCTCCAGGAAAAGTCTTCATCTAGGGTCACCTTTTTTTTTGGGGTCAGATTCCTAAAATTGAGCCCTTTCAGGGCTGCCCCCAAATCTCGAGTGGTTAAAAGCACTGCATGCCCAAGGGGGTGTTTGGGGGCCCACAGATCCGGAATGCAGGATGTGGTAAAATTGATTTGGGAAAAAGGGTTTCTTTTTTTTGTATTGCAAGCTTTTTGAAGGGACCAAGAAAGCCCCTCCAGGGGGGCTTCTATTTCAACTCCTTAAATTTTTTTTTGGGAAAAATTGGGAAAAAGAATGGGGGTTTTGCCCTAATAGTTTGGGGAAAAAAATTTCACTTTTTCTGCTTTGGGCCAATTTCTCACCCCCCTCTTTTTTACTACCCAAAAAAAAATAGCGGGTGACACTTAGAAGGGCCCCCTTGGGGTTTTTCTATTTTTTTTATGACCTCCTGCTTCAAAAACTCAGTCGGGACTGTAATCGGGAATGTAAAACGGGCACAGGGGAACACGGGTGCTTCTTCTAATATTTTTTTTTTTAGGGAAAAATTCTGAAAACTATTTCTGCTCCACAGGGGGGTGGCAAAAGGGGAAAAAGGGGAAATCAAACAAAGGGGTTTTGGGTGGGAAGGAAGTAAATCACCCCCCGGGGGATGATCATCTACCCTGTTGCATCTCCACCTTGCCTCAGGGGTTTAAAAACGGGAAGGGGACAAATAAGGCACCTTCTTTGGGAAAGGGAAAAACTAAGGCCCAAAAGGAAAGCTTTGATGGAAGTCTGCCTACACCCCGGGGGGGCCCCCCGAGGGGGGGGATCCCCTCCTGGTGGAAAAAAAGCCACGGCTTTTGAATCCCCCTTTTTTTCTCTCCTTTACGGGGGAAATTTCCCGGGTTCCAAAATTTCAATCCTTTAAATGTTTTTTTAAAAAATGGGACAAAGTTGACCCCCAAGTTTAAAAAGACTTTGTTTTAACTTCTTCTGTGTTTTATGAAGGGCCCCTTAGTTTTCTTTAGAAGACGGGAACACTGGAAAATTTTGCTCCATTTCTTTAAATTCCCTCGGGATGCCCACTTGTTGTCCCCTCTATGAACCGGCCAAGCAAACCCACCCTTTCCCTGTCCATCACAAACTCCCTGAGGTCCACCCAAACCCAGTCCATGGATTTTGACGATGCCACCCAGCCAAACTCATTCCTTTTTTCCCCTTTCTCCCCGGCCCTCAACTTTCCCCCCCCCTTTTAGGGTTTTTTTCCCAAGGGGAGCCAGCTTTTCATAGGGGGGGCCCAAGTATATGGGAGTTTCAGTTCAAAAATCAGTGTTCCAATAACACCCCGGACTGCCTCCTTTTAGGTTTAAACTGGTTGGATCCCCCTTGCAGCCCCAAGGGGATTTTCCAAATTTCTTCTCAAGGGTCCAATAAAACTTTTTACAATTCATTTTTTCCCTGTAGCAAAACCGGGGAAAGGGGAAATTTTCCCATATTGTTGCTTTTTTTCCTCGGGAAAATTTGGGCCTTA
This sequence comes from Okapia johnstoni, assembly GCA_024291935.2. Taxonomy (NCBI): domain Eukaryota; kingdom Metazoa; phylum Chordata; class Mammalia; order Artiodactyla; family Giraffidae; genus Okapia; species Okapia johnstoni. The sequence goes on along the minus strand of CM044305.1, from coordinate 69,362,943 downwards.
GATTTAAATTCCCCCAAAAGGGTGAAGTTTTTGGGGGGAAACCCGTCCTGCCCTCCCTTTTTTCTCTTTTTTGGGGCCCTGTTTTCCTGGGGACCCCAACTGAACAGGCTGAAATGGGGGTGTTTCCCGGGGTTGCCTTATTTTGGGGTAAAAATTTAAAAAACAGTCCCAATTTTTGGGTCGGACAATCGAGAGGTTTCCAAAGAGAAACAAGAAAGGGTTTTCAGGACTAACTTTAATTTTGAAATTAAATTGGGGGGAGTTTTTAAATTTTGTCTTGGGGCAGAATTTCTCCTGACTCAAAAACTTGAGTTTTGGGGGAAGCTGGGTACCTTTTTGGTTAGAAAGGCTTAATAGGGCAAGGGGAGAAGGGGAAACACGGGAAAAAGCCCTCCTCCCTACCGGGAAACCCCTCATTTTCCCTAACGAACTACCCCTTTTCCCGGGGTTTTTGGGAAATTTTTAAAAAGGACTTTAACGAGAGTGCACTAAAAAAAATACTAAACAAACTTTTGGCCCTTGAAACCATTAGAAAGGGAAAAAAACAAAGGCCCCCCTAAAAATTCCCTAGGGTCGGGGGGGGCGGGGGGGCCCCTCAAAAAAACTTACTGATTTTTGAAAACCCCAAAAGTGGAAAAGGAGGGAAAAAATCTTTTAAAAGGGTTTGAATTTTTCCAAATCAAAATTTAGCTCCAGTTTTTCCTGGGTTGGGAAAATTACAAAAACAGAATTTTTGGGCCCAAAACAGTCTTTTAAAAAAAAAAACAAAAATTTTAAAAGTTTGGGGCTGATGGGATATTATGGTTGAAAATAGGGGGAGGGAAATGACAATAAAAAACCTAAAAAGGGAAAAGACGGAAAACCCAGCTTGGGTGTTAAAAACCACTCTGAATAGGGCCCCAAAAAAAAATCCAAAGGGGACACAGGGGAAAAAAGGAAAGGAAAAAATTTTTAACTTTGGGGGGGAGGGGGATCCAAGCAGGGTTATCCTAAGGGTTTACCCGGGTTCCCTGTTGGGCTGCAAAGGGCCAAAACAATGGAGGAAAGAAGGGCCCCCTGAGGTGTAAAGGGCCCCAGGGGGTTTGGGCTCTCAAGACAAATGGGGCTGGGAAGGGGGGCCTGGGGACCCTACAAAGCTCCCATCTTAATTACAACCCTTTGGGGGCCCTGGGTAATTTATAATTTTGGGGGGCCAATCAGTTGGGGTTTTTTTTTGGACACTCAGGGAACCCTTTGTGTCACTAACCCCTGGGCCACTTTCCTACCCCCAAAATTTCTATTGTAATGGGGAAATGTTTGTGGATCCCTCTTTTTTTTTTTTGTATTTAAGCAGCACTAAGGGGGTCTGTTTATTTTTCTCAAGTTTTTAAAACCATTCGGGGACACCCCCTCACCCCGGAAAGGGGTAAAACGGGGCAAAGGGACAGGCCCCTGTTTTTTAAGAATTTGGAGCCCGCTCTTTATTCCTGTTTTAAATTTACACAATAATTTTAAAATTCCATTGTTAAATGTGGGGCTGGGTGGAAAAATTGTGGCTCCAGCAAAAAAAAACTTTTTTCCCGTTTAAATATCATCTCAAAAACCCCACCTTTTCCCCAACAAACCCGTACCCCCTAAAGCCCGAGGTTAACGAAATTTGGGGTTTAAAACCCATTCATTAAAAAAAAAAAGAAACAAGGCCCAAAATTTAATTCCCCATACAAAGGCCCCAAACAACACTCCTATTTTTTGGGGGTTTAAAAAATCAAATGAAATTAAAAAACTAATTCCCAAAAAATAGATAATAAGGGGCCTTAAACCTTTTAAATTTGTTGGCGATTAAAAACCTAAAAAAAAAAAATTTTACTTTAAAGCAATTTAGCAAAAATTTTTGGGAATTTTCATGCTTTTGCCACATTTGGGGTTTCCCCTTTTTGGGGGAACTTGCCCCGAAACTTTTTAAAAATTAAGAATCGCAGGCCCAAAAATGACAAGGTGGGGTTTGTCCCCAGAAAAGGGCTCCCCAAAAGGGTTTAAGGCTCTTCAAAATGCTCACCGGGAGGCCCCCAACTTTTAGTTGCCCCAGGATCAGAGTTTAGTTTGTTACAAAATAAAAGGGGTGGCCCCATTCCCTTTTGGACAAAATTTTACTATTTTTTTGCTAATGCCTAAAGTTTTATAATTTTTAATGGGAACCAAAAACCCTTAAAAGTAAAAAAAAATCTTATAAAGGTTTTAAATGGAAACTTCTCCAAAACCTAAATTTTAGGGAGTGACAATGGCTCCAAACTTTAAAGCTGCTATAATCCCAAAGGGGGGTCAAAAAACGCTAGGAATAGAAATTTCACTTACAAATGTTCCCCGGAAAACCCCCAAACTTTGGGAAAGGTAGAAAAAAAATAATGAACCTTATTAAAAAAGGGACCTGGGGTAAGCTTAAAATCAGGAAAAAAACAAAAATGTTGGTTTAAAATTTTTTCCCCTTCCCTTTAATGGGGCTTTTAAAATTTGGGTTTCCCCCCCCCCCCCCCCCCCCCCCCCCCCCCCCCCCAAAATCCCCCCCCCCCAACCCCCCCAAAACAGACCGGTTTTTTTTAAAACAGATATTGGGCACAGATTTGAAATCTTGGGGAAATTAAAATATTGAAACCCGCCCCTTTTAACTTCTCAACCCCCCTCCCCCAACTGAAGGGTTCACGTTTGGGGGGGTTTTTTTTTGCTTTAAAAAAGGACTTTCTTCAACTCTGTGAATAACTTTACCAACAACAATTGTTTTATGCGCCTTTCCCTTGATCTGTTGGGCATCTAACAAACCAAAAATGGGGTGATGTAACCCCAAAAAACATAATGTAAACTTTAATTTTAAATTTTTTAAAATTGGGGTTTTAAGACTATTTTCCCCTTCAAACTGTAACCCGTATAAATCCCCTTTGTTCCTAACCATTGAAAACTTTTTAAAAATTACAAATTTGTCCCGGCTCCTAAAGAGGGGCCCCAGGCCCCCTCCTATAAATTTTTAAATTTTTGGGGGCCCTGATAAAATCCCCTCCCTTTTGAAGTGAATTTTGGAGAATATGTTGCCCCAACAATTTAAAGGAAAACACCTCTCAACACCAGGAAATAGTTAGGAATGAAAATTAAAGGGCCCCTTTTCCCTTTGGGAGCAAAAATTCTCTTAAAAGAAAAGGGGGGAAAGAGAAAAATTTAAATTCCCAACATTTTTTATAAGAAAATTTTGGGGCCCCTTTTAGGAGGAAGGGGGGCTGAGGTTCTCAAGGAGAGGAAAATGGGTTTTGGAAATTTTCAAGGGGGAGGAAGGACAAAGGGTTTTTTTCTACATTCCTTTGTAAGGATTATATGAAAAAAAATTTTCCGTTTGAGGACATGGGTTTTTCCCCTTCTGAAAAAAATTCTGAAAAACCGGGTTTTCTTAAAAATTTATTATTTGGGAGGGGGTTTAAAAAGCAACCTTTTTCAAACTTGAGGCATTCCCTTTTTTTTTATTGTAATAACCAATTAAAAAGTTTTATTTTCCAAAGGGGGGGAAAACTAGGAATTTTTTACATTTCCACCCCCCCTTCTGAGTCCCCATGGCAAAAGCTTTTTGTCCTTTTTTTATAAATTTTTAAAAAAGCTCCGGGGGAAACCCAATAAACTCTTGGTTATCAAATTTGGTCCCCGGGCCCGAACGGGTTAAATTTTTCCTTTTTTGGAGATTTAAGAACTCGACACTTGGGCACCATAAACCCAAACAAACACCCCCCCATTTCATCTCTGGTAAAACCCCGATTTCCAAAAAACCGCCCCCTTCCTTTTTTTTTTGCTTGGGGATGAAAATTTAAATTTTGGGGGCCCTTTTTAGGGGAAATTTTTCCTGGTTTTCTGGTATCTCCCCAAATTTTGGTAGCCCAGGTTTTCAAACCCGGGTTTATTTTTTTTTCCTATTAAAAATGTTATTTGTTACAAAATGAGGGAGTCCCAAAGCCCCAAGGGAAAAATAGAAGAGGGAGAAGGAAAAAATATTTCCCCCTTGTTGGGAGGGAGCAATTAAAAAAAACAAATTATTTTAAATTTTTTATAAAACAAAAGGATAAGAATTCCCCGGGAAAATTTTAAAAAAATAAAACAAATTTTTTCTATTTAAAACAAATTCATTTCAAATTTAACCTTTTAAAAAAAAATAGTTTCTCCTGAAACACAAAAAAATTAATGCTTTTTTATATATTAGCAAAACCCACACTTTTTCCCCCCGTTTTAAATGATTTTAAAATTGAGTATTTTTTTCAATTGGGAAAAAAAAAAAGTCTACATTTAATAAAAAAATCTAAATAAAAAAAATAGAATATGCTTTTTAAAATAAAATTTTATAATTTTAAAAATTTATTTAAAACATTTATCTAAAAAACCCGGCCAACTGGAATCAAAAAATCGCCAAAGGGGGGAAATATCCCAATTTAAAAAAAATATGTGAGGGCACCACCCTTATTGGGGAGAAAATGAAGAAAAACTAAAAAAGCCTCCTTTTAAAAGTAAAAAAGGGGAGTGAAAAAGTTGGGCTTTAAAAACCAACATTTAAAAACTAAGATCATTTTGGGATTTTTGGCCCCTTTAATTCATGGGGGAAAAAAATGGGGGGGAAAAAAGTGGGGAAAAAATGTCAGACTTTAATTTTTTGGGGGTCCCCAAAAAAACACTGAAAATGATGGGTCGCAAAAACCCTGAAATTTAAAAAAAACACCCCCTTGGAAGGGGAAAATTATGGCAAATTAGTAGCATTTTAAAAAGCAGGACCTTACTTCTCAACAAAGGTCCGTCTAAATTTTAAGGCTAAAAGGTTTCCTTCCCGTAATTTATGCGGATGTGATACCGGGCCCCTTTTAAAAAAGCGGTTTCCAAAAAACTGATGCTTTTTTGAATTGTGTTTGGGAGAAGACCGGGGGAGTCCCCTTTGGATGAAGGGGGAATTCCCAAACCAATTTCCTTTTTCCCAAAAAGATCAGGTTTCTGGGGTTTCATTGGAAGGACTGTGTTGAAGCTCCCAAAATTCCAATCTGTTTGGCCAAAACCATCTGCAAAGATTGACTCATTGGAAAAGACCCTGATCTGGGAAGGATTTGGGGGGCGGGGGAGGAGAAGGGGACGGGCGGGGGAAAGAGTGGCTGGTGGCATCATCAACTCGATGGACATTTAGTTTGGGTAAAAATTTCCCGGGGGTTGGTGGGTGGACGGGAAGGCCAAAGGTGGGGGCCCGTGGTTCCTGGGGGGTTTCCAAAAAGTTGGACATGATGACGACTGAACCCGAACTGCCACATTTTTAAAATTTTAAAATTTTTTCCCATGTAACTATTTATCAAGAAAATCAGCCCCCTTGTGTACAAATGCCAAATTTAATTTTCAGGTTTTCGGGTGAAGTAGAAAAGAAAAGCTTTTTTGGCTTTGGAAAGGGGAAAAAAAAACACAATTTAGTTTTTTACTCTAATAAAAAGGTTTTGTGTCTAGCCGCAGGAGGAATTTTGGTGAGAGTTTTTACAACAACAGTCATCAAGGGCAGAGTTCTGATAAAATTAGGGTGTCCAAGTAGGACCTTCAATTCCTTATAACGGTCTTTAGGTGTCTCTTGCATGGATTGTGGATTAGAGTGTAGGACCCATACAAACTGAGCCGCCAAAGAATTCGAAGTCATTTGAGATATCCTGGACTGCAAGGAGATCAAACCACTCAGTCAATCCAAAAGGAAAAGTTCATTGGAAGCTTAATGCTGAAGCTGAAGCTTCAATAATTTTTGGCCAACCTGATGCAAAGAACTGACTCATTGTAAAAGACCCCTGATGATGGGAAATACTTGAAGGCAAGGAAAGACAGAAGGGGATAACAGAGGATGAGAGGGTTAGATGGCATCACCGACATCGATGGACATGAGTTTGAGCAAGCTCCCGTGAGTTGGGTGATAGGACAGGGGAAGCCTGGGCGTGCTAGCAGTCCCAGTGGGATCGCAAACGAGTTGGACACGACTGAGCAAGTGAAATGAACTGAACTGAACTGAAAGAGAAAGATAATTTAAAGACTCGCTAACATCATTTGTACAGTTGGTAAGTTCAAACTTCATAAAGAAACTGGAATGCCTGGAGACTCAGGCAGAAGTTGATGCTGCAATCTTAAGACGGAATTTTTTTTTCCTGGAAACTTCAGTTTTTGCAGTTTTTGCTCCTAAGATCTTAACTGGATTGGATACTATATTATTACCGAGGTTTTTTCTTTTGCTTTAAAGTCAGCTGATTGTAGATGTTAACCACATCTATAAAATACCTTCACAACAGTGCCTTGATGAATATTTCTTTAAATAAGTGGATACTACAGCATAGCCAACTTGGCACATAAAACTAACCATCACAATAACTGTTTATACAAAAATTAAAGTGAAGCCTATCAAGAATTGGCCCTTGGCAACATTGTCATGAACACAATGAGGGGTGGTGGGGACTGTGGTATACTGGAACAAAGAGATTCTGTTTGAAACACAGCTGTTCCTCACCTCTTGCCAATTGATACCCTAAAGGAACGCAGTTTCCGTGTTGGCAGATCTCCTAGTTTTTCAATTGCTGAAAACCGGGATTTTTATGTAAGATCTTTGGATTTAAAAATTTTCGAGTTTTTGTGTAAGATCTCTTAACTTCAAAATTTGTAATTAATTTTAAGAGAGGTTTAGCACTTTATAGAATAAACAAATTATGTTGCAGGCCATATTTAACAACCTGTTTGTAGTGTCTGGCTTTTAGTATCAAAATTTCCGATCATTTTGATTGATCAAATATATTAACAGCACTTTGTTTCTAATATTTTCCATTGCCAATTTATCCTTAAAATATATAACATTTACATTTGAAAAAAATAACATAAAGGCCTAAAGTAAATATTTGATTACTGGTCATATAGTTACATTTGGTAATTGAAAACATTTTCCTATGTTAAAAGTTACCATCAGTTTTACCAAATAAAATTTTGCTATGTGCTTTCTCTAATATCAAAAAAGAATTACTTTAATAGTACTTAAGTAGTTAAGAGAAAAAATTTCACATTTCAGAGTTCTTGAATAATTAGCAACTTGTTTTTTTTTTAATTTTAAGATAATTAAATCATATTTTTAAGAAATGGATTAGCAGCTGATATTATTCCCCTTACTCCTTTCTACACACACACACACACCCACCCACCCACACACACACACACACTGTTGCAGTTGTACTCCCATTAAATAATTGTAGTTTTCATAAATTTTTTATCTTCCCTTTCAGGAATACATGCTTTCAAATCCAATTGGGAAATAAAATTGTATTTTGGTAATTTATAGAAAATAGATCTTGCTTACTTATAAGGAAGACATGAAAAAATATCTTTGAACACTTACAGAGAAAAGATTGTTCACACTTCAACAGTTGTTTTTCCCCAGTGAGGTGGCTGTTGTTAGTTTCCTTTCTTTATTTACTCTAACAAGGCATTTTCAATTTTCTCTCCCACTCAAAAGAAAATACGCAGCATTGTGATTACTTGAAATATAATAGAGTAATTAGATGGAAAACGTGCATAGAATTTTGATAGAGTTCTCATTTGGTCATGTGAATATGTTCAAGGTTGCTTTGCATTGGCAAAATCCCAACCACTGCAGCAGCATCTGTTACTAACCAGGTTTATATATCCTTTGAATTCAAATCGCATAACAGAGCACAATTAAATAAGATTTTGGGCAAATATTTTCTATTTTTGTACTGGACAGGAAAGAGTACTAAACATGTCAAAATAACAGTTTTGGGAAAAAAAGATATAATTTGAAACAGAATGAAAAGCTTTTTGATCTATACTCTTTGCATTTTTATATTAAGTTAAAAGAATGGAAATGATGAAATTTTGCACAGTTCTCAGCATGTCATATGCAGCATGGCATGCTTGAAATGTGATCTTTGTTTCAACTTGGCCACCCAGAGTAGCAGACACGAATAAGAGAGATGTCTTTATACAGCATGTGCTGTTTAGCACAGATACCTCCAAACAAAGACTTTGGCAAACAAATTCAGCAAAGTGTGTGTATCGCAAAGGTTTTGCCCTGCTCTGCATTTGTGCTTGGGATGACAAAATTGATGAGGTATATAGGTCCTGTCAGAGGCTTGAGGGAATTGATAAACTTGGTTTGCTCAAACATGGCATCTATAATATTTTATTCCCCAAACAAGAACATAACTAGGTAAATTCTTTTTTAAGAAAAGAAAACAATAATTTTAAGTTCAATTGTGATGACAGTCTTCAAATCTGCTGATTAGCCAGACTTGGATTTTTGTCTTACATTGACAACTCTGTACTTCTTTCTGCAGCTTATTATGTATAAATTTCATCAATATTCTTAGAGGGAGAGTTAGCATACCCCCAGAAAATGAGGCTTACATTTTTGTAACAATGAGAAAAGAATATAGTATAGATATGTGGATTGTTATTCTCAGACTTCATCATGTTATCGTTGCTAAAATAACGGCACATTCTCAGGTTCTAATATATACTCAGTTTTATGGGAACCTTTCCAAACCCAATTATCACCAAAATAAAACATAAATTTGTCAGAATGACTTATGATTGTGGATAGACTGCAGCAAGAAACATTCCATGACCAGAACCAATCTTAATCCAAATACATAACAAAAACAAGACAGTTTTACATGGAATTCAAAGTTACCTAAATCAAGTCTTTGGTTTAATGCCTTGTGATCATGCAAATCCACAGAGATACACTTGGAAGTATAGATTTCCAGAACTTACCCCAGAACTACTGATCTCCAAGAAAGATATCTGAATTTTTAAACAAGATGTTTGGGAAACACTGTTATAGCACAAATGTGATTGTGCCAAGAAACAATTTCATGATAAGTGGAGGGAACTGGGCATGTATTTTTGTGCCAGCCAGGACACTTTGAGAGAGGAAGGGGGTATTACTAAAAATACACCAGAACTATAGACATAAATGGGATCATTCTAGGAAAAGTAGGATCATTTGTGAATCTAATATTACTTCACATTTTGGTATCGCTTTAAAAAAAATAAACTTTAATTTGGGGACTAGTTTTAGGTGCACATCAAAGCTGAACAGAAGGTACAGAGAGTTCCTTTGTACCCACTCTTCCCACACATACAACCTCCCTCAGTTAACAATATGTGGTATGTTTGTTAAAATTGACACACTTACATTGACAGACTATCATCAAAGTATGTAGTTTACATCAAGGTTCACTCTTGGTGGTGTACAGTCTATGTACAAATGTATAATATCATGCATCTAGCATTATAGTATCATACAGAATAGTTTCACTTCCTTGAAAATCTTCTATGCTTTGCCTATTTATACTCTCCATCCCTCCCTAAATCCAGGCAACCATTGATATTTTTACTGTTTCTATATTTCTTGTGTTTTTCAGAATTTCAGAGTTGGAGTCATAAAATATGTATGTAATCTTTTCTTCTTTCACTTAATATGCGCTTAAATTTCTTCCATGTCTTTTCATGGCTTGTTAGCATATTTCTTTTTAGCTCTGAATAATATTCCATTGTCTGGATGTACCACAGTTTTGTTTTGTTTTTTTTTTTCAATGCATTCGCCTACTGAAGCATATCTTAGTTGATTCCAAATTTTGGCAGTTATGAATAAAGCTGCTTTAAACATCTGAGTGCAGAGTTTTGGGTGGGGTAAGTTTTCAGTTTATTTGGGTGGATACCAAGGAGTACAATTGCTGGATCGCATGGTAAGAGTATAATTGCTTTTATAAGAAACTGTGAAACTGTATTCCAAAGTGGCTGTACCATTTTGCATTCCAACCAGCAATGAATGAATAGAATAGACTCAGGAAACTCTCTCTCTATCATCTGAAGACATTGTAGAGAATTGATATAATTTATTCATTAATGTTTATAGAATTCTCCAGTGCACGTGCTTGAGACTTGTGCTTTCTGTTTTGGAAGGTTATTAATTACTGATTCAATTTTTTAATAGATATAGGCAAGATAGATTGTCCATTTCTTCTTGCATGAGTTTTGACAGAGAATGTCCTTTCAAAAAATTGGTTTATTTCACCTAGATTATCAAATTTTTTGGCATAAAAGTTGTTTATGATATCCTTTATTATACTTTTAATATCCATGGGATCTATAGCTATGTCATCTCCATCATTTCTGATATTAATAATTTGTCTTTTCAATTTTTTTTCTTAGCCTTGCTAGAGGCTTCTTGATTTTATTGATTTTTGTTTTCAAAAACCAACTTTTGATTGTGTCAATTTTCTTTATTGATTTCCTATTTTTAATTTCATTGATTTCTGCTTTGTTATTATTCGTTTTGTTCTGCTTTGGACTTAATTTGCTTTTTTTTCTAGTTTACCAAAATATGTTCTAGTTTCCCCCAGCTACATTGCACGCATGCATGCGTGGCTCACTCAGTCATGTCCCATTCTTTGAGACCCCTTGGACTGTAGCCCACCTGGCTCCTCTGTCCATAGAATTTTCCAGGCAAGAATGCTGGAGTGCGTTGCCATTTCCTTCTCCAGCAGATCTTCCCAACCGAGGGATCAAACCCATGTCTCTTGCATCTCCTGCATTGGCAGGCAGTTTCTTTACCAGCTAAGCCACTGGGAGAGCCCATTTAGTTCAGGTTTTCCTATCCAGCCATTGGTTCCCATGGCTGTTTCTCTGTTGGTGGGTTCTGTTCTGGTAAATTGTGATTCTTTGTATCCACCTGTCTTGTCTCTCCAGTTTTGGCAGCTGTGGTTTGCTCTTTGACCTCACTTCCCCTCCTGATTGAAAAAGAGCTGATTTTTCATTTTGCTCCGCTTTTTACTTCTCATTAGGATAGAGTGGAAACTTCTAAACTGCTTATATGCCAGACTGGAAACTGGAAGTCTGGACATTATTTTTGTTTCTATTTCAAAGCTCTTTGAAGTGGAATCTTAAGTGGGCTCCATTGGGCTATGCTATGAGCTAAACCTTGTAACCAACACTTAGTATCTGAGGAAAGATAATTCACTAGAATGCACAGATTCTTTTCCTACACAGTGAAGGTTAGTGCCTGAAACTGTGGAATGGGATGTTTTCAACACCAAGCATCATAGCTTTTATGGAGAAACCTTTTGCAATCTCCAGGGATTTTGCAAATGATTCACAGGTGTAGCTAGTTTGAGGAAACAGATGTGTTCTTGAGGAATTGTGTGCAAATTGAATTTTTGTTAATTGAATCTTATTTAGAATTCATTTTAGGATAATTTTGTTTAAAGTAGCCCTTTGATGAATTCTTTTGTGAAGTGAATAATTGCTCCTTAATTCATCTTTCTTCTAATGCTAATTTTTATATGTGACACTTTCTTAAAGCTATGGACCAATTCTAGGCCTATGTAGGATGCATAGCATACTTATGGCTCTTGGTAACAATACAACTCATTCTTCTATAATTAAAGAAAATGCTGTGTATAAATAGATGAATATATCCTATATGCAGTGCTATGTTTGGAAACAGATATAGCCTAGAACTATGATCTTAAAGAATAGCAACAATCTGAAGTAAAATAAACTGGGTGTTAGGTCAACATTGACCAACATAATATAAATAATACAGAGTCACGTGGCATAGTACTGGTGATTCTGATTCTAGAAGTCTAGTATAGGGCCCAAGCATACAGATTTTTAACAAAAATTCTGTACTGCTTAGGATAATGGATAGGATAGTAGTCAGTAGCTACCTATGGGTATTTAGATTTAAATTAATTAAAATTAAATTCAGTTCCCCTGTGGCACTAATTACAATTCAAGGGCTCAGTAACCACTTGTGGCCAGTGGTTACCATATTGGATAGCACATATTATAAAACGTTTTCATCATTTTGAAATGTTCTATTCAACAGTACTGCAGTGATTCTAATAACAGGCAATATTGGGAAACACTAGTCTAATTATAAGAAGACTCTTCTTAGAATCAGGACCCTAAGGTTGTAGGATCTACCAGAGAAGTAACTTTCTGTGATATTAGTTTATTTGTTGTCACAGGTGTCATTGGGAGCCATTCTGCTGAAAATTAAGAAGGTCTTGTCTCTTTCTCAATGTTAACCTTTATCATATGGGTAATAATTTCATGCTTCTGCCTTATAGGTATAAATAAAAAATGAAGAGTGGTTTTCATTGACCACAGATGAAGATCAGTTTGATTACTTTTAGAGGCACACCTCAAAGACTACATGAGCACCCATATAATTTCTGAAGAGGGTGCAAACAGAATTGATAAATTCCAAGTCAAGTAATAAATTTTGGCTGGAGATATTTTCATAGAGTAAATTTAGTAGAAGACAGGAAATGTGTTATTGGATTCATATGTTGTATTACAAGATATTATAGAGCCTGAGAAAGTTCTCAGTATTTATAGTTCAGAACTTTCTTTCACAGACAAACTGATATTCCTTCTTTCCTTCTATCATAGATAAATGAGTTGAATCATAAAAGCCTCTAATCTAACTGCTCTTTCCTCAGTTTCTCTCTATAAAGTAGGGATAATAAAGTGTGTTATGAGGATTAAATAATGAATGATAAGCACTTGGGACAGTAAAACCTACACATATCAAGGGTTTAATACATTTTAGCCATTGCTGTTGTTAATATTCTCATCAACTACATCACAGAGTTGGGAATAGGGCTAACCTTGCTAGCATTTTAGTCCTTCTGTCTGTATCATGTTGTTTTCAAATATAATCTGCCATGTTCCACTATGATACTTGACTCACATAGAGTACCTGAGATCTGGGCTATATTTGAAAAGAGAGGAACTGCTTGGAAAATCTACTTTTGTCCTGTCCTGACTTTTTGTTTTCCAGATCAGTCGACCTAAATCTTAAGAGAACCTGAGGACCCTGGAGACTCAGGATTGGACCAGGCCTCGGGGCTCTGATGGAATTTACAAGACATTATAAAATGGTCAAAATGTTTCTGCTTATCTATATTGAAAAATATATGCGTTTACAGGACTATTTTGTTTTTATTTATTTTTACTGGAGTATAGTTGATTTACAACGTTGTGTTAGTAGGACTGCTTTATTTGCAGTAAACATTTAGAGAGGCAGTGATAAAGCTCATATCATTTTTTCTTCCTTTAATGCAATCTGATGATGACCTCTGACAGGCAGGACTACAAACAAAATGTCACTTTCCTGGTTCAAGTATGTACCAGACATTTCAGTATTTCTGACAAGGATTACATTTTCAGTTTGCTTACACTTTGACTTGTTTTCCAAGCCTCCAGCTAGTACTTGGTCTTAAACTTGCATGTTACGGTCATCTTTTCTGGGTGAGGTCAGTGATTCTGACAGGATGTGTATTTTTCTTTCACTCTATAGTATATAAATTTACACAGCACCATATCTGACGGGAAAGAAGTATCATACGTTGTCATGGGTTTGACAGAGTCAAGCCCTTATGAAGAGTCAAGCTCTTCAAATACAGACTGGTGCAGAGTCTACCATCAGACTTCTAGCAAAATAGATCAAAACCAAAGGAAAATAACCATATTGTAGAGTAGATTGTAATTTACTCATTAAAATAATTTGAACCCCCACACTCAAAATACATTTAAAGATCAGGTAACTCAAACATTATGTTCTGAATAACCTCCCAAGAAAGTATTTCGTGAGAGATATAAAAGACTGCTTTGTTTCAAACATCTCTCATACATTTCTTGTCTCCTACAGACTCAGAGCTAAAGACCTTGATTTTTCATGTTCCCTGGGAGTCACCTTCGACTCATCACTTAGCTGATCTTATGGTCCCCATTCCCACCCATCTCACTCATGGCATGGACTTTCCCTACTGCTTTTCATGCTTCTCTTCTTTTCCTTCATAAAGCTCACATGTCATTGCTTGCTCTGCTGAAGTCTTAGTGCCTCCTCTGTCACAGCCAATTACTGAGGAAGCAAGTCAACTAGGGGACACAGATTTTTTTCCTAAGCTTTCTTCTACTCCCATCCTCCACTGTTAGAGTTTTATCAGTAATAACTTAGTTGGAAATCTCGGCTTTTCTTCCTTCTTTGTGAGAAAGTTAGAATTGCATGTGTTTGCCTATTTTGTATCATCTTGTCTCAGGGTGAAATAAGGGAAAGCATTTTAAAGGGGTCCATGTAGATGGTAGGGATGAAATAAATTTCTAGGCCCAAGATGAAGCCACTTCTGCCCAGGGTACCACGTCAAGAAACCAAAACTTACATAACTTTTCTGTCCTTATAAATGCTCTGCTTGACCAAAAATGCAGTATATTCAGTTAAGCCAATCCCCAAATACCAAACCAACTTTGAGCCTTCTCATTCCAAACAAGTTTGGTCTATGCCCCAGCCAATCAGATATTTTCTATTTATCCCTTCCTTATTCTCTATTTTTTGTCCTATAAAAGTTTCCTTCCTTCCACCTCATTTTGCAGTTCTCTGCAGGAGACTTTCCACATCATGAAGTGTTAAATAAAGTTTGTATTGTATCACCTACATTAGATTCTTTAATCATCTTTTTAACATCATCCATCAAAGAAAGATAAATTTAAATAGACTCTATTGCCAAACTGGGCTTGGGAGGAGAATTATTTGGAAGCTTGTTAAGAATATGGATTCTTGGACCCCATTCCAGAATCAGAATCTGTAAATTAGGGCTTTAGTTTTCTTCAAAGTGTCCCGGATGGGCTTGATTGTGAATGGGCAGACAGTTGAGAACTTATTTATGCTTGCCTTCTAGATTTCCCTCTCCAAATATTGTGGTCATAGGAAAGAGAGTCCTGGCTGACTATTGACATTTCTGAGTGCTGATAGCCTCTGGGTCAGCACAGATAATTGAGAGTTGATCTATTAACTTTTGAAAATTATCACAGAAGAACATAAAGGAAAGGAAGAAGGGTTTCTTATCTAACAGTAGATTTGTTTGCATCTTGTCCAGTGTATCAGTGAAAAAAAGGAAGAAAAAAAAAGTTTAATGCAACAGCAGAAAGGTCACAAAGAGACAGCTCCTGAAAACAGGTTGCTATTGTTCTTAACCAAATTCAGATTGCTTTTACCTTATAACCACTTAAATCATTTTATATTTTTCTTGCCTTCTCTTTAAGTCATCAGGCAGGCACACATAGGGCGGGGGAGTTTGCCTGTATTTTACATCTGTATTAAAAGCATTGCTCTCATCAGGTGCTGCTAAAAGATAATTTTCACAAAAAAGGTAAAATCATGACTGTCACACAGATATAAAATAACCATGTGTTAATGATTTTATTTTAATTATTTTATTTACATTATCAATGAGGTAACTTGGCAGCTTTTACAACAGGTCCAAACATTAACACATTTCTAGATCTTGAATATTGAATATTGGACTTGCAAATAAAGGCAAACTGGCACCTGGCTTCTTTATTTAATTTTTTTTTTTTTTTTAGTGAGGAGCCTCCCTTCTTCCTCCTTGGGATAGAAGCCTTTTGCGTGTTCAGAGAGGAGAATCATTTGCATTACTGTCATCAGTTCTTTACAACTTACAGAATTATAAAATCCCTCAAAAATTATGAAAGACTAGAACCAGATAATTTTGAAAGGTGTGCCTTAAACAATGTACAATTTTCCACTGAAGCACAAATGTTTCCCTATGCTACTGAATATGTGATAGCACCCTATTGCTATTAAATCCTAACTTTTCTCCATGACTTTCAAACATCTCCTTTACCTTATTTGCTTTAGGCTGCTCCCTTGATTTTATGTCCTGTTTTCTGACTTCCAATTATGAAAAAATGTCTTATTTCTAGATGATTATAAAATTAGTGCATATTCATTTTGGAAATTTTGTAAACTACAAAGGAAAATTATAAAGAAGAGAATGAACTTTACTAGTAATCCTACCACATCTGGAGGAGGAGCCACACTATAACACTACTAATGGTCAAAGGAGTTTGAAGACTTTTCAACCTATTGTTTCATGGTTCTCAACACCTAATTTGCTGATGGTTCTATCCACCTACCAGATGAAGACTTCTGCTCTTGCCATGGTGTGGATTTTAGAAAGTCAGCACCTGTCAACTCAGTCTGCCCTTTTTCACTCCCGCCAATATTTCTGCCATATAGACTCAGTCCTCGTACTCCACCATAACAGAGAAAAACATCCCTCGTTTGTCTAAAGCCACCTATCAGTGGCATTCCCCTGCACCTCTCCATGAAACTGTAGCTGGGCTTCTACATAAAGTCCATCAGAGGCATTTGAGAAATTAAGAACTTTGAACTAGTTTTTTTTTTTTTTCTCCATTTGTTTTGGTTTGGAAAGAATAGGTCAATGAAGGGTGAAGTGTTTGAGGAGGGGAGGATTTACATCAAGCTATCGTTGAATGCTCAAAGTCTTGTATCGAGTATGTCTTCAGTGCTCCAGGGTACAGGCTGCTAGTCGGTGCCATGATCTTTAATCTTCGGAACTAGAACCTTAAAGATGCTATAGGCCAGCAGACTTCCTGCACTTACTTCTTCAAGAATTTCAGTGTTCAGCTGAATAGCAAGAAAGTTGGAGAGACAGACCACTCCCCACCCCCATCTCCAAATGCAGGAGCCAATGGCACAGTCATTACCAACACATGAACATACTCATTAAACATATGCTTGACTGTTGTTGGTTGTCATATGTGTGTGATCATGGTAAACATTTAACAACTGATGCTCTGAAAACAAAAGCCTTGATCTGCAACAATTGCCAGTTTCTATGGTATAAATACTCCCACTATGGCTTTGCTTGCTTGCTAAGTCACTTCAGTCGTGTCCGACTCTGTGCAACCCTATGGACTGCAGCCTGCCAGGCTCCTCTGTCCATGAGATTCTCCAGGCAAGAATACTGGAGTGAGTTGCCATTTCCTTCTCCAGGGGACCTTCTCAACCCAGGGATCGAACCCGGGTCTCTTATATCTTACCTGCATTGGCAAGTGGGTTCTTTACCACTAGCACTACCTGGGAAGCCTAATTTTAAGCTACTGCCATGATGTCAGTGAACATGGAGTTGGGAAGAGATTGTGCTCAATAGGTTATCATGAGGCAGGAGGGACCACAACATTGCCTCCCACCCTGAAACCTTCACAGAGAGCTCTGAGCATATGGAGGACACTCAAGCCAGAGTCAACTTCAGAGAAAACCAAGCTAATAGCTGCTGGCTGAGGATGATCTCACCAAGTGACTCACAAGCCTTTTGTGGCTAGCTGGGTCTTAAGTCATCACATCTCCTCCCCTTCTTTCTGTCCTTAGACTTGAGCTTAGGTGATCTAGTATAGCTATTCTGGCCCAGGTATATAATGACTCAAGTGATCCAGAGTCAGCTTCCCTTCACACAACTCACAAAATGCATTCAATCTCCGCTTGATAGCAAACACATGTTGGATAGGAAAATTCCACTCCAAGGGGAACCCTGTGGCCTGGTGTCCTCTGAAATAACATTATGCATTCCAGGTATTTATTCCTGGCATAAAAACCCAATGTCAGAGTTCTTTTTTATTTTTCTTTTTTTTTTTTTGGTTAAGGAATTTGTGGGCATATAGCCGTGAGCTTATCATGTAGGCCAAGAAAGGTCTTATCAAGCCGTTTTTATTTTTTTTTACAGCTCTATTAAAGTATAATTTATAAACCATAAAATTCACTCATTTTAAGTGTAAAATTCACTGTGTTTTCATTTTGGTTTTGTTTTTACTATATTTACAGAGTTGTTCAACCGTTCTCACAATCTAATTTTAGGTCATTTGTATTACTTCACTTAGAAACCCGATACCCATAAGTGGTGAATTGCCCTTCCAACTACCCTCCCCTCTAAGCTGTAAGCAATCACTTCCTGTCTCTACAGATTAGCCTATTCTGGACATTTGATATGAATGCAGTCATATAATATACGGCCTTTTGCATCTGGCTTCTTTCACCTGTCATAATGTTTTTAAGCTTCATCCATGTTGTAGCTTGTATCATTACTTCTTTTTGTCGCTGATTAATATTCCATTTTTTAATACATCCTAGTTTATTTGTCCATTCAGAAGTTGATGAAGATTTTGTGTTTGTTTGTTTGTTTTTTCCACTTTTTGGCTATTCTGAATAATGCCACTATGAACATTTGTGTACAAGTGTTTGAGTGGACTTATTTTTTTCATTTCTCTTAGGTGTATCCCAAGATATCTATAAGTGGAACTGCTGGGTCTTAGGCTGCTTTTAGAGCTTCTTTGGTGGCTCAGACAGTGACGAATCCACCTGCAATGCAGGAGACCTGGGTGTGATCCGTGGGTCAAGAAGATCCCCTGGTGAAGGGAATGGCAACCCACTCCAGTATTTTTACCTGGAGAATCCCATGAAAGGAAGAGTCCTGGAGGCTACAGTCCATGGGATTCAAGGAGTCGAACATGACAGAGCAACTAACCATGCATGCAAGCTGCTTTTATATATATCTGAGCCAAGACCAAGAGTGCCTGCAGACTAATCACAGAAAATAGTACAAACACCACATCAGTGATGTGGCCTCGTCAAAATCAGGCTTTTATTCACCTCTCCCTCCATCAGTCTACATTCCTGTACTATTCCCTCCTCTCTCACTGTGTTTCTCCTGGCCATCAAAGGAACAGTTGTGATGCCTCCAGAATCTCACACCTGGCACTCATTTTAGAATCTGGTATATTTCCTTCTGGAGAAGGAAATGGCAACTCACTCCAGTATTCTTGCCCAGAGAATCTCGTGGACAGGGGAAGCCTGGTGGGCTGCTGTCCATAGGGTTGCACAGAGTCTGACATCACTGAAGCGACTTAGCATGCATGCATGCATTGGAGAAGGAAATGGCAACCCGCTCCAGTATTCTTGCCTGAGAATTCCAGGGACAGAGGAGCCTGGTGGGCTGCCATCTACGGGGTGGCACAGAGTCGGACATGATTGAAGCGACTTAGCAGCAGCAGCAGAAGCATATTTCCTTTTCTATATTTTCCCTGCCCTAATTTGCATTATCCTAGATAAACTAAGCCTGCCGTATTTTATAGGGTGGTTGGTGACAAGACTTTACAATAAGTTATCTTTCTATAGTGTCTCTTGGATTTAAGGAGTCTTAGAGAAAAGGCACAGGAGGGACAGCCAGCAGCTATTGAATGTACTTCTTCTGACTTGGCCTTTGTTGTCTCCGAAGCAAGTGTCTGTCTTACTCTTTTTCTACTATAAGAATTATGAATTTTATTGACTTTTAAAGAAGATTCACTGTTGAAATAATAAATCTTTATGAATATAGTATAAATAGTTTTGAATTATCCTTTTTATTGACTTAACAATATAACATAAGCATTTTTCAATCAAATAATTCTTCAAAAATATAATTTCAATAGCCATATCATATTCTTGCATATTGCTGTACTATAACTTATTTTTAACCATTTCTCTTTGGGAGGCATATAGGATTTTTAACTGTTTTAAGGTTGGAAGACATATTTTGCTGCATTTTAAAATGGCTAGATTTGGCTAGATTATTTTTAGTAGATTTGTTGGTCAAAAGTTAAGAATATTTTTAAAGTTTGTATTGCTGACTCAAAAGTCAGATTTAACTCTATGTTTACCATGAAGCCTTCTCTAGCCAACTGTAGCATTGTGAGTCCCCTCTTTCTTTAAAGCAATTACGCTTAAATAATTGTGTATTACTACATAAGGATTTCATTTATTTTTCCCTAATTATTTGTTTTCTTTCTATTTATTTCTTTTTTTTTCTTTTTTTTTTTTCACTAATGGTTACACTGCAAAATCCACAAGAATGGAAACCATGTCCTTTACTCAACTGAAAATTCTTCACCAAATTTTGTTTCAATTCCATGAAAAACAGGAATAGTATTCTTAATTTCTCAGAAAAAACAAGCATTTCAAAGTACAAGTGGCACTCTTCTAAACATGAGAATTAGGAATTTGCTGACATTATAGCTCATTTGTGTCTGCTCCCTTAACCTTTTAAGCTTGATAACTCTGTTCCTTCAATTACTACATTTGCATATTCTAATAACCCTCAAAAATCTTAGATTTTATGTTATAACCACTTCTCTAGCCTATGACCTTTTGTATTTAAATTAGTAGAATAGATATAGTTAATCCTCCCTGCAGTTAAAACATACACCCTTCCTAATATCCTGAGTTCTTTCCATTAAACCCAAGAAAGGATCAAAAGAATAGACAATAGAATAAGACCCATTTTACTGCAATCTTTGATTTTCTAAATAGCCAAACAAGAGATTATTTTTTCAGTCAAGCATAATAGGGCGGAAACCTAGAAATTAGGGAAGATGGGCTTTAGTTCCAATTATGCACTGAGTGTGTGAACATTAGAATGTCCTTTAGCCTCCCTGGGCCTCAGTATCTTTACCTGCTGTGGTATACAGAGAAGCAGTCCCCAAGGATCCCCATATCCTAATTTTCTGAGCCTGTGGAAATGTTAGATTACATGACAAAGAGGGCTTTACAGATGTGATAAAGTTGAGTCTTATGGTGGGAATAATATGGTAGATTGACTAGGTGGATCTAATATAATCACAAAGGTTGTTAAAAGTGGAAGAAGGCAGGAGAGAAGAATCAGAGGGAGATGTGAACTTTGAAGATGAAGGAAAGGGCCATGAGCCAAGGAATGCAAGCAGTGTCTAGAAGCTAGAAAAAGCAAGGAAATAGATTCTCCCCTTGATTCTCTAGCAAGAAACACAGCCCTACCAACTCCTTAATTTTGATCCATTGAGACTCATTTCAGACTTCTGACCTACAGAACTATAAGATAATAAATTCATGTTGTTTTAAACCACTAAATTTGTGGTAATTTGTTATAGCAGCAATATAAAACTAATATATCTGGAAGGGAATGGGGTAGATGATAAAATTTTAAGCAGACCTGTCAGATATTAATCATATAATTTCTCATCTCCTATAGTAGAACTTGGGCTTCCCAGGTGGCTCAGAGGGTAGAGAATCTGCCTACAACGTAGAAGACTCAGGAGATGTGGGTTTGACCCCCTGGAGGAGTAAATAGCAACCCACTCCGGCATTCTTGCCTGGAAAATTCCATAGACAGGGGAGCTTGGTGGGGTCGCAAAGAGTCGGACATGATTGAGCACACATGCACACATTGTAGTGCTTAGATATCTATGAAAAGGAATGAGGCAGTCATTATTAGAAATACTTGAATTATTCCCCAGACACCTGAAATGGTATTTAGTGTTGAAATGTACTAAAATAAAATAATTAAAGAGCTATAATTTGATGGATGATTACTTGGTAATACTCCTTACTTTGCAGATGATGAAATTAAGGCCAAGGGTAATTTAACGACTTGCCTAAGGTTACAAAGGTGAAGGCAGGATTCAAACCTAGACAGCATGACTCCAAAACCCAAGCTCACTGTCTTCACCTCACTATACTGCCCCTCAGGACTAGTGTAAGTATGTGAAAATAGGGAAACTCTTAGTGAGGAACAAGGCCCGGAGGAATCACTGGGGCCCCTGCCATCTACTTAGGAGATTTTTAAGGTCTCTAAAGTCACAATTCTACTCATCCTTTTTCTTAGAGACATTGAACCTATTGAAAACAATGCACAGGTTCAGATGAGAATAAAAATATCACTTGTCATGCTTATAAATCTGGCTGGCTTTATCTTGCAATAACAAGTGGGCTTTCTAACACTGCTGAATGGAACTGACTTTTTTTACCAAACAGCAGAACCAAGAAGCCAAACATTTCTCCAAATTTCACCAGTCAGATGAGAAGCTCCTCACTCCATGAGAAGGAGGGAAAGGAATTTCTATCAGAGAAGGATATTTCTCATACCCAATTTGCTCTAGCAAAGTGTTATAATTCTCCAAATCCTCTCTTCTACTTCAACATCTGAATTTCTAGAAGCTGAGCAATATTTTGCCTCAAACTTGTTTTAAAGATAAATGTTCTAATTATCTGTCCAGGGGTATAAATGTTACTTATTTATCAATGTAATACATTGCACTTTTTGTCTCTCTTCTTCCCTTGGGAAATACAGATCAAAATATTTGAGAGATTATCTTCTTTCCTGAACAATGAAGCAAATAATTCATTTCAAAACTCAGCAGTTCCAATCAACCACTTTAACTTTATGGCCAATAAGAACACTGGTTATTCTGCACATGAAGATAAGGATAATCAAAGTTATGCCTCTAGTCATAAAACAATTTTCACAAGAGTCATGATTTTTTTTAATATCACAGGAGTCAGGAGTTCAGAATTTTTCTATATTTAAAACTACAATTCTCTTTAGTTTTGAATTCTGTCAAATTCTGAAAGTTAGAAAGAGAATAAATATTAATGGTGTTATTGTGGACACCTGCAAGGAACAGTTGACACACACACATCCCTAGACATTGGATTGGCCAAACCTATTCTTGACTATTTTGCAGGATGTTGAAGTCATCAGTCTGTGGTAGTGTTTCATTACTTACTTGAAACAAAGAACCAGGATCAAGCTACTTTCTGAAGCTGGCACCCACATTTGACTCATCATTTTTCTTATATATCTCAGAAAACCTGAGGTAGGCTGTAGCTTATTACCAGCACTTCATGCATTTCCTCCCAGTTCTTTCCCTATAGTACTTTCAAAGTTGCTGGTTGTTTCTTTATGAAAGGTTGGCTTGTGTGGAAGAACAAATTTAACTTTCTTAATTATGTGTTTCAGTTCTCAGTGCCAACCTTATTCTGTTTTCAATTTCAAGTTAACCTTATAGCTCAGGCTAACTTTAAGCATTTTTGTTCTTGATTAACTGAGTTTTATTGTGGTCATAAGGATCATATAAGCTTCCTACACATTCTTTTTTTTTCTTTTTATATAAAACCTTACAATATTACTGAACAGAACACTGTACTGGAAGTGAAAAAATAGATTCTGTTTCTATTAGCAGTAAGGCCATGACTGATCTAATACATAGAGAAACAATCTTCCAAGTAATATACCCCAGATGGGTTGAATCTTCTACATTGAAAAGCATTGCAATATGTAAGTACAAGGAATTTATGACTGTAAAATAACTCTTTCCATTACCAAATTACATGAACAATTTTTGATAAATTATGAGGTTTTATGTTTATCAACTACAGTCAGATTCTTTACCATCTGAGCCACCAGGGAAGCCCAGTATCTTATACAGATGATTAAAAAGAATGTAAAATTTTACTTTTTAGCAAGTATTCATGTTGATATTAATAGGAATATTTTGGTTATATTCCATTTTTTCCAACTTAATTCTTCTATGACAAACAAAATGAATGAATTACACTGATTTCTTTATTGTGATGTTTCTGAATGGGCTTATTTCATTTGTCTCTCCTTTTGGCACCTCAAACATCTTGACTCTGTGAGTATTTTATATATTCTGTTGAATTCCCTTTATATTTGATTTTTAAAGAAAGAATAAATATTTTTTGAATTAGAAAAAAAATGCTTTAAATTGTGACCAGAAGCAAACGGGTATCATTTGAATGTATATAAACCTTTGAACATGTTTATTTTGTATCACTGTAATTCATCCAACAGTTTCTGAACTCAGTTTCTTCCAAAGAGACTCTGAAACCTACATCTTAGTAGTGAGGCAAAGTTGGACACTGAGATTTCTAATTTAGTTACTTTGACAGGTGAAATGACATGCATCCAGAAATTGCTAGTACTTACTCAGCAGTAACTACAGATGAGACCAGGGAGATTTTCTTGCCAACACTGGCATTCATTTGCTTTGAGATTTTTTCACACTTCTCTTTTTCTTCACTCACAATAGATGCCTAGTTGTTTCAGATGGATTACACCTGTTTCTGAGCAAATGAAATACATTTAAAGCCTTCCCAACATACATGTGGAATTTGTGAACTGCCAAGAAATTCACTGTTTTCCAGAAAGTATAAATCTCGAAGGCATAGTTGGACAATCTCTGTCTTAGTATTGGCTATACTCAGGGTTCCTTTCTTCTGTTTGTTTTGTTTGGCTTGTGGCTTGATGAATTGATCTCTTCATTAGACAGAACCACCTGGAAGCTGAGGAACATGGTTTCCACATTCACTGATTCTGTATCCTAGCTCTCAGCCCCAGAAGAGCTTTGATCGTTGTCTATCCATTCACTATAGATGTGATAATCCTTCTTTTCTGTCTCATTAAGAACAGTGAGTCCTTCATCCACACACATGCACATGATAGTTTTTTTTTTATTTTTTTCAATAAATATAAGAAACCAAAGAAGCAACAAGGCAGTTTGGTAGTCTGTAATCACCATTTGCCTGTCCCTCTGATTTTTTCTTTCAAAACATTGCATATTTATTTTAATCCTAGGTTTTTGTTCAGTCACAGCTGCTCCAATATCCTTTATCATTAATTTTGTATGTTTCTGTATGTTCATTTCTCTGACTATTTTTTTATCTTTATTTTTCTTAATGCTATTTGGGTCAGAAGATGGCCACTTGTCCCACATCTGACAATCCTAATCACCACTTTCTAAACTCTTCTTCTCAGTATCTTAAAACAAAAATCAAAATAAAACCGAGTGTTAGAGTCCTAGAAAGTTTGCTGCTAAAACACAACATGCTTCAATGTATTTGTAACTGTTTAACCATATGTTAATTAACATCATGCTCATGTGACTGGGTGACACGCATTGAGTCAAAAAGCCATCATGTTCCAAAGCCATACAAATCTTCCAGTCCTGTGTCTTCTACTTAATGTTCCCAGTCTATCCCTGGATAGTTAAAATCTCTTATTACTACTTCCACTCTGGCCTCTTTATTAGCCTTTTTTATGTGCTCAAATCATTTCACAGTCTACTTGCTCCTTTTTGTCTGGTGGTCTACAATGTACAGTATTTGAATATGTCCCAACATGTCCCAGAGACATAGGAGCCTGGTAAGCTGCTGTCGATGGGGTCGCACAGAGTCGGACATGACTGAAGCGACTTAGCAGCAGCAACAGCAGCAACATGTCCAATTTCAAAGCCCTAACAGCTCTGTGCTATTACTAGACTCTTCTCTACCCTCTACTATTATGATAATAAACCATTTAGGTATATAATTCCTACTCTACATTGTTTTATATCCCTACAAAACAGGGTTCTGGTAAGTATGACTAAAGCGAAGGCCTTCCAAATCCTGTTCTCTATCCATTTTAGTCAAGAGCATAGTAATCAGGTACCTCACCTAGTATCAACCAAAAGAAGTTTATAATAAGTGAGGCATGTTCATCGAAATCTAATCTCTAAGAAAAACGCTATAACCATTTCTAAAATGCTTGAAACAAATTTAAGTTATATACAGCAACAGCTATAGTAACCATGAATTCATAGCTTAAAAATAAACAGCATTCCTACTGATTCCATCCTAGCCATGCTTTTGACACTTCACATCTGTATTGTGGCAATGGTTATATAATCAAGTTGCCTAACGACAGGCTTTCTCTGGTACTTCTTTCCAGAAAATTACTGGGAGAACAATCTTCCTAAGACACCCTTTACACCAACATTGCCCTATGATGTTCTTACTAAGCGTCCGTAGTAAGTTTGTATTCCCTACCTTGCTTTTAAACGTTTGCCATGAGAGGGCCCAAGATGCATATCCAAACTTATTTCACACTAATACATAGTCTCTGTTTCAGTCACACCAGCTTCCACAATCTACAACTTTCCAATTATATTAAGTGGAAAAGGAAATGGCAATCCATTCCAGTACTCTTGCCTGGAAAATCCCATGGGCAGAGGAGCCTGGTAGGCTACAGTCCATGGGGTCGTGAAGAGTCGGACATGACTGAAGAGACTTAGCAGCAGCAGCAGCAGCATTATATTAAGGGAGACTTTGCTAACTGTGATTCCTCCCTGCAGACAATAATGTCTCTTCTCCCTTAGACTGAATATGTTTCCCATGCCACAAGGTACACTTCAGTGCCCACTCCCTCTATGAACACTATTCTGCATCATACAGGAAAGCAGAAAGTAAATATCCATGAATCACCACCTAAATTCTACAGCCAATTAATATTTTGTCCTGTTTTATTGCACATCTACCCATTCATCTATTCTTCCATCCATCTATTATTTCATCTTATTTTGGCATACATTTCAAGTTTTATATGTTTGTTCACTTCACTCTGAAAACTTTATTATGTAGATCATTAACTAGAATTCAATATTTGGTTTGGGTTCTTTTTGTTAGGTAAAACTTACATACAATGAAATACACAAACAGTAATTATACAATTTGATGAATTTTGACAAATGCATGTGGTTGTGCAACCCAGAGTCCCATCAACATATAAAACATGGCCATCACTTGAGAAAGTTCCCTCATGCCCTTTCACAGTCAATTCTATCTCCAGCTCTGGCAGAGGCAAAATTGTTCTGATGATTTCTACAATAAATTAATTTTCTTTTTTAGAATTTATTTAGACAGGATCATATAATTGATACAATCCATGTCATTGTCAATTTCTCTTTTTTTTTTTCAGAGTAACATTGTATTGTTTATAAATGTTTCTGTTGATGAATACTTTGAGCTGTTTCCAGGTTTTAGCTAGTATAAATAAAGCTATTTTATTGTACAAATGTTTTGGTAAACATGCTTTTATTTCTCTTAGATAAATACCTAGAATAACAGGTTGGTATATACTTAGGATTTTCTTTCAGATTTTAGTTTTCTGGGTGATGTGCTCTAATTTTTGTTTATTCCATTCTTTCTGTGCACATGATTTTTAAAATCATAATTAAATATACAGAATATAAAATTCATCATTTAAACCATTTTTTGTGTACACTTCAGTGGCATTAAGTACATTCACAGCATTGTACAACCATCACCACTATTTACAGACTTTTTTTCATCAACCCAAACAGAAGTTTTGTACCCACTAAACAATAAATCTCCATTCCTCTCTCTCATTCCTAGCCCCAGGTAATCTTCATTCTGTTTTCTGTCTCAATAAATTTGCCTATTCTAGGTATTTAATATACATAGGATCATACAATGTTTATGCTTTTGTGCCTGACTTATTTCAGTTAGCATAATATTTTCAAAGTCTATCCATTGTTTAGCGTTATAAGAAACTACCAGACTTTTCTACAAAGTGTATTATTTTATGCTTCCACCAGCAATAGATGAGTTTGTTGTCTCACACACATCCTTGCCAACATTTAGTATTGTCAGTTGTCTTGATTTTTAGCCATTCTGGACTTAAATAAGCTCAGTTTCACTATATGCTTTTCAGAATTCCTCTTGCCTTGATAGTCTGCACACACAGTTTAGATTAAACAGTTTTCTAAACATGCTGTGTGTATGAATTATTTTCCCCAGATGGACTTCAAACTCCTTGAGAATAAGGACTGTGCCTTATACTACATTTATTTACTTTGTAGTACCTAGCATTGGATCATGCTCATAGCAACTGTGACCATTTGAAAACACTGAATCCAAACTGAGACAGAAGATTTAGTTTTAGTATACTAGTTATGGTTCTGGTGGCAGATTTTCTAACTGCAGGTTGAGATGTGAAAATTTCAAATTGTTTTTAGTTTATTTTTTTTACCTTTCTTAACTATGGACTCACAAAATATATTAGGAAATAAAATACCAATAATATCTAACTAGTGAGATGATATGCATCTATGGTTGCTAAGGGACTGTTAATTCAGCCATAGATTTAATTTTCTTTGAATTCCTTTGATGAATATAGACTCAGACAGAAACAGTAACTAACAGGAAAATGGAAAATAAAATAGTAAATGAAACAGAAACAAGGAAACCAGCATATTTAATGTCTTTCTAGGAAAAGAACTCTTTGACAAATTGGGCTTTTTAATTTAAATTAAAAAGCTGTTACAAGCTGGAGGATAGCTCATTTATGTATTAATTTTTCTGTTTATGAATAGCTTATTACATATTAGGAAATTAAGTGTTTATATAACCCTATATTCAATACCATATATCACTTACTGCTATGGACTGAATTGTAGCCCCTCAAAATTTATTTCTCAAAGTCTTAACCCTAAATTTGATGCTATTTGGAGGTGGGGCCTTTGGGAAATAGGTTTAGATGAGGTCATGACAGTGGGATACTCACAATGGGGTTAGTGCTCTTGTTGGAAAAGAAACCAGAAAGCTTGTTCTCTCTCTACCCCACTTGCCAACATGTGAAGACATAGGGAAAGTAGACATCGACAAACCAGGAAAGGAGTCTTCTCCCAAAACTGACTGTGCTAGCGCCTGGATCTTGGGTTTCTACCCTCTAGAACTGTGTGAAAATAAAATTTTGTTAAGCCACCAAGTCTATGGTATTTTACTACGACAACCTGAGTTGACTGAGATGTAGATTTTTACCAAAATTCTACCCTCCACAATAAGGCAATTTTCTCAGGGGAAAAAAAAAAGTTAAAGGTTTTCAGTAAAAAAAAAAAAAATCTCCTGTTTGGTAAACTTTCAGTAAATGTGTTTTCAATTGAATTGGTCTCAGTTCACACCTTCTATGGGCTTCCCAGATGGTTCAGTGGTAAAGACTCTGCCTGCCAATGTAAGAAATGCAGGAGATATGGGTTTGATCCCTTGTGTGGGAAGATCCACTGGAGGAAGAAAGGGCAACCCACTACAGTATTCTTGCCTGGAAAATCCCATGGACAGAGGAGTCTGGTGGGCTACAGTCCATGGGATCTCGAAAGAGTCAGAAACAACTGAGCAGCTGAGCAAACATGCACACTTTATATAACATTCCTCTGGAACAAGTCTACTTATATTGGCAGAGACAATCAGCTTATGTATCTCATGATTTTAGAGGACCCATAATCCTCTCTTCTTCAAAACAGCTATCTATCCTAATGGCCACCTACCATTAGGTATCAATTCCTTCCTAAGTAAAGCACTGGTCCCAGTTTAACTGCAGACATAGTTTTGAAGTTATATTAAAACAATGACAATGGTAAACACTTTAATAAAAGTTAGTGGATGGAATTACCTAGCAGAGTCTGAAGAAAGGAAACATGGAACAGGTACAACAGGTAGTTTTGTATTTGTCTGGCTGAGTAGGGATGAGGTGAGGAGTAAAGCAGATGAAAGTTGTTATCTAGAGTGCTCAGTTGCTCAGTTGCCCAATTGGCAGGCAGATTATTTACCACCAGTGCCACTTGGGAAGATCTATATGTTATCTAGAGTAGTAGTGGAAAAGTGACTAAGATTTAAACATTGGGAGAATTCACACAAAATTCTGGATTTCAGCTTCCTTGAAAAATCAGATCCAAAAGCACTGGGCCAATATTCTCGCCTGGCAACAAACACCTGGAATGACACAATAGCTGCCTCTTTAAAAAAGGGCATGTGCTCTGTCTTACCACCGTCTCAACCATCCCAGAGTCTCTTACACCAGGTGTGACTTTGTTATGGTATTTACCAAGCCCCTGTAGGCTTTCATTTTGCCACTCCTGGCCTAAGACTTAGGGGCACAGAGCTAAATATGACAATAACTGGGGGAGAGGAGGCCTCTGGGCACTTAAAAGTGAAGGAGAGGTTGAACACAGAATGCAGTGATGAGAGGGAGTGAGACTACTTAGGAAGACGACACGGTTTGCTTATGTAAAGTGAACATTGGTGAAATGCATAGAGCTTTACAATCTGAGCCTTTATTTTCTGGAATGTTTCCTACCTATTTTCCATATTTCTCTAAAAAATTAATTAGTTGACCATATGAGACAGTTATTGCCTTAAATCACTTCCAATGAAGCATTGCATTTCCAATTCATTCTAACAATTTAAAAAGAATCTGTAGTTACCGTTCTGAGTACTTTTATTGCTCAAGATGAAGGTTAATCAGAATTTTGTCATTAATATATCACATTTGTAATAACATTTTAAATAATCCATTCGCTCAGAAGTCTCCACTTTCAAATGGACTCCATACTTCCAAATTATATTCACTGTGAAATACAAAGTAAGTGAGGTTACAAAGACACATTAACACACATTCACTCAAATTTGCCTTATGAGTTATCTTATTTTTGTTGCCTTAAACTCTGAAAGAAGTGGTTGCCATTTCTTCAAGCTTGACAATCTCTGTCTTCAACTACACAATCTCTAGTTCACTGACGTAAGTAAAGTGCTTAGCATACAGCCTGGAAAATTCGATAATAAATATTACCTTTCTTCCTAGATACACCCTCTTCCTTTCTACTGTTTTACTTAATATTATTTTAGATGTGTGTGTGTGCTCAGCACCCAGTTGTGTCCAGCTCTTTGCGACCCTATGGGCTACACTATTGTAGCTCATCAGGCTCCTCTGGCCATGAAATTTTCCAAGCAAGAATACTGGAGTGGGTTGCCATTTCCTCTTCCAGGGAATCTTCCTCATGCAGGGGTCAAACTATCATCTCCTGTGTCTCCTGGATTGGCAGGTGGATTCTTTACCACTGAGCCATCTGGGAAGCCATTATTTTAGATAGGAAAATTGAATTAGAATTAACCTAAAGGTGACTCAGAGGTAAAGAATCCACCTGTCAAGCAGGAGACATAAGTTTGATCCCTGGAGAAAGAAATGGCAACCCACTCCAGTATTATTGCCAGGGAAATCCCATGAACAGAGATGCCTAGAGGGCTACAGGCCATGTTCGCAAAGAGTCAGACATGACTTAGCAACTTAACAACCACCACACTCTACAGATAAAACCCCTTAGCAGTCCATGTAAAACATTGCTGAGAAGTTAAGAACGTTAGAAGGATGGTCAAATAGGAGAGTAAATAATCTTTCAAATTAAACATCAGTGTAATCTCAGAAAGAAATATAAGAAACTGATGACAGAAAAAATCACTTTCCTTCTTGTGCAAGCATCTTCATTCCTTGTCTGGAGTCTTAGATCCAAGACCATTGTTCACCGCCATGTACACTGTGTGAGATGCTGTGATCAATAATGATGGCAGGATTTTTTTTTTACTTATTCACTGCTGTGTCCTATAACCTAGCAAAGTGAAGTGCATGTCAGATAGTGGGTCATCATTAGAACACATGACAGCCAGCACACTAGAAAACATAGTTCATGCCCTTGAAGAGTCTGAAGTTGAAACAAGAAAATAACAAAGTATGACACAACTAGCAAAATTACAGAGCATGAATAAATATATCCCTTATACCTCCCTAGTTTCTCTTGTTTCCCCCCCCTTTTCCATTTAAATGCATGTATAGGGGTGAAATTAAGTAAACAACAAGGAACGTGCAATCCTCACTGGTGTTTATGGCATTTTGCATTTCAACTCACAGCCATCTACTAATGATGGTGCTGATCCAAAGTTGCAAAGCTTTGAGTTTCAAAGAAATTTTTTTTGAATGTAGATTTCCTGGTGCTTCTTATTTTTTATTTAGTCAAATAATTTCCTTTAATTTTCATTCTTAAAACATTGGGGATATGGAGAGTGGGCATGATCAGGCATGACACTTTAATTAGATTCATAATGTTCCAATGCATAGTGTTTGTGACAACTGTGTATATACATTGCTTCCTTTGAACTCCAACAAGAGGATCATGCTTTTATAATGCAGTCTACAGCACACAGGCTCCCATTGATACAATTGCTAGCAGCTTGGAGCTCCCCATTGAGACACTCCCATTGCCATTCTAGGCAGCATTTTTAAATCACTAGTTGCCAGATCCTGTCTGTGTGTCGGGGAGGAGAACTGAGACATGGAAATGATCACAATTTCATTTTTCCTCATTTATTTTTCAGCATGGTGGGAGACCAGAAAGAAAACAATGAGCAAAGAGAGTAAATATGTGAGCAAATATCTTAGCCTTCACTACATACTTAACAGTTACCAAATGCAGGTTCGTGGCCAAATGATACCAAGATGTTGGAGTCTGGAGCAGAGAAAGGTTTATTGCAGGGCCATGCAGGGAGATGGGTGGCTCATGCCCCCAAAGTCCTTCATTCCTTGAAGGGCTTCAGCAAAGCACTTTTAAAGGCCAGGTGAAGGAGCCAAACTTCCTTCTTCTCCTCTTTTCTTTTCTACTTCCTTCTAAACTTCTCCTTCAGGATGTGGTTAGTTGTTGCAAACTTCTTGGTGTAGGAATCCTTTGTTCTTGCAGCTGTCCACGTGGGTCAGGTAAAAATGTTCCTGTAAATCTCCAAAAAGACAAATGTTATTCTCTGTTCTGCAAATTTTTGTCTCAATATAAATGGACTCTTAAAGGTCAGAGCCTCAAGAATAGGCTGTCCTGTATATTTCAGGCTATTAGTTCAGTTCAGTTCAGAGATTCAGTCGTGTCTGACTCTTTGAGACCCCATGAACCGCAGCACGCCAGGCCTCCTTGTCCATCACCAACTCCCAGAGTCCACCCAATCCCATGTCCTTTGAGTCAGTGATGCCATCCAACCATCTCATCCTCTGTTGTCTCTTCTCCTTCTGCCCTCAATCTTTCCCAGCATCAGGATCTTTTCAAATGAGTCAGCTCTTTGCATCAGGTGACCAAAGTATTGGAGTTTCAGCTTCAACATCAGACCTTCCAATGAATATTCAGAACTGATTTCCTTTAGGATGGACTGGTTGGATCTCCTTGCTGTCCAAAGGACTCTCAAGAGTCTTCTCCAACACCACAGTTCAAAAGCATAAATTCTTCAGCACTCAGCTTTCTTTATAGTCCAACTCTCACATCCATACATGACCAGTGGAAAAACCATAGCCTTGACTAGACGGACCTTTGTTGACAAAGTAATGTCTCTGCTTTTCAATATGCTGTCTAGGTTGGTCATAACTTTCCTTCCAAGGAGTAAGCTTCTTTTAATTTCATGGCTGCAATCACCATCTGCAGTGATTCTGGAGCCCAGAAAAATAAAGTCAGCCACTGTTTCCCCATCTATTTGCCATGAAGTGATGGGACTGGATGCCATGATCTTAGTTTTCTGAAGGTTGAGCTTTAAGCCAACTTTTTCACTCTCCTCTTTCACTTTCATCAAGAGGCTCTTTAGTTCTTCCCTTTCTTCCATAAAGGTGGTGTCATCTGCACATCTTCAGGCTATAGTTGACATTCTTTTACAAAAGGTACAAAACCATCATGACTAAGCACAGACAACAAAGCACAAAGGTTAAAGCAAAAGGAACATATCTAATATGAAGTCAGATTTGTTTTTCTCTATTACATAAGTGCCGAAGAGATTCTTCACATAGAAACTCCATCCTTGCTGTAACTCCACCACTTAGAACAGTGCTGGGAACAGAACAGGTACCCACCAAATATTTGTTGAATGAATGAATTCCATATAATGGAATGATTAGAATCAAAGCAGTTAGTATACAAAGACAATGTGGAATTACATGAAGTCAGTTTTTGTATAAATGGACAATAACTAGATTAGCTTGTAAGAGGCAGAGGAATGTGGCTGAGAGATATGGGATGAGGTATCTAGAAGTAATAAGTTATATGTAAAGAAATAATATAATTTATTATCCCAAACTAGCATTTTGAAGAGTGAAAGATAACACTTACTAATTATTCTAGAATGACCTATATAAATCATGACTGTCCCGGGAACTGGGATATATGGACATACTCTTTATATGAAACCAGTAAACTGAGTTACTAGTAAAATGAGGAAACTGAGTAAGAGGTTTGGATCATGAAAATAAAGTTTGAGACAGATTGTTTTCATTTCCCAATAGATACAAACTTTAAATTTGAAAGAGAGAGAGAGACTAAAAGACAGAACACCTGCTAGAACTGTAATAATTACAATCTAGGAATGTTACCCAGATAAGGCAATGGCAATCCACTCCAGTACTCTTGCCTGGAAAATCCCATGGACGGAGGAGCCTGGTAGGCTACAGTCCATGGGGTCATTAGGAGTCGGACACGACTGAGCGACTTCACTTTCACTTTTCACTTTCATGTATTGGAGAAGGAAATGGCAACCCACTCCAGTGTTCTTGCCTGGAGAATCCCAGGGACGGAGGAGCCTGGTGGGCTGCCGTCTATGGGGCTGCACAGAGTCTGACATGACTGAAGCGACTTAGCAGCAGCAGGGATGTTAGCTTCGAGAATAGAGAGGAATGGGTAGCTCTGAAGGAGTTTGTGAAAAATCAAGTAGAATTGATTAACCATGGAATATAAATGTTCAGTCATAATACTGCCTGCAGTGTTATTTCAAAAATATATAAAATGCAAGCTCTGATAAATTCTGCACTCAACTGAAGCTATCTCCACACCTTCCAGCCCTGTAATATTGGAACACTTACTTAACTTCTCTGACCCTCAGTTACCTGAGGGTTTAATGTAAGTAATGGTAAGTCATCCACATAAGCCTTCTCATATTTTCAGACCATATTGGAAATTCAAATTTGGTCCCTTAAAGTTGGTTTTTTCCCTCTATTCTGAGACAGGGAAGTTCTTAAGCAAAATAATGTTCTGAGATTTATTGAAAGTATCTTAAAATAAAACAACAAAGAAAATCAAGCTCTAACTATAAAATCAGGATGTTTAAAAATCCTTCATGGAAGAAGAGTTAATTTGACTCAATTTTAAGCCAAACAAAAATATTTTATTTTTAGGGGCTATTCTTGCATCTTTCCTATATCAGAAAGGATTTCTGCAAGAAATCAAAATAAAAAAGGTTAGATTTGGAAAAATTCAGGTTTCTCCTGGGAACATTCAACTTTCAGTAAGAAAATTATTGAACAATGCCTATGAGCAGGAGAAACTCTAGTTCTATCAGATAACTTTATCATCTCTTTCCTCCAACTCTGAGAACTCCTCTTGCATCCACAGCAGACAGCTACAGGCTTACAGGCCTTACAACCTTTGCCACCACTCATCTACGTAAACATTGCCTTCTCCAGAAGGGCCTGGCTACTCTGATTTTCCATTGTTTTCTCATATAGAACCCTGGTTTCAACCTCAATACAGTTAGAATTTTGCCTAAACTTCAGAAAAAGAGAGAAATTATTTTCCAATCTCTCCTTCTCACTTTTGTGTTTACATACTTGACTTAAGGGATAATTGGTTACATAATTATCGTTAGTGAATCTTTATCTAAGATAATTGCAGCTAAACATCACTGCTGTATAGGAATCAGTGAAAAGAATAGTGGAAATTGTTGATAGCATCTAAACATCATGAGACTCATATTTCTAACTGTAGAAATTGAACCACTTCTGAGTTGTTGAAATTATTGTTAAATTTATCTACAGTCTTTTTTTTTCTTTTACAATAAAAAGCTTTATTACTCTTATTATGGGCCAAAGAAATGCTTTAAATCTTGAGTTCTGAAGTAATATCTTCTGTCCTAAAAGCAATGAAGCTTTTCAAGAGAGAGGAAGAAAGAAAGTACATTCTGAAAAGGTAGTGTATGGTTTCAGAATTTTGTTGCAATTTTGGTTCATATATTTTTACTAAGTGTAGCCTTTATATGTAAATTAAATGAGTATATAAGAAAGACCACTGTTTTCATAAAGTAAGAAATGATTTTATATTCTAAAAGACATAGGAGTATAAACCAGTAAGGCAGCTCTACATGTGTTTGATGGCTATGAAACGACCTGTTTGACTTTCTATTACAGTCCAGCAGACCATGTTGCCCTCGCCCACCAGACCCAGACTGGGGTAACCGACTTCTCATTAGGGAATCCTATGGGACTGAGTTCATTCATGGCCTGTAATAAATAAAGTGTGTTTAAAACCTCATGTATAGAAACAGGCTTCCATTGTGAAAATAGTAGCATAAAAAAGATTTTTATCCTTTGAAACTCTATTGGAGAGGGAAAAAAATTATTTTCTGGCTAAACCCTGACAAATGAGTTTATCATTTGGCCATATGGGATAGTGTATGCACACATGTCCAGATAGTCAAATTCATTCAAATTTGTCTGGACAGACTAATTCATCAGTTCTTTGGAGGGAAAGCCCAAGCTGAGTTAAATAAAATGTTAAAATAAAAGCAGTTTAATTACCTCAGGCGAGAAGTAGAGAGAGTTTGGCTTCCAGTCTTAACAGAATTCTATAATAATTTTAGTGAGTAGAAAATCATTTGTGATTAGGACATTAATCGTACACAAAAGCTTGAGCAAAAGTAGGAATCCTTTTAATCTTCTCATTTATCTGCGGAGCAGACTGTGTATATGTCCATAGTACAGACATACATTTAGTTTGGTCAAGTGGAGATTATTGTAGATTCCAAATTAATGGAGTTGGGTTAATGAGGTTTTACTCTTTCTGTAGAGATGACAGACACAGGCAGTAAAGAAGAAAGTGTGCCACCTGTACCCCAGATTTTAACTCATTCTGTTTTCCTCATTGCCAGTGAAATAAATTCTACATGTGGTATGAGAGTCAATCTATTTCTTCCTGTTTCTGGCATCGTCCTTTGTGATAAAAAATTATGTAGTCAGAATTTACCTGAAAATTTGTAGATATGTGAAGGAAGATATGCTTGGTTATAATTTTCTCTGTTAGGATGGTTATCTACTGTAATTATTTCTTTATTTAACACCAATAACTCAGAAGATGTTATATTTATGATACTTTCCTAGCTACCTTAAAGTCTATAAGTGAAATGATGCACAAAAGCTCAATGACAAGGAAGGTATACATAGACGAGACATTTTTGAAAGAGAAAGAAAGATTTAGAGAAACTAGCAAGAGACTAAAATAGAATTGAATGAATTGGAAAGATTCTGGGAAGATGCAGAGTAGGAAGCACCAGAATCTGTCTCCCCACCTAGACAGCAATTACACTGGAAGAATCTGTCTGGTGTAACTATTTTGGAACTCTGGAAGCTGTCTCATGTAGCTAATTTGGAAATCTGGAGTCTATTGAAGGGTACAACTTTCAAGAGAAGGCTTGCATGGTACATTATGGTTAATTTTAGTCCATTTCAATTCTTAGCTCAGCAGCCACTACCCACCCCCACCTGCAGCCTTGTGGAAGACAGCTGTGCATCTCCCTACAACTCTCACACAGCCTATGGGAATCAGTGTGGACAATATGGACCCTGTCCTTCAAATATTTGGGATCTGTGTTCTGATCACTGATGTTGACAGATAATGGAGGTGCAGACACAGGTATAGTCATTTTTTTCACAGTACTCAGTGTCGCAAGTCCCTACTCCTAGAGCTGAAGTGACTTCTAATGAATTTAAAGAGCCAGCTCTTTCTTTTCCCCTTAATTGTTTTCTTCTTCTCCCTTTGAGAGCCAGACATTAAAGAACAAGGCATTCAACAGCAACTTAACATACAGAGGAAACTAGAAAGTCACTGCATATACCAAGGGAAAGATGCAGAATCAGAAAGTACTAGAGAAATTCTTAAGTTTCCATCTCAAGCTGATCTTTAGTACAAAGACAATCTACAACAATCAAAAAAGAAAACCATGGTAGTAAGTGAACCTAATTTCCAAGAGTTATCATTCATTAGATACACATGTACAGTTCAGTCGCTCAGTCGGTGTCCGACTCTCTGTGACCCCATGGACTATGTAGTCCATGGAATTCTCCAGGCCAGAATACTGGGTGGGTATCCTTTCCCTTCTCCAGGGGATCTTCCCAACACCAGGAATTGAACCCAGGTCTCCTGTATTATAGGCAGATTCTTTACCAGCTGAGCCACAAGGGAAGCCCAAGAATACTGGAGTGGATAGCCTATCCCTTCTCCAGTGGATCTTTCTGACCCAGGAATTGAACCAGGTCTTCTGCATTGCAGGTGGATTCTTTACCAACTGAGCCAAGAGACAAAAATGTATGGCCTATTCAAAATAAATGAAAGATAAAGCACAGAAACTGTCTTAAAGAAAGAGCAGATTATGGACATACTAGACAAAATCTTTTAAATGGTTTTTAAAAAACTCAGAGAACCAAAGGAAGGCATGGAGAAAGTCAAGAAAATGATGTTTAAGAAAATAGAAATATCAATAAAGAGAGAGAAAACCTAAAAAAGAAACCAATGATATACTATCTACAAGGGACTCACTTTAGGTCCAAAGACAAAAACAGATTGAAAGTAAGAGTATGAAAAAAGATATTCTATGCAAAGAGTAACCAAAGAAAGCAGCATTGATTGTCTAATATCAAATAAAATAAACTTTAAAGCAAAAAAAAAAGCAAAACATGTTACAATTGACAAAGAATAGCCATATATATATATATATATAATTAGTATTATAAAAGGTTTAATATAACAAGAATATAACAATTATAAACATTTATGCGCTACTAACAGACCCATCAAAATATATGAAGAAAAGCTGACAGTTTAAGACTTCAATATCCTATTCTCAATAATAGAACAACCAGAAAGAAGATAAGAAAGTAAGGGGCTTCAACAACATAATAAACCAACTAGATCTAATAGATGTACAGAACACTCTAACGATCAACACTTTTCAAGTGTACATGGATTATTCTCTAGGATTGACTATATTTTAGTTCACAAATTGTCTCAGCATAGTTACAAAGATAGACATCATAAAAAGTATCTTCTCCAAACACAACAGGATGAAGCTAGAAATCACTAACAGAAGGAAAATTTAAAACTTCATAAATATGTGGACTTTAAACAATACACTCTTTTTTTTAAATAAATTTTTTTATTTTAGTTGGCGGCTAATTACTTTACAATATTGTAGTGGTTTTTGCCATACATTGACATGAATCAGCCATGGGTTTACATGTGTTCCCCATCCTGAACCCCCCTCCCACCTCCCTCCCCTTCCATCCCTCTGGGTCATCCCATTGCCCCAGCCCTGAGCATTTGTCTCATGCATCGAACCTATAATGGTGTTCTGTTTCACATATGATAATATACATGTTTCAATGCTATTGTCCCAGAACGTCCCACCCTCACCTTCTCCCTTAGAGTCCATAAGACTGTTCTATGCATCTGTGTCTCTTATTCTGTCTCGCATATAGGGTTATCGTTACCATCTTTCGAATTCCATATATATGCATTAGTATACTGTATTGGTGTTTTTCTTTCTGGCTTACTTCACTCTGTATAATGGGCTCCAGTTTCATCCATCTCAATAGAACCAATTCAAATGTATTCTTTTTAATGGCTGAGTAATATTCCATTGTGTATATGTACCACAGCTTCCTTATCCATTCATCTGCTGATGGACACCTAGGTTGCTTCCATGTCCTGGCTATTGTACACAGTGCTGCGATGAACATTGGGGTACACGTGTCTCTTTCAATTCTGGTTTCCTCAGTGTGTATGCCCAGCAGTGGGATTGCTGGGCCATATGGCAGTTCTATTACCAGTTTTTTAAGGAATATCCACACTGTTCTCCATAGTGGCTATACTAGTTTGCATTCCCACCAACAGTGTAAGAGGGTTCCCTTTTCTCTGCACCCTCTCCAGCATTTATTGCTTGTAGACTTTTGGATAGCAGCCATTCTGATTGGTGTGAAATGGTACCTCATTGTGGTTTTTATCTGCATTTCTCTAATAATAAGTGATGTTGAGCATCTTTTCATGTGTTTGTTAGCCATCTGTATGTCTTCTTTGGAGAAATGTCTTTTTAGTTCTTTGGCCCATTTTTTTGATTGGGTCGTTTATTTTTCTGGAATTCAGCTGCAGGGGTTGCTTGTATATTTTTGAGATTAATTGTTTGTCTGTTGCCTCGTTTGCTTTTATTTTCTCCCATTCTGAAGGCTGTCTTTTCACCTTGCTTATAGTTTCCTTTGTTGTGCAAAATCTTTTAATTTTAATTAGGTCCCATTTGTTTATTTTTGCTTTTATTTCCAATATTATAGGAGGTGGGTCATGGAGGATCCTGCTGTGATTTATGTCGGAGAGTGTTTTGCCAATGTTTTCCTCTAGGAGTTTTATCATTTCTGGTCTTACGTTTAGATCTTTAATCCATTTTGAGTTTATTTTTGTGTAAACAACACACTCTTAAATAACTAACAGGCCAAAGAAGAAATCACAATGGAATTTAGAAGATACTTAGAGACAAATGAAAATGAAAATACAACAAACCAAAAATTATGGGATAAAGCAAAAGCAGTGCCAAAGGAGGAATTTAAATCTATAAATACATTGAAAAAAGAAAAGATCTCAAATCAACATCCTAACTTTACATCTTATTGAACTGGAAAAATAAGAATAAATTTAACACAAAGCTAGCAGAAGGAAAGAAACAGTGAAAATAAGAGGAGATATAAATGAAATAGAGAAGAGAAAAAAAATGAAGAAAATCAACAAAACCTTTTGGCTTTTAAAAAAAGTGCAATGAAATTGGTGAATCTTTAAAAAGATGACGAAGACAAAAAGAGAAGACTAAAATTACTAAACTAAAAAATGAAAATGGGGATATGACTTCTGTTTCTAGAAGAATTAAAAATGATTATGAGAGATGACTATGAACAACGTGCAACAACAGCTTGCATACTGCTACTGCTACTGCTATGTCGCTTCAGTCGTGCCCAACTCTGTGTGACCCCATAGACGGCAGCCCACCAGGCTCCGCCGTCCCTGGGATTCTCCAGGCAAGAACACTGGAGTGGGTTGCTATTTCATTCTCCAATGCACAAAAGTAAAAAGTGAAAGTGAAGTCGCTCAGCCGTGTCCAACTCGTAGCGACCCCACGGACTGCAGCCTACCAGGCTCCTCCATCCATGGGATTTTCCAGGCAAGAGTACTGGAGTGGGGTGCCATTGCCTTCTCCGACAGCTTGAATAACTAGAATGTAATAGACATCCAGGCAGAAAGTAAAGAGGAACTAAATAGCCTCTTTATGAGAGTGAAAAGGGGAGTGAAAAAGGCTGGCTTAAAGCTCAACATTCAAAAAATCTAAGATGATGGCACCCAGTCCCATCATTTCATAGGAAATAGATGGGGAAGCAATGGAAACAGTGACAGATTTATTTTTTAGGGCTCCAAAATCACTGCAGGCAGTGAATGCAGCCATAAAATTAAAAGACTCTTGCTCCTTGGAAGGAAAGCTCTGACAAGCCTAGACAGTGTATTGAAGAGCAGAGACATCACTTTGCCGACAAAGCTATGGTTTTTTCCATTAGTCACGTATGGATATGAGAGTTGGAGGTTGAATGCCGAAGAATTGATGCTTTCAAACTGTGGTGCTGGAGAAGACTCTTGAGAATCCAATGGATTGCAAGGAGATCAATCCTAAAGGAAATCAACCCCTAATATTTGTTGGAAGAACTGATGCCAAAGCTGAAGCTCTAATATTTTTGGCATCTGACATGAAGAGCTGACTCATTGGAAAGGACCCAGATGCTGGGAAAGATTGAAGGCAGAAGGAGAAGGGGGCGACAGAGGAGGCGATGGTTGGATGGCATCATCGACTCAATGGACATGAGTTTGAGCAAACTCTGAGAGATAGTGAAGGACATGGAAGCCTGGTGTGCTGCAGTCCATGGGGTCACAAAGAGTCAGACACAGCAACTGAACAACCACAAATAACACACATAAGATACATGGAAGTTGCATATATCAATGATTTCTTCTTTTTTATTGCTAAATGTTATTTCATAAAATAGATATATGCCAGTTTATTTAATCACTTACCTGTTGAAGGATATTTGCAGTTTTTATAATTGATGACTATTGCTAATAAAAGTTTATGTGAACTTTTTTGTACTCAGTTTTGTGTGGTTATACGTGTTAAATTTCCTAACAGTGGAACTTCCAGATCTTATGGTTTAAATTTCTGAGTTAACATTTTAAGGAGCCACTAGACTATTATCCAAAGCAGCTGCATCATTTTGCTGTCCCACCAGCAATGTATGACATATCTAGTTTCTTCACATACATGTCAGCATTTAGAATTATCAATATTGTTTTATTTTAACTGTTCATATACGTGTGTATTAATAGCTCATCATGGTCTTCATTTTATTTTCCTGTCAGTGATGTTGACAGGAAGCAACAGTTAGAACTGGACATGGAACAACAGACTGGTTCCAAATAGGAAAAGGAGCACGTCAAGGCTGTATAGTGTCACTCTGCTTATTTAACTTATATGCAGAGTACATCATGAGAAACGCTGGGCTGGATGAAGCACAAGCTGGAATCAAGATAGCCAGGAGAAATAACAATAACCTCAGATATGAAGATGACACCACCCTTATGGTGGAAAGTGAAGAGGAACTAAAGAGCCTCTTGATGAAAGTGAAAGAGGAGAGTGAAAAAGTTGGCCTAAAGCTCAACATTCAGAAAACTAAGATCATGGCATCCGGTCCCATCACTTCATAGCAGATAGATGGGGAAACAGTGGAAACAGAGGCTGACTTTATTTTTTTGGGCTCCAAAATCACTGCAGATGGTGACTGCAGCCATGAAATTAAAAGATGCTTACTCCTTGGAAGGAAAGTTACGACCAACCTAGACAGCATATTAGAAAGCAAAGACATTACTTTGTCAACAAAGGTCTGTCTAGTTAAGGCTATGGTTTTTCCAGTGGTCATGTGTGGATTTTTGAGAGTTGGACTATAAAGAAAGCTGAGCGCCAAAGAATTGATGCTTTTGAACTGTGGTGTTGGAGAATACTGTTAAGAGTCCCTTGGACTGCAAAGAGATCCAACCAGTCCATCCTAAAGGAGATCAGTCTTGGGTGTTCTTTGGAAGGACTGATGTTGAAGCTGAAACTGCAATACTTTGGTCACCTGATACGAAGTGCTGAATCATTTGAAAAGACCCTGATGCTGGGAAAGATTGAGGGCAGAAGGAGAAGGGGACGACAGAGGATGAGATGGTTGGATAGCATCACCAACTCAGTGGACATGGGATTGGATGGACTCCGGGAGTTGGTGATGGACAGGGAGGCCTGGCGTGCTGTGGTTCATGGGGTTGCAAAGAGTCGGACACGACTGAGCGACTGAACTGAACTGAACTGAGTGATCTTGAACATTTTTTAATGTATTTATTTGGCATCCTTATATTCTCTTTGGTGAACTGTCTCTTCCTGTCTTTTGACCATTTTCTAATTAGATTGTTTTCTTTTTCCTTTGACTTTAAGTGTTACTTATATGTTTTTGTTTAGTCACTAAGTCATGTCTGACTCTTTTTAAGACCCCATGGACTGTAGCCCACCAGGATCCTCTGTCCATGGGATTTCCCAGGTAAGAATACTGGAGTGGGTTGTCATTTCCATCTCCAGGGTATCTTTCCAATCAGGGGTCAGACCTGAGTCTCTTGCTTGACAGGCAGATTCTTTACCATTCTGAAAGAGATGGGAATACCAGACCATCTGACCTGTCTCTTGAGAAACCTGTATGCAGGTCAGGAAGCAACAGTTAGAACTGGACATGGAACAACAGACTGGTTCCAAATAGGAAAAGGAGTACGTCAAGGCTGTATATTGTCACCCTGCTTATTTAACTTATATGCAGAGTACATCATGAGAAACGCTGGGCTAGAAGAAACACAAGCTGGAATCAAGACTGCTGGGAGAAATATCAATAACCTCAGATATGCAGATGACACCACCCTTATGGTGGAAAGTGAAGAAGAACTAAAGAGCCTCTTGATGAAGGTGAAAGAGGAGAGTGAAAAAGTTGGCTTAAAGCTCAACGTTCAGAAAACTAAGATCATGGCATCTGGTCCCATCAGTTCATGGGAAATAGATGGGAAACAGTGGAAACAGTGTCAGACTTTATTTTTGGGGGCTCCAGAATCACTTCAGATGGTGATTGCAGCCATGAAATTAAAAGACACTTACTCCTTGGAAGGAAGGTTATGGCCAACCTAGATAGCATATTTAAAAGCAGAGACATTACTTTGCCAACAAAAGTCCGTCTAGTCAAGGCTATGGTTTTTCCAGTGGTCATGTATGGATGTGAGAGTTGGATGGTGAAGGAAGCTGAGCACAATAGAATTGATGCTTTTGAACTGTGGTGTTGGAGAAGACTCTTGAGAGTCCCTTGGACTGCAAGGAGGTCCAATCGATCCATC
This sequence comes from Okapia johnstoni, assembly GCA_024291935.2. Lineage (NCBI taxonomy): Eukaryota > Metazoa > Chordata > Mammalia > Artiodactyla > Giraffidae > Okapia > Okapia johnstoni. The sequence goes on along the minus strand of CM044305.1, from coordinate 69,319,023 downwards.
CTAAAGGAGGTCAGTCCTGGGTGTTCATTGGAAGGTCTGATGTTGAAGCTGAAACTCCAATACTTTGGCCGCCTCATGCGAAGGGTTGACTCATTGGAAAAGACCCTAATGCTGGGTAGGACTGGGGGCGGGAGGAGAAGGGGACGACGGAGGATGAGATGGTTGGATGGAATCACCGACTCGATGGACATGGGTTTGGGTAGACTCTGGGAGTTGGTGATGGACAGAGAGGCCTGGCGCGCTGTAATTCATGGGATCACAAAGAGTCGGACACGACTGAGCGACTGAACTGAACTGAACTGAACTGAGCAGCCAGGGAAGACCGTTACTGATATATTGATACTATAGATATTACTCTTCTGTCAGATAAATGGCTTGCAAATATTTTCTCCCAATCTGTAGCTGTCCTTTCATCTTCTAAATGGGATTTTACAGTAATTTTTTTTAAAAAAATATGACATCCAGTTTATCAATTATTTTATGGAGAATGCTTTTATGTCTATGAAAAATTTCTTTTCTTATGGCAATTTTGGGAGTCTATGACTTTTTACAAATATATCTATTTCATCTATATTTTCACATTTTTAGCACATGGATTCATAATACTTTAATCAATTTTATCTATAGTTAATTTACATTTTTCATATATTTTTTTACTTACATCTTTCTAGATTATTTACATCTTACTAGATTACCCTTCTTCACTTTGACACTGTTCTCTTCTGGGCTATAATCTATCCTAATTTTGAAAATGTTTCATCTATTATTTTCCCTATTTCTTTTAAAAGCAGTTTAAGTCTGTCATCTTCTCTCCCAAGATCCTCCCTGTTTTCTACCTTATTATTTCTCTGACTCTTTTCTGGACTTGCTGAACTATCAATAACCTTACACAACTCCTCTCTCGTGTGTATGATAACTTTTATTATCAGTTTTATCCTTTCTCTCCCCCACACAGGTGTATCTCTGTGCCTTTCCTTACACTAAACTCCTCCTCTGGTTGGGATGCCCTTCCTTTCTTACCATTCCACATCCTGAACATCACTCAAGATTCCATGTCTAGCTAGTACCTGAAGTCTTTCCCTACCACTCCACCTTACTGGGCTTCCCTGATGGCTCAGTTGGTAAAGAATCTGCCTGCAATGCAGGAGACCTGGGTTCAATCCCTGGGTGGGGAATATCCCATGTAGAAGGAAATGACAACCCACTCCAGTATTCTTGCCTGGGAAATCCCATGGACAGAGGAGCCTGGTAGGTTACAGTCCATGGGATTGCAAAGAGTTGGACACAACTTAGCAACTAAAAGGGCTTCCATGATAGCTCAGTTGATAAAGAATCCACCTGCAATGCAGGAGACTCTGGTTTGATTCCTGGGTCTGGAAGATCCCCTGGAGAAGGGAAAGGCTACCCACTCCATCCAGTATTCTGGCCTGGAGAATTCCACAGGCTATATAGTCCATGGGGTTGCAAAGATTTGGACACAACTTAGTGACTTTCACTTTCTTTCACTTTAGCAACTAAACCACTACCAGCTTAATGGAATTCACATTTCTTGGTTTTTCAGGGTAATATTGAACATATAGCACTTAGCTCATCTGTAATTGATTTGTAAATTGCAGCTTTGATGTTCCAAATGCATAGTAAAATTCTTCAGGGCAGGGGAGTCACATCTAGCATTAAAACATTGCCTTTGCCTACTTTACAGTGCTTAGCATAGTGGTAGAGATATAGAACTTCCATAAATACTTCTCAATAAATTCAATCGTCTTTCCTTCTCTCTCCCTTATTCATCATAGTAGTCTTAAGTTTTTCTTGAGAGGTAAATTCTTTTTTTATTGATTTTTTAATTGAATTTTTCATTGAAGGATAATTGCTTTACAGAATTTTGTTGTTTTCTGTCAAACCTCAACCTGAATCAGCCATAGGTATACATATATCCCCTACCTTTTGAACTTCCCTCTCATCTCCCTCCCTATCCCACCACTCTAGATTGATACAGATATCCTGTTTGAGTTTCCTAGCCATACAGCAAATTCCAGTTGGCTATCTATTTTACATATGGAAATGTAAGTTTCCATGTTAATCTTTCCATACAGCTCACCCTCTCCTTCCCTCTCCCCATGTCCACAAGTCTATTCTCTATGTCTGTTTCTCCATTGCTGCCTGGTAAGTAAATTATTCAGTACTATTTTTCTAGATTCCGTATATATGCATTAGAATATGATATTTACCTTTCTCTTTCTGACTTACTTCACTCTGTATAAGACGTTCTAGGTTCATCCTCCTCATTAGAACTGATTCAAAGGTGTTCCTTTTTATGACTTAGTAATATTCCATTGTGTATATGTACCACACTTCTTTATCCATTCATCTGTTGATGGACATCTAGGTTGCTTCCATGTGCTAGCTATTGTAAATAGTGCTGCAGTGAACAATGGGATATATGTGTCTTTTTCAATTTTGTTTTCCTCAGGGTATATGCCTAGGAGTGGGATTTCTGGGTCACATGGTGTTTTTTTCCTAGATTTTTTAAGGAATCTCCATACTGTCTGCCATAGGGGCTGTATCAATTTACATTCCCACCAACAGTGCAAGAGCGTTCCCTTTTCTCCACACCCTTGAGAGGTAAATTCTTGACAGCAGGTCAGAGAGCAGGTAATGAAATATAAGGGGGTGAGACAGAGCCTGACATAAAGCCACACAGGCCACACATTGCAATATGCATTTTCACATGTGGTGATTAAATTCTCACTGACATGAACATATGACAACATGTTGAAATGATTTGTAAGTCTTTTAGGGGTTTACAAACAGCTTTATCTCTCAATTCTACATGAGAAATGGAAAAGAATTATTTATTATGTCTCTCCACCAGTGGCATATGGAATTTTTAAAAGATTTATTTTAACTTTAGGGTTTTCTTGAGATTAGAAAACTGGCAAGAAAAAGAATGAAATCTTTGTCTCCTCAGGCCCATAGCATTATAAACTCTACCATGTTATTTTGTCAAGGATCTTCCTCTTATCCATGCAAAGAAGTGCTTTCTTTTTATTGTAATGTAGTTGTAAAAGTCAAACAGTCATCATAATTTCATTAAATCATGCTGAACTTCATAGAATTGTTGCAAAGGATCCATAATATGCAATATTTGTTCTGCAAACTGACTGAATATTTATAATATTTAGTCTATACCATGCTATTTATTCTAAAAAATGACATATTTGTTTTTGTTTTCTTAGTAGAGCATAAGGCAAATTATATTAATTAGGCTATTTACATGATTTCCTAACTTAGAGCAGTGAAACTTGCCTTCAGCTAGCAAATAATTGGAATTACAATTGCTAGAGATATCACAAGTTTGTTAATTATATCCAGCTTCATCAAGCTCTGATAGGTCGCTAAATGGTCTTTTTTCCCTCTTCTCCCTTCTTTCTTCTTTTCCTCTATTTCAACCCTTGCCCCATCCATCATGCCTTATATAGAATGAAGTTGCCATAAAGTAGATAAACAATACGTGATCATCCGAGCTACAATTTCCACTTCAAATGTGGAAGTCTATAATCTTCTAGAGATGAATGGATTCGTTTGTCATTGTTTCCTTTTCAAGAAAATGAGGCCTAAAAGTTGAGGAAGGTTCAGGTTTTACTCTTTCTACTTTTCAAAAATAATAGACTATTTTAAAAAGAAACATTAAGTCAGACAGTAAAAGAATGAAATCTACCAAATATACTACTAGGGTAATACCTCTGCAAAAGTACCTTTTTTTTTCTTTTTTTTTTTTTTTTTACTATTAAGATGTATTTATATGTTTTCCTAGGTCTTTCAGGAAACTGAGATCATGGCATCCGGTCCCATCACTTCATGGCAGATAGATGGGGAAACGGTGGCTGACTTTATTTTTCGGGGCTCCAAAATCACTGCAGATGGTGACTGCAGCCATGAAATTAAAAGACGCTTACTCCTTAGAAAGAAAGTTATGACCAACCTAGATAGCATATTAAAAAGCAGAGACATTACTTTGCCAACAAAGGTCCGTCTAGTCAAGGCTATGGTTTTTCCAATAGTCATGTATGGATGTGAGAGTTGGACACCGAAAGAAAGCTGAGCACCGAAGAATTGATGCTTTTGGACTGTGGTGTTGGAGAAGACTCTTGAGAGTCCCTTAGACTGCAAAGAGATCCAACCAGTCCATCCTAAAGGAGATCAGTCCTGGATGTTCATTGGAAAGACTGATGTTGAAGCTGAAACTCCAATACTTTGGCCACCTGATGTGAAGAGCTGACTCATTTGAAAAGACCCTGATGCTGGGAAAGATTAAGGGCAGGAGGAGAAGAGGACAACAGAGGATGAGATGGCTGGATGGCATCACCGACTCGATGGACATGGGTCTGGGGGGACTCAGGGAGTTGGTGATGGACAGGGAGGCCTAGAGTGCTGCGGTTCATGGGGTCTCAAAGAGTTGGACATGACTGAGCGACTGAACTGAACTGAACTAAACTGTGTCTCTCTTTTTTTTAAAATTTGAATGAGTAGCTAGCTGGGGAGGGGTACAGTTAATAGGGTAATAGAAAAACATGATTTGAAAGAAATCACTAGTTAGTGAAAAAAAAACAAAACTACAGGGTTATCTGAGTATGTCATTGTTGCTTAAAAATTTACAATGCCTTCCCATTTTTCTTGGAAGAGCACTTTCCAAAGTGTGTTTTGTGAAGACAAACTGCTTAGCACCCTACTCCTGAGGTATAATTCTAAAGTCAGTGGGAGGTGTTCCACAGTCAATTCATTCCAGGAAATGGTGTGTACTCTACCTTACCCTGGGAAAGCCAAGCTCCATATCAATAGATTAAAGTCTCTGAGAAATCCTAAGAGGAGAATGACCAGTATTTCCAAAACATTTTTAAGCATGGGTTTTGTTTTGTTTCCATACACCTACTGGCATGTTGCGGACTTACTGGAAGAAATAGTGCCTTAGACTAAAGTCCAAACTGCTTATTCAAGGAGGCTGGTCACAATGTCTCCCTCCTTAAATCTCCAGCCTTGCCTCTTGCTACTTTCCCCCCTGCTCCTACTCTTTTCAGTCCCTTAAAAGAAGCTATCCTGTCTCATCTCCTGGCCTTCCTTCACTTAATGAACTCATTCTGATGCTCTGGTCTCCAAGCAAATGTTAATTCTTTGGGAAAACTTTCCTGTATCCTCATCTTTAAGACTGGGTTAGGGGGTCCTTTTAGGGGCAGCTTTCTCTATCTCCTTTCCCAAGCATTCTCTATTTGCCCATGCTGTGTGTCAGTAGCCATGGAAAGACAGACATTTCCGTGGTATTCATGGATATATTCTCCAGTAGTTGTGTGTTGGAACTGCCTTGTACTGGCCCACAAGAGCCCGCTGTTACATTTTCAGGAATTTTGTGAGCCAATTGATATCCCCTTGGTAGCTTGAAATCAGCCATAAGTGGGAAAATTTCTGCCACAAAAATTTACATACACAACAAAGCAGGCTTGTTTTTAACCTGGTTGCTAAATAGTCACTAGAACACCACTGACTCAGTACCCAGCATAGTACCTGGTACCTTGTGTATCGTGAACATTTATTTAGTGATTTGGGGGAATGAATAAATAAATAGACAAATAAGCTCTATTTTTAAAATATGTTCTGTTGTTTCTGTTTTTCTACTTCTTAGGCTCTGGGAACATCCTTCTTCATGTTGTGAAAGCCTTTCTCCTGTCTTAGTTTTTTAAACCTATTTTGCCTCAAGGAAGGGACTGTGTCATTTATTTCTACATATCTGCCAGTGCCTTACAGAGAGTAGGCACATCATAATTTTTAAATGACAGCTACATCTGTGAATTGAGCTTATGCTGTCTCACCACCTTTAGTCAGTCAATCATATTTCCTCCCTTACTCCAATGGTAGTAGCAGTCACTGAACCTCATGCTTCTTCAAAAATATGCTGAGAGTAGAGTCACCATAGGGCAGACATCGATTATGATTACCGAAGGCCCAATTCTACTTTTCAGATTTTCCAGGTGAGAAGAAGAGATAAACACAAATATTTTTCTCTCAAAGCTTAGGGTATTGCCTAATTTACTTGAAGCATTCATTAGATTACCATCTTGAGTCAGATTTCCCAGAAGCTGACCTGGAGACAAAGATTTGTAGTCAAGTGATTCATTAAGGAAGTTCTCCCAGGAGAAATTGGTCAGAGACTGAGGGAAACAGGACAGTGATGGGAAACCAACAAGGATATAATCTTGGCAAAAGCCCTGGGGAGCATAGGTCCCAGCTGCATCCCACAGACAAACCCTAGAGTGTTATGTGTCAGAATTTTTGCCACCTGAGATGCTGACCTTCATGTTCCTTTGATCTGAAGACCATGGTAGTCGGAAACAAAAGCACATAGGAAAGGGCACACAAATATCATAGGAGAAATCTAAAAAGATTTGGAAGGAGCACTGTTAAGTCTAAAATGTGATGATCAACAAATTCAGAGTTACAGTTGTTTGCCTTTTGGACATGCTTTAATTACCTTTAGTTCAAGTTCTCTTGTTAGTCATCTATTTGACCATGGATAGGTAAATTAAATTCTGAGTCTAAATTCTCTAATTTATAAAACAGAGGGGATTGGACTACATATGTCCCTTTTAGACCTGACGTTTGTCAAGAACTGTGAAGGGTCTGAGATTTTATCCTTCTTACATGCTAACAAGTTAGCCTAGCAGAAGACAGGAGACTCCAGGGTCAAAGACAACAGATAGTTTATTATTCAGTGATAGCAATACCCAGAATGCTGCTAAGTCGCTTCAGTCATGTCCGACTCTGTGCGACCCCATAGACGGCAGCCCAGCAGGCTCTCCCGTCCCTGGGATTCTCCAGGCAAGAACACTGGAGTGGGTTGCCATTTCCTTCTCCAGTGCATGAAAGTGAAAAGTGAAAGTGAAGTCGCTCAGTCATGTCCGACTCTTCGCGACCCCATGGACTGCAGCCTACCAGGCTCTTCTGTCCATGGGATTTTCCAGGCAAACGTACTGGAGTGGGCTGCCATTGCCTTCTCCGGATACCCAGAATATCAGCATTCATATAAGTTCTCTGAGCCCAAACTCCCAAAATCCATATTAATAGGGCCAAGTGACATCTGCATAGGCAGTGGGTTGTATTATAGAAGGGGAATTTCAAGCTTAACCTAAATAGTTAATAATAATCGGTGAACATGTTGATGTTTTCCCTGGAGGCAGACATTATTTTTAGCATATGTACAGAAGCAAATCTGCCTTTTATTCCAGCAGGAGACACTATCTAACAAGGCTCTTTGCCATACACATATCCTTAAAAAGATGATCCAGGACAAAGACAGTGCATCTTCTTGCTCCATGTGTGGAAACACTTGATAACTATGGAAAATTAATTGTTCCAGAGTCTGTTTCACCAATTGTTTCTTTTAAGATCAAAGCTAAGATGGCTGAACTAGAAATGGGTAAACATTTTCCTGAAACTTGAGTACATGTACCCCTTTCCGATCAGATCATCTCTTTGAAAACAGTGGGAGTCAGTGAACTTGATAGGCATGTTATCATATTCAGGATATGTATCCCATAATATACATGGATGTGCCTTTCTTCTCCCTTTCCTTCCTTCCTTCTTCCTTGCCCTGTTTATCCAAACTTCCGTCCTTTCTTCCTTCTTGACAATACCAGCTGCCTAGCAGCTACCAGGAAGAGGCACACCATTTCCAATCTGTACTAGGACCACGCTATTTGATTAAGAAATACAGTAAAATTTGAGAATGAACAGCAGATATTATTCACCAACTTTCTAGCAAATATTTCCAAGTTACTTCCTCATCCGTGAAAAGTTTCTCACCTTGGACCACCTTCAGAGAGAATATAATCAAGCCAGGCAGATAAGTATACCCTCACAGGCCCAGGGCAAATCATAATTTTAATAAAAATTGAAAATATGATCCACAATGTAGGGACTATGCCTCTCCAGGCTGTTCAAATGCATCATTTTCAAGGCATGGTATACAGCAGGATACATACATTCTAGAGTGTGAGGAACATGCATTGTTTTCCTCAGTCTATTTCTCCTAACTGACAAGGTAAGTACCATGAATATTTTCTAGTAGTGTAAAATGTATATATTATAAACATAAGAAATAAATATTTGCAAAATTGATTTCTACTCCAAATGATAATAAAACCATCCTCAGTCAAAATACTAAAAAAATGGTCAACTGAAATGATTACCATGCGAATTTACATCAAATATCAATTTCCCTGAGATTTAAAGTAACATGGACAGTATTGCTATTCTAGGAGAAGTAGTGGTCAGGAAACTTTCATGTTGTTTTAGTCTTTTGTAGGCATGAATCTTTCAGTCAAGGCATCCTGGCATTTTTCACATAGGTATAGGTCAGAGTCTTCAGTGCAAATAAAAGTATATTGCATAACATTTTCAAGTCATTATGTCACACAGTAAGCCCTGTGTCTCCATTTTCAAACCAGAATTGGTATAATTGTATAATTTGTCATCCACATGCATAAGAAACTGAGAATGCTTCCTGTGTGTGAGTTGCATAATAAAACTCATTTCTTTTTCCTTATATCTGTGATATATATACACAGCTGCATTATTAACCTAAGTATATAGGACAAAATCAATAGCATTCAAGAATTCCACAAATGATAAGTGAAGGAAATCTCAAGTTGTGTGTTGGATCCCTTGTTTCCTCTTGGAATCAGTTGACGACTGAAATTTGAGAATTGCATACTTGAAATTAGTGTTTGGCCCCACCTGTGTGTACATAGTGTAATTATCAGAATAATAGAAAGTCATATTTCAGTGTGGTTTATTTTCTATCCTTCTCAGCAAGTCTCCTCAGGAATCAGTTTTATTAATGAGACCAAATTAGAAGCAGCCCTGGTTGCTTGTCCTTGCTATAATGAATTTAAGCAAATAGCCAAAAATAGTCCCTGGTAATTATGTTTTATAGGTATGTATTCAGTGTCATTTTTCAAGCAGTGTCATTTTGCTAGCAGAGTGTTATGTACCCAGTAGGTGCTCAATAAATATTAATTGATGTTGATGTAACAGTTTCCTTCTGGAAGTAGTCAATTTCTTATATGTGTGCATCCTTTGTTTTTCTCTTTGCTTCCCTGATTACAAGGCCCTGATCAAAGACTTTCCCACCTCCTCATGCTTAGAAATACACACACTTAAAAAATTGCTAAATTCCTTTTTCATAACAAAAGAAACTGCTGTCAAAATGATTTCCTAAGCACACTTAACATTTTCTCCTTAAAAAAAAAAAAACCAAAAAACATCATACAATATCTTGGACAGTATTTATTAACATGCAAAAAATGCCTTTTAGAAGTTATTCATTTTTTTTAACTGAAGGAAAATTGCTTTACAGAATTGTGTTGGTTTCTGCCTTTTATAATCGACTCAACCACAAGACTCCTTCCCTTAGCAAGGCCAGGGCTAAAGGCTATTGGAATAGGTGTCTGACTGCTCATCTGAGGCTCAGATATATTATTTTAAACAGTCATGCTTGAAATTTCCAACTTTAGGAGAGCCTTAAAGTCTATTTCAACTAGGTTAAGGGACTGTGATACCAAAGTGGGAATGCACATTAATTTGTGCATGACCTGGGATTGCTTTTCCTGATTAACCTGTTTCTACTCACCAGCAGAAAAGGACAAAATAGGGGATGGGGCAGAGACATTGCTTCTGATGACAGGAGAAAGCCAGGCCAAGGGACAGATGAGATCAGTAAGTCACTGTGACAAGAACACCAGGGTAATTTGTGCCCTGAGAAGGAAGATTGGTTATGACAAGGACCCAGAAAGGAGAAATGACAAAGACAAACTCTATTAACTGCACAATTTCTACTTAGATCAACCATATCCCTAAGTTTAAATAAAAAGGCAGTTTGTGTTGTAAGAGCGGTTCTCAACCCTGTCTGTACATTAGAAATACCTAAGGAGCTTTCTAAATACAGACGCCTGGGGCCCACCCCCAGAGATTTTGATTTAATTGGTGTGGGATAGGACCAGAGCATTTGTAGTTTTTACCTCTCCCAAGGTGATTTTAATGTGTTGCCAGGTTGGTGAACCACTGATCTATAGTAAATTGAGGAAGTCAGGCTTGCTTCACACATGCTAATGATTTACAGTCACTGTTTTTCTGAAGGCAGTGGTTTTCCAACTTTAGTGTGAGTGGAAATCACTTGGGGCTATTTACATATTTAATTAGCACCTTCAGACAATTCTGATTCCTATTCTCACATGTTGATAAAAGGAGCCTGAGAGGAATGAAAATGATCAAAGTCTGGTATATAAGTAGAAAAGTTTTGGAATGCACAAGGTAGACTACAGCTTTGCAACTTAAGGCCAGATCCTCAGGCCAGGAGCAGAGTAGCATCCATCACATAGAAGCTTGTTTGAAATGCAGACTCTTGGGCACCTCTTCCAAACTCTTGAATGAGTCAGAACTTGATTTTTCACAAGATCCTCAGGTATCGAATGCACAGGAAATTTTGAGAGACACTGGACTATAGGACACTTGAACCTCCCTTATACCTTGACTATTCTCTCAATACTTATTCAAACCAGATGAGTGGTTCTCAAACTTTGGTATGGAACAGAATCACCTGGAAAACTAATAAAGAACACAGAAATGCAGGCTCCTTGATGTAGGATAGGACCTGAGTCATATTTGTACCAACGTCCCAGGTAATTGTGACACAACAAAGTCTAGGAACTGCATAATATGACTATTGGTGATGTTTTTTATTTGATCTGTTTGGCTATTTTTTTGTGTTCTCTACTAGCTAATAAATTCCACGAATCTTTGTTCAGCATTATACATTCAGCATCTTGTATAACTCTTGGTAGGCAATCAATAAATATTTGAATAATGATTGAATTGAGGCACTGTCTACCTTTAGGTATCAAACATTGGGAAAAATATGTCCCAAAAGACTTTTCCTCCCTCACCTTGAATTTTGAACACAGAGTCTCTATAAACCCAAGGGAGGTTTATGCAGGAAAGGGAAACTGTCCAAAGGTTAACTAGAGAAGAATTATCTCTTACCTCTGGTCTCACACTCCCTCCCACATAAAGTTCATTAGCTCTATATCATAGTCTCCTCTTTACCTGTGGCTTCACTTTCCATGGTTTTAGTTATCTGCAGTCTACCACTGTCCAAAAATTATTAAATGGAAGATTCCAGAAATAATTTATAACTTTTAAAACACACGCTATTCTGAATAGTGTGATAAAATCTTGAACTGTCCTGTTCTGACCCACACAGGATCCCCAACCATCAACATCATCATAGTTTGATGACCCAGGATCACTAGATGATCTGACATCAACAGAAAGTGAGTAGTACCCTGAAGGTATATCACAATGCTTATGTCATTCACCTTATTTCATCTCATTGCATAGGTATTTTATCATCTTACATCATCACAAAAAGAAGAGTGCCTGTAGTTGTTTGGCCACTAAGTCAAGTCTGACTCTGAAACGCCAAGACCCATCAGGCTCCTCTGTCCATGGGATTTCCCAGGCGAGATACTGGAGTGAGTTTTCATTTCCTTCTCTAGGGGATATTCCCCACCATGGGATCAAACTCCAGTCTCCTGCTTTGGCAGGTAGATTCTTTACCTCTGAAGCCATCAGGGAATTTTGTAAAAGAAGGGTGAGTACAGTAAAATAAGATATACTGAGAAAGAGACCACATTCACATAACTTGTGTTACAGTATATTTTTAAAATTGTTCTATTATTAGTTTATTGTTGTTACTCTCTTACTGTGATTAATTTATAAACTATACTCTCACAGGTATTTGTATAGGAAAAAACATAGATTATATAGAGTTTGGCACTACTTGCAATTTCTTGAATACCTCTAGGGTCTTTGAACATAATCCCCACTGATAATGGAGGACAATTGTACAAAGGTAATTCTCCTCTGACCTCCGGTTCATTTCAGAAGGGTCTGTGTACCCCGAGGCAATGCTTGTACTTTGCTTCATCTTTTCTCTGCATGTCAGGCACGTGTATACATGTGCATTCCAAAGCTCTTGCAGCTTCTTATGTGCCTACATTCACTAGCCTTCATGAGGATGGCTAGATAGCATGGGGGATACAATGAAGAGAGTTGGCTCCTACATAACTAATATTCTTGCTAATCTCATTATCATATCTGTAAGGTGATTGAATGATGATGAGGATTTATATGTTTGGTTGACATGTTTGTGATACTGTTGATTCATATAGCCAGAAAGCTACATCTGTTCACAATTCAAAGGGTACTTAGTAATTTCTTTTTATTGCCGCTGCTAGAAAATGGCATTAAAATTTTACTTTGCTTGGTTAACTATACCAAACCCTCCAGCCCTGAACTGAATATCCTTGAGCATAAGGAACACTATCATTGCATTTTTAATAAGCCCCCAAGGTTATTCTGATAAAGATATTCTCTTGATCACAATTTGAGGTAACTTGGTCCAGAGCAGCAACTAAGAAGGAGGAGGAAAAGCAAATATTTATTGAGTCTTTATTGTTGGCCATTCACTGAACTTTTATGTGCCTTTCCATGTGTTGCATAAGGCAATCCACACCATAGCCCTCCATTTTTCCATATGTAGAGAATGAGGCTCAGAAAAATGTGCTTGACATCGCACAGCTTCTACATGGCAGAGATCAGAGTTGAATCCAGATTTAGTTGAGCTCACACCTTCCCGAGTCTTACCACCTGGACTAGAAACTTAATTCAGCTAGTTACTGCATGACCTTGGGAAATCGCCTAACCACTCTATGCCTCAGTGTCCACATCTATAAAATGGAAATAACGGTAGTACATGGTTCACTCGGTTGATGAAGGATTAATTGAAATACCAGATAATAATTGATATTAACTGAAATACAAATCTGCCCCACTTCTTAAAAGTTTATATTATGCCATTTTGATGAAAGACCTACACTGTTTTCACTAACCAAAAGAAATTCATAGAGGATATTGATTTTACAAAAAGAGGGCAAAAAGCTAAAATAGCATTCAGGATTTGTTGCAGCAGGCTGTTACAGAGCAGCGTGCACCCCAAGGAGGTGGAGTGGTCCCACCAAGCTCCTTCCCTGGGAATTACACTCTTATCTCAGCATCAAGCCACTATAGCTTTGAATTGTGTCTATGAGCACTTTGTGCTTTCTATTGATTTATTTTGTGCATTTATTAGCAAGATGGGTCTTTTTTTTTAATTGGAGGAAAACTGCTTTGCAACGTTGTGTTGGTTTCTGCCATGCAACATCGAGAATCAGCCAAAAATATACATATATCAACTTCCTCTTGAGCCTCCCTCCCATCCCACCCATCCCACTCATCTCACCCCACCTAGGTTGTCACAGAGTACCAGCCTAAGCTCACTGTATTATACAGCAACTTCCCACTAGCTTTCTATTTTACATATGGTATTGTATATATGTCAATGCTACTTTCTCAATTCATCCTACCCTCTCCTTCTCCTGCTATGACCACAAGTCCATTCTGTATGTCTGCATCTTCATTCCTTCCCTACAAATATTAATAGGCTCATAGTATCACTTTTGAATTGTGGTTTTCTCAGGGTAATGCCCAGTGGGATTGCTGGGTCATATGGTAGTTTTATTCCTAGTTGTTTTAAGGAATCTCCATACTGTTCTCCACAGTGGCTATATCAATTTACCTTCCCACCAACAGTGCAGGAGGGTTCCCTTTTCTCCACATCCTCTCCAACATTTACTGTTTGTAGATCTTTTGACGATGACCATTCTGATTGGTGTGAGGTGATACCTCACTGTAGCTTGCATTTCTCTTATGAGAGACATTGAGCATCTTTTCATGTTTTACTGACCATCTGTATGTCTTTTTTGGAGAAATGTCTGCTTAGGGCCTAGCAAGATGGGTCTTAAGGTAATGTTTCTTCATTTCATGCCCTTTTGGCTTATGAAAGCTTTCATAGACATATTCTACTTTTGAATTGTGGGGGAAACCTCTAAGAGGTGTAAAATGCTCAGAGGGGCACCAGACACATGGCAGTAAATGAGAGCTGCTGCTATTACTATTATCATCATCATCACCTGATTCCAAAGAACTTGCTGTTTTCTACATCACTACTTCCCTTTGGTTGTAATTATAATATACTCTATAGAACACAAAATTGCCCTTGTGTTCTATAAGTGAAAGTGAAAGTTGCATCTGACTCTTTGCGACCCCATGGACTATACAGTCCATGGAATTCTCCAGGCCAGAATACTGGAGTGGGTAGCCAGTCACTGCTCCAGGGGATCTTCCCAACCCAGGGATCGCATCCAGGTCTCCCACATTGAAGGTGGATTCTTTACCAGCTGAGACACAAGGAAAGCCCAAGAATACTGGAGTGGGTAGCCTAAATCTTCTCCAGCAGATCTTCCTAACCCAGGAATCAAACCGGGGTCTCCTGCATTGCAGGCGGATTCAAGAGAATAAATATTATGTAATAGTATATTCAACCCCTTGAATCAGTCATGCCACTCTCTCCTTTCCAACCTCTCCCTCTTTATTTGCTCCTTTGCGTCAGTCTTCAAATCTCACAGGTATCTTTGGGATTCAGTGGACATCACTGAAGATGGTGGTCAAGTAGAGAAACATTCAAGAAGCTGTATTTGAGAAAAAATACACAGATATCAGGGGCCCCAGCAAGGGATTTGCACATCATTAAGCAGATGGACATTTATTTCAAAGGAAAATTCACCTGCCAATTAAATATTTTAGCAATAAGATGAGCCTCAGTATATAGTGGCATCAATTTCATCTTACAATTTAGACAGGTTATTTTACAATTTAAGTAATTAGAAAAGTCTTTGGCCACAAATATTACTCAGGGACACAGAATTCACCTTGACTTTAATCATACCTACATAGGTTCCATATTTCTGCTACTTCCCTAGTTAGGAGGGCAAATACAGTACATGGGTTATTAATATGGATTTTAGAGTAAGAGAAGGCCTGGCACTGCCAGATTATTAGCACTGTACCTTTGGGAAAATTATCTCACTACTCTGAGCCTAACTTCTGCAGTGGTAAAACAAAGATAACAAAAATTACAACCTTAAAGC
Organism: Okapia johnstoni; assembly: GCA_024291935.2. Classification (NCBI taxonomy): domain Eukaryota; kingdom Metazoa; phylum Chordata; class Mammalia; order Artiodactyla; family Giraffidae; genus Okapia; species Okapia johnstoni. Next base: position 69,303,889 of record CM044305.1, on the reverse strand, counting down.
GCTGTTGTGAAGATTACATGAAGTATTGTCAATAAAGGCACAGTGACCAGCCACAAGTGCTAAAACATATTTGCTAATATGTTAGCAATTATTCTGCTACCCTGTGTCCTACTGTTCCTAGTAAGCCTTTAAAACCTCCATATAGCACCTGGCCCCTGGCTGTGACATCATACAACATTACGAGGGTTATTTATTGAGTATCCAAGAGCTCAGACTGGGTTTTCTCTGGTCTCTGGAGAGCTCACCTTGGTAAAGACCATGGATTTGTGCATTGAAACAGAAGCCAAAGATAATTTTTTAAAGAATAAACGTTGCCTCTGGTGGCTCTGACGGTAAAGCGTCTGCCTACAATGTGGGAGACCAGGGTTCAGTCCCTGGGTCAGGAAGATTTCCTGGAGAAGGAAATGGCAACCCACTCCAGTATTCTTGCCTGGAAAATCCCATGGACAGAGGAACCTGGTAGGCTATAGTCCATGAAGTTGCAAAGAGTTGGACACGACTGAATGACTTCACTTTCTTTCTTTCTTCACATATATAAGAACATGAAGTAGAATTATAATATACTTCCTAAGATTTAATAAGATTTTTTTGTTTTAAATTATTGTATTACTTGATATTCTTTCCATTGGGAAATCAAAGCTGAAAATGATACAATTGTTCAACCACCCACATATTTTATTCTCATTAAATAGAGAATGCAGTATTCCAAGTATTAATCTTTCTGGAGTGAGACTTTTTGGAAGATGTGATCTTTCCTTCTGTTATCATCTGAAGGAAAATCAGTGTAATTTCTACCTTAATGCATGCTCCAGTATAATTATTTCATTATAAGAAGTAAAACCTAAATACAGGGTCTTCTAGTTTAAATAATTAATACTTAAAAGAAATACACCACTGAAAAACCCCAGTGAACCAAATTCATATATGATTACTGCAAGTGTAACATTTCTACCTCTTTAGGAGTTTTATTAAAAACAAATTCCCAAGTTGCAACACTTCACACAGGACATCTTGTCTTAGAGCCCCTCGGCATAGGAAGAGTCCCCAAACTCTGTGTTCTACTTTTTGTACTCTTTGGGGAAGACTGAAAGAGAACCTATCTGGGTAGAGGGAAAAAAATTATAAGCAAAATTTTGAAAAATGCATTCCAAGGAATTTGGAAACTAAAATGGAACTTTCCCTAGTAAATTATATTAATATAATGTACCCAAAATATAACTTAGCAAACTGACTCACCATAGAAATAGAAAACTTGAATAGACCTATAAATGGTAAAAGTAAACTGAATCAGTGTTTTAAAATCTATATACACACACAGAAACACACATGTATACAACATGTCAGGATCAGAACATTGTACAAAATTTATTTTCTAGAACATTCAAGGAATAAGTAGTCCCCACTTTATACAAAATACTCCAGAGAATTCAGTATGTTTAAGCACAATGTTGTGTACATGAGTGTTTGTTAAATTATTCTCTTGCTTTTCTACACATTTGAAATATTTCCTAATTTAAAAAGGTAAAAAGTCAATAAAGTAATACAGACAAAGATAAATATATGCTATCACTTTTTTGGAGAATCTTAAAAAATAGTACTAATGAGCTTATTTACAAAATAGAAAAAGACCCACAAACATAGAAATCAGTCTTATGGTTTCTAAAGGAGAACAGAGGAGGAGGGATAAACTAGGAGTTTGGGATTAACAAGTACACACTACTATGTATAAAATAGATAAACAACAACGTCCTACTGAACAGCACAGCGAACTATATTCAATATCTTGTGATAACCTATAATGAAAAAATAGGTATCCACATGTAACTAAATAATTTTCCTGTATTCCTGAAAATAACACAATATTATCAATCAACTATATTTCAATTTAAAAAAGAAAAACAAAGAAAGGACTAGGAAAGCATTTCTCAGGGAAGAGTTAAAACAAACAAGGCCAGAGGAGGAAGCAAGAATAGGAATGGGTGGAAACAGAAAAATAAGTGCTTGTGGATTGAGCATGGAGTTAGAGAGTAGGGCCAGATACTGAGGAGAGATTTTTGAGTAACTGGTATGGAGAAAGACAGAAAGAAAAATTTAGAATCTTCTGCTTTATGTTTTCTGAACCTGTTGAAAAGAAAATCTCCACATGCTTAAACATTCTTTGAGTTGGAGTTATTTCTCTTTGGATGTGACACCAAGTTAAGATTACCCTAAACACCAGTCCTGGATGTTCATTGGAAGGACTGATGTTGAAGCTTAAACTCCAATACTTCGGCCACCTGATGCGAAGAGCTGACTCATTGGAAAAGACCCTGATGCTGGGAAAGATTGAGGGCAGGAGGAGAAGGGGACGACAGAGGATGAGATGGTTAGATGGCATTACCAACTCGATGGATATAGGTTTGGGTGGACTCCAGGAGTTGGTGATGGACAGGAAGGCCTGGTGTGCTGCAGTTCATGGGGTCGCAAAGAGTTGGACACGACTGAGCAACGGAACTGAATTGAAACACCAGTCCGAAAGAGCCGAAGCTTTATTTGGATTATGTGCGTACATTACTCAGTTAAATTCCTCAATCTTGTATTACTACTCAGAGGAAAGTACCGTCAACATAAGAGAGGCAAGTTGAAAGTGTGTGAAAATAAAACTTTAGAATGTTCTGTTTTGCCTTTTGGCCACAGTCAAAATGATAGAAACCTACCTGCTCTCATATATTAAGAAAGGAAGACAGAAACTTGCATAAAAAGAAAAAAAAAAAACATGTAAATTACGGTTCTTCCTTTTCAAGACCTCAAGAAACATGATAAGCCAAATTATTCAAATGTTGTGATTTATGTTTTTCTTCTGCAAGCAGTTAGAGTATCCGATCTCCCAATATTCAGCCACTATTACTTTGGCAACAAAGGTCCATCTAATCAAGGCTATGGGTTTTCCAGTAGTCATGTATAGATGTGAGAGTTGGACTATAAAGAAAGCTGAGAGCCAAAGAATTGATGCTTTCGAACTGTGGTGTTGGATAAGACTCTTGAGAGTCTCTTGGACAGCAAGGAGATCCAAGCAGTCCATCCTAAAGGAGATGAGTCCTGGGTGATCATTGGAAGGACTGATGTTGAAGCTCAAACTCTAGTACTTTGGCCACCTGATGCGAAGAGCTGACTCATTTGAAAAGACCCTGATGCTGGGAAAGATTGAGGGCAGGAGGAGAAGGAGACGACAGAGGATGAGATGGTTGGATGGCATCACCGACTCGATGGACATGAGTATGAGTAAACTCCAGGAGTTGGTGATGGACAGGGAGGCCTGGCATGCTGTGGTCCATGGGGTCGCAAAGAGTTGGACATGACTGAGTGACTGAACTGAACTAAAAGAAGTGAGAGAAGGAAGAATGTAGTAAGAGAGAAAATTTTGTTGGATCTTAGAAGGCAATGGCAACCCAGTCCAGTACTCTTGCCTGGAAAATCCCATGGACGGAGGAGCCTTGTAGGCTGCAGTCCAAGGTGTTGCAAAGAGTCAGACACGACTGAGCGACTTCACTTTCACTTTTCACTTTCGTGCATTGGAGAAGGAAACGGCAACCCACTCCAGTGTTCTTGCCTGGAGAATCTCACGGACGGTGGAGCCTGGTGGGCTGCCGTCTGTGGGGTCGCACAGAGTCGGACATGGCTGAAGCGACTTAGCAGCAGCAGCAGCAGTAAGGGCAGGAATTATGTGAATGCTTAATGTCAAACCCCTAATGAATGAATTGAAATCGTTTCCGATCAACTTCTCAGCATGGTAACTACTCTTCTAGAGTGCAGAAGCCAAAACTATACCTGAATGATGATGGGCTGTATTTGTGAAGGTACACAGTTACACCTAGTGATCACAGGAGACCAGCCTCCAGAAAGTATACCCTTAGAAGCCTAAATCAAGTGAACTTGCTCTAGAAGATTAAGTTTTCAGAGTAGGTGAACCATTCCAGAAAAATAAAACTTCAGAATTTTTAAAAAACAACAGTTGTATAATTTAGCATTATTCCAAACTTAAAAAGATTAGCTTAGCTTTTCTCAACTAGCAAGTAAAAATGGCATGCACGCAAAGGATATCTAAAGTGCTGTAACTGCAACAAAATGAAATTCTCTGGGCAACTGTTACATAACCTACCTAGACATGCCTTGAACTGGTGCAGTGGAAATTGCATAAACAAAAAAGGCTACATGCACATCAGCTATTGTGTTATGATGGCTTTATCCCACTAATTTATTCTCCCTGGTCCTGACCTGGATGTTAGCAGCCAATAATAGCACTTAAAAAAAAAAAGAAAGAAAAAAACTTACCTTTTTACCTAATTCTTTCTTCCAGTTTTCAATCTGATACTTCAACAAGCAGCTGCCTTGGTCATGAACTACTTGCATTTTATTACACCTACAATGATTTTTAAACAGAAAGAAAACTGCTCGTGGGAACTCTAATCCTTCCATTATAGAAATAATTAAGCTCTTTTATTTGCAAGAGGAAAATCTTTGGGGAATGTACAAAAACTATCAAATAGCAAAAAAGAAGAAGACAACGACAAGGCATAACAGACCCTGGATATTGAATTTTCAGTTAGTGCTGCATGTTGAAAGGTGCAAAGGAATTTTATACTAGATTTCTTCTGTGTCCTTTCTTAAAATTTTTCAGTATGATCAGCAATTTAAAACACCAAGACACAGAGATATGCAAGCATAGAATTATATAATTCAGTTTCTACTGTAAATACATATAAGGGAATGCAAATTCCAAACCTGTTTTATGGATTTTTATCACTCTCTTGATACTTGAAAAGCAGGAAGAAAGCTTGCCAGAGCTCCTTTCCTAATGCAGGACTCTCTGATTCACCATTAAACACAATGACTAGGTGGGTCATTTTCTGAAATGTCTGGCTAATTAGAATCTTTGTTAGGGATGAAATTTGTCTGCCCCATTGTAGAAAACTGCAGTGTCAGCAAGTCCAGATTCAGTTCAGTTCAGTCGTCAGTCGTGTTGGACTCTTTGTGACCCCATGGACTGCAGCACGCCAGGGATCTTTAATACATATATATACATATATGTATATATATATATATAGTAATTAAAAATACAACTTTCTTTTTCAAAATAATACAAATATGTGTTGTTGTTCAGTCTCTCAGTCATGTCTGACTTTTTGCAACCCCATGGACTGCAACAGGCCAGGCTTCCCTGTCCTTCACTATTGCCTGGAGTTCGCTCAAATTTGTGTTCATTGGGTTGGTGATGCCATCCAACCATCTCATCCTCTGTTGCCTTCTTCTCCTCCTGCCCTCACACTAAGATTTATGATTGATGAGAACTTCCAGTCTGGCATGAATAGTTTAGGATACTAATTGGAGCTAGATGACTAGACATCTCTCTTCCTTCTACAAGCCTCCAGGTTCTTCATGTATAAAATTAGTTGAGTTTATTTAGATGATCACTGTGGTGGTTCGTTTTATGTGTCAATTTCTCTAGCCTATCGTTGTTGTTGTTCAGTTGCAAAGCTGTGTCCGACTCTTCGCAATCCTGTGGATTGCAGTATGCCAGGCTTCCCTGTCCTTCACCAATTCCCAGAGCTTGATCAAACTCATGTCCATTGAGTCAGTGATGCCATCCAACCATCTCATCCCTTTTTGTCCCCTTCTCCTCCTGCCTTCAATCTTTCCCAGCATCAGGGTCTTTTCCAATGAGTCAGCTCTTCACATCAGGTGGCCAAAGTACTGGAGCTTTAGCTTCAGCATCAGTCCTTCTAATGAATATTCAGGGTTGATTTCCTTTAGGATAGACTGGTTTGATCTCCTCGCAGTCCAAAGGACTCTCAAGAGTTCTCTCCAACACCACAGTTTAAAAGCATCAATTATTTGGCACTCAGCCTTTTTTATGGTCCAACTCTCACATTCATACATGACTACTGGAAAAACCATAGCTTTGACTATATGGACCTTTGTCGACAAAGTGATGTCTCTGTTTTTTAATACGCTGTCTAGGTTTGTCATAGTGTATTGAAGTTAAAATAACCTCTCCATATAATTTCTGATTGCAAAACACCAGATTAGTTTGTTATATTTCTTTGCTGCCCTTGATGTCCTGGTGTCTTACCCATGCAACTTGACCTGCCTATTGGGTAAACCAACACTTCAAGATTTCCTACTGACTGTATGGTTTCATTTGGTTGTTTGCTTTATTATTTCCCCTGTTTCTGTAACTATTCTTTTGGAATTATACTTCAGAGTGCCCCTAAAACTCTCTAACTTGAACAATATGGGCATTATATTGATTTCAAATTAACAATCTGGCAACAAAAACTCAGAGCAAAAATTCTCTTTTGGATTCTTTCTTAAGAAAGATGCTTCTCAGAAAAGAAATATCAGTGCCAGAGGAAAAGAACATTTTTTTCATTTGTACATCATTCTTCCATTCAACAAATGAAGTGCCTATTATGTGCTATGTATTCTGTTAGACAATGACAAAATAGAAATGAACATGATATACTTCTATTCTAGAAGTGTTTTAAATCCACATAAGTAAAAATCAGTGGTTACCAGGGGATGGGGGGAATACGACTGATGATTTGTAAGGGTACAAACTGGTAACAAGTACTAAATAAGCCATAGAGATCTAATGTACAAGTGTATTGAATATAGACATAAATATCATGCTATATGTAACATAATAAATATTATTACAAATGCAACCACATCATAATCTATAAATGTATCAAAGTAAAATGCTGTACAGTTTAAATCTACACAGTATTGCATGTTGAATTTATCCAGGAAAAAAATTATTATCTTGTAAGCCCCACTTCTCATCTAACCACACAGAAAGGAAATTCCATCTGGAAGGAGGAGACAGCAGAGGGGCTTTTATCAGTTTGGAAGCCTACGGACTGTATACCACCAGTCTCCTCTGTCCATGAGATTCTCCAGGCAAGAAGACTGGAGTGGGTTGCCATTTCTTTCTCCAGGGCATCTTCCTGACCCCAGGATTGAACCCGGGTCTCCTGTGTTGGCAAGCAGATTCTTTACCATCTGAGCTACCAGGGAAGCCCTATCAAATGTGAGGATTTCTACCCCATAAACATAATCACATTGTAAGCTCCACATAACAGGGGATGATTCTGCCTTCTTTGGAATTTGCCCATAGTATCTAAAATATACTTCCTGTGCACATATTAGGTATGTGATACTTATATGTTTAAGAACTAATTGTCACAAAGAAATTGTGCTGTGTGCATACATTTGTTCTGTACATAAACTTGTGAAACATTTAGCATCATTTCTTCAAGTGGAACTGCTTTCTTTAATTTTTGCTTGTGATATAAGTAAAATATTAAATGCTAATCACTAAGTCAAATTAATATACAAATGCAATCAAGCATCGGTCTGGGTTTCAAATTGAAATTTCACATTTTTAGGAGCCAAAGATCCAAATATGCTGTTCTATATGCAGAATCAATCTTCAAATGAAAGGAGACATAAATAGCAGAAGAAAAAAAAAAGCTGAAGGTTTTGATTGTGAGTTAGCAAAGAATAAAGAATGTTTCATTCCTCTTCCACTCCCTAGCTTCTTGTATAGAGCCTGGACCAATAAGTGTTCAACAAATAATTGGAAAAAAGAGAGACAGATAGCTGAAGATCAGCTAACCAATGAGCATGCTATGGTAGTCCCCAAGTGAAGGGGGCAGCTCTCTGCATTTCAGGCATCAGAAGCCATATGCAAAGCTCTTTAAATGTGAAAAAGCAAGATGTATTTAGAGATGGTGGGAAAGCTCGGTAGATTTGGAGAATCTGATATGTGGAAGGAATAGCTAGAGAGATAAGGTTGAACACATGTGTTAGGTAGTTAGAATAGGAAAATGGAGTCCAGAATGGCGGTGGCTAAAAGACAAAGAAGGGACGACCTGGAAAAGCCCGTGAAAATTGAAGAAAGGAAGGGCCAAGGACTGGAGTGAGGACCTCGGGTAGAACAAACAGCACTCCTGGCTAGCACATTTTACATATGGCAGGCCCGGGGGGAGGAGAAAAAAAACATAAAAAGAGGAGCCAAAGGGCTGGGGCACTCTCTTTCTCTCTCTCTTCTCGTCTTTTGGGTCGGCATGCCCTCATGCCTCGAGGATGTATTTTCCTTTATTTTCTAAATAAAACTGAGCTGTAACACGGAGCTGTAACACTAATCTGTCCAAGAGCTGAGAAACGGTCTGTCCCAAGAGCTGTGACACACCAAGGGCTTTAACGTCCATCGCTTCAAATTTTTGTTATGACGAGACAGAACTGAGAAAATTACACACTCTCCTGACACATGGATAGAAGACAGACCTTGTGTTTTATTCTGAACTCCATGGGGAGCCACTATTAAGGTTTAAGAAGAGAGAGTAGTGTAGCAAGACTGTTTTGTAGAAGGATCATTTGGTAGCACTGGGTAAGATATATTGGAATTGAAAACCCTGTGGAGTCTGGTAAACAACTTTAGGAAGCTGTGGCAGTCAGGTTTCAAACCCTCACAAAGATTTCTAAACATCTTGTCCTCTCCTCCAGTATCAAATCACCTCGTTTTTCTTCTGTCACAAAGTTTTTCTTCTCCCTGTTCAGTCCTCTTTGCATTCTGCCATTTACCCTCAACCTTACCTGGTACCGTTAATTTATCTACTTATGTTCCTTAGGTAACTACTGATTTTTCACCTCTCTCTCCAAAATCCCAAACTTTGTACCCAAAGTATAAATAAGTAGGAAATACATATGTAGAGGAGGTAGAGAGGAGGGCTTCAAACCTAGGTTTGTTCACACTGTGTAACTAGGCAATATTGCCTCTCTAACCGGCATAGTGTTGGTTAATGCTATTTTTTCCAAATCCAAAGTCTAGGAAATAGTCATACTGTTTAGTATACTTCAAAAATTTACACTTTTTTTTTTAAATTTCTCTTTAACACATAAGTGCTATACTTTACTCTTGGCTTTCCTTGTGGTTATAATTCAATGGGAGAAGATAAGAAAAGAATGCTATAATCTTCTATTTAATTTAGTATTTTGTATTTTACCCAGAAGCACTTCACCTCAGAGAGGACTCCATGAAGTCTTAAGTACCAACAAGATCTACAGCCCCCTTCTGAGAAAAGTGACCCCAAGCTGTGCTTTCTGCATTAAAATGCCAAAGCTCATGCACAGAGATTCTACCCATGCACTGACTTGATAGGGAAGGCCATTTTCCTCTAAGGTGGCTTTGAATGAAACTGCCCAAGAGGACTGCTTCATATTGGATGATTGCACACTAAGTTGGAGAAAAACCAGGAACATTCAGAAGAAACTGGTGCTCAGTATATGTCCGAAATAATGCTAAAACATTTTGCCAGTTTTCTGTGAGATCTATGTGCATCCCAGGCTAGAAAGTTGCTGAAACACAAAGCAATTGGAGAAATGGTCATTTTTTCTATCTCATTCCCCTGTATATAGCTACAGAAAAAAAAAATCCTAAACAAAGCAAAAAACCATCACTGAAGGTCATCTGTGTCTGTCTATTCCTTGTTATCCTACATCTTTCTATAGACCTCATATATACTCTCACCCTGCTGTGATGATCACATAGATATGATCTAAGTTCCATAGATAGGTGAAGAGTAACTGAGAGATGCTTGTGGCCAGTGGCAACCAGTGTTAAGTTGGGAGTCAGAGATTCCTAAATACAAGTCACAGGTATTAATCATGGACAAGTCACTTAATCTCTCCAAGATTTTTTCTTTCTCTTTGAAATGGTAGTGTTAATGGTACTTTGGTCACAGGATTTTTGTTAGCAATAAATGAGAAAATGCATGTCAAGTGCTGAGAACAACATTTGCTGACAATAAGCACATAATAAATGCCAACTACTGTTTTGAAAGTTATAGGTACATGCATCATTCACTTTCAAACAGCTATTAAGAGATGGAAATAGGATTAGTCTTATTATTTATGTCTAGATTAGCACCTTTTCCCCACAATACCACAGTGTTTATATTTTAATCAATCAATCAATTAATTTTTGGCTGTGCTGGGTCTTCGTTGTGACACATGGGTTTTCTCTAGTTTCAGAGAGTGAAAGCTACTCTCTAGTTGTGATGAGTGGTCACAGTGAGAACATTGTGGTGGCTTCTCTTGTTATGGAGCACAGGCTCTAGAGTGCAGACTCAGTAGTTGTGGCACACCAGCTTAGTTACCCTGTGGCATGTGGGAATCTTCCTGGATGAGGGATTGAATCCACGTCCTCTGCATTGGAAGGCAGATTCTTAACCACAGGACCACCAGGGAAGTCCACTACAGTGTTAATATCATGATAAGCCTTTGCTATGGGGATGCTGAAAGGCACTCATAGTATTTGTGATAATAGTAAAATGAAGTTCAATTACTTAAACCTCTACGGCAATACAATAAATCTGAAACAAGCTATAGAATAACAATATAACTACACTACAGAAGGGTTAACTAAATTGGTGGTTGATAAAATATTAATTAATTTCAAGAAAAGGTTGGGATGTTTAATACACATAGCTAACTTCTGAGCATAATGTCTTAGAAAATAGGCTAATAACTTTTATTCTCCCTCCATCTCTCTCTCTCTCATAAAAATGACACTGGTTTGGATAAACCTGAGTCTGTCCCAGGCTGACATTTCGAAAAAAAGTTCATTATCATAGTGTATGCTATAATTCTTTTTTTATTGAGGTATAGTTGATGCACAATATTATATGATTTACAGGTGTACAATATAGTGATTCACAATTTTTAAGGTTATACTCCATTAAATTTTGACTATATTCCATGTTGTACAGTATATCCTTGTAGCTTATTTTATACTTAATGGTTTGTAAGTCTTAGTTTTCTTCCCCTATATTTCCCCTCTTCTTTCCCTCTCCCCACTGGTAACCACTAGTGTGTTATCTATTTCTGTTAGTCTGCTTCTTTTTCGTTATATTCACTACTTTGTTGTATTTTTTGAGATTCCACATATAGGTGATATCATACAGTACTTGTCTTTCTCTGTCTGACCTACTTCACTTAGTATAATACCCTGAGTCACTTAGTATAATACTCTGAGTCTATCCAGGTTGTTGCAAATGGCAAAATTTCATTCTTTTTAATGGCTGAGTTGTATTCCATTGTTCCAGCACCATCTTGACCTGGGTCTAGAGCTAGCTCCTCCATTTTCTGCTGTGCAGCCTTTGGAAAACTTCTTGACCTGAGTTTGTCTGCCTATAAATAGGATTGTTGTTGTGAATATCAAGTGTGACAGTGTAACTCTGTCTCACTCTGGGTGGCTGTTATCATCAAATAATGGAGACGGGAGGAAAGTCCTCCACCCTGTGGGCTAGGGCAGATCTCACTGTAATGGAGACAGAAGGACTTCTGTGTAGATGGGTCTAGGACCAGGCCTTGGGGGAGAGAGGGCCCAGTGTGGCCAAGAGAGGTACGGAAGCGGCTGTACAGAGACCACTATAGGGGCAGGTGGGAGGGAGTGTGGAAAGGGACCTGATTCTGGGGTATTTCCAGGGTTTCTCTTGTGGCTCAGCTGGTAAGGAATCCACCTGCAATGTGGGAGACTTGGGTTCGGTCCCTGGGTTGGGAAGATCCCCTGGAGAAGGGAAAGGCTACCCACTCCAGTATTCTGGCCTGGAGAATTCCGTGGACTGGATAGTCCATGGGGCCACAAAGAGTCAGACACAACTGAGCGACTTTCACTTCACTTCAGTATTCCGTTGTATATAGATATATACCACACCTTCTTTATCCATTCATCTGTTGATGGACACTTATGTTGCTTCCATACCTTAGCAGTTGTAAACAAAGCTACTATGAACATTGGGGTGCATGTATCTTTTCAAATTTTTTTTTTCAGATATGTACTCAGAGTAGAATTGCTGGGTCATAGGGTAGTTCTAGTTTTAGTTTTTTAAAAACCTCTATGTTTTCTACAGTGACTGCACCAATTTACATTACCATAAACAGTGGACAAGTGTTCCCCTTTCTCCACATTCTTGCCAACATTTGTTATTTGTCTTTTTGATGATAGCCATTCTGACAGGTATGAGGTGATAGCTCATTGTTTCGATTTGCATTTACCTGATAATTAGCAGTGTTCAGTGTCTTTTCTTGTGCCTGTTGGCCGTCTATATTTCATCTTTGGAAAAATGTCTATTCAGGTTTTCTGAACATTTTTAATTGTTTTTTGTTGTTGTTGTTGAGTTGTATGAGCTCTTTACATATGTTGGATATTAACCCTTTATTGGTCATATTATCTGCAAATATTTTCTCCCATTCAGTAGGATGTCTTTTTGTTTTGTTGATGGTTTCCTTTTCTGTGCAAAAGCTTTTAAGTGTATGCTACAATTCTTTTTTATTGAGGTATAGCTGATGCACGATGTTTAAGGTCTCATTTCTTTATTTTTTATTTTATTTCTTTTTCTTTAGGAGACAGATCCACAAAAAAGATTGCTACAATTCATGTCAGAATGTTCTGCTTATGTTTCGCTCTAGGAGTTTTGTGGTTTCCAATTTTACATTTAAGTATTTTAGTCCATTTTGAGTTTACTTTTGTATATGGTGTTAGGGAGTGCTCTAATTTCATTCTTTTACACATAGCTGTCCAGTTTTTCCAGTTCCACTTATTGAAGAGACTGTTTTTTCTCCATTGTACATCCTTACTTCCTCTGTTGTAGATAAATTGATCATAAGTGTGTGGTTTATTTCTGGGCTTTCTATTCTGTTCCATTGATCTATGTGTCTGTTTTAGTACCAATGCCACACTGCATGGATTACTATGGTAATAGTCTGAAGTCAGTGAATATGATTGCTTCAGCTCCATTCTTCTTTCTTAAGACTGTTTTGCTATTCAAAGTCTTTTGTGTTCCAGTACATATTTAAAATTTGTCAGTTCCAGTCACATTCTATTAGTCAAAGGAAGTTACTAGTCAAGTCAGCCATTAATGGAATGAGGAAGTACAAGTGATACTTGGATATCATGGGTTTGAGCTGCTTCAGTCTACCTATACGTGAGATATTTTTCAACAGTATATACTGTAGTACTACACAATCTGCAGAAGCAGAATCGTGTATACAGGGGACAGTGTATACTAAGTGCCAGCTACAAAGCTATACATTGATTTTTTACTGCATGGAGGGTCAGAGCCCCAACTCCTTGTGTTGTTCAAGGGTCAACTGTATTCTTTGCTCTGAAAGGTATAGAAAAGGGAATGAATAGTTGCTTAAAATTAATCAATCTGAGACATCATTTGACAATATTTATGCAATTAAATTCAATATAGTTACTGCCATATAAATATTTTAATATAAATATATACACATGTTTATGTATATAGATCCATTATATCATATACATCATATATACATATATATGTATATACATATAGTGACTGGCAGTAAGACTGCTTGTAGGAAAAAATAACGAAAATTCATTAAAAACAACAATAAAAAGGACAGCAATGTCACTCTCCTTTGTTTTATCAGGAAAGATGTCACACTACCAAAAAGCTGTCTAGAAAATGTTTTCTCATCATTATGATATTGTGCAGTTGAACTATGGATCAGAATGAACTAAAAGAGCAAAATGGAGCCAAGATGCCTTGCAGTGCTGCAGGTGGTGCTGGATGTTGGCACTTTTTAGAGTTCTGCAGTTCTGCACAGTAGTGGGGCCCTAAGGCCTAGCAGAGGGGCAGGTGGCATGTGGGGGCTGGCCCAGCTAGAAGCCAAACAGGATATTGTCCTGATTTACAAAGCTAACACTATGGCACAACTAATTTCAAAGCCATTTGGTGAAGTCAGAAGAAGACAGAGCTTCTTTTTTGTGTGTGTGGTTGATATCTTTATTCTTTTTAAAGTAATTAATTTATTTTAATTGGAGGCTAATTACTTTAGAATATTGTGGTGGTTTTTGCCATACTTTGACATGAATCAGCCACGGGTGTACATGTGTGTGTACACCCCAACCCGAACCCCCTTTCCCATCTCCCTCCCCATCCCATTCCTCTGGGTTGTCCCATTGCACAGGCTTTGAGTGCCCTGTTTCTAACTGAGCCTCTGTCTTCTCCAACTAAATGGTTAATCCAATCTCAAACCTTTTCTTTTCAAAATTAATTTGGTAAGTAGCTTGGAGACCTCCATATTTCTCTTATAAGCATAGCTGTTTATGCTCAAAATCCGGTGATCAAAATCTCAGAAATTTAAGCTTTCCAGATTTAGTTTGAATGTGACATATCCATGAATGTGATATTGAGGAAGCTGCAACAGCTGAATTCTAAACCTCCCTAACAGGTGCTGATTCAGCTAATGGCAACTTTGCATGGAGGGCAAAAAGTTGCTTGCTTTCAACAGCACAGATTTTCCACAGATGGCCTTGAAGCTAGCAAGTCCAGAAGCTTTAAAAAAAAAAAAAAAAGCACTTTTTTCAGCTATGTCACACTGGACAGGATATAGATTTTTGAACAGTTTGCTGTCCAAATGCTAATTGGTGATGTGTTGTCCAATCCTACAGCTAGGTGACTTAGAAAATAAGGAACTGTCCTTTTGCTCTAACACTGTGGTAGAAATCCATCTTTCTTTGCATCTGCTAAGTCCCAAGAGAACAGTTGTCTACATATAATTATATACAATTGGGCAGTCAGTGGCTTCACTTAGGAGAGACCCAGCTCTGATCTTTGCTGGCTCTCCAATGACTCCTGAACCATAAAGAAGGTGGTCATGCCAGGTCAAGGTTCATTATGGAAATGGAGAGTTTGAAGGGATTGACATTGGAGCTGACAGCAAGGGGCTTGACTTTTGGAGGAAGGACTTCATCCATGGAAACCTGCATGAGCAGAATGCAGAGAACCTACCTGTATGCTTTCTTATCTTACCCAAAGTGAAGATGAACAACAACAACAACAAAAAGAATTCCTTGACTTTACCAGCAACTTTCCTTTCCTTTAATATTCAGTATAAGCTGTTCAGAAATTCTATTCTGTTCTTTACTAAGGGAAAGAGTGTGAATTCTAATATAATCAGACTAAGATACTTGAACTTTTACAAAGCAGCATTACTTTACTAGGCTGAATGTTTATACAATTCACTGTAGACCTAGGCAATTTAGCCTGTTAATATATAGTACTGGCAGGTTATGTTCGGCCATAAAGACACCTTCTGTGGCACCCCCTACCCTTTTAAGAAACATTATCATAAGCCAAGACACCAAGATAGCATAACAAAAAACTGGATTTTTTCATTAAATTGAAAAGAAGTATCGTCTATATATTGTAATAAAAGATACACACTTATACTGCAGAAAAATTCATAGATTCATGTTATCACCTTTTTATATCCCCCACAAAAAGTTGAAAAATGATGTTCATGGAGGTAAATTAAAATTTTTAAATGTATTCTTAAGGTGGAGTTTTTTTTTGTTTTATTTTTTTAACCAGAAATTAGAAACATGAGAAAGAATACATTAAAAAAAAAGAGGGGGGAGAATTCTAAAGAGACATGCATATGAAAAGATGCTCAACATCATATATCAAAAAGTAAAACAAAAAAAATGAGATACCACTACACACCTATTGAAATGGCCAACACCTATGGATATGGAGCAACAGGAGCTCTCTCACACATGGCTGGTGGGAATGCAAAATGGTACAACCACTTTCAAAGATGGTTTGGCTGTTTCTTACAAAAGCAAACATACTCTTACCATATGACCCAGGAATCATGCTCCTTGATATTTACCCAAATGAACTGAAAACTTATGTACACACAAAATCTGCACAGCAAATTTTTATGGCAGCTTTATTTATGATTGCTAAAAATTGGAAAACTTGTCCAAGATGTCCTTCAGTAAATGAAGAGATGAACTGTGGTACCTCCAGACAATAGAATATCATTCAGCACTTTAAAAAATGAGCTACGAAGCCATGAAAAAATAGAAGAAGCTTGGATATATGTTACTAAGTTGAAAGAAGTCAATCTGCAAGTGCTACACAATTTATGGTTCTAACTATGACATTCTGGGAAAGGCAAAAGTGTTTGGAGGAGAGAGAGAGACGAATAGGTAGAAAATGGAAAATTTAATGCAACTATACTGGTGGATACATGTCATTATGTCTGTCAAAACACAGAAAATGTACAATACCATGAGTGAGCTCAAATGTAAACTATGGACTCTGGGTGATAATGATCTCTCAATGTAGGTTCAACAGTTATAATAAATGTATCACTGTGATTCGGCATATTGTTAGTGGGCAATTTCCACTCATTTGCTGTGAACCTAAAACAGCTTTAAAAATATAGTTTATTAACTTAATAAAAGACATATGCACACATACACACATACAAGCACACACATATAGCAAGTAATTAAGAGGGTTTACTCACTACCCAGCTTACAAAATAGAAAATTGACATGAATATTGAAGCTCTTTGTTATGCCTCTCCCCAATTCCACCCCCTCCCGCCACCCCATCCTCAACCTTCTCCCTGAGATAAATATTACACTGATTTTTGTTTTCCTTCCAATGTCTTTCTTTACTGCATTTACTTATATCTCTAAATAATGTGTTGTTTATTTTATATACTGTTGAACTTTATATAAATGGAAGCATGCTGTAGTTAATCCTGAAATTGGTTTCATTTCTTTTTTTCTGGCCGGACCTTAGAATAATGTGATTATTCCTGTAGCAGAGGTTCATTCTTCTAACAGCAGTATACGATTCCATTCTAAATTGAGTTCATCACATTTTTCCTTTCTCCTCTCCTGTTTTTGAACACTTGGTTGTTACAAGTCTCCTTTTTCTTTCTTCTTATCATGCTGTTACAAACTTTCTTTACATGTCTTTTTGTGAACATTTATAAGAGATCTCTCTAGGAAGTATACTTAGAGGTAGAATTGCTGAGTTCTATGCTATCTTCACCTTTACAAATTAGTGCTAAATTGTCTTTCAAAGTTGTTGTACCACTTTATACACCTATCAACAATGTATGAAGGCTCTGATTACTCTACACCCCTTGTAATGTCAGATTCTTTTTCTTTCTTCCTTCCTTCCTTTCATTTTTTGGACCATTTTGATGCATTTAAAGTGATACCACTTTTAATTTGCATTTTCCTGACTATTAGTGTGATTGCTTTTTTAATTTTTCATATATTTAAACTTTTTTGTGTTCCTCTTCTATGAAATGCTTGTTTAATTTGTTTGCTTATTTTCCATTAGATTATTTATCCTTTTCTTATTGTTGTATCATCTCCCAATTTGTGATTTCTCATTTCACCATAGCTATGTTGCCTTAATTTTTATATTGTCAAAATTATCAATTTTTCCTAGCCATTTGCATTGTTGGTATCATATTTAAGAAATCCTTCCATATAATAAGGTCATAAAGGCATTCTTCTGTGCTTTCTTCTATGCTTTTTGCACTTGTATTTAGCCAATCTGAAACTTATTTTGTGTATAAATATAGTTTATGCTTTCCTGTATAGATAGTCAATTGTCTAAGTGTAATTTGTTGGATGTTTTACTCATTGATCTGTAATACCAGCCCTATCATAAATCATTTCTATATATGTGACCGTCTGTTCCTAGATGTTTACTATTTTATAGGACGATTTATCTATCCCTAAGCAAATGCTACACTATCTTGTTGACTGGGCTTCCCTGAGAGCTCACTTGGTAAAGAATCTGCCTGCAATGCAGGAGACACTGGTTCAATTCCTGGGTTGGGAAGATCCACTGAAAAAGGGATATGCTACCCACTCCAGTAGTCTTGGGCTTCTCTTGTGGCTCAGCTGGTAAAGAATCCGCCTGCAATGCAGGAGACCTGGTCTTCAGATGATCTTTATATCTATTAGTGCAAAACCTCCCCAACCCCTTGTTCTTTGTCATCAGTTTTTTGGCAATAGCTGTCCTTTTCTTTGCCATATAAATCTGTATTAGTTAAGGTTTTCCACAGATAGACATAGAATCAATAGGATATAGATAGATAGATAGATAGATAGATAGATAGATAGATAGATATAGGTAGATAAATATATATGCATGTGCATCTGTCAAAGAATTTTATTATTAAAATTTACCTCATGTGATTGTGAAGAAGTTCTGAGAAGTCCCAGGATCCTTTATCTGCAATATGGAAACCCAGTAAAGCCAGTAAGTAGTATAATCTACTCTAAGTCTGAAGGCTTGAGAACCAGGAGAATCAATATTGTAAATCCCAGTCTAGAACAAGAGACAACCAATGTGTCAGCTCAAGAATCATTTTATTCAGACTATTAACAGACTGGATGATGCCCACCAGCATGGGGGAGGGCAATCTGCTTTACTTAATCTTTTCCAGGAACACTCTAACAGACTCACTCAGAAACACTGTTTAGGAAAATATCTGTGGCCCAGTCAAATTGACACATAAAATTAGCTGTCATGGAATCTTAGAATCAAGTCCTCAAAGTATACACACACACACACACCCCTACTCCTTTTTGCATCAAATGTAAAGGTAGATTTAGGAAGAATTGGTATATATATGGTATTGGAATACATATACATATACATATACATATATATGCATATATGTTTATATACATATATATGGTATATATATATTTATATATGCATAGTATTGAGCTTTTCTACCTGTATCCATTTTTTTAGTTTTTTAATGCCTTCTAATTTCTAATTTAATTGAATTATGATGAAATAATATGATCTACATGATATCTGTTCTATGAAACATAAGACTTGCATTATGATCTGATACAGGGTCAATTTTTTATAAATTTCCATGTATGTTTGAAAATGTATATCATACACTTGCTGAGTCCACTGGATCAAGATTGTTAATTATGCTATTCAAATACTTATATACTTATTGATTTTTGTGTGTTTCAGTTTAAATATACTGGCTTTCATTTGGTTAGTATTTTCCTAATATATCTTTTCTCATTTATTAATTTTGGCCTTCCTATGTTATTATATTTCTCATAAGTCTTTCTGAGTAGCATATAGCTGTGTTTTATTTTTTTTTATGCAGTCTGATAATCTTTGTCTTGTAACTAGATCTCTTAGATAATTTAATCTGTTTAAATTTACAGTGATCACAAGTATAACTAGAATTTATTTCTGCCATCTTATTTACTGGTTTCTAACTATCCTGCTTTTTCTACTGGTGTTATTTTTTTCTTTAATGTCTTATTTTAGATAAATGGAGTCTTTTGGGTCTCATTTAATATTTTCTTAAAATGTTAACATGCATTCTTGGGAGACACAACTATTGAGTGTAAGATAGGCTCAAAGATATATTGTACAACATGGGGGAATATAGCCAACATTCTGTAATAACTGTAAATGGAAAGCAACCTTTAAAATTGTATATATATATTTAAAAAAAAATTAAAATGCATTCATAACAATCTACAGTTAATCAACTTCTTCACCCTCCACCAAACAATGCAAGGACTTTGGAGCACTGAACTCATGTCATCCCCTGCAAAATGGCAAGCTGTATTTACAGATTTTAAAACTATTTGATTTTTCTAGCCCCATAAATTGGACATTTTTATTAATGTTTATGCAGTCAATGCCAGTTTAGATAGAGTACAAGTTTGCTGATTCTTGACTCGCCATTCCTACTGGCATTGCTGCGCCTCTTTCTGAGATAATTTCCCTTTGGCCTGAAGTGCAGCCTTCAGAATATCTCGTTGCCTGTCAGGTATCTCTGTTTTTGTTCTTCTGAAAACATCCATTTTGATGGTCTTCTGTTTCTTTATTGATTTCTCAGTTTCACGTCCCTTCTCTAAACATAATGATGTTAAGTATCTTAAAGCCTTTTTTTGTTTGTTTTTTGAACTCTGACTCTTTGTGACCCCATGGACTATACAGTCCATGGAATTCTCAGGCCAGAATGCTGGAGTGGGTAGCCTTTCCCTTCTCCGGGGGATCTTCCCAACCCAGGGATCAAACCCAGGTCTCCCACATTGCAGGAAGGAAGCCCATCTTATAGCTTACTTTTGATAATTCCAACAACTGTGGTCTGGATCTAATTTTACTCTACTGCCTGTTGTTTTTGCTGAACAGATTGATAAATAAAACAAGTGAGGGACTGAAGGAGGCTTCATATCATCTTTATTATTGATAGGCATGAAATTAAATCTGTTAACCAAGAGAATTTGTTAATATTGTCTCTCAGAATTAGGCACAATCACCCAGCCCATCTCAGGACATACTGAACCAGAAGATAACTTCTCATGTGTCAGGAGGAGCAGCACTTGGAGGAACAGAACAAAGTGTCTGCTTTCTGTGAGCAAGGTGACCCCCCACAAGAAAGAGGAGTATTGTTGAGCTAAGCATGTCTTGGTATTTCCTCAAAATATTCCAATCAGATTAAGTTACTCCATCAACCCTCTTCCCCAGTTGAGAATAAAGATAAGGGCAGAAAGATGTCAGGAGAGTAATACCAGTGAACATCTTTTATCCCAGCACTAAACATCAGGGGAGGGGCAGACATGTTGGTCCTAGAACTGGGTTTGTGTCTGTTCTAGTTTGCTAGGGCTGCCATAACCAAATACCACAGACTGGATTGGCTTAAACAACAGAAATCTTTTGTCTCACAGTTCTGGAGGCTAGAAGTCTGAAATCAAGGGGTCAGCAGAGCTTGTTCCTTCTGAGAGCCATGGTGGTGTTGGTTAGTCACTCAGTCATGTCCGACTCTTTGCAACCCCATGGACTATAGCCAATGGGTTTCTCCAGGCAAGAAACGAGTGGGATGCCATTCCATTCTCTAGGGGATCTTCCCAACCGAGGGATCAAACCCAGGTCTCCTGCATTGCAGGCAGATTCTTTACTGTCTGAGCCACCAGGGAAGTCTGAAAGCCATGAGGGAAAATCTCTTCCATGCTTCAATCTCATTTTCTGGTAGTTTGCTAGCAATCTTTGGGATTCCTTGTAGATAACATTGTCCCTGTGTATCCACACTGTCTTTCCTTTGTATGTATATCCCTCTTCACACAGAATTCTTTTTATAAGGATCCCAGCTACTGGATTAGGGGCCCACCCTACTCCAGTACAACCTTGTGTTAACTAACTACATCTGCAATGACTGTTTCCAAGAAACGTCACATTCTGAGATTCTAGGAGTTAGGACTTCAACATATGAACTTGAGGGAAGGAACATAATTCAACAGAAGAAGTTTCTTTAATATGCTCTGTGAATTTCAACTATAAGTGCAAACTCCTTGGAACTTCATCTGTGGAAAACCTTTGAAGCCCTAGTTGAAGATATGTTTCTCTAGAGAGGGTTTGATTTTTATTTTGCCAACTGCCTGGAATACATCCAACCTGCAACTATTATGAAATAAATTCTCACTGGGAGGTTTTTCACACTGCATAGGTAGTATGAATTCAGACTCGAAACTTGCCCAAGGACCAACTTTCATTCAAAAATTCTAAAGAAAAACCAGTTTTTTTTTTTCTGTTCAACCATGTGCTGAGGCTAAATAGGCAAGTTTCCTTTCTGCCCTTTTCTATAGGGTGGGAATTTATTTTTAAGCTCACTCTTACATTTTTGGTCTTGAATGCTTACAATGATGTCTAAGCTTTTTGCCAGAGTCTCCTACAGATCACCCCTCCCTGCATGGATATTAAGCTTTATCTTCAAGCTGCTGTATGTACCATGTGATCTTAAACAATGATTCTCAAAGTTACTACGATTTACACGCGTGTCTACGGTGAAAGCTAACTCTTGTACTTAGATTTTTGCTTTATCTTCATGTTTGGTTTTTAGGTGTCTCTCTTGTCAACGAAGATATGCAAATAGAAGTAATTTATTAAATATATTTTGGACATTCTCTAGCAGTCCTATGGTTAGTACTCTTCGCCTTCACTACCCAAAGGCCTGGGCTCAGTCTCTGGTCAGGGAACTAAGATTCCACAAGCTGTGCAGTGTGCGGGTGTGTTATCTAGTCACTTCAGTTATATCTGACTCTTTTTGACCCTATGGACTGTAGCCTGCCAGGGTCTTCTGACCATGAGATTCTCCAGGCAAGAATACTGGAGTGGGTTGCCATGCCCTTCTCCAGGGGATCTTCCCAACCCAGGTATTGAACCTGGGTTTCCTGCATTGCAGGTGGATTCTTTATCATCTGAGCTATCAGGGAAGCCCATATATACACACATATATGGGCTGACATTTTCAGTTGTTTTGCCACCTTTAATTTAACACATTGTCTAGCCTGCTTTACCACCCAAAAGAAGTGTCTAGGTGGGGTCTTTATAGAAAAAGTCACATCCAAAATCCAATAGCTAATAATTATTATATGTTTACTCTATGCATGCTAATATTATTCTAAGTGTTTCACATGAATAACCTCATTTAATCTTTACAAAAATCAAATGAGATAAGTACTGTTTTCAAATGTAGAAATTTAGTCTTAGAGCAGACATTATATTTGCCAAGAATCATAGGACTGAAAGTTGATGGTGACGGAATTTAAGTTCATCTCTGATGCTAAAATCAGTGCACCAAAACACTATCATTTACTACCTCTCAAGGTAAAATGTTATTGAAACAAGCATGCATTGATTGTGTGCATGAATTTAATAAACAGTGTGATGACAGGCACAACTATTGTCTTATCCATTTTTACATCCCCCAAATGCCTATCATGGTGTCTAGAATATAACAAAAGTTTATTAAGCATGTTAAAGAAATTAAAGAAGAAAGGCATATAAGGACTCTTATTCATACATGTATAGATATCAAGTAAGATTACCTACTGGTCCTAGGCTGATAATTTGATAATACCAGATCAGAGCAGATTTCTGGGGCTCATGTTTCTAATGTTTTTATTTCAAATTGTCTGATCTTCAGTAATTAAATTTATCCCAGCTCTGGCATTGTAAAATTACTGTAGTACTAAACACATTTGTTTCCAATTTGCACATTCAAAAATTGGAAACCTGTGAGTTTTCAGCTATTCCTTCTTCTTTTATATATTTAGATGAAATCCTAATCACTACTAGAATGTTGAGTTTTACACTATTGTTACTACTAATAATATTACATGTCTACTTTTATTTTATACTTATTTTTCCAAACAATCCTGCAAGTTATTATTGTCTCCATTTAACAAATGAAGACACTAGGAGAATCACACAGTAATTTAGCAGAAAAGCAAGTCATGAAACCACCTATAACCACAAAATTCCCTATACTTTACCTACCCAGATTGTGCCCCATGCCCCACAAACCCACTAAACACTTTTAGACTTCTAGACCTTTCTTTATAGTACTGCCCCCTCTTCCCAAAGGCCTTTTCTCCTTTATAGGGCTAGTGAACATCTAGGCATGGTTTAAGGTGAAACCCAAATATTATCTCCTTCAAGAAAATATCTGTGAACCCTTCTTGGTGTCCCAGCCTATTTGCTTCCTAGAAATTTGTGTATTAGTAGTCACCTTGTTCTTTGATGAATTATGTGTTGTTGTGCTACAGGGAGAGAAAGGTATCTCCTCATTATATTTCCAACAGCTCACATGGCATCTGGCACATTTAGCTTGAATGAATCTGTGACCAGATTTAATGGAACCAGTTAGAATTAACATGGAATAGGCTCATGCTAATAGTTCGTACATGGTTTTAACCCTTCATCTATCAAACAAGCTCTTTCCTCTTTTACTAAACCCTCTATACTCTTTGAGGCATCTTCAGAAATGGTCTTTTAGGTATAATGAAAATAATATAACAATACTTTAAACTTGTGTAGAGATACACAGTTTCCAAAGAATTTTCCATTGCATGTTGTTTTCTTATCAGGCATCTGAGTTAGCCTGAGGTAACAAAGAACCAGAGCACGTACTCAAGAAGTGTTGGAGCCAGGAGTTGGTCTCTTATCTGCTAGCATCTAGCCCAGAAATTTAGTCTGTCCTTATTGTT
This sequence comes from Okapia johnstoni, assembly GCA_024291935.2. NCBI lineage: Eukaryota > Metazoa > Chordata > Mammalia > Artiodactyla > Giraffidae > Okapia > Okapia johnstoni. The sequence goes on along the minus strand of CM044305.1, from coordinate 69,279,951 downwards.
AAAACTATCATTGGAAAAGGGGAAACTTCAGTAATTTGAATCATGCTAAGTTTAAATCATTAGATGATGTGATTCTCCAACTTGAATGTCATCACTGGGAAACCTTGTTTAAATGATAGATTGTCAGGCTCCATCCTCAAAGATCATTCAGAAAGTTAAGGGTGGAGCCAGAGAATCAATAAAAACTCCAGGTGATTCTGCTGTATATATTTCTTAGGCTACAATTAGGAAAACACTGGATAAAGACTGGGATAAATTTATTGTTTTATGTCATACTCAGGGCGAAATGTGGTCTCATGACTCTTGAGTGAAATTTGTATCTAATAAGATGAATAATAAGGAATGTGTGTTTGGGTTGGGGTTGTGGATGATGGCAACGGAAAAGTGACCTGGCTGAGGGACAGAGAAAGAAAAGCCAAGGTGTATACTGCCTGATTGCCTGTTTGTCTTTCTTCTAAGGCATAGGAAGAAATACCAGGGAACATATTCTGTCGAGCTCGTAATATTTGCTACACGTTTTCAAGGCATTTTGTATTGGAAAAAGAACTTTGTTGAGGCAATCCCATATCTAGCCTTGCCATTTGTTCTTTTTCTTCCACAGAAGGTGTTACTTTCTATTTTTTCCTTTTCTGGCTCTCTAAACTAGGTAACCATTTGGTTGTTTTTAATTGTCACATTTGTTCTCATACCAACATGCTAAATGTAGCTTGAGCAAAAGCCAAACCTGCAAATCCTTTTTTTGCTTTCTCTGAAAATCCACACAAAACTGAAGTTAGAGATCTGTTCCTTTCTTTCTGAATTTGGGTTCCTCATTACATTTCTGAAGTTATCGACTTACTACTGCCCATGAGTTGGAGAGAATCTGGATTCACCTTCAGCTACTCATCATCTTCTGGATATTCTGATACAAACAATGCAGATGGAGACAGAAAATGAAGTATTTTTGACATCAAAATTTGCCTGTGAAGTAATATTTGTTTTGCATATCCTATTTTCTTATTGGATTCCATATAAAATTGGCAGCATTTTCTCCAAAATAAGATCTGACTTCCAGGCCCTGATAAAATCTGGAAAAAGAAAACAACAATCTTTTAAGATCACACCTAAAGGAGAATATTTGATAGGTTAATAGCAGTCAAAATAAGTCACGACATATGAATGTAAAGCAGCTGAGTTTTTAGTTTATGCAATAAACAAAGTTTTTCTGAAGGGAAAAAAATAACTAAGAGTTTAAGGATACAGAACTCACTGAACCAAAATGTCAAGATTTCCTGTCAACCATCCATTCTCATATTCACCTCCTTCATTTATATACTCTGTAGTAAAAGAATATTCTTTGGGGTGATCAAACATTAGTGGGAGCTGAGAGGGCAGGATGGCCAATTATTTTAAGTCTACTGTGTGACAGACCCTATGATCAGGATATTTTGTTTCAATCCTATAAAATCTCCTAAGATTATGTCCAATTTATGAATCAAGAAATGAGTCTCAGATGTTTAGCAGCATGTATAGAGTTATGTACTATTAAATGACAGATTAAACTCAGACCCATCTGATTTCAAAGTTTATGCATTGCCACAAGATTAATATGTTCCCAAGCTTTTTAGGTATAATATCTCATTTTTCTCCAAAATGGTAATTATTTTATTACACAATAAGAACAAAGAGGGCCTGGAACAATGATCTATCATGTCTTATTATTTTTCAGTCTACCTCTGAATCATTATATCTTGTAGAGGGTACACATTCAATCACAAAGGTGGAAAGAGTATTATTTGAAATAACTGGCACTCAGCTTTCAGAAAGTGGTTTGAGTTACTACGTTGGACAATGAAAGTCTAACTTGTAAAATCATGATTATTATGTATCAGGATAATGTGGAAGTGCAAAACTAATAAAATAACAAAAAAATATATTTCTGGTAAGAGTCTATACACACAAAGCATTGATTAAAATGTGGCAAGAATGTGCTTTGAACATCACTAGTTAAGCATCAGTGATAAATAGTCAGGTGTATAGATGCATCTGGAAGTCAGGACTGGAGATTTAAATTTGAGGAGTCATCAACATGTAGATCATATTTAAAGCCATGAAGGAAGATAAATTGCCTCAGGAGAAAGTGGCAATAGAAAACAAAAGCAGAGAGAGAAGACAGAAGCTTGCAGCACACACCTATAATAAATCATTTTAATGCCCAAATTTCTCAGAGTGCTTCTCCAACACACACAATGATACTCGTTATACTTTTAGTATCTAGTTGAATTTTAGACATTGAATATACTTAAAACATATACCTCTTATTAAGAAGAGGTGGCAAAAATACACAGAAGAACGATACAAAAAAGATCTTCATGACCCAGATAATCATGATGGTGTGGTCACTCATCTAGATTCAGACATTCTGGAGTGCGAAGTCAAGTGGGCATTAGGAAGCATCACTAAGCACAAAGGTAGAGGAGGTGAAGAAATTCCAGCTGAGCTATTTCAAATCCTAAAAGATGGTGCTAAGAAAGCGCTGCACTCAATATGCCAACAATTTAAAAACTCAGCACTGGCCAGAGGACTGGAAAGGGTCAATTTTCATTCCAATCCCAAAGAAAAGCAATGCCAAAGAACATTCAAACTACTGCACAATTGCACTCATCTCACATGCTAGCAAAGTAATGCTCAAAATTCTCCAAGCCAGGCTTCAACAGTACGTGAACTGTGAACTTCCAGATGTTCAAGCTGGATTGAGAAAAGGCAGACAAACCAGAAATAAAAGAGTCAACATCCGTTGTGTCAAAGAAAAAGCAAGAGAATTTCAGGAAAAAAACATCTACTGCATTGAGTATGCTAAAGCCTTTGTGTGGATTAGAAAATACTGTGGAAAATTCTTCAAGAGATGGGAATGCCAGACCTCCTTACTTGCCTCCTGAGAAACCTGTATGCAGGTCAAGAAGCAACAGTTAGAACCGGACATGGAACAACTGACTGGTTCCAAATGGAAAAGGCATATATCAAGGCTGTATATTGTCACCCTGTTTATTTAACTTACATGCAGAGTACATAATGCAAACTGCCAGGCTGGATAAGCACAAACTAGAATCAAGACTGCCAGGAGAAATATCAATAACCTCAGATATGCAGATGACACCACACTTATGGCAGAAAGTGAAGATGAACAAAGAGCCTCTTGATGAAGGTGAAAGAGGAAAGTGAAAAAACTGGCTTCAAACTCAACATTCAAAAAAAGAAAATCATGACATATGGTCCCATCACTTCAAGGCAAATTGATGAGGAAACAATGGAAACAGTGAAAGACTTTATTTTCTTGGGCTCCAAAATCACTGTGAATGGTGACTGCAGCCATGAAATTAAAAGATGCTTGCTCCTTGGAAGAAAAGCATGACAAACCTAGGCAGCATACTCAAAAGCAGAGATGTTACATTACTGATAAAAGCCCATCAACTCAAAGGTGTGGATTTTCCAGTAGTCACGTGTGGATGTGAGAGCTGGACCATAAAGAAGGCTGAATCGAAGAATTGATGCTCTTGAACTATGGTGTTGGAGAAGACTCTTGGGAGTCCCTTGGGCTGCAAGGAGATCAAACCAGTCAATCTAAAGTAAATCAGTCCTGAACATTCATTGGAAGGACTGATGCTGAAGCTGAAGCTCCAATACTTTGGCCAACTGATGTGAAGAGCTAGCTGATTAAAAAAGACCCTGATGCTGGGAAAGATTGAAGGCAGGAGGAGAAAGTAATGACTGAGGATGAGATCGTTGGATGGCATCACCTACCCAATGGTCAGGAGTTTGAGTAGCTCCAGGAGATGGTGAAGGACAGGGAAGTCAGGTGTGCTGCCATCCATGGGGTGGCAAAGAGTCGGATATGTATGAGCGACTGAACAACAATATATTTATATCATGTAACATCACTGGTAAAAAAAAAAATGAGGCTATTAAGGTACAAGGTCTTGAGACTGGCTGCTTGGAAACATTTAGGGTCACACAGAGCCAAGTTCAGTTCAGTTCAGTCGCTCAGTAGTGTCCGACTCATTGAAACCCCATGAATCGCAGCACACCAGGCCTCCCTGTCCATCACCAACTCTCGGAGTTTACCCAAACTCATGTCCATCGAGTCGGTGATGCCATCCAGCCATCTCATCCTCTGTCGTCCCCTTCTCCTCCTGCCCCCAATCCTTCCCAGCACCAGGGTCTTTTCCAGTGAGTCAACACTTCGCATGAGGTGGCCAAAGTATTGGTGTTGCAGCTTCAACATCAGTCCTTCCAATGAACAACCAGGACTGATCTCCTTTAGGATGGACTGGTTGGATCTCCTTGCAGCCCAAGGGACTCTCAAGAGTCTTCTCCAACACCACAGTTCAAAAGCATCAATTCTTCGGCGCTCAGCTTTCTTCACCATCCAACTCTCACATCCATACATGACTCCTGGAAAAACCATAGCCTTGACTAGATGGACCTTTGTTGGCAAAGTAATGTCTTTGCTTTTCAATATGCTATTTAGGTTGGTCATAACTTTCCTTCCAAGGAATAAGCGTCTTTTAATTTCCTGGCTGCAATTACCATCTGCAGTGATTTTGGAGCACCCCAAAATAAAGTCTGACACTGTTTCCACTGTTTCCCCATCTATTTCCCATGAAGTGATGGGACCAGATGCCATAATCTTAGTTTTCTGAATGTTGAGCTTTAAGCCAACTCTTTCACTCTCCTCTTCCACTTTCATTAAGAGGCTTTTTAGTTCTTCTTCACTTTCTGCCATAAGGGTGGTGTCATCTGCTTATCTGAGGTTATTGATATTTCTCCCGGCAATCTTGATTCCGGCTTGTGCTTCTTCCAGCCTAGCGTTTCTCATAATGTACTCTGCATATAAGTTAAATAAGCAGGGTAACAATATACAGCCTTGACATACTCGTTTTCCTATTAGGAACCAGTCTGTTGTTCCATGTCCAGTTCTAACTGTTGCTTCCTGACCTGCATACAGATTTTGCAAGAGGCATGTCAGGTGATCTGGTATTCCCATCACTTTCAGAATTTTCCAGTTTTTGTGATCCACACAAAGGCTTTGGCATAGTCAATGAAGCAGAAATAGATGTTTTTCTGGAACTCTCTTGCTTTTTCGATGATCCAGCGGATGTTGGCAATTTGACCTCTTGTTACTCTGCCTTTTCTAAAACCAGCTTGAACATCTGAAAGTTGACAGTTCACGTATTGCTGAAGCCTGGCTTGGAGAATTTTGAGCATTATTTACTAGCGTGTGAGATGAATGCTGTTGTGCGGTATTTTGAGCATTCTTTGGCATTGCCTTTCTTTAGGATTGGAATGAAAACTGTCCTTTTCCAGTCCTCTGGCCACTGCTGAGTTTTCCAAATTTGCTGGCGTATTGAGTGCAACACTTTCACAGCATCATCTTTCAGGATTTGAAATAGCCCAACTGGAATTCCATCACCTCCACTAGCTTTGTTCGTAGTGTTGCTCTCTAAGGCCCACTTGAGTTCTCATTCCAGGATGTCTGGCTCTAGGTGAGTGATCACACCATCATGATTATCTGGGTCGTGAAGATCTTTTTTGTACAGTTCTTCTGTGTTTTCTTGCCACCTCTCCTTAATATCTTCTACTTCTGTTAGGTCCCTACCATTTCTGTCCTTTATTGAGCCCATCTTTGCATGAAATATTCCCTTGGTATCTCTAATTTTCATGAAGTATACCCTGCTCCTTTAGCTGTTCTGTATACAAACTGAATGTGTCTCTTCACATTCCTGGACCTTCTCATCTATAGATATTACCATTTGCCAAATTTCCTTTAAAATTTGCTCATGAAATGTCTATATCAAGACACAACAAGGCTTGAAATAGTGCAAAAGTTAAAACACATCTGACTAGAACTGAGAGGGACAAAACAAAACAATGAGCCCATTAGGTATTTGTGAGGCTTTTAGGGTTGACAACTTTAGAAGGAATAAAGAAAAACTAGTTTAATTGTTCTGCTAAGTTTAAAGCTGAAAGAACTTTACTAAAGTGTTTTTCTGAACTTGAGCAGAACTCAGCTGGCCTTTTGAAGATAGGCATGCCTATTTATAAGTGAGCGATTTTCAGCATGCAGGTCATAACATATATATGAGATATATTCTTTCAATTTTGGAGTGCTTTTCATTAAAGATACCCAAGCTGGACACCTGTGAAGATTCATAATCCATTATTCATCTTGTGCATTTCTACAGTGCCTGTTGCCATAGTAACCAATTCAGAGCAAGATATGAGACAATAAACAAATCAGCTTGGAAAGACCACTATTAGCACGTACCTTGAATCATGATTATTGTACTATGATGAATGGGACAGTTGATGTTCTACTGAAACAAATGATGAATTAAGATTCTGTAAGACCCTGGAATAACATGCTATCAAGAGAGACTGCTGACATGCTTATGAAAGAAAAACTTGGGTTTAATGATGAGCTCCATCGTTCACTAGCTGTGCAACTTTGCCAGATTATTTAAACTGATATTTAGCTCCCATATTTAAAATCTGATATAATAATTTCTGCTGCAAACCTAGTGCCTTTATGTAAAGCAAATGAAAGGATTCTGCAAACAGTTTGTAGGGCGGGGCAAATGTGAGACAGTATTGTAAAATACACTTACGTGCATTGCTGTGTTTCATTTTAAGAATGTATGTATAAAATGAGACAAAAACTAGGCCTGGGTATCCAAAACTGATACTTCATGACATGATTAGCACTCTAACAGTATTCTCCTAAGTTAAACAACAAGCTTCCTTGTAGAGTCAGATTAGTTGTATAGAAACTTCCATTTAAGTGATGAATCCCCTATTTACATCTGGAATTACTTCCAGGGATTTTCAGTAAAACAAATAATTTTCTACAACTACTGGTTGCAACAAATAATTTCTGAGATCCCTTACTATTTTTGGTGGTAGTGGTGGTAGAAATAACTAAACTGTATAAGGTAATAGGCCAATTCATCTGTGAAGGAACTTGAAACATCAGCCTATATTTTAAAAAATTTATTGGAATGTAGTTGATTTAAAATGTTAGTTTCTGCTATATAGCAAAGTGAATCAGCTACATGTATACATACATCCCCTATTTTTTTGGATTTCCTTCCTATTTATGTCACCACAAAGCAAGAGTAGAGTTCCCTATGCTGTGCTATAGGTCCTTGTTGGGTTATTTATTTTATACATAGTGGTGTGTGTGTGTGTGTGTGTGTATGTCAGTCCCATTCTCCTAATTCATTCCAATCCAAACCCCACCCTTGCCCTGCTTATGATCCATACATTTGTTCTACGCCTGTGTCTCTATTTCTGCGTTGCAAATAAGTTCATCTATACCATTTTTCTAGATTCTGCATATATGCATTAATATATGTTATTTGTTTTTCTTTCTGAATTACTTTGCTCTGTATGATAGTCAGAGAAGGCAATGGCAACCCACTCCAGTACTCTTGCCTGGAAAATCTCATGGACGGAGGAGCCTGGTAGGCTGCAGTCCATGCGGTCGCTAAGAGTCGGACACGACTGAATGTCCTTGCTTTCACTTTTCACTTTCATGCATTGGAGAAGGGAATGGCAACCCACTCCAGTGTTCTTGCCTGGAGAATCCCAGGGACGGGGGAGCCTGGTGGGCTGCCGTCTACAAGGTCACACAGAGTTGGACATGACTGAAGCAACTTAGCAGCAGCAGCAGCAGTATGATATTCTCTAGGTCCATTCACATCTCTACAAATAGCACAATTCCATTCCATTTTATGGCTGAGTAATAGTCCATTGCATATATGTACATCTTTATCCTTTCCTCTGTTGATGGACATTTAGGTTGCTTCCATGTCCTAGTTATTGTAAATTGTGCTGCAATGAATATTGGGGTGCCTGTACCTTTTAGAATTATGGTTTCCTCAGGGTATATGCCCAGTAGTAGGATTGCTGGGTCATATGGTAGTTTTATTCCTGGACTTTTAAGGAATCTCCACACTAGAGTACATCATGAGAAATGCAGGGCTGGAGGAAGCACAAGCTAGAATCAAGATTTCTGGGAGAAATATCAATAACCTCAGATGTGCAGATGACACCACTCTTATGACAGAAACTGAAGAGGAACTAAAAAGCCGCTTGATGAAAGTGAAAGAGGAGAGTGAAAAAGTTAGGTTAAAGCTCAACATTCAAAAAACTAAGATTATGGCATCTGGTCCCATCACTTCATGGGAAATAGATGGGCAAACAGTGGAAACAGTGTCAGACTTTATTTTGGGGTGCTCCAAAATCACTGCAGATGGTGATTGCAGCCAGGAAATTAAAAGACGCTTATTCCTTGGAAGGAAAGTTATGACCAACCTAGATAGCATATTAAAAAGCAGAGACATTACTTTGCCAACAAAGGTCCGTCTAGTCAAGGCTATGGTTTTTAAAGTGGTCATGTATGGATGTGAGAGTTGGATGGTGAAGAAAGCTGAGCGCCGAAGAATTGATGCTTTTGAACTGTGGTGTTGGAGAAGACTCTTGAGAGTCCCTTGGGCTGCAAGGAGATTCAACCAGTCCATCCTAAAGGAGATCAGTCCTGGTTGTTCATTGGAAGGACTGACATTGAAGCTGAAACTCCAATACTCTGGCCATCTCATGCGAAGAGTTGACTCATTGGAAAAGACCCTGATGCTGGGAAGGATTGGGGGCAGGAGGAGAAGGGGACGACAGAGGATGAGATGGCTGGATGGCATCACTGACTCGATGGACATGAGTTTGGGTAAACTCCGGGAGTTGGTGATGGACAGGGAGGCCTGGTGTGGTGCGATTCATGGGGTTTCAAAGAGTCGGACAAGACTGAGCGACTGAACTGAACTGAACACTCTTCTCCATAGTGGCTGTATCAATTTGCATTCCCATCAACAGTGCAAGAGGGTTCCCTTTTTGCCACACCCTATCCAGCATTTATTATTTGTAGACATTTTGATGATGGACATTCTTACCAATGTGAGGTGGTACCTCATTGTGGCTTTGATTTACATTTCTCTGAACATTAGTGATATTGAGCATCTTTTCATGTGTTTGTCATCCATCTGTGTGTCTTCTTTGGAGAAATTTCTATTTAGGTCTCCTGTCCATTTTTTTATTTTGTTGTTTGCTTTTTTAATATTGAGCTGCATGAGCTGTTTGTATATTTTGGAGATTAATAAAGTGTCAGTTTTTTCATTTGCAAATAGTTTCTCCCATTCGGAGGGCTGTCTTTTTATCTTGTTTATGGTGTCCTTTGCTGTACAACAATTTTTAAGTTTCATTAGGTCCCATTTGTTTACTTTGGTTTTTCTTTTCATTATTCTAAGAGGTGAGTCAAAGAGCATCTTACTGTGACTTATATTAAAGTGTGTTCTGCCTATGTTTTCCTCAAGCAGCTTTTTAATGTCTAGCCTTACATTTAGGTCTTTAGTCCATTTTAGGTTTATTTTGTGAATGGTGTAAGGGAGTAATGTAATTTCCTTTTTTTTACATGTAATTGTCTGGTTTGTTCAGCACCATTTACTGAAAAGACTATTTTTTCCACATTGTATATTCTTGCCTCCTTTGTCAAAAATTACGTGACGATAGATGTATGGGTTTGTCTTTGGGCTTTCTATCCTGTTCCATTGATCTATATTTCTGTTTTTGTGACAGTATCATGCTCTCTTGATTACTGTAGCTTTGTAATATAGTCTGAATTCAGGAATCCTGATTCCTCCAGCTTTGTTATACCATTTTTTTTTCAAGATTACTTTGGATATTTGGGGTCTGTTGTTTTTCCATACAAATTGTAAAATTTTTGTTTTAATTCTGTGACAAATGCTATTGGTAATTTGATAGAAACTGCTTTGAACCTGTAGATTGCTTTGGGTACTATAGTCCTTTGGAAAATATTGATTTTTCCAATCCAAGAACGTGGTCTATCTCTTCACCTATTTGTGTCATCTTTGATTTCTTTACTCAGTATCTTATAGTTTTCTGAGTACAGGTCTTTTGCCTCCTTATGTAAGCTTATTCTTAGGTATTTTATTCTTTATGATGTGATGATAAATGGTATTGCTTCCTTAATTTCTTTCTGATCTTTTGTTGTTAGTGTATAGGAATGCAAGAGATTTCTGTGTTAACTTTGTATCCTGCAACTTTACTCAATTTATTGATTAGCTCTAGTAGAATTGGCTCTAGTGGCATCTTCAGGATTTTCTAAGTATAGTATCATGTCATCTGCAGTGACAGTTTTACTCCTTTTCCAATTTATTTGACTCCTTTTATTTATTTTTCTTTTCTGATTGCCTTGGCTAGGACTTCCAAAACTATGCTGAATAATAGTGGTGAGAGTGGACATCCTTGTCTTCTTCCTGATCTTTGAGGAAATGTTTTCCACTTTTCCACCACTGAGAAGGATGTTTGCTGTGGGTTTGTCACATATGGTCTTTATTACGTTGAGGTAGGTTCCCTCTATGCCCACTTTCTAGAGGGTTTTTATCATAAATGGTGTTGAAATTTGTCAAGAGCATTTTCTGTATCTATTGAGATGATCATATGGTTTTATTCTTTAATTTGTTAATGTGATGTATCACATTAATTAATTTGCATATATTGAAGAATCCTTGCATCTCTAGGATAAACCCCACCTGATCATATTGTGTGATCCTTTTAATGTGTTGTTGTATTCTGTTTGCAAGTATTTTGTTGAGGATTTTTGCATCTGTATTCATCAGCGATATTGGTCTGTTGTCATCTTTGTTTCTACTGCTCATGTATAAGCAATACACAGTGTTGTAAATCAACTGATGCAGTTTTAACATTTGGGACTCCCTTCTTGGCAGTGTGATATAGTTGAAAAAATAGTACTGGGTGTCAAATTTAAGTCCTATCACATACTATGTCTTGGGTGAGTCATTTAACATCTTTTTAAGAGAAACTCATCTCTAAAATAGAAATGAGAGCATTCTCTTTGTAGAGCTCTATGAGGCAAAGTGATAATGTACGTAAAGCAACTAGCATTCAACAAATAATAGCTGTTACGATTAACCTTGATCTAGTTTTTAGTGACATAGCTTTTATTTAATGGAAATAAATCTGATTTTAAATTTATTCTGAACACAGAAGCTAACCTTGATCTTATTGCACAAATGAAACAAAAATGCATACTAGTAATGATTAAGAATATTATCAGCCAAAATATTCAAGGTTTTTCAATCATTGTACAGCTTATCAAACTTGGAACATTAGATAGCATTTTTGTATATTCATCTGCAGTTGGGTTCACATTATAGAAAGCGTATGTTCCCCCAAGTAGATTTTTGGAACACATGCAATTTGGGAAACTGCTACAGTCACTTCCTTACTATGTGACTGGGAAAGCATATCTGGCAGACTGTAGGAGAAAGTTATCATCTTCAAAATAAAGATAGTGGTTACAACTACTAATTCATAAGGATGTCAGTTCCTCTGTGAAGACTTCCAGGAAGGATGAATCTTTGTTTCCTCTTCACTCCCATGTGCTATGTTTGCATTTCTATCATAGAACTCAGCAAACTCTTTCATGTATTGTAGTCAGTTGTAAACATGATGTTTAAATTCACAGGACTAATATAGATCACTCTCATTTCCCACACTTCCATCCACAGGAGGAAAGGGAGAATTCAGGAACTTAAGATAATGCAACAAGTCCCCCTTTCTCTAGTTTCCACATCATCCTTGCCACTTTGAAGTTGGGGAGAGGCAGGAGTAGATCTCTGCTTGTTTCTGGGAAAATAGAAAGATAGATATACTTCTCTCCCTGGCAATGCTCATAGTTTTACCACTTTAGTTTGCCTTAAGATCATCCAGATTACTCTCATTATGCCTTCTTTTCTGCTTACACCATAAGAAGCCCAGGACTCCTTGGTTATCCTTGAGTTCCCAACTCTAATCTTACAAGATACTAAGAGCAGTGATTAAACTTCCTTCTTAAAACACCTCTCACTATCACTCTATATAAATATTCCCTTTTTTTTTCTACATAGCACTTATCAACACTGGATATTTTCCTTATTTCTTTAGTGTCTATATCTCTGCATTAGATTGTAAGATTCCTCAGGTCAGGTATTTTCTAGTGTTTTATTTATGACTCTTATTCTCAATGCTTGGAATTGTGCCTGTCATGTAGTAAGTGCTCAGTACATATTTGTTGAATGAATATTGAATCAACAGTAAATTTCCTGCCCTCAAAGGCTGCATCCTATTTGTAATTGTCTCTGTCTCACTGCATTGGATATTAGACATTCAATAAATGTATATTGTATTGAAATAAGTTGAACATCTCTACTAATCTAAGTCTTTGGATTCTTCCAACTATGCTGACATTACACACTGGGGAACAGACCAACTGAAATACTGCAGTTCATATAATGTACATGTAGACTATGAACATTAACTTAGAACCTCAAATAATTTCATGGTGAAGAACTGGGAGTAGGAAAAAAAGGTCAAAGTATATAGCATCTATTTTTTACTACTTTTTTTTTAGTCTGTAACAAAACTGACTATACTAGAACCACTTCCAAAATTTAATAAAAATATAATACAATATACATCTAGCCCATGAGAAAATAGGGAATGATGAGAAATCTTAAGCAGCAGGAATCTCCATACTTCACTGTACATTAGCAACAATCAGACATCTACTCATAGACCCCAAATTACCCAATTAAAAAGGTCCTAAAAAATATGTCCATGGCCTGGTTATCGTGAGAAATGAAGACTTGCCTGACTGGTAAAGAGGAAAACATAGCTTGCAGGAAGAATCAGTTGCTATGCATAAACCTAGTAGGTAAAGGTTTTTTAAAAAATTAACTGTTTTCTTTGGACAATCTTTCCAGGAATGTCAAAACCATTTGGAGTCTTTCATCAGAAAAAAAGTTGCTGTTGTTCAGTTGCTCAGTCATGTCCGACTCTTTGCGACCCCATGGACTATAGCACACCAGGCTTCCCTGTTCTTCACCATCTCCTGGAACTTGCTCAAACTCATGTCCATCCAGTCAGTGATGCCATCCAACCATCTCATCCTCTGTCATCCCCTTCTCCTCCTGCCTTCAATCTTTCCCAGCATTAGGGTCTTTTCTAATGAGTCAGCTCTTCGCATCAGGTAGCTAAAGTATTGCGGCTTCAGCTTCAGCGTCAGTCCTTCCAGTGAATATTCAGTATTGATTTCCTTTAGGATTGACTGGTTTGATCTCCTTCCAGTCCAAGGGACTCTCGTGAGTCTTCTCCAACACCACAGTTCAAAAGCATCAGTTCTTCGGAGCTCAGCCTTCTTTATGGTCCAACTCTCACATCCACACATGACTACTGGAAAAACCACAGCTTTAAAAAAAAAAAGTTAAATAGAAATAAAACAAACCACTGACTGAAATGAGAAAATTCTAATATGTTGATAAACATATGAACATTTAAGGTTTGGTATGGGTCCTTCTGAATAAACTCAAAAAAAAAAAAGAGGTATTTACTGAAGTATTTAAGATCTATGTATATATAGCACATTTTGGTATCTGCAGCTCTGCTTATTTTGACTAAGTTTTAAGGAAATATTTTTTGTTGTAATTTTTTGCTCTTTACAATGTGACTTTATTTTCTCTATTTTGTTAAGCTAATTCTTATGTCCAAAAAAATGTGCAAGAAAAACATTGTTGTACATGTTAGCAGTTTCTAGATTTATATGCTTTCAATGTCTATGGGCATTTAAAGATAAATTACAAAGCTAAAAAGGTAGAAATAACTTTATAAAGGTTCTTAATGATGGATTTTAAAATTTCTCAGATCTATAGCAAATTACTCTTAGGTAGCAGTCACACTGTCATAAGCTAAAATTAATACAAATCCCAAAACTCATGCATGGAGGGAGTAGTGCTCATTGGTTGGAGCCCAGAATCAGGTCTCTTCTCCTGGGCTTTAATCCCAGCACTGTGACTAAGAGTAAGTCATAACCATTTTAACCCCATTGTGCCTCAGTTTCTGAATTTTTTATAGGGAAATAATGCTGACCTACCTTTCTGAGCCTTAGAGATTTAAGGATGAAATATTACTGCTCTTGGAAATATGAGCTCCAATACTGCTAATTATTATTACAAAAATAAATGCATGTTCATCATATGGTAATTTAAGCAGAATGAGGTTGGGGAAAGGAGATTCTCAGAGCTCTTTTGTGTCAGTTAAATGAGTCCTCTTCGTTTAGTCCGTTCCCTAATAACAGTTGGTTGAACATAAGATTTGCAAACAGTACTATGATGAAAAGACTAGCAGAGAGAAGATTAAAAGAAAAATTCTCTGTTTTATGACTCATCTAGATTACGGGGCAGCAATCTAGCTCATGGCAACATCTTGATACCAAAGACCTGCACGTTCATAATCAGAATTTACAAACTACCAAGGCAACCTGCAGAGAGTCATTTCTACCAAATGTGTCAGTCCCACAGCCAGTTAGTCATGTCGACATGACTTTATTAGCATCCCTCCAAAATCTAAGCTGCATATAAGGCTGAAGAACTTGCTGTGAAATTAAAAACAGTCCCTTCTTGCACAACTTCTTGCTAATTAGTATTATTATGCCAATCTTATTATACAATATCCTCTCTGCATGACAGTGATCAAAGATAGACAGAAGCAGTATATCAAACTGGCACTTGAGAATTTCTTGGGTTCTACTTCACATAAGCTCCCTGCTTCTGCCAAATAAACATGTATATCTTTATTATTGTGTTGTATGGTAGACGTACATAGGGATTTTTAGGCACTAGGATAGAGATAATATTGTTTTCTGGTAGGGTCATCAAACAGGCTGGTCATGGAACAATAGAGGACTTAAGTGGGCATTGGTTTCAAAGAGCATAGAGGGAACCTGCCAGACTAATTTCAGTGCATGAGAGGATGACTTAAAACAGTAACTCAAGAGTTTTATCCAAATTAATGGGCAACAAAACAGAAATAATTAAGGCAGAATTGTATTAAAGTGGCACGGGGGCAATATGAGAAAATATTTGTTGGATATACACAATAGGCAACAACACAGAGAGAAGACATTTGATTCACCTGTTTCAAGGGGTCATTTTGAAGTTATCTTTAAAAATTATCTGATTGGGGACTTCTGCGGTGGTACAGTGGATAAGAATCCACCAGCCAATGCAGGGGACATGAGTTTGATCCCTGATCTGAGAAGATCCCATGGAGTAACTAAAGCCTGGTGCCACAACTACCGGAGCCTGCACACTCTAAGGCCTGTGAGCCACAACCACTGAGCCTGTGTGCTGCAACTACTGTAGCCCACACCTCTAGAGCCTGTACTCCGCAATAAGAGAAGCCACCACAATGAGAAGCCTGCACACCACAATGAACATTAGCCTCTGCTCACTGCAACTAGAGAAACGCCTGAGCAACAACAAAGACCCAGCACAGCCAAAAATAAGTAAGAAAATAAATAATTAAAAAATTGTCTGATTGAAAGCTTTTTTAAAAATCAGAGGCTGAAATAGCATGAGAATGATTTTGCCTCCAGCTTTCCTCCTTGCTACCCATCCTTTACTGGGTTACTACAATGACTTTTTACCTAAAATACATATTTATCATGTGGCGCCCCACCTTGAAATTCTTCAATGGTTCCTCTTTTCTTAAAACACAAAGTCTAAACTTCTTAACTGTGATTGTAAAACGACTCTAAAATCTAGTCCCTGGCTCATCACTTAATATTTGCTGCTTAGAACTTTTTCTCATTCCCATGACCTTCAGGATAAAGATCAAAATGCTCAGCAGGAGGTCAATGCCTACCTTCTAGCCTCCTAGACTACTACAGCAGGATTCTCAAGGATTTTCATATCTTTATGCTTTGCAGATGTCATTTTCTCTGTGTCTAAAAAACCAGTCCATCCTACAGGATTCCATGTTTAAACATTGCTTCCTCTGTGAATTTTTTTCTAGCTATCTGTTCCACTAATAACCCTTGCCCCACCATCATCATCACCACAAAACCAGGAAAAAATAGTCACACTCTTCTTAATGCACCTAAACTAATTTATATAGACATGCCCATCACATTTCATAAATGATAAGAGGTACATATTTACTTATATGCCTGCTTCTCCCTCTAGATTGGTGTTTTCCAAACATTTTTGATAACACACACCTATCAATAACAGATATTAATTATGTACTCCAAATATATTTATTAACATATAAATTCCATATAATGCTGTTGTACCAATAATTTCATGCATCTGTGCTCAGTCATGTCTGACTCTTTTGTGACCCCAGGATTGTGGTCTGGCAGGCTCTTCCGTCCCTGAGATATTTTGGCAAGAATATGCAGTGGGTTGTCATTTCCTCCTCCAGGGGACCTTCTTGACCCTGCATCTCCTGTGTCTCTGGCATTGGTAGGCTGATTATTTACCAGTGAGCCAGCCGGGAAGCCCTTCCAATATGTTATGTACATATAAAACATAAAAATAAAAGCAAAAAAGATGAATGACATATGAAAACAAATTCTATTCATCTAATATTGCTTTGCACAGCCCTCACTAGAATGCATGCACCCCTCTTTGACTTAGCTTATAATAACAAGAATGATAATACAACAAGTTTTGATATATTAATATATATATATTAGATTAATTCAACAAATGTTAATAAGTGCCAAGTCTATGTCATATACTGATCTAAACAATGGAAATACAGCAATGAGTAGGACAGATTCCTGTTTTTGAACTTGTATGCTGGAGAGAGGGATGAACAAGAAACAAGATAATTGCATAACTTCACTGTAAACACTTGAAGGAATGATGTATAGTATAGTAAGAAATAACAGTCTTCAAAATTTGGAAGACGTGGTTCAAATTCATGGTTGACTATTCACAAGTTCCATGACCTTGGGCAAATAACTTGTTTACTTTGAACTTAAGTTTCTTGTAAAATGAGGATAAGTCCCATCTCAATAGTATGCTTTAAGAGTTTAGAAGGCTAATGGTTAAAGTTTCTAGCATAAATGTCTAATTGGTAATACTTTTATAAGGACTTTACCATCCCAAATGACTCCTCCTTCATTGCTAACACCTCCCCTCAAAAATGTGCATTCCATCTGGGAGACCATTCCTCTGTTTAGGCTATATTCATCTCTAGATATTTTGCTTCTTTAGGTAGATTTATTCCTAAGTATTTTATTCTTTTCATCTCAATGGTGAATGGGATTGTTTCCTTAATTTCTCTTTCTGTTTTCTCATTGTTAGTGTATAGGAATGCAAGGAATTTCTGTGTATTAATTTTAACACCTTTCTAAATAACAATGATGAGTTTTTACCACATAATCTTAATTGTAAAAATTTGCTACCTGCCCACTCTCCTTCAGGACAGAGGCTTTCTAAATTGCTGGCTTTACAATCACAGGTCTCTGAAGCCGATGGTTTTTCTGCTTTTCCAGTTTTAAGAAACCCTGATGCTCAAGGGCACGTAATACCTCAATATAAGGCTATTAACTTTTATCCCATGCAACAAATAAAAAAGACTCTTGCTATGTATGGCCCACATTCTCAAGTACAGTGCCCTCCTTTGTTGCATAAGCAAGTAAAAACAGTGGCCCTTAAGGTTTGGGAGCGAATTATTCCTCAAGGGGAGCCTACAGGTAGCTACACTAAAATATTGCAGGGACCTAATGAAACGTATGCTGATTTTTTAGTTAGATTACAAACTGCTATTTCCCATACTGTAATTGGAGAAGAAGCTAAAAGACAATTAGAGAAACTACTTGCTTCAGTTCAGTTCAATTCAGTTCAGTCACTCAGGAGATTGCAAATCAGGAATGCCAAATGACCATAGCTCCTATTTGGGAGGCAGGGACTATTATAGATTATTTGAAGGTTTGTCTCAATCTAGGATCAGAAACTCAAATGATGGAAATGCTAGATGAAACAATGGTTGCTGCCCTTAAAAAGAGAAATGAAAGATGTTTTTACATCTAGAGATAAAAGCCATTTAAAAAGGGATTGCTCTAAGGAGGTTAATAATAACCCCCCCGCCCAAAATCTGCCCTCGCTACCATAAAGGAATGCATTGGGCCAAAGATTGTAAATCTAGATTTGACATTGAAGGGAAACCTATTCCAGGAAACTCCAAGCAAGAGACCCCCCAGGTCGCCTCCAACAATAACCAGGGAAAAATTCCATCTTTTCCCTCAAACCCTCAAACAGTCCCCTCTCCAATACCTACCAGACTGTTTGAAGCCCTGCCCCCACAAACTTGGTCTTTTACTTGGTCCGCTCTAGTTTGACTTCTAAAGGAATTACTGTTCACCCTGGAGTAATTGATTCAGATTATAGAGGAGAAATTCAAATTGTGATGTCATCCCAGATTTTATGGCAATTTAAAAAGGGAGACAAAATGGCTCAATTATTTCTTTTACCAGAATTTCTATTACAACCTTAAAAATGTATGGACTGATAGATGCCCCCCTTAATTTAATAGGGAGAAACTTACTTATGCAATGGCAGACTCAAATTTGCATTCCACATTTTTCCTAGGGGTCACTGCTCATTTAACAAACAATGCATTTATTAAAATAACTTGAAAAAATGACGAGCCTATTTGGACAGAACAGTGGCCCCTCACGAAAAAGAAATTACAGGCGGCTAAAAAACGTATAGATACACAACTGGAATTAAAACATATTAAAAAAATCTTGTTCCACGTGTCAATACTACATAGCTAAAGCCCTTAGGTGATATAAATTAGATTAGACTTTCTTTAGGCATTACTAATTACCAACTAAATAACCTATTTGATACTTTAAAAGGAGATCCTGATTTAAATAGCCCTCGTTCGTTTTCTCAAAAGGCATGAGAAGAACTCTATTTAGTACAAAATAAATTACAACAACAATTTCTTACTCACATTGTTGTAGCCAAGCGTTCTGGGAAACAAACTCACTCAGAAGGACAATGCAGATAGTGGAGTGCAGTTTATTACATAGGCGGGCCCAAGGCTGAGTCTTCTCTTAGCCAAGAAACCTGACCAGCATTTGTGAAAATCTTTGATACTCCATGTGTACGTGTCCGAACTCACCATTCCAAATTCCTTGAAACTTACATAAACTAGGAAGGGTAAATGCAATCACAGTAATCCCATCATTCGTGTGTTGTGTGTTCAAACAGTTAAACAATTGGCCAATAATCAATAAGCCCAAGGTTACACTCCGAGAGGTACAGAAAAATTTATGGCCTGTCTGGAGACAGGGGTGATTAGTGTATATTTTCTAAAAATTAGAAAAAGGGGGAATACACAGGAACAGTACTGTCTCCCCTATCTAAAGCAGACTTTACTGGAATACAGCTTTATTTGTTTTAAATTTTTTAAATTTTCCACAGAGAGATATTTTAACTAGAGCAGAAAAACATTTTGAGGAATTGAAGGACACTTCTCTTCCTCTGCCCATTTGGTACCAAGACGGGTTAACAAAACAATGGAAATCTGGGAAACTAATCTTACAGGGAAAGGGGTATTGTATCTCCCCAGAAGGATCCAACGAACTCACATAGCTTCCTCTTCAGAAAATTGGACTCAAGGGGGCCCCCAGCCTTCAAAACAGAGACGAAACAACAAAAACCCCAGGAGGAAGAAATTCCAATAGGGGCCATGGCAGCTCTAAAGATCTCCAGGAAGCGCCACCCTCGGCGACATCAACCTTATAACCTCCCCACTTGGGGACAAATAAAAAACCTTACTAATAGAACTGAAAATTTGGTCTCTCAACAGGGAATGCCGCAGAATCCAGAAAACATTTTCCTAGCCATGCTTAGCTTGGTCGCTTGTGCCACCCCCTCGCCCGAGGCAAATTAATCATTCATACCCAACCCCTTTTTTACTACAGGTGGTAAAATGGATGGAGAGAACATCAATTGTTTCTACTAACGACTCTATAGTATGCCTTCTCCCAAGAGCATTAAAGGGCCCTCACACCCTGAAGTAGAAGAAAAAACTAATTAACATTTCTCTAGGTTATGAAGTCCTCCCTTTGTGCATGAGACAAACAGAATTTCAACAAACTTGAGCTTTTGCCCTGCCTCCCAAAAAAGACTTTTGGACTTTGCTTAAATTGTAAACCATAGTTACACTACAAAACCTTAGGAAAAGAATTCATTACCATGACAAAGGTCTTCTTGAGTGACTTAGAAAAATCTCCCCACCTAGCCTTCAAATCAATAAACAGAGTGGGCCTAAACTATGAGACACCTGGAAACTTGTTGCGAACCCCTAAAAACTTAAAACTTGGAACGGACATTTTACAAAGACATGCTAATAAGACTTTACCTTCTGTAACCTGTATTAATTGCTAACTATATACTTGTTAAAAAATGATTCTCTTTTGATTGTGATTGAGATTCTACTCAATATTGTGTTACTCCTGTTCAATTGAATTACAGTACCTACAACTGGGTACAAGTCAAAATTCATTTATGAAACATACATAATAATGCCTCGCTGGATGTACAAAAAGAACTCCTTGTTAAAACGTCTGCCTTCTTTCAGTAATCTAGAGACTTTAGCTGAGCAACTAGCAGTTTAATTATCTGGGCTAAACCCACGAAGTTGATTTCAAAATATTATTCACAGCATCGGGTCTGAAACTGTAACTTTGGTGTTTGTCTTGGTGACTTTATTTGTTGTTTACCATTGCCTTTCTATAAGATTGGTTTATACTAAACAAACTCATATGGTCAGGACCTTTTTTACAAATATAATAAAACAGGGGGGGTTGTCAGGATACATTTAACAGGAGGCTTCCCGTGTGCTGTTTTCAGTCTTGCATGAATTCTATGTGCCTTAACATCACCTGAATACAGGTGCCAGAGAGCTGGCAAGCCAGCTTTCGGGAATAATAGAAATTCATGTATCTCATTCGTATGGAAATTCCATACGGTGAACAGCAGCCATTTATAACTCTCTTCCCTTCTGATATGTAAAGTAACTTTTACAACCCCCTCCCTTGAGAATGATTCTAGCCTCTGGCTTTCTAGATGACTTGTTAGATTTTGGATCCCTGTCTCTGCTAAAAAGGGCTATCTTGTAAGAGAGTATATATATGCCCACAATATGTTAAACAAACGCCTTTGTTCCATCAGAGCACTGGTCTCCGTGTCTCTCTCTCTCTCTCTCTCTCTCTCTCTCTCTCTCCATCTGTCCCCTTCATGTGGCTCAACCTCTTTTCTTCCTTCTTTCACTTTCTTATCAGTCGACTACTGTACCCCCAAGTTCTGGTCCATTAAAGGACCACAACAGAATCCCAAAGGGTTTGAGTTGTCATGTTTTCATTTTAATTTGTTCCTATGTATATTTTGATTTCCTTTTTGATTTCTTCCATGATTTGTTGGTTATTCAGAAGCATGTTATTTAGCCTTCATATGTTTGTATTTTTAATAGTTTTTTTCCCTGTAGATGATATTTAATCTTACCACAATGTGATTAGAAAATATGCTTGAAGTGATTTCAATTTTTTTGAATGTACTGTGGATAGGTTTATGGCCCAGGATAGGGTATATCCAAAATCACTGCTGATGGTTATTGCAGCTATGAAATTAAAAGACACTTACTCCTTGGAAGGAAAGTTATGATCAACCTATATAGCATATTTAAAAGCAGAGACATTACTTTGCCACCAAAGGTCTATCTAGTCAAGGCTATGGTTTTTCCAGTGGTCATGTATGGATGTGAGAGTTGGACGGTGAAGAAAGCTGAGTGCTGAAGAATTGATGCTTTTGAACTGTGGTGTTGGAGAAGACTCTTGAGAGTCCCTTGGACTGCAAGGAGATCCAACCAGTCCATCCTAAAGGAGATCAGTCCTGGGTGTTCATTGGAAGGACTGATGTTGAAGCTGAAACGCCAATACTTTGGCCACCTCATGTGAAGAACTGACTCATTGGAAAAGACCCTGATGCTG
The DNA here is from genome assembly GCA_024291935.2 of Okapia johnstoni. NCBI lineage: Eukaryota > Metazoa > Chordata > Mammalia > Artiodactyla > Giraffidae > Okapia > Okapia johnstoni. Next base: position 69,257,990 of record CM044305.1, on the reverse strand, counting down.
GGAAGGATTGGGGGCAGGAGGAAAAGGGGACGACAGAGGATGAGAGGGCTGGATGGCATCACCGACTCGATGGACGTGGGTTTGGGTAAACTCCGAGAGTTGGTGATGGACAGGGAGGCCTGGCGTTCTGCGATTCATGGGTTCACAAAGAGTCAGACACGACTGAGCGACTGAACTGAGCTGAACTGATGATATATCCTGGAGAATGTTCCATGTGCACTTGAGAAAAAGGTGAAATCCATTGTTTTGGGGTGAGATGTCCTCAGTTCAGTTCAGTTGCTCATCTCTAGGTTAGAAAATATGTCATTTTGTGCCACTGTGCTTGAACTATAATAAACATTCCTTAAATGCTTGTCAAATGAACAAATAATGATATGTGTTTAATCAATCAGTAATGGAAAACCAATCCAGCCATTTCCCAATCCATTCTCCCAAACACTGTTTTTAAGTCATATAAAATTAGGTTGAAGTATTTTTTTAAAGAGGAGATTTGAGAATTTTTAACTTGAGTCTTTCTAAAATAGGTAATATCTCAAGTCATTTTTCAGTGAGTACACCATAAACCAGATGCATGATGAAACATCAAAGTTTAACACCTTCACTTTCTGAACATTACTATTGACCTTCACTTTATTCAGTGAGTTCCCTCTCTTTCAGAAACATAGATCTTCTTCAGTAATAAAGTGATTGTTCATAGTTTAATGGATAATTGCCAATAGGGTAGAGATGGCCTAGTACATGTGTCATGTGTGTATGTTAGTTGCTTAGTTTTGTCTGATTCTTTGCAACCCCCAGAATACTGGAGTGGGTAGTCATTCCCTTCTCCAGGGGATCTTCCCAACCCAGAGATCAAACTCAGATCTCCTACATTTCAGGCATATTCTTTACCCATCTGAGAGATCCCATCTGCCACCAGGAAAGCCCAAATCAGAACCCTAATCAGTGGCCTAATAGCAAAAAAACCCATTGATTCCTTCTTAGGTTGGGAGTTACTGTTTGTCTGAGCACATGGGTAAATTGAGCTTTTGCTAATTCTCTTCAACTATCTGATTTCCCCAAAATAAATGTAAGTTAGTGTTTCCTAAAGAAGTACACCCCAGAATGACCTATAGCATCAGGATTTTAAAGTATAATTGTCACAATATTAATCCAGTTTCCATTTTAGACTCTGGAGAATTTAATTTTTCAACTAAACTTTTAATTTAGATATAATAATGAATTTACATTCTGCTGCAAGAAATAATACTGAGAGATTCCATACCTTTTACCCAGTTAGCTCCACTTGTACAATTTTTTAAAGGATAACATTCTTCAAAACAAAATGGAGTTTAATAAAATTTCAGAAGACATTATTACACTTGATACCTTACTTTAAGTCACTGTGAATGTTTAGCAATGATTTTGAAAGGGTATAACATGAGAAGAATGAGAACTCAGTCATCTTCTGATCTTCTCTTATCCATATACTCATCTTGTTCTGCTTCTTACCCCCGATGACCTTCATGCCATTGCTTATGCTACGGCCACCATCACACTCACACCTCTTCACACCTCTTCCAAATACTGTGTCCTCCTCAGAGTCTAGACTAAGTTCTTTCCCCTGACTTAACAGAACTTATTAATTATAACCCAATTTTAGCCAATTCAAATCTCTTTGAGAGGAGACAGAGTAAAATTTATATATGACTAAAAAGCATATTAAATGACAAAAAGCACATGTATTAAGTCCAAGCAAACTGCCATAACAAAATACAGTAGACTGGGTGACTTCAGCAACAAAATTTATTTTCTCACAGTTCTGGAGGCTGGATGTCCAAGATCAGGGTGCCATTAGAGTTGGATTCTGTGCTCTTCCATGTTTGAAGACAGTTGCCTACTTGCTATGAGCTAACATGATCTTTCATCCTTGAGTTTCAGTGGCAAGAGATCTCTCTCTCATCACAATGCTGTCTTCTTACAAGGACACCAATCCTTATATTAGCACCTCACTTTTATGACCTCTTTTAACTTTAGTTAGCTCCCTGAAAACCTTTCTCCAAATATAATCACATTGGGCATTAAGTCTTCAATATATGAATATGGGGAGGGGGCTTAGTTCAGTCCATAGCAGTGTGCTGCTGGTTTGAAAAATAATCATGTACTGCATATTAACATCTTTCTTATTTCCTCATGCATATTTAAAAAGAATAACTCATTATTATTTGAATTACAATAAAACTAATCTTCCTATAACTTTTAAAAGCAATATCTAAAGTGATACTACACCAAAAGAAAATTAAAAAAATAAATAATTCCACTGCCCAAATTGATCAACTGCTAATATATTGTTGAATATACTTTTAGGCATTTTTCACTGTATACATTTGAAATACAGTTTCTACTGAATGCAAATCACTTCTGTTTCATTGTAATGTCAAAAAATCATAAAGTCTAACCATTAGCACTCAGGGATTATCTGTACAAATATCTACAAATGCCAGCGATATAATGGAGAAGGCACTGGCCACCCACTCCAGTACTCTTGCCTGGACAATCCCATGGATGGAGGAACCTGGTAGGCTGCAGTCCATGGTGTCGCTAGGAGTGGGACACAACTGAGCGACTTCACTTTCACTTTTCACTTGCATTCATTGGAGAAGGAAATGGCAACCCACTCAAGTGTTCTTGCCTGGAGAATCCCAGGGACGGGGGAGCCTGGTGGGCTGCCGTCTATGGGGTCGCAGAGTTGGACACGACTGACACAACTTAGCAGCAGCAGCAGCAATGTAGAAGATATCTATCCCACCAATTATGAAATTATTATCTTAAAATATTTGACAATTGTATAGGCCAACAAATATTTTCCCATTTTAATTTCCATAGTATTGATTACTGCTATAATTAAACATTTTTTCATATCTTATTGGGAGTTCATATATTGTGTTTTGAACTTCCCTGTTCATATCCTTTGCTCACTTAAAAAAATCAGTATGCTTCTCCTTTCTTTGCTTTGTTATATAGTAATTTCTTGAATTGTTACTGGTATTTTACTGAGCATTTACAAAATTTTTAATTAATTTGTCTTTATTAAAGTATAGTTGATTTAAATATTATATTATTTTTAAGGGTAAAACAAAGTGATTCAAATTTTTATAGCTGATATACAATTCAAAGTTATCATAAAATATTGGCTGTATTCCCTGTTTTGTACAATATATCCTTGTAGCTTATGTATTTTATACATAATAGTTTATACCTTTTAATCCCTTCTCCCCTTCTCTTTCCCCACTGGTAACCACTAGTTTGTTCTCTATATCTGTGTGTCTTTTTCTGTTTTTTTCACCACACATTTTTAGGAAACAAAACCCTTCCTTTCATAACCAAATGATGATGTCACTAGTAAAATGTCTGCACTACTTCTGTGACCTAAAATATGATCTCATTCTGTCTTGTTTACCCAGCATCAAGTTCATTTATGAAGATTCTAGTTTAAATAGGTAAATATTGGAAGTCTCATTGCATCCTGTCTCTGATTCTAAAGCCACATCTTGTGTAGAAAACTCAAATTATTTAATTAGAAATCTTATCTCCTATCATAAAAAATATTTTCCAGAATTTATAAGCATTGTTTAGAAACTAATTTATAATGTAATCTCACTGGGAGCTTTTAAGTATCATTGTAGAGAAAAATGCAAATTTTTATAAATAACACATCTTAATATAACCTGATTTGTAAAGTAAGTAAGTGTGAGTTAAACTAAATTTATTTTATATATTAACTAATAGACATTTTTATTAAAATGGAATTGTAAGTTGGAGATAAAATAAAAAGAAAATTAGTGGCCTTTAGTCACTCAGTTTATAAGACAGCTCAGCAATATTTTCATGTATTTCAAATATCTTAGTTTGGTTCTTAAGACTTGTAAATCTTGACATATTCAATATATTCTATTTATTATGTGTATCTTAGTAGCAGCATTCAATTGATCCATGTAATATATCCTTTAATAAGTCGCTCTTAATGTTCTCAGGATAATCTTTCCAAATTAATCATAAGCATAAGAAATTCCATGATTAACAAATACTTAGAAACTATAAATATTGTGGTACACATTAAGATTTATGATTGAGGAGAACTTCCAATCTGACATTAATAGTTTAGGATACTGATTCTAGTATGCTATAACCTTAGGAGCTAGATGACTAAACATCTCTCTTCCCTCTGCAAGCCTCCATACTCTTCATGTATAAAATTCATTGAGTTTGTTTAGATGATCACTGTGCTGGTTCATTTTATGTGTCAGTTTCTCTAGCCTATTGTTGTTGTTGTTCAGTTGCTAAGTTGTGTTCGACTCTTTGCAACCCCATGGATTGCAGCACTCCAGGCTTCCTTGTCCTTCACCATCTCCCAGAGTTTGCTCAAACCCATGTCCATTGAGTCAGTGATGCCATCCAACCATCTCACCCTCTGTTGTCCCCTTCTCCTCCTGCCCTCAATCTTTCCCAGCATCAGGGTCTTTTCCAATGAGTCAGCTCTTCATGTCAAGTGGCCAAAGTATTGGAGTTTCAGCTTCAGCATCAGTCCTTCTAGTCAATATTCAGAGTTGATTTCCTTTAGGATGGACTGGTTTGATCCCCTTGCTGTCCAAGGAACTCTCAAGAGTCTTCTTCAGCACCACAATTTGAAAGCATCAGTTCTTTGGCATTCAGCCTTCTTTACGGTCCAACTCTCACAGCTGTACATGACTACTGGAAAAACCATAGCTTTGACTATATGGACTAATGTCTAGCTTACAGTACTCACTTATTTAACCAAACGTTAATCTTAGTTTAGCTATGAAAGTATTTTGCAGATGTGGTTAATATCTATATCAGTCGACTTTAAATGAGAGATTACCCTTGATGATGTGGGTGAGCCTCATTAAGGCCTTAACAACAAAAACCGAGGTTTCCCAGAGAAGAAGAGATTCTGCTTCAAGACTGAAACATCAACTCCAGCCTGAGTGTTCAGCTTCAGGCCTGAATTAAAGATTTGGGACTTGCCAGCTTCCATAATTACATATCAACTTCTTAAAATAAAATCTTAAACCACTCTTCCTTCCTTCCTCTTTCCTTCCCTTCTTCCTTTCCTCTCTAGCTAGAGATAGACATAAACATAGACATAGATATATAGACATCATACATATATCATATATATGTATATGCACATGTATATACATGTGTACATTATGTGTGTGTGTGTGTGTATATATATATATATATATATATACATACATACATATATATATATATATATATATATATCCTGTAGATTCCATTTCTCTAGAGAATCCTGACTGATATAATCACTAATATCACCTTTAGTTCCAGCATTCCATGTTTCTATCAAGATGAATTAAGAAGACCATCACAACTGCTTGCTTATGGTAGACAAATAATATAAAAAGTCACTTCTCATTAGTATACCAAGCTACAAAAAATATACCTAGTGGGGTTACTTTTCTTAAGAGAAAAAGTGTATGTGTGTGTGTGCGTGTGTAGTGATAGTGTTTATTTGTGTGGAGAGACAGAGACAAAGCCATAGACAGAATTCTGTTACATGGCCTTTTAGGGATTATTTCTTGCATCTTCATTGTTGAATATAAATCGAGCCTTGAGGGAACATGTCAAAGTGACAGTGCTGGACATTGAAATTCTCTATCTGTGGCTGTCTAGTGAGGTAAAGCCAAGAGAGTGCATATTTTTCATGCAAGGTGCTGTACAGCTATATAGACTTCTCAATACTTAAACCACCTCTGAAAAATGATGGATTAGTCATTGTTGAATACAGTGTCTGACTCAATATTAATATACTAGTAATAGCTCCCCTGGTGGTTCAGATGGTAAAGAATCTGCCCACAATATGGAAGACCCTGGGTTGATCCTTGGGTCAGGAAGATGGGTCAGGAAGATACCCATGGAGTAGGAAATGGCTACAGGCCATGGGGTCACAAAGAGTCAGACATGTATAACATTTTCACTTTCATTAATGAATGTGGTAAAACTTCCATTCCCATACAAGGCATTTTAACTATGCTAATTTGGATCATATGAATAAGCATCTAATCACCAACTTAGCAGCAATGAAATCAGAATAGTTGCAGTAGTAGAGTGTCAATAGAGAAGTACAAAATGCACTTGGAAAATATAATGTACATTCTCCTCTGCCACCTCTACACTTAATAGGAAGGAATGACTGAATGACTCCTTTCTGTTAAACTGCTTCTTATTTGGTGTTATCAAAGGTGTTAAAGTCAGACAGCCAAGACTACCAGGAACATCAGTGGCCAAAGTTAAATTTATTAGGCTTGCCACAGCAAGGGAGAATGAACCCTGGGGGAGTATGCGGTATCTTCAAAGGAGAGAGTTAGAGAGGAGGATTTTGGGAATTTTGGAGGCTGAAGTTAGTAATAGGATGGTTTGGGAAGAAACTGGACCAAATCTATCAACTAAGGAGTAGACGGAACAGTGAGTGAACTTATCTTTACCACACATGCATCTGTGCAGATTTACAAGTTTTCATGTTCTATCTAAAGGAGTTGATGTTAAAGCTTCACAAGTTTGTGATTATGGTATAGTTTATTTTATGAGTCATCATACAGTTTTTCAGGTGTGGTTTCTCTTTCGTTTCCCCTCACAGCCTAGCTGTCACCAGGACCATTTTTCATTGTAATGTCCCCCTGTCCCCCACCACTTCTAATCTTTCTTCAACCTAAGCTAAAGGATAGACCATTATCTTCTGGGAACTTGATCAATCCAGATATGTACCACTACTTGATGGGCTATGATGATGAAATGTGTATTTGATGGTAGTTGTTTTGATCATGGCAGGTGTCAGGCCTTCTTATTCTTTGTGTTGAATGATCAATTGTTGTAACATCAGGCATGACAGTGACAGCACAATACTTAAAACTCAGGAATTCACATATCTGGCCACTGCAACACAGACAAACACTAGGACAGGGATTATTATTAGTTTGAAAGGTAGTTCAATACCGCAACCGTAGACCTCCAAATATAGGCTACAAAAACATGTCCAGAATCTATTTAAATTTTCCTCAGATAAACAAGTGGCCTTTTTTGTTTGACTTGAATATCTATTGCTCAACTTTTTCAGTTCAAACCTCCACAATTACTATATATGAATAAAATCTGTGATGCTGAATTAAGAAATGTCATATTTGAAAAGAAGAGAAACAACTGTGGAACTTATCTAAAAAGTTCTGGCTGAATATTTTGCAGTGCCCAATTTCTATTTCTTATTTCAATACCAGTTTGAAATTACAGTTTTTGTTGTGTGTGTGTGTGTGATCCAGCGCCACCACATAAGTATTAACAGGTCAAACAATATTGGAGCAAATTAAATGTTGTAAAATGTTTGCAGAAGAAAACAGAGTTACTGCAGACTCTGGGATTTCCTAGACCTGATTTACTAGCTATGTGAGCTTGGGCAAATTTTTCTGCCTTTTTTTTTTTAAAATACCTCTATATCTCAATTTCTTCATCTGTAAAATGGAAAGGTAAATAGAACCTACCTCAAAAGGTTGTGACAGAGATTAAATAAATTTGTGCAATAGTTTAGTCAGTGGCTGATACAAAGTGAGCACATTAGGAATACTTACTAAATAATTTAAAAAATAATACACCAAACATGTTGCTTTACCATAAGTCTTTTGTATATAGTCTCTAAAGGAGAAAAAATGAAAATCAAGGATTCCTTAATTTTATATATATATTTATTGAGATAGCATTAGTTTCTCCAATTTTAATGGCTATTATAATTACCTGAGAATACATTTAAATATTCTTAAGCATCAATTCAGATCTATTAAATCAGATTCTCTGGGAGTGGAACCCAGCAATCCTGCATTTTAAACAAGCTTCTTTGTTGATCTCTGTACCATCTTTGGTAAGCATTGTAATACAGTCTTGTCTGGCAAAAGAGATTCATATTAAGCTTATCACAAATACATAGATTTCTGAACATTGAGATATTTTCCTTAATCAACTAAATTAACTAAAAATAATTGACAACATTCAATAATGACCAAATAAATGAGCAAACTTATTTACAAATCTAAAACCAAAAATTTTGCCTTAAAAAATGGTACATATTATATCATGTCATAACCATAATACTGAACTTTCAAGCATTCATTCTATAGACACTTATTGAGTATTTGTTCTGTACTAGGCATTATGCTAATATCAATGCATTTAATGAAGATTAAGATAGGACACAGTCCCAGCCCTTGCAGAATTCATCCATAGTGAAAGCTATAAATAATGTTGATTCCTACCTGTGATGACTGGACTAAGGAATGCCCAGATAGCAGGTCAAACATTACTTTGGAGTGTGTCTGTGAGGGTGTTTTCAAAAGAGGTTAATTAGAATTTGAATCTGTAAACCTTGATTTTGCCCTCAATGATTCAAATGTGCATCATCCAATCTTTTGAGGGCCTAAGTTGAACAGAAAGGCAAAAGAAAGGAGAATTGGCTCTCTTGCTTGAGTTGAGACAATTATCTCTTGCCTTTGAAAATCAGAGCTTCTGGTTCTCAGAACTTCCAGGCTGGACCAGGATTTAATCATTCTTGGGCCTTTAGACTGGGATTGGGATTTATAACATGTGCTCCTCTGGTATTCACACCATGTGCTCCTCTGGTATTCAGGCCTTTGGAGTTGGACTGGAAATAAACCATTGATTTTCTTGGACCTCCAGCTTTGCAGATGATGGGACTTTTCAGCCTCTGTAATCATGTGAGCCAATCCCTCATAATAAATCTCTATGTATCTAGAAATATCCTATTGGTTCTGCTTCTATGGAAAATCCTAACTAATATATATCATGAGTGAGGATGATCAAATGTGTTATATGAAAGACTTTTTAACTTTTAAGTTGTATCTTTAATTCAGTGACTACATTTTGCACCTACTGAAGCATTCCCTAAAAGCATCTCATCATCTTCCTGTCGCTGAATCCAGACACTCCTGAATTTGACCAAAAACAAAACAAAAATAAAACGTGTTATAAAAGGTATATATTTAAAACGAACGCCTAAAACTTGTCCTTTATAATTTGATCTCTTCTCTACTCCTTTCTTGTGTCCTTCCAAAGACATTCTATATATATACCGGCATTTGCATTTCTGTGCACATGTGTCTTTCAAACAATTGGAATCTACTATACATACTATTGGCTTCTCAGCTGGCTCAGTGAGTAAAGAATCTGCTTGCAAAGCAGGAGACACAGGAGCTGCAAATTCAGTCCTTGAGTTGGGAAGATCTCCTGAAGAAGGACATGGCAACCCAGTCCAGTATTCTTGCCTGGAGAATCACATGGACAGAGGAGCCTCGTGGGCTACAGTCCATCAACTCACAGAGTGGGACACAGCTGAAGCTATTGAGCATGCATACTTGCAATTCTGTATATATCTTTTATTTCTTTAATAGTCTTTCTTGACGATTCTCCCATTCAGTCCTGACAGTCTTGGTTTTTACTGATGGCGTCATCAGTCAGTCAATTCAGCCACTCAGTTGTGTCCAACTCTTTGTGACTCCAGGGACCGCAGCACCTCAGGCTTCCCTGTCCATCACCAACTCTCAGAGCTTGCTCAAACTTATGTCTATTGAGTCGGTGATGCCATCCAACCATCTCATCCTCTGTCGTCCCCTTCTCCTGCCTTCAATCTTTCCCAGCATCAGGGTCTTTTCAAATGAGTCAGTTCTTTGCATCAGGTAGCAAAAGTATTGGAGTTTCAACTTCGGCATCAGTCCTTCCAATGAATATTCAGGACTGATGTCCTTTAGGATTGACTGGTTGGATCTCCTTGCTGTCCAAGGGACTCTCAAGAGTCTTCTCCTAAACAACAGTTCAAAAGCATCAATTCTTTGGTGCTCAGCTTTCTTTATAGTCCAACTCTCACATCCATACATGACTAATGGAAAAACCATAGCTTTTACTAGACGGACCGTTGTTGGCAAAGTATGCCTCTGTTTTTCAGTAAGCTGTCTAGATGTTGGCAGTTACCATCTGCAGTGATTTTGGAGCCCAAAAATCTAAAGTCTCTCACTGTTTCCATTGTTTCCCCATCTATTTGCCATGAAGTGATGGGACCAGATGCCATGATCTTACTTTTCTGAATGCTGAGTTTTAAGTCAGTTTTTTTCATTCTCCTCTTTCAGTTTCATCAAGAGGCTTTTTAGTTCTTAGCTTTCTGCCATAAGGGTGGTTTCATCTGCATATCTGAAGTTATCGATATTTCTTCTGGCAATCTTTATTCCAGCTTGTGCTTTATCCAGCCCATCATTTCTCATGATGTACTCTCCCCATATAAGTTAAATAAGCAGGATGACAACATACAGCCTTGATGTACTCCCTTCCCAATTTGGAACCAGTCTGTTGTTCCATGTCCCATTCTAACTGTTGTTTCTTGACTTGCATACAGATTTCTCAGGAGGCAGGTCAGGTGGTCTGGTATTCCCATCTCTTGAAGAATTTTCCACAGTCTGTTGTGATCTACACAGTCAAAGCCTTTGACATAGTCTATAAAGCAGAAGTAGATGTTTTTCTGGAACTCTCTTGCTTTTTTGATGATCCAGCGGATGTTGGCAATTTGATCTCTGGTTCCTCTACCTTTTCTAAAACCAGCTTGAACATCTGGAAGTTCACAGTTCATTTACTGTTGAAGCCTGTCTTGGAGAATTTCGAGCATTACTTTGCTAGCGTGTGGCATGAGTGTAATTGTGCAGTAGTTTGAACATTCTTTGGCATTGCCTTTCTTTGGGATTGGAATGAAAACTGATCTGTTTTCAGACTGAAATTGAAGAAAGTAGGGAAAACCACTAGGCTATTCAGGTATGGCCTAAATCAAGTCCCTTATGATTATACAGTGGAAGTGACAAACAGATTCAAGGGATTAGATCTGATAGACAGAGTGCCTGAAGAACTATGGATAGAGGTTCATGACATTGTATAGGAGGCAGAGATCTAGACCATCCCTAAGAAAAAGAAATGCAAAAAGTCAAAATGTTTTCTGAGGAGACCTTACAAATAGCTGAGAAAAGAAAAGACGGGAAAGGCAAAGGAAAAAAAGGAAAGATATACCCATTTGAATGCAGAGTTCCAAAGAATTGCAATGAGAGATTAGAAAGCCTTCCTCAGTGATCAATGCAAAGAAATGATGGTGTCACAGTATCCAACTATATAGATGCATAATAATTTATCAAACCATTTTCTATAAAAATCATTTAGTTTGTTTTAAAATTTTTTTATTAAAAATAATGATATGATGAATATCTTACTGTATATATGTAAAAGCATGCCTGAGGAATGAATTATTCAAAGTAGAATTGCTGGGTGAGATGATATCTGCATTTGAAATTTGGATATAAATTGTCAAACTGCTTTTTAAAAAAATTCATTCCAATTTACCATCCCAGCAAATAACAGACACTGTCAGACACTGTTACTGTGCCAATCTGAAGGTGAAAATATCTATTTCTTTGAAGTTTGAATTTGCATTTATTTGTAATGAGTGAAGCTGAGTATATTTTCATATGTTTCAAAGAGATTCCTCTTTGAAATAAGAATAAGAGATTCTTATTCCTCTTCTGTGAAGTCTGTCTTCATGATCTTTGCTTGGTTTCTATTGGATTACTGTTTTTCTTATTGATTTTTTTCTTTATATATTACTAAAACATCCTTTTTTCATATGCCACAAATATTTTATTTCTAGTATATTGCTTGCTTTATATTTTGTTTTTGATGCTTTATCTTGTAGAATAATTTTATTGTATACATTCAAATTTGTATGCTTCATTTCCTATATTTGTATATTCTGTCATGTTTTTAAAGTCCTTCCTTGTATCAAAATTGTTTTTTAAACTACAGTATACTTTCTCCTAGTACTTTAATGGCTTTTTTTTAATGTTAAAATTTTTTTTGATCTATCAATTTGAAATGTCACCTTTATTGTGTACTAAATTTCCATATGTACTTGGGTCTATCTCTGGCTTCTTTATTCTGTTCCATTAATCTGTCTCTCGAGATTTATGTGTCTCTTATCCTATAATTACCATAGCTATATAATATGTGGTTGTATCTGGTAGTACTAGGCTCCTCTCATTCATCCCCTTTTCTAGAATTTTCCTAGTTCTTTTACACATTTAATTCTCCATGTTTAGTTTTGAGTCAGCACATTCAGTTTAAAAAATTCTTTTGGAATGTCATTGAAAATGTATATTCATTTTGCAGAGCACTGACATCTTTAAAAGTCTTCTTAGCCAAGTATAGGGTGCTCTGCCATTCATTCAATTCTGTTAAGTCTGCCAGTGGCAAAATGACCAACAAGCAAGCCTTATTGAGATGCAGATGTGGGGCCTTTGAGTAGGCTCTTTCACTAGTTAAATGACTAATTCTAACCCAGAAACCAGCCCAGCATTATGTGCATTTCATATTTGGGCTTTAGCCAAACTTTAAAGGACTATAGGGGTTGCAAAATTTGGACAGGACTGAGCGACTAATACTTTCACTTTTTCACAGACCATGAATATGTTAAATTTGTGAATGCTTAGAGTCTGTTGTAAACTATTGTGTAATCTATTGTGAATGCTTGAAGTCTATTGTAAAGAAGAAAATGGCAACCCACTCCAGTATTCTTGCCTGGAGGATTCCATGGACAGAGGAGCCTGGCGGGCTATATATAGTCCATGGGGTCACAAAGAGTGGGACAGGACTGGGCAACTAACACACACACAGAGTCTATTGTGCAATTAGTCATACATTTTCCTTTTTATCCAGAAAAGTTACTGAATCATAAATATATACTGCAAAACATAAATATGTACAATGAAACAGTTCATGTTACTTGTGACATGTGAACATTATTTCAAATTTCATTGTCAAATGCCACCAATAAAAGCCCCTCAAATTAGCTCTATGAGTGTCTCTGCCACCTAATTAGTAATTGCTAATCAGTTATATCACAGTTAATGAATTATATTCACAGTAGGTGAATAAATGATGTGTTGGCTGGCTTTCTCTTTGGCCTTAATGCTCAAATTGACATTGTGGTCAATGCAACACATGATTTCCATTTATGGTTGTCTTACAGGTGATGGCAGATGAAACAGTTGCCATAATCTATTTTACTTTCCTTTCCCATCTGTTAGAGAACACACTATCACAATATGCCATGGGAGTAAATTTGCCCCAAATGTACTCTTGTCATATTGAGAACACTTTTTCTCTATTTTTCAAATCACTTAATGCCCTTCAACTTGTTTCTGAGAAAGTATAACAGTATTCATCCAGAATGTTCTCAATACAACTGCCACATTTGTATTTAAAAATGCAAACAGAAGCCCTCTTTGAAATTATTCACTACTTTCCCTTCCTCATGCTGACAAATTCCAAATTCATTACCCTGGATTACAAGGTCCTTCAAGATCTGGTTTTTACATGCTTTTCCAGTCTCATTTTTTACCAATCCAGCAAGTCAAATTGTTTTCAGTTCCTTAATTTACTATGTTCTCATTCACTTACAGGGGAGTGCTGGTAAATTAGCTGAGAGTGAGGTGGAATAGAAACTTGTGAAGGGAGGGAACTGATTTGTAGCTTTTGCTGATTTCTGTAAGATAACTACTCATGTTTCAAGCTACAAACAGTTTAATAATTGTCTTACAAAATTCCTCCAGCACACTAGCATTTCTATGCCTAGAATATTCCTCCCAGCCCCAGTGTCTTGCAATCATCCTTCAGGTCTCAGTTTTGGTATGTTTAAATTCCTACAGAGAATCATCTCTGATTAACTCCTGAATGAGTGACAGGCCCATCCTATGTACGTGTGTGTGTTCTATTTTGTTTGTAAACTCATTTCTTCTTTTATTTTTTAAAATTAATTTGTTTTTATTGGCATATAATTGCTTTATAGTGTTGTGTTGGATTCTGCTGAAAAACAAAGTGAATCCCCTATATTTGTACATATACCACCTCCCTCTCATTCCCCATCCCACCCATATAGATCATCACAGCACACCAAGCTGAGCTCCCTGTGCTATACAGCAGGTTCCCACTATTTATTTTGCAGATGGTAATGTTTGTATATCAGTCCCAATCTCGAATGCATCCCACTCCCCCGCCCCCGTCCACGTGTCCATTCTCTACGTCTGTTTGTCCCTGTAACACCTCTGCTCTTCTTTATTGTGTTTATTATCTTCAGTTACAGTTGTTTATTTACTCTTCTATGTCCCCCATGGACACGACTTAGCAACTGAACACAAAAACAGTTCCCCAGTTGCGTGAAAGCTTAATGAGGGCAGGGATGATGATATTTCTTACACCTCATTCACAGAGTTCCTGGCGTATAGCAGGCCAATAAGTGCTTGTTCAATTAATTAGTGAGAATTCATTCATAAAAATGACTCATTATCTTAGATTTGTATCATTTCATTATGCTATGACAGAAATCAGTAATAGTAATAAAATGGAATTTAATATTCTAATTGTTTAAGATGCAAATAACATAAGAGTAAACATATTATCAGAAAATAAATATGTGCATCTTATTAGCAAAAAGCTTATTTTAGGAATCTACTAGAATAAGAGCACCCCGGGTACTGAATATTTTATGTAATATTAACAGGTTATCCTAAGGTTTCTGGTCAATATAAGTAATGAGCACATAGTTGGCACTTGATAAATCTGTGTTGAATTACTAAAACTGCAGAGTCAATGCTCCCTTCAAGTGAAGAGGATACAGGGATGATAGGATCCTTTCTCCAGGGGCATCCCAATGAACCAGGTTTGCTTTGTAGTATAATGTCTAGGTATATATGGTTAGCTAGATCAGGTATAAAAGCTATGACAAACCTAGTCAGTGTATTAAATAGCAGAGACATCATTTTGCCAACAAAGGTCCACATAGTCAAAGTGATGTTTTCTCCAGTAGTTATGTATGGATGTGAGAGTTGGACCATAAAGAAGGCTGAGCACTGAAGAATTGATGTTTTCTAATTGTGGTGCTGGAGAAGACTTTTGAGAGTTCCTTGGACAGCAAGGCGATGAAACCAGTCAATCCTAAAGGAAATCAACTCTGAATACTCATCAGAAGGACTGGTGATAAAGCTGAAGCTCCAGTACTCTGGCCACCTGATGTGAAGAGCCAACTCACTGGAAAAAAATTCTGATGCTAGGAAAGGGCAGGAGGAGAAGGGGCAACAGAGGATGAGATGGTTAGTTAGCATCACTGACTGACTGCACATGAGTTTGAACAGTCTCGGGAGATAGTGAAGGACAGGGGAACCTGGTGTGCTTCAGTCCATGGGGTTGCAAAGAGTTGGATATGACTCAGCTACTGAACAACAAAAACAAATAAATGAATTGAATGAGAGGAATCAAAAGAACTAAAAACTAAGAAGTCACAGCTGCTCACAAGCCAACTAGAGTTCATTTATGTGAGGAGTGAGCAGTAATCAAGGGTTAGTGTGCATGAAGAGCCCAGTGAGCTTTCTCTTAGACAGTTAAATCCATGCAGATAGAAAAAAAAATATGGCTCAGCTGAGCTAAAAGAAAGCTCAGTTTTGAAGATCCTGTCATTGTGGTCTGCCTACTTAACCTGGATGGTCAGGAGCCTCTGGATGATGACCATGACTAAGTGCAGAGTTGTTAGACCTTGAAAGCCTGGGAAATTTTTGCTTTGGTAATAATTTCGCCAATATTTTGCTAATACTCTGCTGTGGATAGAAAATCAAGTTCTTCCTATTTTAGTCTTAATATCTTCAGCTAGTTCACAGTGAATTGAGAATAAGTGTAGAAAATCACTGATCTGTGGTCCTTTGTACTAGAACATGATGTGGAGGTTCACAGAAGATGCCAGTTCATGGGGTAAACAGAGATGCATCACTGAGGTTTTTTCAGCATGATTTTTTAGTAGCCATCCAACATGTTTTCCTAGTACCCATCACAAGCTGAAATCAAGATTGACAGGAGAAATACAACTTAGTGACTGAACAACAACAATCTAAACAGAGTGTTCTCAATGTGAAATCCTGACCTTTGCACCTTTGACTGTTCATTACACATCAGCTCACTCTGCTTAGTCTCTGGGTCCATGGACATTTGCAGAAGTAATATTGAGACATGTTGGTGAGGAACAGACCTTAGATAGTGCCACCCAGGTCCCTCAGTGATTCTTGGATTTTCATGCAGACATCCTCACCTTCAATATTGTGCCCTGACCACTTCATTGCTGTTTCTATGAGCCTACCTGGAAAAATCTAGAGCAGCAACAGAAGCTTAGGGAATCAGGTGGGAAATATGAAGAAAGGTCAGGCACTGTCACCTGAAGAAAACCCTCTCCAGGGGAGACCAAAGTAAGGGAGACCCTAGGAGAGAAGATGATGCTGAACTATCTGTCTGTCTGTCCAGGGAGCATCTAAGAGAACTGGGGCCCTTGTGGATAAAGAAGGGGAAAGCTCTAGCAGGTTTATTCTTTTCTAGGTATTTTTAAGTCCCATGGGTCACTACCACACAATTGCATTCTTCTGACACGCTAGCAAAGTAATGCTCAAAATCCAAGCCAGGCTTCAACAGTACGTGGACTGTGAACTTCCAGATGTACAAGCTGGATTTAGAACAGGCAGAAAAACCAGAGATCAAATTGCCAACATCCGTTGAATCATTGGAAAAGCAAGAGAGTTCCAGAAAAATGTCTATTTCTGCTTTATTGACTATGCCAAAGCCTTTGACTGTGTGGATCACAACAAACTGTGGAAAATTCTTAAAGAGATGGGAATACCAGACCACCTGACCTGCCTGCTGAGAAATCTGTATGCAGGTCAAGAAGCAACAGTTAGAATGGGACATGGAACAACAGACTGGTTCCAAATCAGAAAGGGAGTACATCAAGGCTGTATATTGTCACCCTGCTTATTTAACTTATATGGGGAGAATCCATCATGAGAAATGGTGGGCTGGATGAAGCACAAGCTGGAATCAAGATTGCCAGGAGAAATATCAATAATCTCAGATATGCAGATGACACCACCCTTATGGCAGAAAGCAAAGAATTAAAGAGCCTCTTGAAAGTGAGAGAGGAGAGTGAAAAAGTTGGCTTACAACTCAACATTCAGAAAATTAAGATCATGGCATCTGGTCCCATCACTTCATGGCAAATAGATGAGGAAACAATGGAAACAGTGACAGACTTTATTTTCTTGGGCTCCAAAATCACTGCAGATGGTGACTGCAGCCATTAAATTAAAGACACTTGCTCCTTGGAAGAAAAGCTATGACCAACCTAGACAGCATATTAAAAAGCAGAGACATTACTTTGCCAACAAAGGTCTGTCTAGTCAAAGCTATGGTTTTTCCAGTAGTCATGTGTGGATGTGAGAGTGGGACTATAAAGAAAGCTGAGCACCAAAGAATTGATGCTTTTGAACCGTGGTGTTGGAGAAGACTCTTGAGAATCCCTTGGACAGCAAGGAGATCCAACGAGTCCATCCTAAAGGAAATCAGTCCTGAATATTCATTGGAAGGACTGATGCCGAAGTTGAAACTCCAATACTTTGGCCATCTGATGTGAAGAACTGACTCATTTGAAAAGACCCTGATGCTGGGAAAGATTGAGGGCAGGAGGAGAAGGGGACAACAGAGGATGAGATGGTTGGATGGCATCACCGACTCAATGGACATGACTTTGAGCAAGCTCTGAGAGTTGGTGATGGATAGGGAAGCCTGGGGTGCTGCGGTCCATGGGGTCACAAAGAGCCGGTCACAACTGAGCGACTGAACTGAAGTGAACTGGGTCAGCTGTGGGCAGCAATGAGGCAAACAGACTTTCCCTGTCTGCTTCCTGGTCCCTGAGGTAGCAGGCATTGGGTAAGAATTGGTAGACAATGGCTTAAAAGAAGCTTACTGTTACCTGGGGTGTGGGCCACTGTAGGAAGTTTGAGGGCACTGATTCTAAGACAGGAAAGATCCCAGCAACTCAACTAAAGCTCATATTCTGCCCCTTTTTGCTGTCGCAAGAAATCTACTAACTGGATGCCAGGACAATTAATACACATGGTTCTGAGATCTCCCCTTTACTTCCTATAAATCTATTATGCACAAAGCATTAATAATTGGGCTTTCTTATATTGAAATAACTTTCCCTACTCTGTCTGGATTCTATATAAAGGATGTACCAGTGATACAGCTCCTGTCTTTGTTGTATCTTCATGGAGCCAGTTAAAAGTTAAACTATTTAAAGAAGACGAATGGATGCTCTGTCTTTCTCTTTGTCCTTCCCCATTGATATCTGTATTTTGTTTATGCATTTGCCATGCAAGCAAGCCCCAGATATCTACCAATTTGCAAACCATTTGTTTCTTTGTGACTCAGGAAAATGTGTTCTCATAAATTTACAGCTGAATTAACCAGACAGGAAGATGAAAGGAAGGGAAGGAAAAGAATACATGAAGCAGCCAGCACGGGAAACAATAGGGAGATAGAAGGACGGGAAATAGAAGAAAAAGCAAGTACCTCAGAGTTAAATGGTAGGATCGTGAAAATAGTAATCATTTACATGATGATCTTTATTTTTAAGAAAAGCAAATCCTTTCTTTTCTATAGGTAATTTTAGTAATTTCAGTGAAGAAGAAAAGGGATTAATGATTCAATGTTTTCTAGGCATAAGTACCTGGAAGCAAAGTGTTTTCTGGATTTTTTTGAGAGTCAGAGAAAGGAAAACCAAGGTAGGATGTAAAAAATAAATTAAATGAAAGATAAGTTTTATTGGGGTAGCTCAGCTTGTAAAGAATCCGCCAGCAATGTGGGAGACCTGGGTTCAATCCCTGGGTTGGAAAGATCCTCTGGAGGAGGGTATGGCAACCCACTCCAGTATTCTTGCCTGGAGAATCCCCATGGGCAGAGGAGCCTGGCATGCTGCAGTCCATGGGGTTGCAAAGAGTTGGACACGACTGAGCGGCAAAGCATAGCACAACACAAAAGGTCAAACACAGTGTTCAAATTACATGAAGCCTCACTTTCAGAGTTTTATGTGATGTAAACAGATATCTTGGTCCCTGATCATTTTATTAGTTGTCAATCAGCAGCATCACAGAAATCCTAACTAAATTAAAAATTAATTCAGTCAGCTTATTTTTTTTAATCTAGCACATAGAAGAATTTTGAAGGTTAAGCTTTAAAGTACTACCATCTTCAAATGGAATATCTTGTACAGAATGTGAGTTAGTGTTTGACTTTAGTGTTTAAATAAATATATTGTCCCATTCTGTGTTGGAGCAATCACTTGGAAGATTGAAGAAAGTGGCAGTAATTTATTTCAAAGTCAGAGAGAACAAAATAAAGGCCTGCTGGAGATGAAGGCTCTTTCCCTTCCTTGAAGAATAGAAATGGATGAACCACTGGGTGAAGGAATGAAATGGAAAGAACAACTTACAATCATCAGGACATAAAAATTTGCAAATGTAAACTCCTGGTACAAAAAGGTGCAAGGGAGTGTGAAATAGGGAACGAGATTTCTTAGTAACACTCAAGGTTTCTGTGGGATAGTGCAGTTGCTGTGGGTGATGTAATGCTTGATATAAAAGACTTGTATTTAGTTCCTTGACCTGCATTTTAAAAGCAGCCCAGGCAGAAACGTGCATAGGCAGAGGGCAACCAAAAAAATTAAGGCACTTTCTCCAATCTGTGTCTTAAAATCAATTTGGCCTCAGTTTCCATGGCTGCTTACCAAACAATAATATTAGCTGCATTCAATTTCTAGACAGCCATTTTGTCTAAAAAATGAAGAAATTAGAAATCCATTTAAAATGGGTAATAGATAGCTCAGTGGTAAAGAATCCAGCTGCCAATGCAGGAAACGTGAGTTCATTCCCTGGGTCGGGAAGATCCCCTGGAGAAGGAAATGGCAACCCCCTCCAGGATTCTTGCCTGGTGAATTCCATGGACAGAGGAGCCTTGTGGGCTACAGTTCATGGTGTCACAAAGAATCGGACATGACTGAGTATGTGCACACACAAATTACTTTAGGGAATTGATAATGGGATTTTACCACTGATTCATTCCAATAAATACTGTCTGTTTGTCAAAACTGGAGAGCTGTGCAATGAGATTTTGAATGGATCCCTGGTTCCAAGTCTAGAACCTAACTGACAGGTGTTCATTTCAATATGATAGAAGAGAATTAGAATTTGAATTCAAATTCTAGCAGATGGTACTGTCACAGATACTAAATTACACTATCAATGATAGACATAATTCCCCTGTTAAATCAGAGATTAGCATTAAGGCAAAATGTAGTAGAGCATCATAAGAGGATAAGCACTAAGGAAAAGAAGTTCTAATTTTGAAATGAGATTGAGAGAATCAATAAAGGACCATTAGTGTTTTTCAGAATCACTCAGCAAATTACTTTGCAAAATCAGTGTGAGCTGGAGCAAGATAAGTATCATAATATTTTTAAAAATTACATTTGATCTGCCCATATATTATACAAAAAATTAATACCTTGCTAATCTAAAACATAAATATTAAAATTTGAAACAAATTTATATAAATATTCAATAAGCAGAAAATGACTCATACATTAAATTTATATGCTAGAGTTTACCACTTAATAAATTGCCAAAACCCTTTTGCTATTTATTATTGCAACAGTATTATTTCTTTTTCAAAAGTATATAATCAGCAGAGTTGTGATGTTTATTTTAGTATGACATTGAGTAATTTATCTTTTTTAGTAGTAATCATTTTCATCATGAATCTGTTACACCTTTTAGCTTCCTATTTACTTTCCAGCTGTTAAATATATAAAGAACTGTGATTTGGACACAAATTGTAGAAAATATAAAACATTTTCATTCACAGCAAGTTTTAAGTTATGTCCTATTCAAGATATTCTGTAAGCGACTTAAAATATATTGTTTAGTTCCTTCAAATGACCTTCTGTTTAACTCAAAGCAAAGAACTTTGCCATAAGTAACTGCAAGGTTTACTCTACAGAAATGCCATGATGCCAGATGAATGTGAGGAAACCATATGGCTCCAACCTTTCCTTCAGATAACTGTGTTTACAACACAGATACAGAATGTCTTGTGACAGCTAAGTGTTGGGTGGAGACTGGTCCTTGTCAAGACATAGCAATGTTTCTCTGTTCTCAAAACTACCATAAGTGATCTTCAGATAAGATGCTTTGTCATTACCTCCAGGTTATTTCTCTCCTATGTGGAAGCATGTAGAGTAGCAGATACTATTGCATTATAAGCCTCTGGAAGAATTGTTACTCAAATTTCGTTCCCGCTCAAGTTGAATTGCTGTACGGATTTAGAAGTCGACTTTGGTGTTTGGGTCAGCACACTTGGATCCTGCTGTTTCATGAAGGAAATTTATTTCATCTGCATAGTGGGAGAGTTTAGGGACTAATTCATAGATTTTAATGGGCTTTTCATTTACTGCACTGCATGAGGTGACAATCACAGATTGTTTTGTTCTGCCTAAATTTGATTTTATATCATCTTCACATATGGCACTTCAGCATTATCACCACTGGGCTTTCCCCATAGGAGCTGTGTACTCTTGTTCTACAGCTCCACTTGTGACAGGGTACATAGAGAATGGCACTGGATAACTGAGCCTGTCAACAAAGAATTGATAGAGAGGAAAATGGATGTGGCATTTCTTTGTCATTCAGCCTCACCATAAAACTACTTTCAAAATGTGACTAGTTATTTGATGAAGATAAGATTTTCCAGCTACATCTCTATGAATGAAATGGTCACACCTCAATCTTGTATAAATATGAGTATGTATTTGATTCTTAGTAATATGCCACTGGCTTATTTAAATGCCTAGCAGAGTCTCAGGCTACCAACAATCATGTGATAGGACAAAAAGCTCAAGGCTGGGCTTTGAGAAAAAAATATACATATATCATCATTATTGTCCCAGTTATGGCATATATATATTTGTTATTGTTCACACCATCTATTGAGAGCTTTCCATGTCAGGTATTGAACTCAGCCAAGTTCCAAATATAATTTCACTGAATCTTGGCAACAGCTCTGTGAGTTATAGTCTATGATTAGCATCATTTTACTGATGAGGAAAATGAGGGTCAGTGAAGTTAAATAACTTTACCAAGGTATATGATTACATGAGATTAGAATTAGAACCAGACTCCAGGCCCCAAGCTATGCAGTGCTGTTTCCCATAGCTATGCACTTTATTTTTCAGGTGTATTTCAATTGTATTCCAAAAAGAGAAATAAATGAATTTTTTAGATCATCTCCATGCCCTTTATCCATCCTTTCCATAAGCATAACTATTTCAGGAGTTGACTTTGTCTTGAAGACAGTATGTCAAATTTTATACTCAGATAAAGGTCACTGAAATAGTGAGCATGTGCCTATGGGATGAATTTGTCTACTGTGAATTGTATATCATCCCAACACTGTGGTTAGAATGACTATCTTTACTATGTGGACTGGGATGGAAATGAGGAATGGATAATTGTGCTGCAGCACCAAATATCTAGTACAAAATTTGCCTAAGAATTCATGAAGTTTCCAAAATATCCTATAGCAGGCAGTTACAATCATATTCCTGAATATTGCTGGCTTCTTCATTTAATTAAGTACCCTATTTTAAAGCCATATAAAATGCATTCTGCTCTATGTATCTTTTGACATACGGCCAATTGTGTATAATACTCTCAAGTTTGCCAGGTGTGTTTCAGGAACAAAAACGTTTTGTTTTCAGACATCTTGATAGAAATCCTAAAGTTTGGAAGAGAACAGAACTTCTTGAAAATGTGATTTTTTTTTTAACCACCAGAAACTCTGAGGTGATATTAAAAAAAGAATAGTCCTTGATTTTACCATAATGGCAGCCTTGTTGTTTTTCAGTAATTGCACATTGTCAAATTGTATTCAGCTTATTTTCCACCGTGACTTCTAGTTAGTGCCTTTACTTTTTGTTTCAGGATCTGACAGAATCAAGAATGCTTCTCCGATCAGGGTCAGACTGTGCTTTGCTGTGTTAATCACAAAAAGAAAATTTTAGGACCCACAGAGACTGGTTAAAGGGATTTAGACTCTAAGAAATGTCATGTCTAAAACATAATTAAATGTTATTTTCAGCGTTTTCTTCCGTCCACCTTAAGGACAGACTCTTCACTTACACAAATTGCTTAGAGCTGGTGACTGGGACTGATGTGGGTGGGTGCTAGTGCCTTTACTCTGAGCCTTGGAGCTCTGGTTTAGAGGGGCTTCTGACCCCCTTTGTTATCTCTACCAAAGGAGAGAATGGGAACCTATAATGATATGTATTTCCAATCTCTGCCAAGGTATGATCGTATTAGACTAGTGTTTTTGTAAACTCTGGATTGCAACCCACTGGTGGGTCGTGAAATCAGTTTAATGAGTTTGACCAACATTTTAAAAATAATTTGGAAAAGGGTTTACTGCACACTTTCAAACTTCTGTTTCAGTTGTGTGTGTGTGTGTGTGTGTGTGTGTCTGTGTCTGTGTCTGTGTGTGTCTGTGTGTGCTGGGTCATGATATAAAATGTATTTCTTACTTTTGGCTGCAAAATGACAAGTGTGAGAGCTACTGCATTTGGACATGTCAGTTATGACATTCTTTTGCTTTGTTTCAGAAGAGTCTTTCCACCCCACCCCACCCCCAGCCCCAGAGTAAATTAGGGAGTTAAACAAATAAGTAGGATTTCTAAACAAAAGACTTCAAGCTGCTAGTTTGCATGTTGCTCATTCTTATCAGTGCAGATATGTATCTCTGGTAGAAGGCCATCACCTTTGCATTGTAGGAAAAAAAGCATATCTTGCATAAGAAAAGTGGTCATAATTGATTAATATCTTCTATTTGCATAGGGGGAAAAATAATTATATACCAGAAGCAAGAGATTCAGATCTAAGTGAAGAATTTTCATCAATACTTATAACTGAATACCCATAATGAACAAAGCACAGCATTGACAAGAGAAGAGGGCCAGGAATAGAAAAAGAAATGATACCCAGGCTCTGTTGTCAAAGATATTTATAGTCTAGTGAGAGAGACTTGGAAAGCAATAATTCAAGGGAACAACCAGTGTGGGATTTTCCAAGTCCTTGGTCTATTGGGTCTCAAATCCATCCCTCACACTGCCCTGCTCTGCTCTGTGTCATGATGGGTTGACCCCTACAGGTGGCATTTCCAAGGTTCTTTTGTCAACTTGTTTTTATATGGGTTTGAGCTATGAAAGCTCCTGGTAAGATATCAGAGGACAGGAAGGTGAAGTCATGATACTCATCTCTCTCCTTCTTGGTGTCCCTGACACCAGCTCCCTTTTGTAGAAGCCTGCTGTGGTTCCAGGTTCCTCTCAGTAGCTCTGACCCTTGGGTTCCAGTTCTGGTTACCTCTGCACTTCCCTTGGCCTTATTGTCCAGTTACTGTAGCAAATTCCTGTTTATGTTCATTTCTTGATTGCTTCACCATTCTCTGTTGGCCTCTCAGAGATTTTTTATGAGCTGTGTTAAGATTCCCTTTGTTTTGGGTACTCAGAGTTGTTTCTCTTTTCCTGCTTAGACTCTGATTAATACAAGACTTTAGGATGAGATATTTGTGCATTATTATCATTACAATGTGTGTTTGTGTGTTCAGCTGCCAACTCATCTGACTCTTTTGTGACCCCTTGGACTGTAACACACTAGGCTCTTCAGTCCATGGGATTTTCCAGGCAAGAATATTGGAGTGGATTGCCATTTCCTCCTTCAGGGGATCTTCCCTACCCAGGGTTTGAACCTGCAGCTCCTGCTGCGTCTCCTGCATTGGCAGGCGGATTTTTTACCGCTGAGCCACAGGGGAAGCCCTATCATAACAATAAATGAAGTGAAAGTCGCTCAGTCGTGTCTGACTCTTTGCTACTAATTTAATGCTTACATATGTCGGGTATTATTCTGATTATTATTTATATACTAATAGCTCTATTTCACAGATGAGGAAACTGAAGCACACAAAAGGCTACCTAATTTGCCCAAGGTCATATGACTAGTAAAGCATTGCCTTGCTCTGATTTTCAGGTTGGATTTTTTTTTTTTCAACTACTGAGTGCTTTACTCCTAGAATTATTCTGTTAGGTATAAGTAGTTCTCAAATTTATCATGTATTTTGAAAACTCAGGTATCTATTTTTTATTTGAATCATCTTTGACATACACTATCATGTTAATTTCAGATGTATAACATACTGATGTGACACTTATATACACTACGAATTGATTACCTAGATAAGTCTAGTACGTAACCATCTATGACCATACAAAGTGATTGCAATATTATTGGCTACATTCCTTATGCTATATTACCATCCCATTACTTACTCTGATTTTACAACTGAAAGTTTGTACTTTTTACTTCCCTTCATCTATTTTGCCAATCTCCACTCTTCTCCCAGATTGTAGTATTTTTTGATACTGAAGGATTGCTCGATTGATGTAAATGAAAATGTATTAAGCATCTATTATATACCAAACACTATGAATAGGTGCTATGGTTGCAAAAGACATGATTAACTGCTCTGTAAATAAACAACCCTTCTTCCAATCTGATTTTAAAAGTGTGATGTCACTGCTGAAAATCAAGGACTAAAATCAAGTGAAATAGACGTCCAAATCCCAGTCAAGTGAGATCTAGATGGTTGCCTGGAAATGATATCAGTTTACTTTTGAAATAAATTGGCATTCGGAAATATTGCTCTCTGATTCTCAAAGAAATCATTTGCAGCCTTGTCCTGAAAACCAGTACTCCTTAATTTGTCCATTTGAAGTAAACATTCATTTTAGTGCCAGGGTAAATCAGGTCAGTGAAGCAATATTTCCTTTGTAGCTAAGCAATCATTGATACACAACATTATGGTTGTTTCTGATTACTGTAGTTTGGGGAGCTACTTTTCTCAAACTTTCTCAATCAATATAATATAAATCTATCAGCTACCATCCAAACAACCCTCTGGGCATGGTTTATTCAGTATGCATACAAGGCTACTCATATTATGGACTGAAATGTAAAATCAAGCAGAATGATGTGCACACAGCTGTTTTATATTTAGTTGGCTTTCTAATGTGAGCTAATTTGTTGTAGGGACTGAGGGCATTACTAAGATTTATTTCAAGTTTCGGATGAGATAAAATTATTGTTTGAAGGTGAAACTTTAGTCTCCACTCAACTTGAACAGACGTTACTTCCGAATTTCTTAATGTTGGATGGAGTAAAGTGTTTGATATATTAGCATATACAAAGATAATAAAGCTTCACAACACCTCCTCCCTCTGTGAAACCAACACCTTAAAATTCCTACTTTCCTTTTATAATGATAAATGTGAATAAAAGCAAAGGTGATATGAATATCACTTGGACTTGAAAATGGTCTATGTGAAAATTAGATGGCGACTGCATAACAAAATGCAGTGTTAACCTTGTTCTTAGATTTATATTTTAGCTAAATGCTCTGACAGAAGGTAGGGCTGTTCGATGGATACCTAATGCATGGAAGTTGTTTTCGTTTATGTATATTTTCCCCTTGGGCAAAAATGAAGCACAAAAGAGGGGAGAAAAAAGACCTTGAGGGGAGGAAAATATCATCCTCTGGTTTCAGAATTAACTGGTGCTCTCTCTCAAAACTATTCTATGGCAGCTGCTGCTGCTGCTAAGTCGCTCCAGTCGTGTCCGACTCTGTGCGACCCCATAGACGGCAGCCCACCAGGCTCCGCCATCCCTGAGATTCTCCAGGCAAGAAGACTGGAGTGGGTTGCCATTTCTTTCTCCAGTGCATGAAAGGGAAAAGTGAAAGTGAAGTCGCTCAGTCGTGTCCGGCTCTTAGCGATCCCGTGGACTGTAGCCTACCAGGCTCCTCCCTCCATGGGATTTTCCAGGCAAGAGTACTGGAGTGGGGTGCCATTGCCTTCTCCGACTCTAAGGCAGAAAACCTTGTAAAAAGAGAATCAGCATGAACCATTATGCAGGAGAACTAAAACTTCTAAAATGGATGAAGTTAGTAACCCTGAATGGTACAGTATTGTATTGGTTGTGAAACCTACATCTACTTTGTCAGGAAGTTAACGGGATACAGAATGTTAGTTCTAACATTAGAAAAAATAATTGTAACAATAGAAAAAATAGATGGACCAGAATCATTTAATTTTATCAATGGATATTTTAACTTATTGAGAAATCTAAATTTTAGAGGAATGCTAGTCTCACTTCATAAGAATTCCTGTTGTTCTTGTTGGCTCATTATGAAGAGCTGGATTTGTTGTTTAACTTGAGACACTAGCAAATAGAGCACATGCCTATTTTCTGCTTCTAAATAAGCAGGTATGTTATCCATGTTATGGAATAAGATTTTATTTAAACACCTTGCTTATATTAGCGACCCATTAAATGTGTAGTGAAACAAATGTTATAATTGAACAACTTTAAAGGCAATGCTGTTTAATAATAGGAAATCATCTATACAGTTCAAATATTAGTACAGGGCCTGAAGAAAAAAAAAAGATGCAAACAAGCTAAGTTATAACCAAAAATTAATATTTTATGTGTAATTATTACTATTTGATTTCTTTACTCAGTTATGTTCACTGCCATCTTCACAAGGAATCTAATGGTTTCTATCTCCTAAATATCTTTCTAATCTATACATTTCCTTCCATTCTCACAGCCTCTACACTGAATCAAGTCACCTCTCATGTGGACCGTTACAATATGATTCCAAACAGTACTATTCCCTTCACACGGGTCCTTCTTTAATCCTTTCTAATCCATTTTCCATTCTTCAATCAATGTGATATTTCTAACACATTTAATCATATCAATTCTCTGCTCAAAACATTCCAGTGTTTCTCCTTTTTCCTCAGGGTGAAGTTCAAATTTCTTAATATAACTTATCAGTTCCCACCCAATCTAACTTTGGCTTGTTATCTCTGAGGTTTAAGCACAGTCAAGGTAGATATTTTTAGTAGATTGAAATAACCAATTTTTTAGTGCATTCCATTAAAAAGTACCTTTTTATAGTGTTCACGGGATTCTTGAGGCAAGAATATTGAAGAGGTTTGCCATTCTCTTCTTCAGTGGCCACTCTAATGGCAGAAACCAAAGAGGAACTAAAGAGCCTCTTGATGAGGGTAAAAGAGGAGAGTGAAAAAGCTGACTTAAAACTCAGCATTCAAAAAACTAAGATCATGGCATCCGGTCCCATCACTTCATAACAAATAATTGGGAAAATGTGAAATAGTGACAGATTTCATTTTCTTGGGCTCCAAAATCACTGCAAACAGTGACTGCAGACAGGAAGTTAAAAGACACTTGCTCTTTGGAAGAATATTTATGACAAACCTAGACAGTGTATTAAAAAGTAGAGACATCACATTGCCAACAAAGGTCCACATAGTCAAAGTGATGATTTTTCCAGAAGTCATGTATGAATGTGAGAGTTGGACCATAAAGAAAGCTGAGTGCTGAAGAATTGCTTTTGAATTATGATGCTGGAGAAGACTCTTGAGAGTCCCTTGGATAGGAAGGAGATCAAACCAGTCAATCCTAAAGGAAATCAACCCTGAATATTCATTGGAAGGACTGATGCTGAAGCTACAATACTATAGCCACCTGATGTGAAGAGCCAACTCATTGGAAAAGACTCTGATGCTGGGAAAGATTGAGGGCAGGAGCAGAAGGGAATAACAGAAGATGAGATGGCTGTGACTCCATGAACTGTAGCCTGCCAGGCTCCTCTGTCCACGGAATTTCCCTGGCAGGAATGCTGGTATGGGTTGCCATGCCCTTCTCCATGGGATCTTCCCTACACAGGGATTGAACTTGTGTCTCCTGCATTTCCTGCATTGCAGG
Source organism: Okapia johnstoni (assembly GCA_024291935.2). Classification (NCBI taxonomy): domain Eukaryota; kingdom Metazoa; phylum Chordata; class Mammalia; order Artiodactyla; family Giraffidae; genus Okapia; species Okapia johnstoni. Next base: position 69,229,068 of record CM044305.1, on the reverse strand, counting down.
CATATTCTTTATCGCTGAACCACTGGGGAAGCCCTTGTCAGCCCTTAAAGAAGATCACATTCCATTAGAGATGAGCCGAGTACTCTCTTCTCTGATGAAGGATAAATTTTGGCAAGCTATTTGAAGTTTAAATCCTATTTGGGACTTCAAGGAATTCCTGTGAACAGGTGTCGCAACTTTAAGTTTCTCCAAAGATTTTGGTCAAGGCAGAATAGGGTGAAGTAAACTCCTCTTCAAGAATAACTTCTTAAAAAAAAAAAAAGAATAACTTCTTGAGGAGGAGCTCTGGACTCTCCAGATTGATTTTTAGTAGTGGCCAGTGAGCCTAAATTACCTAGATTTACAGTCACTTCCCTAAAAATCTATTTTCGGACTCTCTCTTCTCTACCCTGACAAATGTATCTCTTCAGGGGGGTCCCAGTTCTACTTAGAATAGTATTTTAGGTACCAGATTACATTACCTCCTCTGGATTTTCTTTAATAAACTTTATCTTAAATAACTTTCTCCCAGCACCATCTGACATGTAACAAACTGATTTGGAATCTTACTGACATAGGTGAAAATACTCTTCTGGAATTATTATCAGAGTGACCTTGTACAAATCACTTAAATTCTCTGGGTTACTCTGAAAAATGAATATAATACCCCCTGGCAGGTTTGATGGGTTCCACAGACATCATGCTTCCCCAAAACTTTCTCCATATCACATGGTTTTACCATCTCCATCAGAATCATCTATTTTTCCTTCAGTCAGGCATTCAATATTTGTTGAGTGTATATTCTGTGCTAGCCACTGTTTAAAGTAATCGGAGTAGTTAGATGGGAGGGAGGTTCAAGAGGGAAGAGTTATACATACACCTATGGCTGATTCATAGGTATAACTGTTGATAAATGGCAAAAAAACAATATTGTAAAGCAATTATCCTCCAATTAAAGATAATTTTAAAAAAAAATATTACTGTCTTAAGGAGCTTATGTTATAGTAGTGGGAGACAAACCATAAGGAAAATAAATGAGCAAAATATATAGCATATAGAAAATAAGCACTGTCAAGGAGAAAAGTAGAGCAGAGTAAGTAATGTTACAATGGCCTTGGTGGAGGGGGGGTTGCAGTAATCAAGGTAAGCTTCATTGAGGAGAAGAATTTGAGTGAAGATCTCAAGGAAGTAAGTGAATTAGACAAATGGATATTGGGAGAAGAAATTTTCAAACAGAAGGAACAGACCCCTAAGCAGATAGCATGTTTGACATGTTTGAGAGAGCAAGGAGGCCAGTGTGATTGAAGCTAGGAGAATGAGTGGGAACATTCATTAGGAAAAGGTCAGAGAGGGCATGGGGACTAAATCATAGAGGGCTTCATGGGCTATCATGAAGACTTTGGCTTTACCTCTGGTTGAAACAGAAATGTTTTAAAGGGTTTTGAGCAGAAGATTTATGAAATCTGATTTTTATTTTTCCTTTCTTAGATGAAAATGGACTCTAGGGTAAGAAAGAGGAGAGCAGGAATGCCAGTTGGGAGGCTCCTGCTGATGGTGGTGCCAAGGGCTAGGGTGGTAGCTGTGGATGTAGTGAGAAGTGGTCTGATTTCAGATATATTTTGAAAATAGACCAATATTTCTTGAAGAATTAGACATGGAACGTGAGAGAAATAGAAGTGCCAAAGATGACTCTAAGATTTCCAGACATTTTATGTAACACATCCTTCTCACATCCACCCATTAAGATGAATGGTTTTGTGTTCTATTCGAACAAGTTCTCAACATTCCTAACTAACTAGTTAATAAATAAATATTATTTCAGAAGAGTTTCAGTTTTTTATTTTATTGTTTTAGATGGACCCTATGTAAGTAGCCCAAGGGTGTAGAGATATTTGATTTACTGGGCTGAGGTTCAATCGAGGATTAGGAACTCCACTTCCCAGGAAATCTTTATGCTGCAAGCCCAAGTTCTTGTGACAAATTGGGTTCCATGTGTCACTTTGGCAGCTCACTTTTGTTAGACTCAGAATTACTTTGGCTCTGAACTTCCTTAGGTACATAATTAGGGACTAAATCTAGGTTCTTAAAAAGAACTCAGAAGGCAAGACCTAACTATTACAAGTAGCAGGAACATTTATCCTCATTCACCTTAATCCATCTTACTGGCCTTCAAAACTGAGCACTTTAAACCTAGCTCATAAACAGAAGCTTCCCAATTCATTTCCCACCTCTCAGTCCAAAAAGTTTATGTTTCAAGTTTCAAAAGCTTCTGAGTGTCTCCATGAAAAAAGCAAAATGCTTTATACAACAAATGTGATGGCAAATTCTTCTCATTTGGATTAGTCCCAGAACCATGACTATCAATGTAGTCCCCAAAATCATCATTTGAGGAAATGCATGAAAGAGTAGGGTCAAGAAACACCAAAATATGTATTCACCATTTGAGTCAATACAGAAGATTTGTTTTCCAGGTTTCATATGTTGACTTGAGCAAAGAGAGAAAGTCTAGCATTTGATTAGATCCTTACTCAGGAAGGGGCTTCCCTGTTGGCTCAGACAGTAAAGAATGCTTACATACCAGAGAACAGGGTTCAACCCCTGGGTTGGGAAGATCCCCTGGAGAAGGGAATGGTTACCCACTCCAATATTCTTGCCTGGAGAATTCCATGGACAGAGGAGGCTGGTGGGCTTTGGTTCATGGACTCACAAAGATTCAGACACGACTGAGCATCTAACATTTTCACTGTCTTTGCTCAGGAACATGGTAGGACTAATGAGGATTCAGCCATTGACCATTTCACCTCTTTTTAAAATATATGTTTAAGGGAAAATAATAAAACTGTATTCACCGAAGTTTTGTGGTTCCTTCTTTTAGAATTTTCTACTTCTGAGTCAATGTGAAAATTACAGTAATATTTACAAGTCACTTTAGGGAAGATGTTGATCAACAAAGACATGCCTTTTCACCTTTTCATGAATCAAGATGAGACATTTTGTCTATTTCACTCTCTGACTACTCTTTATCTTCAGAAATTATTTATTCTTTTCTAGAAAACTCCCCTTGACTTTCATGTTTGTTCGCCATAAGACCTTTGGAATTTCTTTATCCTTTCTCTAAAAATAATCATCTAGAACAAAGAAATCTAGCAAATAGGTATCATGTTATCATGTAATATTATGGGATAATTAAATCAGTCTAAATATGAAGTATTTTTTTATTTGAAATGACTGAGCTTAGTACCTAAAGTCTCCAATCCCCCTCAACTAAATTGACAAAAATTGGAAAATGAAAACATAGTTTCTAGACTTAGAGTGTATATATAAAATCAACAAAGCCTGACTTTTTCTTTAATTATATATTAGCTTTGGCACCCTTACAATTATCACCAACTTACCTCATGTATACTAGAGTATCACATCATACAACTTTATGAGACTCTTTTTGTGTATGCAATGCAGTACCAAATTCTCTGGGGATTCAAAACAGGCCCATCAAATTCCTTAAAATCCTAATATATTGGGGAAGCCAGGAAGGTCATTCAGGTTTTTAAGTAAGATGTTACAGAAAAACTCAAACAGACTTTTTGACCAAGCCAATATTACCATGAGTTTCCACTGTATTAACCATCTGCCAAATTAATTATTGTAGATATGAGTTCATGAGGATAAGCAATATAGTAGGCTTATCTTGACTAGGAAGATTGATCATTTCTTCCAGAAATATTAACTCTTTAAGACTTTTAGAACTCTTACTAAGAAACTACAGGCTTAAAACAAACAAACAACCAACAAAAAACATTTACTTGAGCAAATGTTTACTGACATATTTTATGTTTATGTTGAATATGTCTCCCCAACACTGTGAGTATAATTAATTCTGCTGCTATCATTGCACATTGCCTCTTGTTATCTTTCCATTCATTTGTTTGACCATTAAAAACTTGAGTAAATGATTCACCTCTTTAACTTGTTGGTATTATATCTGGTAGGCTGCAGTCCCTGGGGTCGCAAAGAGTCGGATACGACTGAGCAACTTCACTTTCACTTTTCACTTTCATGCATTGGAGAAGGAAATAGCAACCCACTCCAGTGTTCTTGCCTGGAGAATCCCAGGGACGGAGGAGCCTGGTGGGCTGCCATCTATGGGGTCGCACAGAGTCAGACACGACTGAAGCGACTTAGCAGCAGCAGCAGCATTCTAAGATTTTGTACATATTGTTAATTTCTCATGTAACCATACTCCATCTTGTGTGCCATAAAGTGCTATGGGCTGAGTAGTGTCAATCCAAAATTCATATTTTGAAATCCTAACCCTCAGAGCCTCAGTATGTGACAACATTTAGAGATAATGCCATTAAACAGGTAATTAAGGAGGGCAAAAATCCAATATGACTGGTATCTTTATGCAAAGAAGAGATTAGGACACAGACATGTTCAGAGGGATGAGCACATGAAGAAAGTGGGTAGAGGAAGATCATCTACAAGGCAAGGAGAGAGACTGAGGAAGAAACCAACTCTGCTGGCACCTAGATCTTGGACTTCTAGCCTTTAGAGCTGTGAGGAAATAAATTTCTGTTGTTTAAGCCACTCAGTCTGTAGTACTTTGTCATAGCAGCCCTAGTAAACTAATATATATAGTTAGCCATCTGTTTAGTGATTTGTGTATAGAGCATAAGTATCTTATAATGTGGGTTTGGAAGTAGAATTCTTTGTGAGACATTTGTAATTTATGATTCTTTTCATTCAGTGTCATTTTTTGTCACATTCAAAGTGTTTCCTTTCACTTTGAACTGTTTCAGAGTTGAGTCACAAGGCATCATTATTCATGTGATTTGGTTCTCAACTCTAGATGTACACCTTCATTCAACACATATTTGTTGTGTACCTATGGTGTGCCAGGAAGTCATCTAAATATTGAGGACACAGTGCTGAATAACACAAATTCCTTCCCCTTTTGGGGGTTGCATTCACATGTTGGCAAGAGTCAATGAATACCAGTGGTTCATTTCTTATCTTTACAAGAGTAGATTTTCTACATTAATGGCTTTAAGACAATAGTCAACTACTTTATATTGTTACATCAGTGTAGTTTTAAAGTTTGGAGCTTTGTAAAAGTCCAAATATTTTAAACTGATACATTTTAATGACATTTAACAGTGCATACAACATTGCATACAGCAGTTCAGCACATGCTTGCTTGCTTTATAAGCTGTTATAATTGCTCCTTAAATTTGCTGTGGTAGAAACTGTCAGGTAGCATCACACACTCAGTTTTCCACAATGTTAGCTGTAATAATTGCCACTGTTTTCCTTTACTACATTGAGTTGCTATTTCATTTGGGTATTAATTACCATCTATATTAATTTCTGCCTCATTTTTATTTTATAAGAAAGTAGAACATAAACTTGATATTGAATTTTTTTTGAAAATTATTTCAGAGTCTGTCGTTAGCCTGCCTTCCGTTATAGTACAAGCTCCAGTGGCTAAATATAGTGTGACAACATATTGTTGAAACAGAAATCTCCTGATAATACGGCAAATATTTAGGAAACAGTCTTTTGAATTGTTGCTAATTCCCATGATAAATCTCCTAGATTAAAAAAAATTTGAGCTGTTCTTATGGAAAAAAAAATGACCACCAGGGTAACTGACATTATTTTTATATCTGCTAATTTCAGCATTTGGAGTCCTCCTCTTCCCACTGTCTATAGAATTCTTACAGTTTTCCTATTTTATTTTGTTAAGCTTTTTATTTTGTACTGGCATATAGCTGATTAACAATGTTGTGATAGCTTCAGGTGAACAGTGAAGGGACTCAGCCATATATATGTACATGTATCTATTTGCCCCCAAACTCACTTCTCATCCAAGCTGGCACATAACAATGAACCAAGTTCCCTGTGCAATATAGTAGGTCCTTGTTGTTATCCATTTTAAATATAGTAGTGTCAACATGGCATCTCAAACTCTCTAACTATCCTTTCCCCTTGGCAACCATAAATTCTTTCCCTCAGTCTGTGAGTCTCTTTCTGTTAAAAGGTTTTTTTCTTTTGCTTTTTACTTGTTTTGGGGGCAGTGAGGGAGAGTGCTATTTTTCCTAAATTGATTTCTACCTGATGCGCAGAAATAGCAAAATATTCCCTTTCTTAGTTTCATGCATTAATATTTACTGTACTGGTTCTGACATGGATTTGAATATGATGCAGCTTATACATTTCTAAAGAGAAAAAATGGAGAGTAAATGTTCTGTTTTATGACTGCCTTTTAATGTTGGGGGTTTTTGAAGATGATACAGACACACACTGAAAATTCAACAGATGACCTTAAAGTGCACTAACATTTGAACTGACATTTTCGTACATGATTTATATTTTCCTCAGTGGTCAGACAGTGAGTCAGTCAAGCTGACTTATCCTGATTCATGAAAAGGTGAAAAGATGTGTTCTCTGTGACTCAACAGCTTTCCTGGGGTGATTTTGGAAACAGTTTTCAAAGACTTATTCTAACTTTCTTAGGCTGACTCTGAACTTCAAAACCCTGAAAACAAAGACATCAAAACAGCAAAATGATAAATAATATGTAGTTATTATATTTGTAAAACATAACTCCTTCAAGACTGGATGATACCTTTAAAATTCATTACCTCTTTCTCCCCAACAAATACATGCATTCTTATCTATTATGAGAACTGATCCAGTGAAATTTTTCCTTCATATGTTGGATATGGGTTGGGCAATTATGCATATATTTGAGAATCAGGATATATTTAGAATTTCACAAAGATCCACTAAAAAAAAATGGATCCAGAAAAAATCGACATTAAAGAACAAAGCAGTTTTTTCCCAGGAAGAGGTAGAGTACTTGGAGGATAACTCAAATAGATTTGGCTGTGAAGAACCCTTTTAATCAGAAAGCAGTTATAAATAACAAGGTCATTTACTTAGGTGAGAGAATTGATTTGTTTTTTTCCAAATAAGCATATTCATGCAGCTGTTTTTGTCAAGAGTCAAAGCTTTGGGTGGTATATGCAGAGGCAAGAAAAAAGCTGCCTTCACCAATAAGAACCCCCAGAGTCAGAAGTTACACAGGTTTTAGGAGTGATGGAAATGTATTTCTGCCTCAAAGAGTACATAGGCTTCATTCCTAGGAGTTCATTATTTTAGATCATGTGAAGAAAGACTGTACATACTGTGATTGTCAAAGACCAGTGGAAGAGCAAAGGAAAGAACTGAGTGCCCCGTTAACCTCTGCTTCTTATGTTAGAGGAAAATCAGTAGTGAAAGGAAAAGGCAAAATTGAAAAAGAAAGAAAACAAGATCTAATTCTATGAACAACACAAATAACAGAACTGTTACAAGCATAAAAGAAAAGAAAAACTCTATCTTTTTTCCCATATCATCTGTATGAGCCTAGGACTGGAAAGCAAAGCAACATGCAGCACTTGCTTGGCATGTGTTATGGCACAGCTCATTGTCATAAACAAACAGCAGCAATATACCCCCATCCCCTTTGAAATGACATAGAGATCAGTAAACAGCCTTCATCATATCAAGGGACTTCAATAAACAGATCTGTGGATTGTGGTGTCTACAGAGTTTCAGTTTTTTAGTTCGATTACAGCCATTTAATTGGGCAGCCTGTTTGGGTTTGAAACACATTGCACATTCAGTCCATTCTTTGTATATCTGAAGGGCCTTCAGGTTTCATTAGATAAGTTTAATTTTGGGGGGAAGGATGATATTAATAGTGTTTCAAATGATAGAGAACTTTTATTGTAGTTAATTGTTCTATCAATCTGTAACACTTCTAACTTTGTGACCAAGTGACAAAATCTAGTCTTGTGTTTGCAACAGAAATGGAGACAACAATGATGCTTTATGGAAGAAGAAAAATCATTGGATTTTTTCACTCTGTAGCAGGTTTAGAATTTCAAAGAGTATAGTGTATTTCTAGTTGTTTATAAAAGTTGCTTTGGGCAACCTTGGTTAGAGAAGGGATTGGGGAGAGAGAGAGCAACTGAATCTTCAAAAGGTGCAATTTTGTAAAAGTTACTGTAGAAACTTCAGAGAGATGCCATTGACTATAAAGTCAATAACTATTTGATTACTGCTACTCTGAAATGACAATTATGGGTTTTTTCTGTATCAAATCATTTTTTGTATTTGGCATTGCAAAATATTGCTATTAAAAGATGACATGTTTCTAAAAGCCTAAATTATTTTAGGTCATCTGGACCTCTGATGGGAATACGAGACCACCTGACCTACCTCCTGAGAAATCTGTATGCAGGTCAATAAGCAACAGTTAGAACTGGACATGGAACAACAGACTGGTTCCAAATCAGGAAAGGAGTTCGTCAAGGCTGTATATTGTCACCGTGCTTATTTATACACAGAGTACATCATGTGAAATGCCAGGAAGGGTGAAGCACAAGCTGGATTCAAGATTTCCAGGAGAAATATCAACAACCTCAAATAGGCAAATGACACCCCCCTTATGGCAGAAAGTGAATAACTAAAGAGCCTCTTGATGAAATTGAAAGAGGAGAGTGAAAAAGTTGGCTTAAAACTCAACATTCAGAAAACTAAAATCATGGCATCCAGTCCCGCTTCATGGCAAATAGATGGGGAAACAATGGAAACAGTGACAGACTTCATGTTTTGGGGCTCCAAAATCACTGCAGATGGTGACTGCTGCCATGAAATTAAAAGATGCTTCCTCCTTGGAAGAAGAGCTATGACCAACATAGACAGCATATTAAAAAGCAGAGACATTACTTTGCCAACAAATTTTCATCTAGTCAAAGCTATGGTTTTTCCAGTAGTCATATATGAATGTGATAGTTGGAATAAAAAGAAAGCTGAGCACTGAAGAATTGCTGCTTTTGAACTGTGGTGTTGGAGAAAATTCTTGTGAGTCCCTTGGACTGCAAAGAGATCCAACCAGTCAATCCTAAAGGAAATTGGTCCTGATGCTGAAGTTGAAACTCCAATACTTTGGCCACCTGCTGTGAAGAACCAACTCATTGGAAAAGACCCTGATGCTGGGAAAGATTGAAGGCGGGAGGAGAAGAGTTCGACAGAGGATGAGATGGTTGAATGGCATCACTGATTCAATGGACATAAGTTTGGGTAAACTCCGTGGGTTGGTGATGGACAGGGAGGCATGCTGCAGGCCATGGGGTCGCAAAGAGTTGGACACAAATAAGCAACTGAACTGAACTGATACTAATACAATCTATTAATGTTTTTACCCTATTTTTATCTTTAGGTCCCAAAGAAACAAACAAAAAAATGTTTGCACTTCTCAGTTTCTCAAATTCTTCTCAGTTCAGGAATATGAGAGCTAAAAGCAGAAAACATTAGCTTTAATAATAACTGAGGTAAGCTTCAGTCCTGGGAATGATGAAAACCAATATTTTTTAATTTTCATAGCTATTACCTACAGTACTTGACCTGATTCATATACAAAATGATGGGTGTGATGAATGACATAGAAAAGATCAGATGCAGCCAAAGAATAAAACAGAAACCTGAGAAAGAAAAAATACAGAAAAGAGTAACAACAATGTAAGTCAGCAAAACCAAGGTTAATTTTTATACTAAAGTTGTATGCTCTCTATATGTCACATGAAGTCTAAATTTCAAGGGCATAATCTTCAACTATTAATAATTTAGGTCTTGGTAATGGATTTTGAATCATCCATAAGATATATTCTTTTATTTTTTTTTCTTCTTAGAGCCTATTATGGACTCCAGAGACAGACTGCCTGGGTCTGACTCCCAGTTCTACCACTTATTGGCTATGGAAGGCTTGTCAAGTCACATAATATCTTTGTGTCTCAGTTTCTGAAAAATGGAGAATCAAGGCTTGTTCTGAGTATGAAGTGAATTAACATATGTCAAAAACTTGGAATAGTGCCTCATGACCTATCAGTTCAATTCAGTCACTCAATCGTGTCTGACTCTTTGCAACCCCATGGACTGCAGCAGGCCAGGCTTCCCTGTCCATCACCAACTCCCGGAGTTTACTCAAACTAATGTTCATTACGTCAGTGATGCCATTCAACCATCCCATTTTGTGTCGTCCCCTTCTCCTCCTGCCCTCAATCTTTCCCAACATCAGGGTCTTTTCCAATGAGTCAGTTTTTCATATCAGGTGGCAAAAGTATTGGAGTTTCAGCTTCAACATCTGTCCTTCCAATGAACACCCAGGACTGATCTCATTTAGGATGGACTGGTTGGATCTCCTTGCAGTCCAAGGGACTCTCAAGAGTCTTCTCCAACACCACAATTCAAAAGCATCAATTCTTCAGCACTCAGCGTTCTTCACAGGCCAACTCTCACATCCATACATGACTACTGGAAAAACCATAGCCTTGACTAGACGGACCTTTGTTGCCAAAGTAATGTCCCTGCTTTTTAATATGCTGTCTAAGTTGGCCATAACTTTCCTTCCAAGGAGTGTCTTTTAATTGGACTGGTTGGATCTCCTTGCAGTCCAAGGAACTCTCAAGAATCTTCTCCAACATCACAGTTCAAAAGCATCAATTCTTCGGCACTCAGCTTTTTTTTAATAATCCAACTCTCACATTTATACATGACTACTGGAAAAACCATAGCTTTGACTAGACAGTCCTTTGTTAGCAAAGTAATATCACTGCTTTTCAATATGCTGTCTAGGTTGGTCATAGCTTTTCTTCCAAGGAGGAAGCATCTTTCAAATTCATGGCTGCAGGTGCCATCTGCAGTGATTTTATAGCCCCCCCAAAATGAAGTCTGTCACTGTTTCCATTGTTTACCCATCTATCTGCCATGAAGTGATGGGCCTGGATGCCATGATCTTAGTTTTCTGAATTTTGAGCTTTAAGCCAACTTTTTCACTCTCCTCTTTCACTTTCATCAAGAGGCTCTTTAGTTCTTTTTTGCTTTCTGCCATAAGGGGGGGTGTCATCTGCATATCTGAGGTTATTGATATTTTTGATTCCAGCTTGTGCTTCATCTAGCCCAGCATTTCACATGATGTACTCTGCATATAAGTGAAATAAGCAGTGTGACAAAATATAGCCTTGACTTACCCCTTTCCTGATTTGGAACCAGTCTGATATTCCACCTCCAGTTTTAACTGTTGTTTCTTGACCTGCATATAGATTTCTCAAGAGGCAGGTCAGGTGGTCTGGTATTCCCATCTCTTTAAGAATTTTCCACAGTTTGTTGTGATCCACACAGTCAAAGGCTTTGGCACAGTCAATAAAGCAGAAGTAGATGATTTTCTGCAACTCTTTTGCTTTTCCAATGATCCAATGGATGTTGGCAATTTGATATCTGGTTCCTCTGCTTTTTCTGAATCCAGATTGAACATTTGGAAGTTCACAGTTCACTTACTATTGAAGCCTAGTTTGGAGAATTTTGAGCATTACTTTGCTAGCATGTGAGCTAAGTGTAATTGTGCAGTAGTTTTAACATTCTTTGGCATTGCCTTTCTTAGGGATTGGAATGAAATCTGACGTTTTCTAGTCCTGTGGCCACTGCTGAGCTTTCCAAATTTGCTGGCATAATGAGTGCAGCACTTTCACAGCATCAACTTTTAGGATTTGTAATAGCTCAACTGGAATTCCATCACCTCCACTAGCTTCGTTTGTAGTCATGCTTCCTAAGGCCCACTTGACTTCACATTCCAGGATGTCTGGCCCTAGGTGAGTGATCACACCATCATGGTTATCTGGGTCATGAATATGTTTTTTTTGTATAGTTCTTTTGTATATTCTTGCCACCTCTTCTTAATATCTTCTGCTTCTGTTAGATTCATACCATTTCTGCCCTTTATTGTGCCCATCTTTGCGTGCAATAGTCCCTTGATATCTCTAATTTTCTTGAAGAGATCTCTAGTATTTCCCATTCTATTGATTTCTTCTAATTCTTTGTACTGATCACTGAGGAAAGCATTCATATCTCTTTGCTGTTCTTTGGAACTCTGCATTCAAATGGTGACTGGTAATGGAAGTAAAGCTTAATGCTGTAAACAGCAATATTTCATAGGAACCTGGAATGTTCAGTTCATGAATCAAGGCAAATTGGAAGTGGTCAAACAGGAGATACAAAGAGTGAACATTGACATTTTAGGAATCAATGTACTAAAATGGAATGAAATGGGTGAATTTAACTCAGATGATCATTTTATCTACTACTGTGGGCAAGAATCCCTTAGAAGAAATGGAGTAGCCATCATAGTCAACAAAAGAGTCTGAAGTGCAGTACTTGGATGCCGTCTCAAAAACAATAGAATGATCTCTGTTTGTTTCAAGGCAAACCATTCAATATCATGGTAATCCAAGTCTATGCCCTGAGCAGTAATGCTTAAGAAGCTGAAGTTGAATGGTTCAGTGATGACCTATAAGACCTTCTAGAACTAACACGCAAAAAAGATGTCTTTTTCATTATAGGGGACTGGAATGCAAAAGTACGAAGTCAAGAGATACCTGAAGTAACAGGCAAATTTGGTCTTGGAGTACAAAATGAATCAGGTCAAAGGCTAACAGAGTTTTGCCAAGAGAACACACTGGTCATAGCAAACACCCTCTTCCAACAACACAAGAGAAGACTCTACACATGGACATCACCAGATGGTCAACACTGAAATCAGATTGATTATATTCTTTGCAGTCAAAGATAGAGAATCTCTACACAGCAAAAACAATACCAGGAGTTGACTGTGGCTCAGATCATGAACTCCTTGTTGCCAAATTCAGACTGAAATTGAGGAAAGTAGGGAAAACCACTAGACCATTCAGGTATGACCTAAATCAAATCTCTTATGATTATACAGTGGAAGTGACAAATAGATTCAAAGGATTAGATCTGATAGATGGGAGTGCCTGAAGAACTATGGATGGAGCGTTTGTGACATTGTACAGGAGGCAGGGATCAAGACCATCCCCAAGAAAAAGAAATGCCAAAAGGCAAAATAGTTGTCTGAGGAGGCCTTACAAATAGCTGAGGAAAGAAAAGATGTGAAAGGCAAAGGAGAAAAAGAAAGATATACCCATTTGAATGCAGTGTTCCAAGGAATTGCAAGGAGAAATAAGAAAGCCTTCCTCAGTGATCAATGCAAAGAAATAGAGGAAAACAATAGTACGGGAAAAACTAATGATCTCTTGACCTATAGCAAGCAATTTTACGTGTGTGTGTGTGTGTGTGTGTGTGTGACTATTATTAAAAGAGACATATCCATTAAAAGGTAGATAGGAAAAAAGTGAGAATATATACAAGTATAAGTTTATATTCATTCATTCAACATTTACTGAGATCCTAGTGTTTACTAACATGATATTAATTGCCAGGAATACACAGATAACAGTGTCTCTCGTTATGGGCAATCTAGCGATTGTGAAACACTGTGATGAATGCTGCATGATAAGGGCACCTAATCCAATCTAGTGAATCAGTGAATGCTGCCTAAGAGCAAGTACTCATTCAAGGAATTGTAAAGAGTTCAGTATTACTGGATTATAGAGTATAAGGGGAAAGTGTTGAGATATGGGACTGAAAAAGTAAGGAGGGACTTTGAATGCCATACTGAAAAGAGTAGATTTCATCCTGAGAGCAATAGGGAGATACTTAAAGATTTGAAATTAAAGGAATGTCATGACCTGATTTAATTTTTAAGATAATGTTGTCAGGAGAGTGGAGGATGGATTGAAGGAAGAGTGTGAGGGAGCTAATTAAACCCTGATATTAAAGATGAGACCATTTCCATAATACAGGTATAAAATGATAAGGATCTAAATGAAGCAGTGTCAAAGGGATAGATAGGAAAAGACAGACTCCAGAGATGTTTAGGAGACGTAATTCAGAGGATTTGGAGATCAGCTTGGATGGGTAGACAGCGAGAGGGAAAAAGATTAATGAAGGATGACGTTAAGAATTCTACCTCAGGGAAATAAAATGGAAAATACAGGAAGAAGAATAAATTCTGGAGAGGGAATTATGCATTCAATTTAGGTCGTGTGAGCTTAAGTTACCTGGTAGACATCCACATAGTAGACAGTTTAACAAGAGTGAATATCAGGAAAGAAATCTGAGTTAGAGATAAAGACTTGAAAACTGGTGGCATGTGGTGATAGCTGAAGAAAAGGGAATGTGTGGGTTTAGCCAGGAAGAGAGAGATCGATTACTTGGGAAACAGCAATACATAATGGATACATTTTAAAAATGAAAATCTGAGAGGTGAGTGAGGAGGAATATAGAGAGAAGTAAAAGGAAATCTTATTATTTGTCTTAACTTTGTTAAGAGATTAAAGGAAATAGAAAATTTTATGAAAGGTAGAGGTGGCAAATGATGATATGATGTCAAATAAGGTTAATTCACTCCACATGTTTTTACCAAGTCCAGAATATGGCCAGATCCTGTTGTAGGGCTACAGACGGCAGAAAGAATCCACTGAATCTAGCAACAATGGGACAATAGATGACATTTACTAGAGAAGATTCAAGACTTGATGATGATACAGCATCCAGATGATACAAGCGGCAGTGAGTTGAAGAAAGTATGGTACTGAGACAGTGGACAGAAAACATAAATAGAGCAATTCTGGAACCTTGATAGACCCAACTAGTGGGGAAGCCTTCCTACTGCAAACACCTGAAAAGACTAGATAAAAGATAACCCAAATTTCAAATACACATTTATATATCCATGCTCTCAGGAAGGAGAAGGCAATGGCAGCCCACTCCAGTACTCTTGCCTGGAAAATCCCATGGACGAGGAGCCTGGTAGGCTGCAGTCCATGGGGTCGCTAAGAGTCGGATATGACTGAGTGACTTCACTTTCAGTTTTCACTTTCATGAATTGGAGAAGGAAATGGCAACCCACTCCAGTATTCTTGCCTGGAGAATCCCAGGGACGGCGGAGCCTGGTGGGCTGCCGTCTATGGGGTTGCACAGAGTCGAACACGACTGAAGAGACTTAGCAGCAGCAGCAGCAGCTCTCAGGAAGCAAAGAAAAATCTGTGCTAGAGGAAATTGAGAGGTAGATTGGTAACTACACAGACCAATACTTTTTCAGCCATGTAGCATGGGCTGGCTTGGGCCTGGGATGAATAAGTAGGGAGCAGAATTTTTAAAAGCTCAATACTATCTAGGAGCTTTGGTTTTAAATACCTAAGAAAAAAGGACCAGAAATAAGGTCTTGGACCCCTCAAGGTAGAGGCAACAGAATTGAGATGTGTGTGACTCCAGAAGAAATAGAAAATCAGAATAGACCATTAAAGAAATTGAACATATCATGTAACTACTCTTCCGTGTATAAACAAAATAGCACATTAACACAAATAACAGCATGATTTTAAGTTATTTTCCCCAAACATCAAAGATCGCTATAATATACAAACTCTTCCGGGGTTTTAAAATGAGCTCAATTTCTCCAACTCTGTTGTTAGAACTACTGTAATCAAAGATGATACAAGAAATGAAAATTACAGGCAATCTCACCTAGAAACATAGGTGCAAAATTCCAAAATAAAATTGCAGCAGACAAAAGTAACAGATAGTGAAAACAAGTAAATAAATAAATAAAATTAAAATCATGACCAATTAGATTTAAACCCCAATGTGTCTAGCATTTCATTATTTTTTATTAACATTTCTTCCCCTCCTTACATCATACATCTTTGTCTTCATCTTATCTAGCTACAAGGATTGTTCTTTTCATAGTAAATATGGTGATAATGATTTTTCCTGCCCAGGGCCAAGATAACTTATGAATTAGAAACTACCTGGAACTATCCCATTTAACTGCTTAGCTTAATGGGAAAGACCTTTCTAGAAGTCCCTTTTCCTTCAATCAGTTAACAGATATGCTGTCAATATTTATTTTAGTAGGGAGAAAAGGAGCATATGAATACATATGAATATAAATTCCTGTTGTGTAGACGTACATGTAGTTATAATACAGAAAGTCTACAATCGTCTCTTAATTTTATAAAATGTAACTACAGAAACTATACCTGTTAGAGACAAACTCCTGCTCTAATGCCACAATTTATTTTTTTATTTTTATTTTTTTAATAAAGTTATTTATTTTAGTTGGGGGCTAATTACTTTACAATATTGTAGTAGTTTTTGCCACACATTGACATGAATCAGCCATGGGTTCACATGTGCTCCCCATCCTGAACCCTCCTCCCACCTCCCTCCCCATCCCATCCCTCTGGGTCATCCCAATGCCCCAGTCCTAAGCATTTGTCTCATGCATAGAACATGGAATGGTGTTCCGCTTCACATATGATAATATACATGTTTCAATGCTATTGTCCCAGAACGTCCCACCCTCACCTTCTTCCTCAGAGTCCACAAGACTGTTCTATGCATCTGTGTCTCTTATTCTGTCTTGCATAAAGGGTTACCATTACCATCTTTCAAATTCCATATATATGCATTAGTATACTGTATTGGTGTTTTTCTTTCTGGCTTACTTCACTCTGTATAATGGGCTCCAGTTTCATCCATCAGCAGACGAATGGATAAGGAAGCTGTAGTACATGTACACAATGGAATATTACTCAGCCATTAAAAAATACATTTGAATCGGTTCTATTGAGATGGATGAAACTAATGCCACAATTTAAACCTCACACCTTCATTCCACTGATGGCATTGGGTTTCCATTTTGAAGGGAAAATACTGCATTTTCCCTTTGTCAAAGAAATTCATTCTCTTCACTTCCTTGACCATTTCCAAAATATTTGGAGTGAGGCTTCACATTTTAAAAAAATGATGCCCAGAGGTTATAAATCTGGAGGCTCTGAGTGTGGTTGACACACTGTAGGTATTCAGATTACACTGGAATGTTCTAGTTAACTTGAGAAAAAGAGATTATCTTATAGTCTTCGTTGGTATTTTGAAAATAAACATTTTAGAAGTTTTGTTTGAGAGAGGGCAAATGTCTTGTCAATATGGCATCAGTTAGTCAAAATGTATTGACTGAGCACCTACTTTGAACTGGTAAAATGCTAGGTTTGTAGAATATAGTGCATAAGTCAGACCTCATCCTTGCTCTTATAACTTCATAGATTGGAAACAGCCCTGGTTTCAAAACTCTCCAGGTGTCAAAATCAGCCAACTATATATTTTACTCTTTTGCCTCCCTCTCAGGGACATGCTCCTGTCTGCTAGTTTAACAAATCATACATATAGAGCCTGCTTTGATTGAATAAGGACAGAGTCTTTTCCTCTTGTCATAATGACCTCTTCCCACTCAGAGAAAATGTGACACCAAAGGTAGAAATTACTTGTAATTTATCTGAAAACACCAAAGGTAGGAATTACTTGTACTTTATCTGAAAACTTTATTAGTTATCCCTTCCCAATGTTTTTCCAAGTGTGAACTTAATTTAAAGGAAGAAGAAGAGATTTTGAGATGCTTAAATGAAACATATTTCTTAAGACTGTCAGGAAAGGTATCCAAAAATCTTTCAATAAAGACTGGATGACTAAAACATTAAAACTTGTAAACTTGAGGCCTCAAGACCAAACAAAACATGGCACAGGTGTTAAATGAGTGAGTGCATAAAAATTGCATGGTTACTTTTAATAGAGAATTTTGAAAGTTTGAACATTGAATTTTGGGGATAATCTAGACAAGATTCATTAGAATTTGTTGAACTACGGGAGATGAAGTGAAATTCAGGATGTTGGAGTACTAGAAGTCCTGTTTAATTCACTAGTTTTTTTTTGAGAAATACATTGCAAATACATATGCATGCAAAATAAAGAATTCATCACATTTTAAAAAGCATTGAAACCCTATACCATATATGTATACTTTACCTTCAGTTATAATGACAAGCTCCATTATTCCTCTGCTGCCAATTTTGTTGATAATTATAAAACTTTGCTAACTATTGAATATGGTCTTCTTGTCCATTCTGTTCACAAGATATACGATCTGAGCTATAAAGGAAGATCACAGAATCAGAGTAACCAGTTTTAATGCCTTTTCATCATCATTGGCTACTAACACTAGGCACATGTTTATCTGTAAAATTTATTCCCCCTGTATTTACTTAGATGCTATGCCACTGATCTGTTCAGAATGTTAATTGCACAAGCTATAAATACTGTAACAATGGAGGAAGTTCATCTTAGTGTAAATTATGAATTTTTCCTCTGGTTGAGAATAGTCTCAATGCCCATGTATGAAAACAGAATGCAGAAATTGCCTACATTCTTATGAGAAAATTTGTATTAAAAAGCACAGCAATAAGACTATTCCTAAAACTGTTTGTATAATGAAGAGGATACTGAGGTGTATCTAGGGTAGCATGGGTTTTATTAAGAAGAACTTGTGAAGATAATAGCAATTGGCAGTAATATCGGGTGAGAGTTTGGGATCACAATGTTTTACACTTTGGAACACACGTACAGTAATTTTTTTTTCCTGATACCTTGAAATCTGGTCCCTTTACTTTGTTTTTTTTTTCTTTCTTTCCTTTTGGTTGTGTTGGGTCTTCATTGTGGCTTGAGCTTTCTCAAGTTGTAGTGAGCAGGAGCTACACTTCATTGCAGTGTAAGGGCTTCTCATTGCAGAGGTCTCTTTTGTTGAGGAGCATAGGCATTGCCATGAATCAAGGCAAACTGGAAGTGATCAAAAGGAGATGGCAAGAGTGAACGTCGACATTTTAGCAGTCAGCAAACTAAAGTGAACTGGAATGGGTGAATTTAACTCAAATGATCATTATATCTAATCCTGTGGGAGAGAATCCCTTAGAAGAAATGGAATAGCCATCATAGTCAATAAAAGAGTCTGAAATGCAGTGCTTGGATGCAATCTCAAAAACAACAGAATGATCTCTGTTCGTTTCCAAGGCAAACCATTCAATATCACGGTCATCCAAGTCAATTCCCCGACCAGTAATGCTGAAGAAGCTGAAGTTGAACGGTTCTATGAAGACCTACAAGACCTTCTATAAATAACATGCAAAAAAAAAGCTGTCCTTTTCATTATAGGGGACTGGAATGTAAAAGTAGGAGGTCAAGAAACACCTGGAATAACGCACATTTGGCCTTGGAGTACAGAATGAAGCAGGGCAAAGGCTAATAGAGTTCTGCCAAGAGAACACACTGGTCATAGCAAAAACCCTCTTCCAACAACACAAGAGAAGACTGTACACATGGACATCACCAGATGGTCAACACTGAAATCAGATTGATTATATTCTTTGCAGTCAAAGATGAAGAAGCTCTATACAGTCAGCAAAAACAAGACCAGGAATTGACTGTGGCTCAGATCATGAACTCCTTATTGCCAAATTCAGACTTAAATTGAAGAAAGTATGGAAAACCACTAGACCGTTCATGTATGACCTAAATCAAATCCATTATGATTATACAGTGGAAGTGACAAATAGATTTAAGGGACTAGATCTGATAGACAGAGTGCCTGATGAACTATGGATGGAGATTTGTGACATTGTACAGGAGACAAGGAGCAAGATGATCCCAAAGGAAAAGAAATGCAAAAAAGCAAAATGGTTGTCTGAGGAGGGCTTACAAATAGCTGTGAAAGGATGAGAAGCAAAAAGGAAAGATATACCCATTTGAATGCAGAGTTCCAAAGAATAGCGAAGAGAGAAAAGAAAGCCTTCCTCAGTGATCAGTGCAAAGAAATAGAGGAAAACAACAGAATGGGAAAGACTAGAGATCTCTTCAAGAAAATTAGAGATACCAAGGGAATATTTCATGCAAAGATGGGCTCGATAAAGGACAGAAATGGTATGGACATAACAGAATCAGAAGATATTAAGAAGAGGTGGCAAGAATACACAGAAGTACTGTACAAAAAAGATTTTCATGACCCATATAATCACGATGGTGTGATCGCTCACCTAGAGCCAGACATCCTGGAATATGAAGTCAAGTGAGCCTTAGGAAGCATCACTACGAACAAAGCTAGCAGAGGTGATGAAATTGCAGTTGAGCTATTTCAAATACTAAAAGATGATGCTGTGAAAGTGCTGCACTAAATATGCCAGCAAATTTGGAAAACTCAGCAGTGGCCACAGAACAGGTAAAGGTCAGTTTTCATTCCAATCCCAAAGAAAGGCAATGCCAAAGAATGCTCAAACTACTGCACAATTGAACTCATCTCACATGCTAAAATAGTAACGCTCAAAATTCTCTAATCCAGGCTTTAACAATATGTGAACCAGAAAATTCCAGATGTCCAAGCTGGTTTTACAAAAAGCAGAGGAACCAGATATCAAATTGCCAAAATCCGCTGGATCATCAAAAAAGCAAGAGAGTTCCAGAAAAACAACTATTTCTGCTTTATTGACTATGCCAAAGCCTTTGACTGTGTGTATCACAATAAACTGTGGAAAATTCTTAAAGAGATGGGAATACCAGACCACCTGACCTCCCTCTTGAGAAATCTGTATGCAGGTCAGGAAGCAACAGTTAGAACTGGACATGGAACAACAGACTGGTTCCAAATCAGGAAAGGAGTATGTCAACGCTGTATATTGTCACCCTGCTTATTTAACTTATATGCAGAGTACATCATGAGAAATGGTGGGCTGGATGAAGCACAAGCTGGAATCAAGATTGCCAGGAGAAGAAATATTAATAACCTCAGATATGCAGATGACACCACTCTTATGGCAGAAAGTGAAGAAGAACTAAAAAGAGCATCTTGATGAAAGTGAAAGAGGAGAGTGAAAAATTTGGCTTAAAGCTCACCACTCAGAAAACAAAGATCATGGCATCCAGTCCCATCACTTTATGGCAAATAGATGGAGAAATAGGGGAAACATTGGCAGACTTCATTTTTGGGGCTCCAAAATTACTTCAGATGGTGACTGCAGCCAAGAAATAAAAAGACACTTACTCCTTCAAAGAAAAGTTATGACCAACCTAGATAGCATATAAAAAAGCAGAAAGATAACTTTGCCAACAAAGGTCCGTCTAGTCAAAGCTATGGTTTTTCCAGTAGTCATGCATGGATGTGAGAGTTGGACTATAAAGTGCTGGGAGCCAGCCCACGAGATCCCACCCATGACAGTGTCATGAGGGGCAGGACTGATTGAGCACGGCTTCTCAGGCCTCAGGGATTCTCGGAAGGCTGCCTCAGCGCTCACCTTAAAGATGACGTCTGTCTTTCTGATGTTTGCTACAATAGACCTCTTCCTATTTTCTATGACTTAGGTAAAAGGCCTTTTCCTGATTCTCTTCCTATATAGATCAATCTAAAACCTCAATTGACAAGGCCCCTAAAAAACAGTGGCACCCTGATGGGATTGTCTAAGATATGGAGTATATTAATCTAAATTCTTGCTGGCATATTGGTTTATTTAATAAATGTACCTGTGCTTTTGGAGCTAATGTGCATGACTGCCCTTTAACAATAAACAGCATTGAGAGCCTAACACACAAAAAGCCCCAATAGGTACGGAGCTCTTCGTAGGAAAAAGGCTTGTTAGGAAATATAAGAAATATTGCTTTATGAAACTGTTATTTAGTCTATATTTACTCACTATGTTTTTTGCTCTTAACGTATTTAGCCTGCGTAAATGAAAGTATAATAGTTAAAAAACTTATAGAAATAAAAGTTTAGCCTTAATACAAATAATAAGATGATTGTTAATTTAGCCGGTGATTTTTGCTAAGAACTGACCTTTGTACTACATTGTTTCAGCTTGCTGTACCATGACTTTATAGGACCACATTCCTTTTTGTTGGGCTCAAGGCGTAAGATAGATTATAGAAAAACAGGTTTTATTTTAAGACTTTCTGTTGACAAACGCATTCTTTGTCATAATCTGCTGTGCCTGATACAAAAGTGTTTTGGCTGATCAATGCTTAGAAAAACAGGTTTTGCTTTAAAACTTTCTGTTAATGAATTCTTTCTTTGTCATAATCTGCTGTGCCTATATTTTTTTAAAAAATACAACTAAAGATATAAAAGCTGTCTTTAAAAAACAATAAAGTCAGAAGACACTTGGAAACACCCGAGACTCGCTGTGTCTTCTCATTCGCATTCGCCGACGCCGTCCATCCTGAGGGAACCCCTGGACCAGCTGGAGCTGGACTCCGGCAATAAAGAAAGCTGAGCGCAGAAGAATTGATGCTTTTAAACTGTGGTTTTGGAGAAGACTCTTGAGAGTCTCTTGGACTTCAAGGAGATCCAACGAGTCCATCCTAAAGGAAATCAGTCCTGAATATTCATTGGAAGGACTGATGTTGAACCTGAAACTCCAGTTTTTTGGCCACCTGTTGCGAAGAACTGACTAATTGGAAGAGACCATGATGCTGGGAAAGATTGAAGGGGAGAGGAGAAGGGTTTGACAGAGGATGAGATGGCTGGATGGCATCATTGACTCAATGGACACGAGTTTGAGTAAACTCTGGGAGTTGGTGATAGACAGGAAGGCCTGGCGTGCTGCAGTCCATGGGGTCGCAAAGATTTGGACACGACTGAGTGACTGAACTAACTAACTAACTATAGGCTTTAGGTGTGTGGGTTTCAGTATTTGAGGCACACAGGCTCAGTAGTTGCGGCTCCAAAGTACAGGTTCAATAGTTGTAGCTCACGGGCTCAGTTGGTCTGTGGCATGTGGAATCTTCCCGGACCAGGGAGCAAATCCGTGTTTTTGGATTAGCAGGGTGATTCTCATCCACTGATCCACCAGGAAGGTCCATACTTTGGTTTCTTGAGTCAGGTTTTATACTTTGGGACCCAGTAGGTGACAGTGGTATACTGAAATAGATGCATACCTCTCATACTAGCTAAAATCATCCAATGTTTCCTAGTTCCTATTCAAATGAAAATAGTATATATATAGGGGCTTCTCTGGTGGATCAGCTTGTAAAGAATCCGCTTGCAATGTGGGTGAAAGTGAAAGTGAAGTTGCTCAGTCGTGTCCGACTCTTTGCACCCCATGGACTGTTGCCTACCAGGCTCCTCCGTCCATGGGATTTTCCAGGCAAGAGTACAGGAGTGGGTTGCCAGAAGATCTTTCTGACTCAGGGATTGAACCCAGGTCTCCCCATTGTAGGCAGATTCTTTAGTGTCTGAGCCACCAGGGAAGTCTGCAATGCGGGAGACCGGAGTATATGTAGACCCGAGTATACACAGTATTATGCAGGACTTCTAGGGCTTGGCTAAGTGGTTTTTGAAATAACTTAGGTCTAACCTTAGTAGGACCAATGCTTTGCTTAAGCCTTTTTTTTTTCTCAAATGGATACCATCCAAAATGTACTATACTCTATAAGATTATATGAAACATAATTTAATCCTTTCTTAACTACTCAGAGTTATCAAGTATATCACTATAGATACACATTCAGTTGCTAAATAAAATTATACAAGTACTGAAGCCCAGAATTCACTCTCTTGAAAGATTCCTTTTATTGGACTGAGTTTTGTTCATTTTTCTCATAAAATAAAAGATAGTGCAACAATGCTATTTCCTTTGGATGTAACATGACTACCGTTCCACAAAATCAATTGTTGAATCAAAATCCAAAGAAGACTTCTCCTGAGTCATTGTTTTACTTTCCAGAAATCTTCACTGTTGCTATAAGCCTCTTTTGGATTTGTCAGCAGCACAGCAGAATCCTGAACATCATCTGCTATTTCTTAGACTTATCACAATGTACCATGCTTTGTTCTTTCATTAAAACTGCAACTCTTCAGACTGAAAAAGAAAGTCTGATAGTTGATATGCTTATAATGAAACACAGTGATGTATAATATTTAAGGACTATTGAGAGGTATGTGGCTATTCTCAACCTCCACCCACCACCACCAAATACACACACACACACACAAACACACACACAAATACACTTCCACCCCTGGCCTTAGTGTTTACAAGCCTCCTGAGAACTCCTGAAAATGAAATGGCTGTTAGAAGACTACAGAACATGTAACAATATGATGTCAATTACCTTTCTGCTACTTGCTTTCATTGGTGTCACAGTCTCCACTATTGTTTTTCTTTCTCTGATTTTTTATGCTTTCTCCATCCTTTCCCCATGACTTATTTTTTTTTTTTTTTAGATTTCATACCTGGAAGATTGACTTTTCTAAACTGTATTCTCTATTGATGATATAACCACTCACAATATGAAGGGTCACCTACTCTTAGCTCTTTAAAACATTTATCCCCATTTGTTGTACAGAGGCTATTTCTCTTCTCTAAGAGGCATCCTCTTTCATCCCTGTTTTAGATCTTTGAGATTTCTGAGGCTTTATAAAGAATTCCTCAACTTTCTAATTTATTCCCTCTTGATAATGTTTATTTATTCAAAAATATCTATTAACTATATTAACTGTCTGCCATGTCCCATGCAGTATGTTAGGTTATGGAGACCAAATTGAGAGCAAGTTAGTCATGATGTCTGCTTTCATAAAGCTTCTAGTCTCATGAAAAGATAGAAATGCAATTGCTGGCATTAAATCTAACACTACATGTAAGCTCTCTTCCTCTCTTAGGTTAACAATAAAATATGATACTTAAAGAAGTGACAAAATTGTCATGTTTTTGATATAGCACATGAGAAATTATTCCTACATTCATTTACAAGAACTTTTTTTTGTTTGGTTTTAACAGAAATGCTAGATATGGATAAGGCTTTGTGACACTTTACCCTCTGTCTGTAACACTTTAGAAGGAACGATTTTCATGGGATTCTCCACAGTTAACAAATATGCTATTTTTGAGACTATGGCTTCTTTTTCATTTAATGGTCATAAATCTAAGAGTAACTGTATGTCATGACATAAGAACTATGAGGTCCCATCTTGAGACTGCTTTGTTCAAAATCAGCATTTTGTTTCAGAAAAAATGTTTTAAATTTGGTTAATACTACATTTCAAGAAAAATTATTACATTTTTACATGCACCTACTTAAAAAGAGAAAAACTTTGGAATCTGACTTTGGTGTAGCTTTATGCATTAGAATGAAGTGAATGTGCTCATATATAAATTCTTGTTTTTAACCCATATTTTTCTTCTTACTCCCATGTACTACAGATACTTGTAGAGATATTTATTTCCAAACTTAATTTTCAATACATTTGCATTTTTACAGTTAAAAAGCAGCTCATAGGTTTTCAAGTAAAATCTGGAGCACTTTATATTATTGAAACCAAGAGAAGCTTGCTGAATTTAAACGAAGAAAATAGTTTAGAGTTCATTTGTGCAAAAATAAAGTATATGAATAAAATTGATGTATCTCATGGGCAGTTTTAATATCTCATATTTTTTAATTCTAAGAATCTCTTCATCAAATCAAAAGGTAAATAGAAAGACTAGCAGATTATTAGATTGATTATCAATTATAAGACTTTTGCATAGTAATTGAGGTAAAGAAGCATTTGTTGAACATTTATTATATCCCCATGATAGAGTATTACTTATTTCTAGAAGTTTCAAATTATCAAGGATAACATATGTGTAGATGATGTTTTCAGAAAGATAGTGATCTCAGGAAGAAAACTCAAATTTACCTGTAGTGTTGAGGAATCTAGATTCTATACTAAATCTGCAGCTAGGATTTATAGACAACCACACTCAATTTGACCTAATATTTATGATTCCTCTAAATTCAAGAGCAGTGTAGCAGATAGGAAAAACTATTAGACTTGGATCTAGAGATCTGAGTTTCAGTCTCAACTTTCTATACTTTAATCTTGGGTAAGTCAATTCAGTTTCTTTGTCTTTAGAAGGAAAAAAAATATAACTTGTCTTGCAAACCTCACGAGATGACTGTGAGAATCATACAAAATAATGGGCTTGTGCTCTAATGTTATGTCTACAAATGTAGCATTGTTTTCCTGTTCACATATTTATTTATTAACAAGTATATGGTGTTGCTTTGGATTGTTTACATGGGATGAAAGAAATGTGGAACTCTCTTGTACTGTTACACAGTCTATCCATCCCTTTTGTAAATTTGATCAAGCTCGACATATTCTTGAGTGCAAAATTTGTGCTACAATGCTCCGTACTTTGTACTTTAAGGAATATACCTAGAGGATTGTCTTCGCATTTGAGTCATAGTTTCAAGTTTTATTTTCTTCTAATGCTCAAAAGACCAGTGTTTCAGTGTAACAAACATGTGTAGCTAGAAGTAGCCAAAATGCTATATTTTAAAAAGTTGGGTCCAGTGGTGTTCTCTGCCCAGAATATATATTGCTATTTAATTGCTAACAAATCATCAAACTCTGTTTCTTTTCATTTTTTATCCTGAAAAGTTATGTGCATAATTTGTTCCTATGTTTAGTGGAAGTTAAAACATTTAGTGTTTTGATGTAAGAGTATAATTTACCCCTCTTCTAATCAGAGAATTAAGTATCCCTTGACATTTGTGGTTTTCCTTTCATTTCTTCTGTCCCTTTTCCTGGTTCTCTCATTTTTCTTCTTGTTGAGGTTTCTCTTTTCTGCAACCATCCCACCCTTCCAAAGTCCCAACCACATCACAATCTTTTTTTTTTCAGATTCATGTTTTATTGTGTTTGCAATTATTTTTTCCCACCAGTGCTTTCTACAATAGTCTCTTCTTTTCAAAGTAAAATCTTAATTAAAATGAGATTGTCTCCTGGGTAGTGGGGGTTTGTTTTGTTTCACTTGGTTTTGTTTTACTGCCTTTACAATATGATGAGTTAAGAACTTTTAAGTTGAGAAAATAAAGCTAAATAATTTCCCCATCCACATCGTCTATAATTTAATGTTCTCTCACCCAAACAGTCCCAATGTCTTTTTCTTTCTTCCTTTCTTTATTTCTATCTTTCTTCCTTCCTTCTTTCTTTTTTGGCATGAGGGAGGAAAAGAAAGAGGAAAAGGAAAACCAAGCAGGATCAAAAAGGAGTGGGACCAAAGAATGGAAGCAAATGGTTGAATGAAATAAGCTGAACACTCTTCACCACCATTCTAGCAAAAAGGGCCAAGATTCCCACAGAATCACTTTGCTGGAGCTTGTCCATTTTGTCTACTTTATAATCTTCTCCAAGAAGAATAAGAAGGTAAAATATGATCTCTGACATAGCTCCTTTCTTTCCCCATACCCCACATACTATATTGACAGTAGTTACATTATTACACAATGTGAAGTTGTTCCCACTAGAGTGTCCTTACTCAAGAAGTCCTGCCTGCTGTATGCAAAGACTTCACTGAGCTCTGTATTTGAAAGCTGCCATGAATATGGCTGGAGCAGATGTGTGTGTGTGTGCATGCTCAGTTATTTCAGTCATGTCCGACTCTTTGTGACCCTGTGGATTGTAGCCTACCAGGCTCCTCTGTCCATGGGATTCTTCAGGAAAAAATATTGGAGTGGGTTGCCGTGCCCTCCTTCAACAGATCTTCCCGACCCAGGGATCAAACCAGTGTCTCCTGTATTGAAGAGATGGTCCAGAGATGCTTTCTGAATGCCTTTTTGCTACTTATTTCGCTAACCAAGTGTGATTCTTCACAGTAGGAACATTTTTTAATTGCAGTTTTGAAAAATACTTAGTTCATTTGCATGGTTTATATTCTCAAGAACATCCTCTTGGAATATACAAGAGTATAACCATGGGAGGACATTTGAAACAGTTTGGGGTTAAACTGTCTGTTGAGGACATTCAGAGACATGAGAAAGGTCGAAACATTTTAAAACCATGAAAGGAGTAAACATATTTAGTAAGTCAAAAATTGACTCAGTAACTTTATTTTTTCTTCAGAAGAAAAAAAGAAAGGACATCTTATTAATATTTCTCATAAGTAACCAACGGCTTTGGCATGCATGCCTTCAAAGCATCATGCTTTTTGTTAAAATAGATTTAATTTGTCTCACTAGCTTTTTCCCTTTTCTCCTTTGAAACACAAACACCACACTCTTCTTACAGATACACTGCATTCCTCCCATGTGTCAGAGTAAATCTCTAGTTCGAAGGAAATTTTTAGGACCAAATTTAAGTCTCACCATCCTCATTGGGTCTGCTGCTCTGACCAGTGCTGGATAACTAATGATGACCTGAACTGAAAGTTCCAAAACGTGTAGAAACCTCTCCTGGCAGTGATTTACTGTCACTGACATTTTGATGCTGATATACTATAGATGAAACCCGTAAATGCAATCCTAAATTTCAGACATTTGGATTTGTCAGTTTAATTCAGGCATCACCTTAGTTAAGCTCAACTTACTGTATTTATGCAAAAAGAAAGGGGGAGGACAGGGGCAAAAGATATTTTCATTCTGCAATAAATTTTTATCAGAGTTTTGTGGTATTATAATCAGTGCATACAGAATAGCACAGCTCCAAGCAGTAAGCCGGAGTTGCAGTCTGGCAAAATAAACCCTTCAAAGCTCATGAGCTTACTGCTGTTCACCTGGTGGATTCTCTCCATCACAAAGCTGAGTGAGTCCATTAAGCTTATGTAACACAAGCTTAAAGGTGAAATGGAATGCTCTTAAAAAATAAACTATTTAAGTTTCTAAATCAGGAGTGTGCATTATGTGCTGAAAACTTAAATATGCCAGTAATGCTACATACATTTGTACAAAAATGATAATCACATTCACATTTTAAAGCAAAACATTTAAAAGTACATTTCTTTCACAGTCCTAAAAAAAGAAAGGAAATAAAAATCAGTATTCTGGCTTTGCTCTGAAAGAACTGAAGTGAGTGTAGCAGTCGGAGAGTGCTCTATGCTTTGCAAGTGCTGTCATCAATTCTAATAAATCCTTAACCTGGCCCTTGATAGGCAGGTGAAGAAGAAATTTATTTTTTCAGATGTTTTGGTATAATGAAATACAGAATATTAGAAATGTAAGAATATACACATATTTTCACAGATTGAGGATCTTTTTTATTTTAGTATCCAATTTAGTGCAAGGAAAATAGAATGCATCCACTGAAGGTATTAAATGGGTGTTAAAAATGTATGTGTACGCCTGTTACATCATCAGATCCACGGAATGGCATTGGAGTTTATTACATGCATGCCCAAGCACTTTAAAAGGCAACTCAGCCATAGGCCCAATCTTAGAAGAGTTCAGTGAGATAAGCAGTTGTTCCTTTTATTTTCAGAGAGAGTGTATTTTTTTAATATAAATTTATTTAATTGGAGGCTAATTACTTTACAATATTGTAGTGGTTTTGCCAAACATTGACATGACTCCGCCACGGGTGTACATGTGTTCCCCATCTGAACCCCCCCTCCCACCTCCCTCCCCATCCCATCCCTCTGGGTCCTCCCAGTGCACTAGCCCCGAGCACCCTGTCTCGTGCATCGAACCTGGACTGGGGATTCGTTTCACATATGATAATATACATGTTTCAATGCCATTCTCCCAAATCATCCCACCTTCGCCTTCTCCCACAGAGTCCAAAAGACTGTTCTATACATCTGTGTCTCTTTCCCTGTCTCACATATAGGGTCATCATTACCATCGTTCCAAATTCCATATATATGTGTTAGTATACTGTATTGGGGAGAAGGAAATGGCATCCCACTCCAGTACTCTTGCCTGGAAAATCCCATGGACAAAGGAGCCTGGTAGGCTACAGTCCATGGGGTCGCTAAGAGTCGGACACGACTGAGCGACTTTACTTTCATTTTCCTTTCATGCACTGGAGAAGGAAATGGCAACCCACTCCAGTATTCTCGCCTGGAGAATCCCAGGGACGGCGGAGCCTGGTGGGCTGCTGTCTATGGAGTCGCACAGAGTCAGACACGACTGAAGCGACTTAGCAGCAGCAGCATACTGTATTGGTGTTTTTCTTTCTGGCTTACTTCACTATGTTCCAGTTTCATCCACCTCATTAGAACTGATTCAAATGTATTTTTTTTAATGGCTAAGTAATAGTCCATTGTGTATATGTACCACGGCCTTCTTATCCATTCGTCTGCTGATGGACATCTGAGTTGCTTCCATGTCCTGGCTATTATAAACAGTGCTACGATGAACATGGGGGTACATGTGTCTGTTTCAATTCTGGTTTCCTCAGTGTGTATGCCCAGCAGTATGATTGCTAGGTTGTATGGAAGTTCAATTTCTAGTTTTTCAAGGAATCTCCACACTGTTCACCATCGTGGCTGTACTAGTTTGCATTCCCACCAACAGTGTAAGAGAGTTTCCTTTTCTCCACACCCTCTCCAGAATTTATTGTTTGTAGACTTTTTGATAGCATCCATTCTGACCAGCGTGAAATGGTACCTCATTGTGGTTTGATTTGCATTTCTCTGATAATGAGTGATGTTGAGCATCTTTTTCATGTGTTTGTTAGCCCATCTGTATGTCTTCTTTGGAGAAATGTTGGTTTAGTTCTTTGGCCCATTTTTTTAATCGGGTCATTTATTTTTCTGGAATTGAGCTGCAGGAGTTGCTTGTATATTTTTGAGATTAATTGTTTGTCTGTTGCTTCGTTTGCTATTATTTTCTCCCATTCTGAAGGCTGTCTTTTCACCTCACTTATAGTTTCCTTCCTTGTGCAAAAGCTTTTAAGTTTAATTAGGTGCCATTTGTTTATTTTTGCTTTTATTTCCATTATTCTTGGAGGAGGGTCATAGAGAATCCTGCTGTGATTTATGTCAGAGAGTGTTTTCCCTATGTTTTCCTCTAGGAGTTTTATAGTTTCTGGTCTTACATTTAGATCTTTAATCTATTTTGAGATTATTTTTGTGTATTGTGCTAGTTTCATTCTTTTACAAGTGGTTGACCAGTTTTCCCAGCACAACTTGTTAAAGAGATTGTCTTTTCTCCATTGCATATTCTTGCCTCCTTTGTCAAAGCTAAGGTGTCCATAGGTGCGTGGATTTATCTCTGGGCTTTCTATTTTGTTCCATTTATCTATATTTCTGTCTTTTTGCCAGTACCATACTGTCTTGATGACTGTGGCTTTGTAGTAGAGCCTGAAGTCAGGCAGGTTGATTCCTCCAGTTCTATTCTTCTTTCTCAAGATTGCTTTGGCTATTCGAGGTTTTTTGTATTTCCATACAAATTGTGAAATTATTTGTTCTAGTTCTCTGAAAAACAACATTGTTAGCTTGATAAGGATTGCATTGAATCTATAGATTGCTTTGGGTAGTATACTCATTTTCACTATATTGATTCTTCCAATCCATGAACATGGTATATTTCTCCGTCTATTTGTGTCCTCTTTGATTTCTTTCACCAGCGTTTTATAGTTTTCTATATATAGGTCTTTTGTTTCTTTAGGTAGATATATTCCAAAGTATTTTATTCTTTTCATTGCAATGGAATTGTTTCCTTAATTTCTCTTTCTCTTTTCTCATTGTTAGTGTATAGGAATGCAAGGGATTTCTGTGTGTTAATTTTATATCCTGCAACTTTATTACATTCATTGATTAGCTCTAGTAATTTTCTGGTGGAGTCTTTAGGGTTTTCTATGTAGAGGATCATGTCATCTGCAAACAGTGAGAGTTTTACTTCTTCTTTTCCAATCTGGATTCTTTTTATTTCTTTTTCTGCTCTGATTGCTGTGGCTATAACTTCCAAAACTATGTTGAATAATAATGGTGAGAGTGGGCACCCTTGCCTTGTTCCTGACTTTAGGGGAAATGCTTTCAATTTTTCACCATTGAGGATAATGTTTGCTGTGGGTTTGTCATATATAGCTTTTATTATATTGAGGTATGTTCCTTCTATGCCTGCTTTCTGGAGGGTTTTTATCATAAATGGATGTTGAATTTTGTCAAAGGCTTTCTCTGCATCTATTGAGATAATCATATGGTTTTTATCTTTCAATTTGTTAATATGGTGTATTATGTTGATTGATATTGATAGAATATTGAAGAATCCTCTCATCACTGGGATAAAACCCACTTGGTCATGATGTATGATCTTTTTAATAAGTTGTTGGATTCTGCTTGCTAGAATTTTGTTAAAGATTTTTTCATCTATGTTCATCAGTGATGTTGAACTGTAGTTTTCTTTTTCTGTGGCATCTTTGTCTGGTTTTGGTATTAGGGTGATGTTGACCTCAGAGAATAAGTTTGGAAGTTTACCTTCCTTTGCAATTTTCTAGAAGAGTTTGAGAAGGATAAGTGTTAGCTCTTCTCTAAATTTTTGGTAGAATTCAGCTGTGAAGCTGTCTGGTTCAGGGCTTTTGTTTGCTGGAAGATTTCTGATTACCGTTTCAATTTCTGTGCTTGTGATGGGTCTGTTAAGATTTTTTATTTCTTCCTTGTTCATTTTTGGAAGTTGTATTTATCTAAGATTTTGTCCATTTCTTCCAAGTTGTCCATTTTATTGGCATATAGTTGCTGATAGTAGTCTCTCTTATGATCCTTTGTATTTCTGTGTTTTCTGTTGTGATCTCTCCGTTTTCATTTCTAATTTTGTTGATTTGAATCTTCTCCCTTTGTTCCTTGATGAGCCTGGCTAATGGTTTGTCAATTTTATTTATCTTCTCAAAGAACCAGCTTTTGGCTTTGTTGATTTTTGCTATGGTCTCTTTTGTTTGTTTTGCATTTATTTCTGCACTAAGTTTTATGATTTCTTTCCTTCTACTAACCCTGGTGTTCTACATTTCTTCCTTTTCTAGCTGCTTTAGGGGTACAGGTAGGTTATTTATTTGACTTTTTTCTTGTTTCTTGAGGTAAGCTTGTATTGCTATGAACCTTCCCCTTAGCACTGCTTTTACAGTGTCCCATATGCTTTGGGTTATTGTGTTTTCATTTTCATTTGTTTCTATGCATATTTTGATTTCTTTTTTTTTATTTCTTCTGTGATTTTTTGGTTATTCAGAAGCGTGTTGTTCAGCCTCCATATGTTGGAATTTTTAATAGTTTTTCTCCTGTAATTGACATCTAATCTTACTGCATTGTGGTGAGAAAAGATGCTTGGAATGATTTCAATTTTTTCAATTTACCAAGGCTAGATTTATGGCCCAGGATGTGATCTATCCTGGAGAATGTTTCATGTGCACTTGAGAATAAAATTAAATTCATTTTTGGGTGGTGAAATATCCTATAGATATCAATTAAGTGTAACTGGTCTATTGTATCATTTAAAGTTGGCGTTTCCTTGTTAATTTTCTGTTTAGTTAATCTATCCATAGTTGTGAACGGGGTATTAAAGTCTCCCACTATTATTGTGTTATTGTTAATTTCCCCTTTCATACTTGTTAGCATTTGTCTTGCATATTGTGGTGCTCCTATGTTGGGTGCATATATATTTACAATTGTTATATCTTCTTCTTGGAGTTTTCCTTTGATCATTATGTATAGTCCTTCTTTGTCTCTTTTCACAGCCTTTATTTTAAAGTCTTTTTTATCTGATATGAGTAGTGCTACTCCTGCTTTCTTTTGGTCTCTATTTGTGTGGAATATCTTTTTCCAGCTCTTCACTTTCAGTCTGTATGTGTCCCTTGGTTCGAGGTAGGTCTCTTGTAGACAGCATATGTAGGGATCTTGTTTTTGTATCCATTCAGCCAGTCTTTGTCTTTTGGTTGGGGCATTCAACCCATTTACATTTAAGGTAATTATTGATAAGTATGAACCCATTGCCATACACCCTTTCTGTGTTTCCTGTCTAGAGAAGATCCTTTAGCATTTGTTGGAGAGCTGGTTTGGTGGTGCTGAATTCTCTCAGCTTTTGCTTGTCTGTAGCACTTTTGATTTCTCCTTCATATTTGAATGAGATCCTTGTTGAGTACAGTAATCTGGGATGTAGATTTTTCTGTTTCATGACTTTAAGTATGTCCTGCCATTCCCTTCTGGCCTGAAGAGTTTCTAGTGAAAGATCAGCTGTTATCCTTATTGGAATCCCCTTGTGTGTTATTTGTTGTTTTTCCCTTGCTGCTTTGAATATTTGTTC
The DNA here is from genome assembly GCA_024291935.2 of Okapia johnstoni. Lineage (NCBI taxonomy): Eukaryota > Metazoa > Chordata > Mammalia > Artiodactyla > Giraffidae > Okapia > Okapia johnstoni. The sequence continues at coordinate 69,195,264 of CM044305.1, read as the reverse complement.
TTTGTTTTTGATCTTTGTTAATTTGATTAATATGTGTCTTGGGGTGTTTCATCTTGGGATTATTCTGTTTTGGACTCTGGGTTTCTTGAACTTGGGTGGCTATTTCCTACCCCATTTTAGGGACGTTTTCAACTATTATCTCCTCAAGTATTTTCTCATGGTCTTTCTTTTTGTCTTCTTCTTCTGGGACACCTATGATTCGAATGTTGGGGTGTTTAACATTGTCCCAGAGTTTTCTGAGGTTGTCCTCATTTCTTTAAATTCTTTTTTCTTTTTGCTCTCTGTTTCATTGATTTCTAACATTCTATCTTCTACCTCACTTATCTTATCTTATGCCTCTGTTATTCTACTGTTGGTTCCCTCCAGAGTGTTTTTGAGCTCATTTATTGCATTATTCATTACATATTGACTCTTTTTATTTCTTCTAGGTCCTTGTTAAACATTTCTTGCATCTTCTCCGTCTTGTCTCCAGGCTATTTATCTGTAACTCCATTTTGTTTTCAAGATTTTGGGTCATTTTTACTGTCATTATTGTGAATTCTTTTTCAGGTAAATTCCCTATCTCTTTCTTTTTTGTTTGGTTTGGTAGGCATTTATCATGTTCCTTTACCTGCTGAGTATTTCTCTGTCTTTTCATGTTGTTTATATTGCTGTGTTTGGGGAGGCCTTTCCGTATTCTGGCAGTTTGTTGTTCCTCTTTATTGTGGAGATTCCTCGCTGTGGGTGGGGTTGGACAGGTGGCTTGTCAAGGTTTCCTGGTTAGGGAAGCTTGTGTCGGTGTTCTGGTAGGTGGTGCTGGATTTCTTCTCTCTGGAGTGCAATGAAGTCTCCAGTAGTGAGTTTTGAGATATCTATGGGTTTGGTGTGACTTTGGGCAGCCTTTATATTGAAGTTGAGGGCTATGTTCTTGTGTTGCTGGAGAATTTGCATGGTACATCTTGCTATGGAGCTTTTTGGTCCTTGGGTGGTGCTTGGTTTCACTGTAGGTATGGAGGCTTTTGATGAGCTGTTATCAATTAATGTTCCCTGGAGTCAGGAGTTCTCTGGTGTTCTCAGGTTTTGGACTTAAGGCTCCTGCCTCTGGTTTTCTGTCTTATTCTTACAGTAGCCTCAAGACTTCTCCATCTATACAGCACCGATGATAAAACATCTAGGTTAATGATGAAAAGCTTCTCCACAGTGAGGGACACCCAGAGAGGTTCACAGAATTACATGGAGAAGAGAAGAGGGAGGAGGGAGATAGAGATGACCAGGATGAGAAGAGGTGGAATCAAAAGGGGAGAGAGCAAGCTAGCCAGTAATCACTTCCCTATGTGCGCTCCACAGTCTGGATCCCTCAGAGATGTTCACGGAGTTACACAGAGAATAGAAGAGGGAGGAAGGAGATGGAGGTGGTCAGGAGGACAAAAGGGGAAATCAAAAGGAGAGAGACAGATTCAGTCAGTAATCAGTTCCCTAAGAGTTCTCCACAGCCTGGAACACACAAAGAGATTCACAGAATTGGGTAGAGAATAGAAGGGGGAGGGAGGAGATAGAGGAGACCTGATGGAGAAAAAGGAGAGTCAAAAGGGGGAGAGAGCAATCAAGCCAGTGATCTCGCTCCCAGGTAAAAATGGGTACTGAAGATTGGGTTCTTAAAGGTACAAAATTGATAACAAATACCAAAAAGCAAAGATTAAAAATCTAGAGTAGAGGTTAGATTCTCAAACATACAATATTAAAAAATCAAAACAAAGTCACAAAAATTATAATACATATACATATGAAGTTTGCTTTAAAAATGAGTCTTTTTTTTTTGCAAGGTAATAGTAGATTATAAAAATGAAAATTAAAGGAGTAATAGAGGACTTAAAAATTAAAAAAAATTTAATTTAAAAAATGATAATAGTAAAAATATATCTAGGAATTTCTCTGGAGCTGTTGTGGACAGTGTGGGGTCAGTTCATTTTCAGATAATTCCTTGATCCGGCTTATACTTCTCAAGATCTATAGGCCCCTTCCTATGTAGTAGGAGCTAACTACAGGGTTTTAATCTATTGCACCTGTCACTTCCAAAGTGGTTCCCTCTATTTATTTTAGCTTCTTCTGTTTGCTGGTCTCTTCGGTGTCTAATTTCCACCCTGACACTCGTGGGGGGTGGTGGTCACTTTTTTAGGCTCACTTGTTCAGTCGTGCTGTGGGGAGGGAGGAACACTGCAAACAAATATCACTGGTGTGTGGGGGGAGTGCTCACAGTGTTTCAGTTGCACTGGGTTTGCCTCTGCTCACAGCATGTGTGCTTTCATGGTCTACACTTCTCAGGCTCTAGGTTGCTCTGCTGGGAACTGTCTGAGGCGGACCCTGGGTTGTGTGCACTTGACAGGTCTAAGCCACTCAGGTTTAGGTTCTCGGGTACTCCACAAAGGCGCTGCTTTGGTTGGGCTTGCATTTTGTGCCCTTCCCAAGTCCGAGCAGGTCAGGTGACCAGGTTCTTCGTGAACAGTCACCCCCAGTTGGTGCTGCTCGGTTTTCTGTGTGTACAGTGGGCACGCCTTCTCAGGTGTGCCGTGTGTCTCTTCTGGGGATCTGATCTCTGGCTGCGACCCTCCTGGTGGATATCAACCATCCAGAATCCCAAGAAGTTTTGGTTAGCAATGAAGCCTGCTTGCAGTTTGGTAGAGGATGCCTCTCTGGGGCTGAGATTGCCCCCTTCCAGCTCCTGCTGCCCTCGCCTGCCTGTCTCTGGTGGGGGATGGGCCGGTCTGCAGCTGGCTAGCTCTGCTCAGTCCTTTGTTCTGTGAGCGGGCCTGGAAGTGTCTTATGTTAGGGCTTTTCGCAGGATAGCTCTCCCACAGTCTGGGTTGCTATCTCAAGTTAGTTCTCTCAGATTGCCCTTGGGGCATTCAGGCCTGGTCCTTACCCTAAGCAATGAAGTCCACGCCTCCCTGTCCAGCCCCTGCTTGCTAGTGGTGGATGCGAGCATCTGGGCTGCTTCTCCACTGGGAGTTTGCCATTAGGCACGTAATCTGCGGGTTTTAATTATTTATTTATTTTTCCTCCCAGTTATGTTGCCCTCTGAGATTCCAAAGCTCGCCACAGACCCACCGGCGAGAGTGTTTCCTGGTGTTTGGAAATTTCTCTCTTTTTTAAGACTCCCTTCCCAGGATGGATCTCTGTCCCTCCCTCTTTTGTCTCTCTTTTTATCTTTTATATTTTGTCCTACCTCTTTTCGAAGACAATGGGCTGCCTTTCTTGGTGCCTGATGTCCTCTTCCAGCATTCAGAAGTTGTTTTGTGGAATTTGCTCAGTGTTCAAATGTTCTTTCAATGAATTTGTGGGGGAGAAAGTGGTCTCCTGGTCCTATTCCTCCACCATCTTAGGACCACCCTTGAGAGTGTGTTTTAATGGACACTTGGACTGAGGCTGAACCTGATCAGACCAAACTCTTAAATGCTGACTCCCAAGACCATAGCAAGAATATCAGAGTCCACAGCCAAGTGTGAGTGAGTCTACATTTCTTCCAAATGTTCTTTGACCTTAACTCGGTTTCAATCAAAATGCTGGTAAAACAACCCAAGAGAAAGACACTCTTTGTTTTCCAGATTAATCCTGGCTTTCATAGAAACGTCATCATTTATAAAACTTAAACTTCTCAACAGACCAAGGATTGCTAGGCTTCTCATTTTGAAAGAGATATCTTCTTAACTTTCCTCTGATAAAGACTATTTCCTCTCTGGAACTAGATGACTAGTCCTATAGTTGTGAGTGTTTAGGGAAATGATTGATTTGTTTCAGGGGAAAAATTGTTTGTTATCTTGTTATAAAATGAGCTTGAGCTTTGATCCTCATGACCCGGATTCCCATGACAACAGCAACAGTGACCTTTCCTTAAGGTCCAGGAGCAGGTGAAGTTATTGTACAAAATCAATTCAGATTTCTGGTGTTGATTTTTCATGTGTGTTTTAATGTTTCAGCTTTAAATTTCTTTCTTACAAAACAGACGGAGACAATCTTGACAAAAGACATCTATGGGTAGTATTTCTTGTATCAGATCCACCCAAATAAAAAGACAGATCTTTCTCTTCGGGACAGGCAGCCAAAAGAGTGACAAAAAAAATCAGTTTGTAGAGACTTTGGCACCAAATATAGTCCAGGAAATTACTCCAAACCTCACTATTGCAATGGACTCTAAATTTTCAGCAACTGAAAACCACACTGCACTAGCCAATTGGTAATAAATTTAAAGTACCAGAAGATAATTTCAGAGAAAGAAATTGCAGCCATGGAACAACATATTTCTAAGATCAATGGGACATATCTGTCTTACCGGAATAGGATACACTTCTGGAAAATAAAGTAATGATCTTAGAAGGCGGAACAGAGACTCTTTTAATATCTTCCTCCTACTCCATCTTAGAGGAATAGGATGAGAGTTAAATGTAGTTCTCTTGGAGGTTTTAAGATAGGAGCTAAAAAATAGCATGTATAATTCAAATCTTCCTGACTCTCAAATCTTCTGAATTTATGAAAAATGTATAATATTTATATCTGCTTAATGTACTATATTTATAGCTTATGCATTTGAGAAATTCTGATTACAATAGTTTGTACTCTTCATATTATGCCCACACAATAGACAAGCATTAACATGTGAAAACAAAATCCTTCCTAGTTACCTAGCATCAGTAATGTCAATAGACCAAGGATTTAGCAGTTAAAAAGGGAAGGAGATTCCAATGTCAAGAATCCTTTTGGGAAAATACCATCCTTTCCCTTTAAATTTTCAATCACAGGAAGCTAAGAGTGTTCTTATCTTTTCCACAAAAAATGTCCTCATCTTTTTCCACAAAAGAACTTTTAAAGAAAACTAAAGGGCCATCTATGTCTTTAGAGATGAAAATCAAACTGTAAGATTTTTCCAAGTTTGTAAGTAATTGTGTGGCTTACACAATTCAAGCTAATTCGTTACAATAATAAAGCCAGTAAATTCTTATATGTTAGCAATTCTTTAGCACTTCACGCCATTTATTCAGTCATTCATTCATGCTGCTGCTGCTGCTGCTGCTAAGTCGCTTCAGTCCTATCCGACTCTTTAGCGACCCCGTAGATGGCAGCCCACCAAGCCCCCCCGTCCCTGGGATTTTCCAGGCAAGAACACTGGAGTGGGTTCCCATTTCCTTCTCCAATGCATGAAAGTGAAAAGTGAAAGTGAAGTCTCTCAGTCGTGGGATTTTCCAGGCAAAAGTACTGGAGTGGGGTGCCATTGCCTTCTCCGTCATTCATGCTACAAATATTTATTTGATATTATCACCTTGGGCAATATGCTTGACAGTAGGGATACAGAATAGAAATAAGGCATGTCCTTGTCCCAGAAACACTTGCAGTCTTGTGGATGACAGAGACTATATAGGCAAAATTTGCTTTGTTCATCCCAAACTGATGAAATTAAAGCCTTTGAGGTTCAGATTTGCCCATGGAGAATACAAAGTAGAATCAAGGATCAGAGACCACCTTGAGAAATTCATTAATAACTAAAATTGTCTCAAGACTTGATTTTGAAATTTGAAGGAAAACAGAATGAGCCCCATACAACCGGTCCCAAGAGAGCAGGGAGGTTTGTTTTAAGTGGGATTTTGCTACATGAGAATTGCCTGAAGCCCTGTAGGCTCCTTTGCAGAGCTCTTTTCTCCATACAGAGGCATTTGCTATGCCTTTGCTCAAAAAGGTTTATTACCTATTTGAACCCTCCAGGTGGTGATATCAGTTGCAAAGAACACAGAAATTTAACCACAGTTTTTTGTTTGTTTGTTTTTAATGCAGTTTCAGTTTTTCCAACCTGTTGTGCACTGCATGTAGTTACACATTTGGGGAAATACTGCCACAGAATGAAGTGTTGTAAGGTCTTTACAGAATGGTTATCTGATTTTATTCAAAAAATGGAAACTCTGTTCAGCTCTATAAGATAACGGCAATCTAACCTTGCTTGTGGTGGCACATATCTTATTTGGAGGTTGTACAATCCTTGCATTGTAAGGAATTATGGGGAAAAAAGTGTGAATTTCTGTTAAAAGGCTCTTACCATTCAAATTTCCATTTGTCAAAGTGATTTTGGTGCATGGGGAGTTATAGTATGGTGTGTAAACCAGGTACAGAGCATTTAAAAATATAAAAATGAAAGCTGAATATTCCTTTGAAAATAGTATGAGGGTTAAAAATATTAAAAAGGTTAAATATAGAGAGGTGTTCCTTTCCCTGGGGGACAAAATACCGATATCACCAGTTAAGAGCTAAAAAGTTATCAAATTAATTTTGTCTAGAAAATGGTGTCTAATTCATTTTAGGCATTTAAGGATAAATTATAATTCAGGGATTAATCATCATCCAATGAATTCACTCTGTTACTGAATGATGGTTGTTTTACGCTGCTATTTCACTTTCTACTCCTTTCCTTTACCCCCTTTTGTTTAGTCCTAGAGCCAGGTAGCGTATTCACTGGGCATACACCTATACCATCATACAGACTGTTAAACTATTGAGGGCTTCCCTGGTGGCTCACTGGTAAAGAGTCCACCTGCCAACGCAGGAGATACTGGTTTGCTCCCTGGTCCCGGAAGATCCCACATGCTATGGGGCAACTAAGCCCGGGCGCCACGACTACTGAAGCCTGTGTGCCTGAGAGCCTGTGCTCAGCAACAAGAGGTATCACCACAATGAGAAGCCCACATATCACAACTAGAGAGTAGCCCACGCTTGTCGAGACTAGAGAAAAGTCTGAGCAGTGACGAAGACCCAGAACAACCATAAATAAACAAATAATTTTAAAAAACACTATTGAGATACTTCATGCATACATGCATGCTAGGTCACCGCAGTCGTATCTGACTCTTTGTGACCCCATGGACTGTAGCCCACCAGGCTCCTCTGTCCATGGGGATTCTCAAGGCAAGAATACTGGAGTGGGTTGCCATTTCTTACTCCAGAGGATCTTCCTGACTCAGGAATCAAACCCAAGTCATGTCTCCTGCATTGGCAGGCTGGTTCTTTACCAGCTGAGCCACCTGGGAAGAGATACTTCATACTAGTTAATAAATGGCTGCAGCTCTGCAATCCTCGGGTACTACCCCACTACCTTCTTCCCACAGCTCCCGTCTTCACTAGGACCTTGTAACTAAAGGAGTATGGGCTGACAAATTTAGTGGACTGGGGGTTACTCCAGAATCCTCGAGTGCTATGGTTGGCTTCCGTTCTAAAGGGTTGGTATCTGTGTTTTCCCAGTTGCTAAATATTTTGGAACCTCTCTTTTCCTAGTTCTTCAAATATAAAAGAGGTTAATCAGAGATGGCCCAAGCAATATATTTTTCCAGTGGCCCCACCTGACCTTTCACTAACTTTTCCTGTCCCCTAGCTTTTCTGCTCTAATTCCACCTACTCATCCTATGCACAAATACCTGATCCATTTACTCAGATTATAGTAATATTGATTGATAAATGTCTGAATGGGTTGCTTCTAAGGCTGAATCGTCACGGGAAAACAATATTTTAACACAAATAATAATAACCATCTTCTGCTTTACAGCTATTGAAGGGTAAGCAATATAGTAGTTGATTTAGAGGTACTGGGCTTTCCTGGTAGCTCACCTGGTAAAGAATCCACCTGCAATGCAGGAGACCCCAGTTAGATTTCTGGGCTGGGAAGATCTGCTGGAGAAGGGATAGGCTACCCACTCCAGAATTCTTGGGCTTCCCTGGTGGCTCATGGTAAAGAATCCACCTGCAATGCTGGAGACCTGGGTTCAATCCCTGGGTTAGGAAGATCCCCTGGAGAAGGGAACAACTACCCACTCTAGTATTCTGGCCTGAAGAATTCCATGGATTGTATAGTCCATGGGGTTGCAAAGAGTCACTGAAGACTGAGTGACTTTCACTTTTTCAGAGATACTAGCTCTAATCCTTATAGTCCAATTCACAGATGAGCAGATTGCTTCTTAAGAGCCTAAGTCAGTGGCTTAAAATCAGAGATAACGTGAACCAAATCTAGAATTCAAAATCAGGTCTATCTTAGAGAATGAACTTATGGTTACCAGTTGGAAAGGGAGAGGGGAAGGGATAGTTAGGGAGTTTGGGATTGACATGTACACACTGCTATATTTAAAATAGATAACCAACAAGGACATACTGTAAAAAATAAAAATGCACAGTATATACTGGAATTAAATTTGTTTCACATTTTATATGCAACCCACAAAAATAAATAAATATTCTACATGCATGAAACAATAGTTCCCCATTCTCTGCCTTCCCCTCCAGCCCCTTGTCACCACCATTATACTTTCTGTCTCTATAAATTTGACTGTTCTAGATACCTTATGTAAACGGAAACATAAAATCAGATTTGTCTACCTACTGTATAGCACAGGGAACTATACTCAATATCTGGCAATAACTTATAATGGAAAAGAATCTGAAAAAAAATATATGAATTGATTTGACCAGAAAGTTCATTCGAGTTTTTCCTTAAGATGTCATGGAAAAACCCAAATGAACTTTTTGGCCAACTCAATATAACTGAATCACTTTGCTGTACATTTGAAACTAATGCAACATTAACTATACTTTAATAAAAAAAAATCAAGTCTATCTCTGAAACTTATGCTCATATATCAACATAAGGCCTAATAGCAGAATTTGAGGGTAAGTAGCAAAATGGAAGGGAAGTATTTTAGCAATTGAGGCTGAGAGGGAGGTGGCAATTCTGGTAATTCTATCCTTTAAATTAGACTATTAAGGAGGTGTCTCTTCTGCCTCCATTTAAAACATGCTTGAAGTAGAATTGGAATCCAAGCATTTAGAGAAAAAAAAATAGTGTTTGCTACTTAATCACAAAATCATAGTCTTAGATTTAGAAGATGTATTAGATATAATCTCACATTTATGATAAATTTAACATGACATGGATCCCATGGACGGAGGAACCTGGGTAGGCTACTGTCTCCCCGAATTTGCTCAAACTCATGTCCATTGAGTTGCTGATGCTTTCTAACTATCTCATCCTCTGCCACCCCCTTCTCCTTTTGCCTTTAATCTTTCCCAGAATCAGAGTCTTTTCTAATGAGTAGGCTCTTCACATCAGGTGGCCAAAGTATTGGAACTTCAGCTTCAGCATCAATCTTTCCAATGAATATCCAAGGTCGATTTACTTTAGAATCGACCAGTTTGATCTTGCAGTTCAAAGGACTCTCACGAATCTTCTCCAACATCACAATTCAAAAGCATCAGTTCTTCAGCACTCAACCCTCTTTATGATCCACCTCTCACAGCCGTACCTGACTCCTGGAAAAACCATAGTTTTTGACTGTGTGGACTTTTGTCACCAAAGTCTCTGCTTTTTAGCATGTTGTCTAGATTTGTCACAGTTTTTCTTTCAATGTGCAAGCATCTTTTGATTTCATGGCTGAAGTCACCATCTGCAATGATTTTGGAGCCCAAGAAAATAAAATCTGTCTCTGTTTCCACTTGTTTCCTTTCTTTTTTTTTTTTATTTTAGTTGGGGGCTAATTACTTTACAATATTGTAGTAGTTTTTGCCATACATCGACATGAATCAGCCATGGATTCACATGTGCTCCCCCTCCCAAACCCTCCTCCCACCTCCCTCCCCCTCCCATCCCTCAGTGTCATCCCAACGCTCCATCCCTGAGCATCCGTCCCATGCATAGAACATGGAATGGTGTTCTGCTTCACATATGACAATATACATGTTTCAATGTTATTGTCCCAGAACGTCCAACCCTCACCTTCTCCCTCAGAGTCCACAGGACTGTTCTATGCATCTGTGTCTCTTGTTCTGTCTCACATATAGGGTTACCATTACCATATTTCAAATTCCATATACATGCATTAGTATACTGTATTGGTGCTTTTCTTTCTGGCTCACTTCACTCTGTATAATGGGCTCCAGTTTCATCCATCTCAATAGAACGGATTCAAATGTATTCTTTTTAATGGCTGAGTAATATTCCATTGTGTATATGTACCACAGCTTCCTTATCCATTCGTCTGCCGATGGACATCTAGGTTGCTTCCATGTCCTGGCTATTGTAAACAGTGCTGCGATGAACATTGGGGTAACACGCGTCTCTTTCAATTCTGGTTTCCTCGGTGTATATGCCTAGCAGTGGGATTGCTGGGTCATATGGCAGTTCTATTCCCAGTTTTTTAAGGAATCTCCACACTGTTCTCCATAGTGGCTGTACTAGTTTGCATTCCCACCAACAGTGTAAGAGGGTTCCCTTTTCTCCACACCCTCTCCAGCATTTATTGCTTGTAGACTTTTGGATAGCAGCCATTCTGACTGGTGTGTAATGGTACCTCATTGTGGTTTTGATTTGCATTTCTCTAATAATGAGTGATGTTGAGCATCTTTTCATGTGTTTGTTAGCCATCTGTATGTCTTCTTTGGAGAAATGTCTGTTTAGTTCTTTGGCCCATTTTTTGATTGGGTCGTTTATTTTTCTGGAATTCAGCTGCAGGAGTTGCTTGTATATTTTTGAGATTAATTGTTTGTCTGTTGCTTCGTTTGCTATTATTTTCTCCCATTCTGAAGGCTGTCTTTTCACCTTGCTTATAGTTTCCTTTGTTGTGCAAAAGCTTTTAATTTTGATTAGGTCCCATTTGTTTATTTTTGCTTTTATTTCCAATATTCTTGGGGGTGGGTCATGGAGGATCCTGCTGTGATTTATGTCGGCGAGTGTTTTGCCTATGTTTTCCTCTAGGAGTTTTATAGTTTCTGGTCTTACATTTAGATCTTTAATCCATTTTGAGTTTATTTTTGTGTATGGTGTTAGGAAGTGTTCTAGTTTCATTCTTTTACAAGTGGTTGACCAGTTTTCCCAGCACCACTTGTTAAAGAGATTGTCTTTTCTCCATTGTATACTCTTGCCTCCTTTCACTTGTTTCCTTTCTATTTGCCACAAAGTGATGTGACTGGATGCCATGATCTTAGTTTTTTAATGCTGAATTTCAAGCTAGCTTTTTCATTTTCTTCTTTCACGTTCATCAACAGGCTCTTTCTCTTCACTTTCTTCAATTAGATTGGTATCATCTGCATATCTGAGGTTGCTGATAATTCTCCTGGCAATCTTGATTCCAGTTAGTGATTCATCCAGCCTGACATTTCACATGATGTACTCTACATATAAGTTAAATAAGCAAGGTGACAATAATATATCCTTGTCATACTCCTTTCCCAATTTTGAACCAACCCATTGTTCCACATCCAGTTCTAGCTGTTGTTTCTTGACCTGCATACAGGTTTCTCAGGAGAGAGGTAAGGTGGTCTGGTACTCCCATATCTTTAAAGATTTTGCAGTTTGTTGTGATCCACAAACTCAAAGGCTTTACCATAGTCAATGAAGCAGAAGTGGATGTTTTTCTGAAATTCCATTGCTTTTTCTATGATCCGATTAATGTTGGCAATTTGATCTCTGAATCCTCTGTCTTTTCTAAACTCAGCTTGTACATCTAGAAGTTCTCAGTTCATATATTGCTGAAGCCTAGCTTGAAGGATTTTGAGCATACTCTTACTAACGTGTGAAATGAGGACAATTGTACAGTATTTAGTTTGAACATTCTTTGACATTGCCCTTTGGAGTTGAAATGAAAACTGACCTTTTCCAGTCCTGTGTCCACTGCTTAGTTTTATGTATACATATATAATGTATATAATAGGTATAAGAATATAGACACTATAATATGTAGAAAAAAGTGAGAAAAGTATATATAAATATATTCATATTCTTCTCAAGTCTCCACTTTTTCAGAGTAAACACAAATATTTCAAACTATTTATTTTTTAAATTAATTTACTTATTTTAATTGAAGGCTAATTACTTTATAATATTGTAGTGGTTATTGCCATACATTGACATGAATCAGCCATAGGTGTACATGTGACCCCATCGTGAACACCCCCTCCTACTTCCCTCCCCATCCCATCCCTCAGGGTCATCCCAGTGCACCAGCTCTGAGCGCCCTGTCTCATGCATCAAACCTGGACTGGCGATCTATTTCACAAATGGTAATATACATGTTTCAATGCTATTTTCTCAAATCATCCCACCCTCACATCCTCCTACAGAGTCCAAAAGTTTGTTCTTTATATCTGTGTTTCTTTTGCTGTCTTGTATATACGGTCATCATTACCATCTTTCTAAATTCCATATAAATGTGTTACTATAGTGTATTGGTGTTTTTCTTTCTGACTTACTTCACTCTGTATAATAGGCTCTAGTTTCATCCACCTCACTAGAACTGATTCAAATACACTCTTTTAATAGCTGAGAAATATTCCATTGTGTATATGTACCACAGCTTTCTTATCCATTCGTTTGCCAATGGACATCTAGGTTACTTCCATGTCCTAGCTATTGTAAACAATGCTGCGATGAATATTGGGGTACATGTGTCTCTTTCCATTCTGGTTTCTTCAGTGTGTATGCTCAGCAGTGGGATTGCTGGGTCATATGGCAGTTCTATTTCCAGATTTTTAAGGAATCTCCACACTGTTCACCATAGTGGCTGTACTAGTTTGCATTCCCACCAACAGTGTAAGAGGGTTCCCTTTTCTCTGCAATTTCTCCAGCATTTGTTGTTTGTAGGCATTTTGATAGCAGCCATTCTGACCGGTGTGAGATGGTACCTTATTGTGGTTTTGATTTGCATTTCTCTGATAATGAGTGATGTTGAGCATTTTTTCTTGTGTTTGCTAGCCATCTGTATGTCTTCTTTGGAGAAATGTCTGTTTAGTTCTTTGGCCCATTTTTTTGACTGGGTCATTTATTTTTCTGGAATTGAGCTGCATGAGCTGTCTGTATATTTTTGAGATTAATTCTTTGTCAGTTGCTTCGTTTGCTATTATTTTCTCCCATTCTGAAGGCTGTATTTTCACTTTGTTTATAGTTTCCTTCCTTGTACAAAAGCTTTTAAGTTTAACTAGGTCCCATTGTTTATTTTAGCTTTTATTTCCATCACTCTGGGAGGTGGGTTATAGCAGATCCTGTTGTGATTTATGTCAGAGTATGTTTTGCCTATGTTTTCCTCTAAGAGTTTTATTTTCTGGTTTTACATTAAGATTTTCAATACATTTTGAGCTTATTTTTGTGTATGGTGTTAGAAAGTGTTCTAGTTTCATTCTTTTACAGGTGGTTGGCCAGTTTTTCCAGCACCACTTGTTAAAGAGATTGTCTTTTCTCCATTGCATATTCTTGCCTCCTTTGTCAAAGATAAGATGTCCATAGGTGCCTGGATTTATCTTTGGGCTTTCTATTTTGTTCCATTGGTCTATATTTCTGTCTTTGTGCCAGTACCATACTGTCTTGATGACTGTAGCTTTGTAGTATAGTCTGAAGTCAGGTAGGTTGATTCCTCTAGCTCCATTCTTCTTTCTCAAGATTGCTTTGTCTATTTGAGGTTTTTGGTATTTCCATACAAATTGTGAAATTATTTGTTCTAGTTCTCTGAAAAATACCATTGGTAGCTTGATAAGAATTGCATTGACTCTATAGATTGCTTTGGGTAGTATACTCATTTTCACTATATTGAATCTTCCGATCCATGAACATGGTATATTTCTCCATCTATTTGTGTCATCTTTGATTTATTTCATCAGTGTTTTATAGTTTTCAATATATAGGTATTTTGTTTCTTTAGGTAGATTTATTCTTTTTGTCACAATGGTGAATGGAATTGTTTCCTTAATTTCTCTTTCTGTTTTCTCATTGTTAGTGTATATGAATGAAGGGATATCTATGTGTTAATTTTGTATCCTGTAAATTTACTATATTCATTGATTAGCTCTAGTAATTTTCTGGTGATGTCTTTAGGGTTTTCTAAGTAGAGGATCATGTCATCTGCAAACAGTGAGAGTTTTACTTCTTCTTTTCCAATCTGGATTCCTTTATTTCTTTTTTCTTTTCTGATTTCCGTGGCTAAAACTTCCAAAACTATGTTGAATAGTAGTGGTGAGTGTGGGCACCCTTGTCTTATTCCTGACTTTAGGGTAAATGCTTTCAACTTTTCACCATTTAAAAGTTGCAGTCTTCAGAGAAGGCAAATGGACTCTGTGACAATGGACAGATCCCCGTCATCTATCATGCCATAGAGAAGTTTCATCCAAACTTTTATCTTGATAACGTGGCTTTAAAAGTGGTCGAATCACTGTGGGATAGTGATCAGACAACTTTTCTCCCGTCTGGAAGATTTGCTCCTCTCAACGAGCAAGTCCCAGAGTTATACTTTTCTGTATCTCCTGACTTGACAGACTCAACCTCAGGAGAACCCTGAGACTAGTGACAAGTAAAGTGAAAAGTAGAGGAATTTCTTAATCTCCATCACCAAGATTTGCTTTATTTGGAGGGAATTATTGATAAATATATATCTGTTTCTGCTTATTTAGTACAGGCTGCACTATATAGTATTTTAAATCATTTTAAACATTTTGAAGAAGATTCCAGCCGGTGGCTTACTGTGTGGAGTTATTAGCATTCTGAACCTGAGAGTAAAGAGTGTTTATCAATTTCTGATTTTCATCAAGAGCTTGCTGAACTATATGGTGTAGTAAGAGTCAATCCTGAATAAAATCACTCAGTAGCTGCATTCCACACTGCTTCAGGTGAGTCTCACACTGGTCAAACTGACCTAAATGGACTGGAGAGGATTCTGATCCTTGGCAGTGTAGCGATTGATGCTATTAGTATAGGTACTTGGTTAAAAAGAAAAAGAGAAAAGTAATGAGCATGACTTGATTGCTATTTACAGGCAAAAGCCACATTATCCCAGAAAAAGTCACATTTATATTTGAAGACTGAAAGACCGGAAAATGACCCACTGCCTGTTTCTAAGCCAAAATCAGATTTTATCTCAAATATAGCTCCTCCTGGACATGAAGATTTCAATTCTGTGTCTGTTGGCATATGGCTTCAGATGCACCCGAAAGAACCAGGTTATATAGACAGCAATGTAAGTGTGGACAAGTTTGATGGTGGTAGAGGGGGCCTGCATCTTACTATATAATCTAATATTTCAGGCAACTATGTCATTTTGAGGCTGCTGGACTTATTTAGGGTGAAATGATAGCTGCTCATGTGATAAAATTTACAGAGGGTTGTGAAAGGCTTCCTATACTCTCTTTTCATCTTATCTGAAATCTTTTTGCAATTCATTCTTTTAGCACTAAATCACTGTTGACTTAAAGCCTTTGTGAAATGTGAATATTTCATTTGTTCATTTTAATATATTAAAGCACTGTCATTTTATAATGGCTTGATTCCTCATTCATTTTTGTTAACAGGTATTTGTCAGGCACCTATTATAGGCCAGGAAATATGCCAGGTGCTGTAGAATATACATAGGTGAAGAAGACATAGAGTCTAATTCTAAGGAGAAGAAACAATGGAAATAAGACATATACACAGATATCTATCATGAAAAGTCAAGATCAGTAAATACTATGAGAGAAAATTGTAAGCTTGCCATTAAACTTTAGTGGGAATTTCACTTAGTAGGGTGATTCTATCTTTTATTTAGCCATTTTTAAACGAACATTGACTTCCCTGGTGGCTCAGTTGGTAAAGAGCCTCCTGCATCACAGGAGATCCAAGTTCAACCCCTGGGTCAGGAAGATCCCCTGGAGAAGGAAATGGCAACCTACCCCAGTATTCTTGTCTGGAGAATTCCATGGACAGAGGAACCTGGCAGGCTACAGTCCATGGGGGTCACAAAGAGTCAGACATGACTGAATGAGTAACACTTTCACTTTCATAAAGCATTTGTTATGTTCCAGGTATCATGCAGGATTCTGAGGTGACACAGATGAAAGGGATAGTCTACCCTGGAAGGGCTCAGTGTAGAAGAGGTAAATAAGCAAATATACAAATACAAAGAATAAAATAAATAAATAACAAATGTAAGAATAAAGCTGCCCAGGAGAGAAACTTTGGGAACACAGAGGAAGTTTATCTCAGCTAGTCCAAGGTCAGGCAAAGGTAGACCTTATGATGGGAAGAAACTTTATGGGGAAAAAACTATAGGGCTGATAACTGAAGAAGAGGGAGAAATAAAGGCCAGTGCAGAAAGAGATAACAGCTGTTTCAAAAAGACACAGACATGAGAGAGCATGGGGAATTCAGGAACTAAAAGAGTTCTGCATTCCTAGAGTCAAAAATATCAATACAAGTGGAGTTAATACAGACAATACGGCTGATCAGACTGAAGATCTTGAAGGGTCTTGAACTTTTCCCTAAAAATAAAAGAAAGAAAAAAAAAGAAGTTTTATGACAAGAGAGAAATCCAGTCCTGAAGTAGTTGTGAATTAGGAAGAGAGAGGGAGAAAAAGAGAGAGATAAGGAGAGAGTGCAAGAAACAAGAGATTGAGAAAATGGAAAAGCTGAAGACATGAGCCATGAGGAGAGCAAGTCTTGGTGGCATACTGTGGTGAGGGAGTCCATACTAGCAAAGAGTAGAGAGTAATGACAACCTGAAATTTCATTCATTCATTCTATAAAACAAAATTTTATTGTTATTGGAAAATACTAAACACTGTTCTAAGAATTAAGAATACACTCTTTGCTTTCCTGGAGCCTGGTGAAGGTGGCAGATATTAACCCAATAATCAACTAAAATATATACTTACAAAATAAAAGAAGAGCTATGAAGGAGAGGTCCATGTACCAAGAGGCCACATAACAGGGATATAGGATTACATTCTTCAATTGTAAGTAACCAAATTTTATTTAGGTTAACATGAACAAAAATCAGAAGTATTGGTATATGTGGAATCTAAAATATGACACAAATGAAGCTATCTACAAAATAGAAACAGATTCACACACATAGAGAACAGATTTGTGGTTGTCAAGGGAGGTGGGGCGGGGGAGGGATGGAGTGGATGGTTGGGATTAGCAGATGCAAACTATTATATATAGAATGGGTAAACAACAAGGCCCTACTGTATAGCATAGAGAACTGCATTAAATATCCTGTAATAAACCTTAATGTAAAAGAACATAAGAAGAAATATATGTGTATAACCGAATCACTTTGCTATACAGTAGAAATTAACACAACATTGTAAATCAACAGTATCTCAATTAAAAAAATTTTTTTTTCAAAAAAAAAAATCAGAAGTATTGGAAAGATACAGGGCAACTCAGTGTCAAAAAAGAATGACTGATAAACCAGGAGTCTCAAATCAGGAAGCAGAGCCAATTCAGAGATCCAAGTAGCAGGGATTAGTGGACAGGGTCTTCAGATGAATTGGCTTAATTTTCCATCTCTATAATGCTGCTCAAGGTACACATTCCTGTGAGGGAGAGTCTGTGTGGCCGAGTGCTGTTTGCAGTCCCATTATTTGGTTATAGAAAAGAAGATTATCTCGATGGATAGTCCTATTAGTGCTTACATGCATGGAGGAAAAGAAGTTCTCAAGAAAACTAAGCTGTATTTCTCAGAAGCAGAATGGTTGTTGCTCTGGTTAAAAAAGAAGAACAGATTTTTGCTGCTAAGGAGGAAAACTGGACTAAATCTTAAGGAAGTTTTCCTGGAAGAAAGTTATTATTGACTTGCAATATGAAGGATGAGGAGGAAGTAACTAAGGAAAGACTAGGTGTGCACTGTCTTCAGTAGGTGGCTTCCTGGGCATCCAGAGGGCACAGCATGTGATCAGATGGAAGGCTGATTAAAGACAAAATTAACACCTTAAAATTTTTGCCTTGTGGGTGCCCCAACTGCATTATTCATTAGCAAATGAAAGTCGCTCAGTCATGTCAGATTCTTTGTGACCCCATGGACTTCTCCAGGCCAGAATATTGGAGTGGGTAGACTTTCTCTTCTCCAGGGTATCTTCCCAACCCAGGGATTGAACTCAGGTCTCCCGCATTGCAGGCAGATTCTTTACCAGCTAAGCTACAAGGGAAGCCCACTCATTAGCAAGCAACTCCATTATCGGCAGCATCATTGATACCTCTAAGCATGGAAATAAAGTACACAGTCTACAAAAGTCAACAGAATTATCTACATCTTCTCCCCTTTCACATACTTGCTTATGGCCTTTAATAAAATGTTGGAGAGAAAAGCCGTTCTGGAGACTAATTTCCCAGTGGTATAGTCTATCACCCTTGTCGTCTCTTTTCTAAAGGGTTTTCTAAGGAAACAATTATTGTAAACTGTAGAGCAGTAGGGAATTTCTCCTCTTTACCTGTTATTATACTAAGGAAGTAGATTTCACTATGCACCTTAGCATGTTAGAAATATAGTCCTTTCTTCCTTTACTCTTTTGAACTGTGTAGATAATGACCCCTTGCTAGGCAGCAGTTATGTCATTCTGGAGACTGAAGCAATTTCTCTCTAACACTCACTGTTGAACACTGAATGAAGTAGTTTCCTTGTCTCTGCTTGGGTTCCTTCGTTTATGCAAGTGGTGGTGAAACAGACTGCAGAGACCTTGCCAAAAGTAATCATTTCTCTTATTTTATGAACAAGGAAAAGAGGGCCCAGAGAAGCAGTGTAATCTGCCCAACATCACACAGCTTCTTGGTGAGAGAGTTGGATTTAGGATCAGGTCTGTCTTGCATTTATCATGCTTTCTTCTTGGAGAAGTGGCATGTGTAATGCAAAGAAAACACTGCATGTGAAATAGAAACCAGGGTTTTGAATCTTAGAAGTAACACTTATTAGCTGTGTGATCTTGGGTGTTCACATAAGCTTTCTAAACCTTGCTTCCTCTCATTTGCTAAATGAAGATGGCAATGTCTGCCCAACCCCTTTCAGGGTCATTGTAAGGATCAACAGAAAGGAACATACATTAGGCTACTTTGCACACCATAACATGAGAAGTAAATATTTGATGTTGCTGTTATAAACCACATTTTTAAAAATTAGGAGATTGAAACTCTGAGATGCTGAATAACTTATCCAAGTTTCACTGGGTCATTTTCTGTCTAAGGAGACTTCTGAACTTTAAGCTCCTTTCCCTTTCCTCTATACACTCTCCCTTTGGTCTGGACACACAAAGTGTCATATGCTAATTTTTTTACATTTAATCTTTAATTAAGCACTGCCTAGAGTGTTACAATATGGTAATAAATGTGTATTTCTTTATAATTAACTCTATTCTCAAATCCCTACCTTGTTAAAACTGAGCAAGAAAAAAAAAGTCATAACATGTAAACTACTATATTGGAAGAAAATAATTAAGAATTTTTTAAAAGTTGAATATTGACCTTCAATTGAAAAGAGAAATCATTTCCTAAAGTTATTGTACAGCTTAGAAACATAGGAATTTCCTCTTATGGTGTCTAATATTGATAACATCGACCTTGGATATCTCTCCTAATGAAAATACTACAGCTGTCCCACAAAGAAAGGAAACTCAAATGACTGGTCAATGAACCCCTTGTCTCAGTCTCAGGTAGGATGCTTTGTCTTCATCTTATCTTTTCAATGTTAATCCTGCCTTACAACATGCCAACATCATTCCTCACCATCAACCATCACTGTCATCATCCTAATCCTCATCACTGATACGATTTATTGAGAAGTTACTATGTTTCTGGTGTGATACATGATACATAGCTCATTACATACCCTCTGTCAAACCTTACAATAGCCTCAAGTGGTAACTATTATAATTATCTCAGGTTTTTCAGGGTCAGCAATGTGCACCTCACACATCTTTGTATTCCCCCAGAGTGCTTGTAAATACAGACCACTCATATTTCCTTTTTTGTGATATAAAGATAAAAGTAGTTCCCTCCAAGTGTTGCTAAAAGGATTATATGAAACACCATAAAGCACCTAGCACCCAGGTTGGCCTTTAGTGTGCTCTCAATAATAAGTAATATTTATTACTTAGATTTAATCTAACTCATGTTGTTTGGGAAGCTTATGATGAAGAGAAATCTCTAAAACCTAGGGATGAGAAATTTTTTTTAAACTTAGTGACCAGTTTAAGCTCCCAATGGTAAACTTGGGATACATCAGGCTCTCAGAAAATGTTGCATAAGGTTTCATAAGGTTTCTATCTCTTCCAGAGTCTCTCTTTGAACTCAGGTTAAAATCTATATTCTTCATTCTCCATGGTGCTAAGTAATGCAATTCTCTAAACCAACTGCAATTATAAAAAGAGTTACATATTATAGAACCTATGAATAACATAAAAAGGTTCTTAAGTGAAGTATTAAGCTAAAACACATTTAGTGTGTCCCTGGATACATGCATATGTATACACTGGAAAATTTTATAATGCACTTAAATTATTTTCACTTTGAAACAAAGGAAGAAGAGAGGACAGATAAAAGTGGTAGGCAGTCTTGTAAGACAATGCAGCAGACCCTACATTTTTTATGTTTGTAATTGTAATCATAGCTCCACCCTATGTTTTCTAGAACCCTGCAACCAAACAAGGCCACAACAGAGACATATGTGTGTGTGTTTGAGAGTGATAATAATAGTAGCTTAACATTTTTTGAAGATTTACTGTGTGCCAGACTCTTCCACTCTTCCATGTATTCATTCATATACTTCTCATAATAACCCCAGGAGGTAGGTTCTTTTCACTAAGTAAACATTAAGCTCCCATCCTGTAAAAGGAATTGTTCAAAGCATTTGTGAAACTGAACAAAACAAAGATTCCTTGTGGAGCTTCCATTCTAGAGGTAGAAGACAAATAATGTCTCCAAGTTACAAACATAGAAACTGAGGTACCACACAATTAGACAACTTTCTCAAAGTCACAGAAAGCAAACATTGGGCCTGTGATTTGAATAGAACATCCCATCCCCAATATTTGTGCTCTCAACCAACTAAACTTGTAATGGGTGATAAAAGAAATCCCATTGAAAGGATGATGCAACAGAACTTGTAACTTGCACTTACTGATATGAATCTTGCATAAAAATTCACATTCTGACCTTGTATGTTATGCATAAAAGAATAACTTCAAATTCTTTCAGGTGAAAAAGTTGGGCTTTGTGGTCAAATGCCATTTGGTTTGAATAAGAAGAGACAGGGTAATCCCCAAATTCCAAGTATTTCTAGACATATGTATATTCATTACATGCCAAAATACTAGTGAAGGAATGTGATAGATTGAAAGATGTCTTCTGCCTAATATCCGATTCAGGTGTGTATGGAGAGCAGGCTTTCCTAAAACTAAGTCTTATCAAGGTTTATAGAAGGTGGAGGAGAATGACAAGGGAACGTATCTCCTCTCCTCTTAGCTTGAAACTGAACATGGTTACTCCACTCTACAAGTCAACTTTTCCACAAGAATGGTCTGGGCTTGGCTCCAGGCCAAACTCGAACCATACCCAAGAAAAATTCCTCTAGGTCAGTGCACACAAGAGAGATGAGGTTTAGTGTTTGAAAAGTTTTGACTGAACCAGACTGTACCATAGCACATTTGTTTTATGCCTCTGCTAATTGGTCTCTATGCTTATGTTTATGTTTAATTGAAAGGAAAAGTATTCAGAAATAATACATGAATAATAAAGGTAACAAATCAAAACATCATGTTACTAGCTGTGGCCTACTGTTTGGATTTACTTTGAACCTTTAACTGGTATAAATTTAAATTCCAAGCTAATGTTCTTCAAAAGCAGTTAAGTCTACTGGTATCCTCATGTAAGTATGCTCCAAACTACAGTGGAGGGGGCTGAACATGATCCCAGGCCCTTCTGAGTCCCTGGCTTGCTCATATTGAGGGATTTCAAATGAAAGCAATGGGACCAACCATATCCTTCTAAGTTTTAAAACACTGAGTTTCTCCACAGAGGAGCCCTTCAACTTCTTCATGGTTACAGTCACTATATGTAGCATATACTAGGCTCTAAATAATTGTCTGTTAGAGCAATGGCTCAGTACATAGTTTTGATTCCTTATGCAGGAATGAAGAAGATATTTTTTAGAGGTCCTCTATCTACAAGGAGATTTTTATGCAATTTCCACAAGAGTCTTGAAGAAAGGCAAAGAGTATTTATTAACTCTGTCATATCTATTAATAGATAAGTAACTCTTGCTCTTAAAATTTGAGTTCAGGGTAGATGCAGAATAACACCAAAGCAAAGCCTCTGGAAGAAGCATTATATGAGTCACAGGAAAGAGATGTTCAGAGAAAGTCACAATAATACATGTTCCTTTAGTCATCTTGAAATAGTCCCTTTCTGAGGTACAAGCAACTTCTACTCTCTTTCCACACCAGGGTTACAAAAGCTTTCAGAAATGGTTTGTGAGCAGCACGAGGCTGTGGGAGGCTGTTCTTTATTCCTCCTTGGTGCACACAGCACCCTGTCTTTCTGACCCAGAGCTCACTTTTTGTACCTTGCTAAGCAGAATATACAACAGAATACTGGGTTCTTTTGGGAGAGTTTCAATAGTGCCCATTCTTCTTGTTTTCATTAAAATAATGAATGTCAGTCTTTGCTTCAGTGTGACTGCAGGTTAATTGGTAAGCTTTTTGCTTGGAGGGGTTGTCAGTTTGGGAGATGTCAGGCCCTGCTGTGCAATACTGATAGCTGCAGCTGTGAAGCAGGCCCAGCAGAAACAGACTGATTAGCCCTGTGATTATTTCACATATGATAGAATCAGGATGAGATACTACAACAATGAGGTGTCCGTCTTCTTTCCAAACAAAGTACAAGAAGCAGCAGCAGACATGGAGGGTTGGGGAGAGGATGGAAAACTTCATGTGCAATCAGTCTCCAGGGATCCCAGAAGAGTCTGGTGGAATCTTGGTTCTATAGAAGTGGCTGTGCTCATTTTTAGTTTTTTAATCTTCTTCTTGTGGTAAAATACACAGAACATAAAATTAATAATTAAGTGTATAGTTTAGTACACTTAAAATTGGAAAATTCTTCAAGTGATGGGAATAGCAGACCACCTTACCTGACTCCTGAGAAATCTATATGCTGATCAAGAAGCAACAGTTAGAACGGGACATGGAACAACAGACTGGTTCCAACTTGGGAAAGGAGTACATCAAGGTTGTATATTGTCACCCTGCTTATTTAACTTACATGCAGAGTACATCATGTGAAATGCTGGGCTGGATGAAGCACAAGCTGGAATCAAGATTGCTGGGAGAAATATCAATAACGTCAGATATGCAGACGACACCACCCTTATGGCAGAAAGAGAAGAGGAACTAAAGAGCCTCTTGATGAAAGTGAAAGAGGAGAGTGAAAAGGCTGGCTTAAAACTCAACATTCAAAAAAGTAAGATCATGGCATCTGGTCTCATCACTTCATGGCAGATAGATGGGGAAACAATGGAAACAGTGAGAGACTTTATTTTCTTGTGCTCCAAAATTACTTCAGATGGTGACTGCAGCCATGAAATTAAAAGACACTTGCTCCTTGGAAGAAAAGCTATGACCAACCTAGAGAGCATATTAAAAAGTGGAGACATTACTTTGTCAAAAAAGTCCATCTAGTCAAAGCTATAGTTTTCCCAGTAGTCATGTATGGATGTGAGAATTGGACTATAGAGAAAGCTGAGTCCCTAAGAATTGATGCTTTTGAACTGTGGTGTTGGAGAAGACTCTTGAGAGTCCCTTGGACTGCAAGGAGATCAAACCAGTCAATCCTAGAGGAAATCAGTCCTGAATATTCATTGGAAGGACTGATGCTGAAGCTGAAGCTCCAATACTTTGGCTACCTGATGGGAAAAGCTGACTCTTTGGAAAAGACCCTGATGCTGGGAAAGATTGAAGGCAGGAGGAGAAGGGGATGACAAAGGATGAGATGGTTGGATGGCATCACCATCTCTATGGACATGAGTTTGAGCAACCTCCGGGAGTTGATGATGGACAGGGAAGCCTGGAGCACTGCAGTCCATGGTGTCGCAAAGAGTTGGACATGACTGAGCGACTGAACTGAAGTTAAGTGAAGCTCATGCCCAATTTTGTGTAACCATAAAAGTGTTATTCGCTCAGTCGTGTCCTACTCTTTGTGACCCTATGGACTATAGCCCACCAGGCTCCTCTCTGTCCATGGGATTTGCCAGGTAAGAATACTGGAGTGTGTTGCCATTTTCTTTTCCATGGGATCTTCCCTGACCCAGGGATCAAACCTGACCACAGTGTATTTCCAGAACTTTTTCATTACCCAGACAGAAACTCTATACCCATTACCTGGGACTACAGAAAGAGTTCTGGGCTTTCCTGGTGGCTCAGATGGTAAAAAATCTGCCTGCAATGTGGGAGACCTGGGTTCAATTCCTAGGTTTGGAAGATTGCCTGGAAAAGGAAATGCCTACCCACTCCAGTATTCTTGCATGGAAATTCCATGGACAGAGGAGCCTGGCGGGCTACAGTCCATGGGGTCACAAAGAGTCAGACAGGGCTGAGCAACTTTCACTTTCAAGAAAAGGTTTCTCTTACGCAAATCCAGATGCAATGAAATACTTTTGATTACTCAACCATCAAAAAATTTGCATGACATAAACAAAAGACGAATGAGGGCAAAATACTGGTAACATAATCACAGATAAAGTGTTTGTGTGTGTGTGTGTGTGCTGATTTTAATCAGATATATTAAGAAGCAAATTTCACCAAGTCACCCTTTGGGGACTAAGCTAGGTAAACAGAGAAACAGACAGACAAAGGATTTAATGTGTTTTGTAAAACCAACCAGCGAACAAACAGTCCAATGAGATAAAAGATTGTCCTCTTTTATAAAAGCACAGTCTGACTGGTATCTGCTTCTTCTTCTAAATGTGCTGCACAGATTGCACTATGAAAAATCAATCCCACCAGAGAGTCTTGTTTTTTAACTTGTCCCTGGGAGCAAGCTTCTTCCTAAGAGTATACAAAAAGTTCAGAAGCACATTGACTCTGTCATGGCTGTTAAGATTTTATGCAGTAAAGCATGGCTGTTGCTCACTAAATATATGCTAGTGTGTCACTTAGGAAACGCCTTAGGCCGTTCAAGCTTAGCAACAGACTGGGTTGCCAAAAAACAACAGAAATTTTCTTCTCATAGCTCTGGAGGCCATGATCAAGTCCAAGATCAAAGTGCTGGCATGGTCGTCTTCTAGACACGAGTCCTCTTCCTGATTCATAGCTGAAACCTTCTCTGTGTCCTCACATGGAAGAGATGAAGGAGCTGCCTGCAGCCTCTTTTATTAGGACTTAATCCCATTCATTAAGCACCTTCCAAAGCCTCCACTTCCTATAATAATACTATCATCTTTGGGAGTTAGGATTGCAGCATAGGAATTTTAGGGAGAC
Organism: Okapia johnstoni; assembly: GCA_024291935.2. Lineage (NCBI taxonomy): Eukaryota > Metazoa > Chordata > Mammalia > Artiodactyla > Giraffidae > Okapia > Okapia johnstoni. Next base: position 69,170,007 of record CM044305.1, on the reverse strand, counting down.
ACAAACTGATGGCTCAGGACGGTAAAGAATCTGCCTGCAATGCAGGAGACCTGGGTTCCCTGGATTGGGAAGATCCCCTGGAGGAGGGCATGGCAACCCTCTCCAGTATCCTTGCCTGGAGAATCCCATGGACAGAGGAGCCTGGTGGGCTACAGTCCCTGGTTGCAAAGAGTCGGACATGTCTGAGCAAATTACTGGTGCAACACAAAAATCAATATATCCACAGCCTTCAAAGGTCAGCTGGCTTCAGAAACTTCTTCAGTCCTTTAAGGACGTCTTCGCCATCAGGAGAGGGGTGGCAGCTGCAGAGACAATAATAATTTTGCCAAAGTGACAAGAGGCCCTATTGTGTTTATCCCTCTTTGAACCCATTCACCATCCTTTCCCAGACACACTGCTTAATTGCCTGAGCCATTACAGAACATAGATCTTTTCACTCCTCAGCACAGGGAATGTGCTGGTCTCCTATCATTATTACACCATCAGCTTCTACTTTTCCACCAAACCAAACCTCTCCTTTGCCTCAAAAGTCTACTGGAGGTTTACCTCCCATGGCAAGCCTTCCCAACTGACCCTACCAAGATAAGACAACTTCTGCTGTCCAAACATTCATTTTCATCTCTATGGATTGTATGGCACTGATAATTGTTTATCTAGATAGTTTCACATACATCATACAAACACACATACACCCACATGTTCAGGTGTTTTTAGACTTATTGCTCCTGGTGGGTCTATATTCTAAGGTATTTCAGAAATTCCTCTTAGACTGGTAATGGCTGCTGCATTCACATTGCCACTGACTGATGGCTAAGAGCTTGGAAAAGAATAAATTTCTCAAAACAGAAGTTTGAAAAGTATCCACCAAGAAATGTTATATCCTTTTTGCTCTCCTCTTTTATTTTTACTTTTGCTTCCATAAAAAAACACTCCTTGAGCCCACATCACTTTCCACATATTCCCTAAAAATGCCATTATACATCCAGAATTATTCAGTCCCATTCTTGGTCATGACCATTACTAGTGATATAAGACATTTCTATGTTCAGGGCAGAGCCAATTATCAGAAGAAAACTCCTCTCCTCTGCTCAGATTGAACTCACTGATTAAACTAGCATACATATATATGTAGAAATATGCACACACATGTACTCACCCATATATTACTTTGTAGTGGACAAGAAAAAATAAACATTTAGAAAAGAAATTTTGTATTATGCTAGTCTGAGACATGGAAGTCTCTTTAGATTTGAGCATTGAAGAACTACATTTTTCTGGTCAAATTTTGCTCATGGAAATAAACACAAATTTTTTAATGTAAACAGTCAATTATAGAGTCAATACAAATAGAAACGAAATTCATGGGCACATTTTCTATTTTTTATTCAAGCCCATGTATTACCAAGGATTTGGTGCTGTGATAGAACTCTGAAAGGCAATAGCTGCAGAGACAATAATTCTGCCAAAATTACAGGAGGCCCTTTAGTCATCGTCCCTCTTTGAACCCATTCACTTTTTATCATGGACCCCTGCGGCAGAATCTGAGTAAAACAACAGTAGCAACATGACTTCAAAAACAAAGAAGAAGACAAAAAATTTGGATTGAATATTTGCTACATCCAGCTAGCATTCATGACTAGTCTTGGTGCCATCAAATGCACTATGAATGTTATTTGCTATGAAACACAAATTCTATCTTCAAAATACGAGGTATATGTTTGCCTCTTAACCTCTTCTGTTTTAGAAAACAAGACATTTCCATTGAATTCCATAATATAGCTTTCTAATAAACCCAAACAGAAATGGAGAGGAATACCTGATTTTCTGACTGGTAATATTGGCTGCTGAGTATTTCTCTGGATACTATCAATACTAGAGCAATTTTTTGATCTTTAGAATTTTTCAGAAGAAGGTATGAAATTCATTTTCTACCATTGGCCCAATTGTATTATGGAAATTGGAACATAAAAAGTAGAAACATCACATGCTAAATCAATCTTCTTGGATTATTCAATACTTATTCATGCTTTGGGTATATTGGGGATTGTGTCAGATTATAATATAGTGCACATACATTTTTTTCCTCAGCCTGCAAGAATTAGGACCACTCGGTTCAAATATCTCACACCATCCCTCTCCTCACACACATACCCAATAATCATTGTAGACTGCATCCTGCCAAACTTCTAATGGCAGATCCACAGATTTAATGGTAATAGGGAAATCATTAGGTTTGGCCATTTAGGGATAAAAAAAAATGACAGAAAATATTGTGGTTGCCCTTAGCAACTACTGCATCACTTGCTATTGTGTCATCTGTGAGCTGCAGAGCATCACCTTATTTTAAGAAACACAGATATGCACATATAGTACAAGCCATGATAATTTTCAGCTAACAACAGATTCAACAATAATAATAACATAAGTGGAGCACACATTCCTTTGGTTTCACTCTCCTGTTTATCATGCAGATATTTTCAAGATGTAATACTTTATTTTGTCTTGTCTTTAAGGAACAACTCCACTGGATGATAGTTTTATGAAGAAAATAAGAGTCTGTGGAGCATTAGATTTGATCACAATAGCTGGCTGTTTAACAATAACTACCTCAGTCAATAATTTGAAAGACTCTCCAGTATTGAAATCTGGCTTTCAGATGATTTTCTCTCCAATTTCTTGATGTGTATATATTATTTTTTTTCTTCTTTAAAGGTCATAGCTCAGTGTTTGTTATAATGGGACATCGAAACAGGAATATCAATTTTTATCCTTGGTATTCTGAATGCAGTCAAATAATGCTTGAAAAATTTTATAGGTCAAAAGGAAGTTGTTTAGAGCCAATTTAGTTAATTAGACTTTTAATAGTCTCACCTCTGAAAATTAAGCATTTTCACTATGTGGATTGGCTGACCTACCTGTCCTTTCAAAAAGGCAATTGTAATAAGGAACTAATAAAAAACTGTTCAAGTATTCTTCAGTATGTTTGGCATTTCTTACTGTAAAAATAAATAATACTCTTCAAGAAAGTGATAATCACTCAGTCATGTCTGACTGTTTTCTACCCTATGGACCATAGCCCACCAGGCTTCTCTGTCCATGGAATTCTCCAGGCCAGAACACTCGAGTGGGTTGCCATTTCCTTCTCCAGGAGATCTTCTCAACCCAGGGATTGAACCCAGATTTCCTGCATTACAGGCGGAGTCTTTACCATCTTAGCCACCAAGTAAGCCAGAATATTCTTCAAAGTTCTCTGTGAAACAAAAGACTTCACTTGAGGGTTTTTTTTTTTTAAGTCTCCATTGATGGAGACTTCAAGAATCACTTCAAGAATTTCTCTCCCATGTGAAATGGTGTAGTCATTAGCGTTGTTCTCAAATGTTATGCTTTTCATACTTTTGGTCCACGGTAGGATTGGATTGTACATCTTTGCCCCTTTGAGTTTAGTTGAGGTCATATGACTCATTTTGGCCAATAAAATATGAGCAGAAAGGACATGGGATACTTACGGATGAAGCCTTTAGAGCCAGTGCTAAGTTGGCTACTTTCCCATTTCCTGCCTCCTCAGCATTTGCGGAAACTCATGTGGAGATGGAGTTTCCATCGGCTCAGACTCCTGAGTTGCTACCCTGAATAGGACCCCAACCTGAAGCTAAGATTTTAAGGACTTTCAGTTACTACAACATTATCATGCACAATTAGATGAATATAAAGATAAAAAGAAAACAAAAACCCTAAAAGGCTACTGAATTTTAATCATGGTAGAGGAGATTAGATTTTTTGGTTTCATCTTTGGCTTGCAAAATTAAGGATAAGGCTGTATCTTTTTTCCAGGAACCCTGTGGTAGATTACAAAATTTTATAATGTCTTTTTTCCATTCCCTATATATATATATATATATATATATAATATATATATATATATATATATATGTATATATATATATAGCATACACACACACACATACATACACATATACATATACACACACATATATATATATATATATATATATATTACATTTTTCTATTTGACTCTGCATTTAGTCATATGACCTTCTTTGGGAAGTTAGCAAACATGAAAGAAGAGTCTTAAAAATAATTACACCATTGGGCATACCCTCTCTCTTCTTTGGGGCTTCCCTTGTGGCTTAGCTGGTATAGATTCCGTCTGAAATGTGGGAGACCTGGGTTCGATCCCTGGGTTGGGAAGACCCCCTGGAGAAGGGAAAGGCTACCCACTCCAGTATTCTGGCCTGGAGAATTCCATGGACTGTATAGTCCATGGGGTCACAAAGAGTCGGACACGACTGAGCAGCTTTCACTTTCACTTTCTCTCACTTTTGCTTCCATTGCCATCAGAACATGTCTGGGATAAGATGCTGAATGGTGAGAGATGTATGAACAGAACCAAGTTGCCCTAGTCACCCAGCCAAGGTCAACGTAAGTAAGTGGGGAGCCAGACAAATCTTAGACATGTGAAAGAACCCAGCCAAGATCAGCAAAGCCCCTCGAAAGCCATTGTACGCATATAAGCAATAAACACTGAAGTGTTGCATGCCAACAATGCTTTGTGGTTTTTGGTGCAGAACATTCTTGTGGAATTACATGACTGATACATCCTCCTAACCCTCCGCTTCTCATTCCTACTCTTCATAGGCCACTCTGAAAAATTATTGCCATATAGCAACTGTATACTTGCTGTTCCTTCACCAGTTTTCCTCCCACTCCTCTCAGGATAATGGGCAATTATTTCCTTGGGAGGTACATGATATGAGTTACATTTTACAAAACTGGTGGTACGTAATCTTCATCTTTCTATCTTTTTTATGCTTCTGCTAGGCATATTGACTGTTCCTACCTAGCAACCCTCCTCGTGTAGGATTAAAAAAAGGTCTTCTACCCAAATCACATGTGTCTATGTGCATAAAAAAAAATCACACATTTTGGGGGTATTTCTTATATGCAGAAGTGTTTCTAATTCTGTGTAATTTTCATTAATCAAGTCTCTTAATCCACACAACTGGCCCAGTAGGAGGATTAATCTTGTGTATTTTATACTTCAGCTGGCATTCAAGTGGCTCTTTTGTATTCTCTTGCCTTACAGCTGAAGATAGGTTAAGGAAGGAAAGACACTACCAGGGGATGAAAGAAATCTATCTGAAATTTTGGTAACCAATTTTCCAATTTGTTACCGGTTTCTCTTCTGAAAATTGCATTAAAGTGATATTTAGTTGGTTGAGTTCAACTTATAAGAAAAGAAAAATACATTTTTGAGAATAATTATAAGTGAAAATGCAGAAAAATATTTAGACTACCCAAAAATATACTGCTTTACGGATTTCTTAAGATTTTCTCAATCCACTATGGTAGTTTTGCTTATAAAACATCTCACCCTTATCCAAAAATGTTCACAGATGTTAAAAAGAAATGTTTTAGGCAAGTCAATATTATATTGAATCAATATTACTTCTAAAAGAGCCCACTACCACATTATTTTAATACTTTCTGAGAATCTTAATCCCCAGGTTTGTAATGCCTTTTCAAGAACATGAAAATGCTTTTACTTTCCTCATTCATTTTGTCTTTCCCCATCTGGAAAGTATTGATCCCTCTGTTTTTCTCTTAAGTGTGTATTATAAGCTTCCAGCCAATGTGATTACATTCCTATTTTTTTGTTTTATCAACATCAAAGATATATTAGTAGCTCTCTAGAAGTAATTTTAGCCATCTTATTCCACTTTTTGGGCAGAGTTGCAGAAGCCCCATCATAAAAACCAAATCTTAACCTTTAATGAAACAAATCAGAGAGACTAAGATTTACTTGTGTTTTTCCTTCTGTTATGCTGTTTATCAGAGAGCAAACAGAGCTTCTTTTAAATGGCCCCATTCTGTAGGCATTTCTGCTTCTATATGCACTTAATAGGCATTTGGATAGTTTTGACTAATTTATAAAGTGTAATAGTTTGCTTGACAATAAACTGTCATTTGCTCATTGTAAATCCAGAAAGTCTATCAAAGCAAATCACAATTTTAGAGCACTGTTAAACATTCTGCATATTTTCATAGTAAATCAGTGCTTGGTTATTTAACACAGGTGTTTCTGTAATTGCACTACTTTAGGAAAATTCAGTGCTCAATGGCCCTCAAGCACTTCCACCTGTCAAGTGTATTGGTCCATTATTAGTGTACCGAATGAAATTATAAAATGTGCAAAATGTTAACTGATTAAAGACTTGGTTTTGATTATTCTGATTCTGGTTGTTTTTCTTGTCACTTCATTTATGTTAAGCACATTTTAACCTCTGTAAAAAGAAATTAAAGTTGCCAGTAATATATTTAGCAAGAAATACAGATGTTATATTCACATTAAATCTTGAATTTAAGGAACAAATAGTTTTTTGTGTTACAAATTGGATTTTGAAGATGAAGGAAACAAAATAGAAAGCCAGTGGACTATTGCATCAATGTAATTTTATGCTACAGTATTCTAAACTATTCTTGGATGATAGTTCATTGCAAGGTTATAAATGGTTTTGTAAATCATTCAAAAAGCTTTTTTTGAGCACATATAGGCATGGAGCTGGGAGGGAATGGTGTTTTGCATTGTTCTCTGAGAAAATGCAAAGTCCCTGCCCCCCTCGAAAACCTTACTATTATCTAGTTTGGAATGCAAAATGAATATGGCAAACAATTAGCAAACAAGCATAGGCTAAGGCTTCACAATGAGGTGAAACCGGAGGTGAACTTTCCAAAACTTGAATAGAAAAAAAGATGATCTTCTCAAGGTGGTTGGGAAGCAATTAGCACTAGCAAAGGCATAAAGGCCAGAATAAACACAAAGAAGGCCCTGAAAAATGTGGCTTGACCTAGATGTTCATCAGCAGACAAATGGATAAGGAAGATGTGGTACATATACACAATGGAATATTACTCAGCCATTAAAAAGAATGCATTTGAATTGGTTCTATTGAGATGGATGAAACTGGAGCCCATTATACAGAGTGAAGTAAGCCAGAAAGAAAAAACACCAATACAGTATACTAATGCATATATATGGAATTTGAAAGATGGAAACGATAACCCTATATGCGAGACAGAATAAGAGACACGGATACGTAGAACAGTCTTATGGACTCTAAGGGAGAAGGTGAGGGTGGGACATTCTGGGACAATAGCATTGAAACATGTATGTTATCATATGTGAAACAGAACACCATTCTAGGTTCGATGCATGAGACAAATGCTCAGGGCTGGGGCAATGGGATGACCCAGAGGGATGGGATGGGGAGGGAGGTGGGAGGGGGGTTCAGGATGGGGAACACATGTAAACCCATGGCTGATTCATGTCAGTGTATGGCAAAAACCACTACAATATTGTAAAGTAATTAGCCCCCAACTAAAATAAATAAATTTATTTAAAAAAAAAAAGTGTAGCTTGAGAAACTGGAAAAATGAGCTACCATTCTTAGCTATATTCAAAAGTTTGGATTGTAGTAATTTTATTATCATTTATTATTAAACATTTTCAAATTTCAATTATAAATTTCTTATTCTATAACTGGTTTAGAAATGCATTTTTAATTTCTGAAAGTATCAATATCCTTTGTTATTGATAATCCAATTTAATTGCATTATCAGAAATTACTGTGCATGATATGCATTCTGTGAAATTTTTGATCACTTCATTATGTTTAATGTGCATTCAATTTTCATATCAAACACTACATAAGTAAATACCAAGAACAATAGTATTACTAAAATTGATTGGTGAGAAGATGAGGAGGAATAGGAGATGTGCTAATTTTATCATTGCTTCTAGTAGGAAACTAACAAATACAGTTTGAGGAAATAAAGTACCAAGGTATTATGAACAGTCATTACAAATACAATTACTTCAGCAAAAATACAAACTTTTCTAAGAGTCAAAGGATCTAAGAAAATAAAGCAAAGCCAGCAAACCACATTGTGGAAGACTTTAAAAAAAACAAATAAGATACAAAACACTATGATACTAGTAACATATCTGTTAAATCACTAAATGTAAACTGGCTAAATTGACAAAAAGAAAAATGATTTGTGAATTTATCCTAAAGTTAAACATATATATATATATGTGTGTGTGTGTGTGTGTGTGTGTGTGTGTGTGTGTGTGTGTGTGTGTGTGTGTATATATATATATATATATATATATATGAAGTAGATATCAAGCAAAGTGATTGAGACAGATTGAAAATAAAAGAATGGACAAATTTATTCTGAGAACAGGCAAATAAAAAGAAAGCGTTGATCACGATCTTACTGTTAGATAACACGACATTCAGTTCAGCTTATTTAAGGATGAAATTAAAAATTGTAGGTAGATTAGAAGTAAATTGCTTGATAAATAAAAAATAAAAACTATAACCATGTATTTGAGATATTTAGGCAAAAAGAGAATTTTACTATTATTTGGAAGCTATACCTGGACCAAGTGGAAAGTAACTTTGCTCAATCACAGGACTGCTATCAAGTTCTCGTTTCTTTCTTTCTTATTTTTCCAAGAATTTATTGAATACCAACTATGTGACAGACACTGTGTTAGCGACTTGGAAATCAGTAGTAAATAGAACAGAAATAATGGCTTTCACAAATCTGCATTCTAGTAGGAGAGATTTCCAATAAAGATATAACCAGTCAGAGAATACTCCTAGAATAAAGATCAATGTCAAGGAGGAAAAAAAAAAAAAACAGGAAAGTGAGAAAAGAGGACATTGTGACTTTAGATAGGATAGCCAGAGAAGGCCTCATCAGGAAAGAAACATTTGAACAAAAACCTCAAGAGGTAAAAAAAAAAACACAAAACCAAAATCAGCCACACAGATATGAAAGAAGAGTGCTGATGGTAGAGGGAACAGTAGATGCAAAATCTCTGACATGGGTATGTATACATATGGCAAATGTGAGGAGCTGTAAGAAAGCTAGTATGATTGAAATTGAGTGAATGAGGGCAAGTACAGATGGAGATGAGATCAGAAAAATAATGAGGAATCAGTAGCATAGTCTTCAGTGGCTTGTAAACCATTTGTAACCATCATAGGGACACTGGCTTTTACTTTGAGTGAGATAGGCAGCCTTTAGAGGACTTTAATGGGAGGAGTGATGTAATCTGCTATAGGCAGGACAGAAAAGGAGGGAGAAAGAATCAAATTGGTCAAGAGAGAGGGCATAATTAAGTTCCTAAATTATCATGCACTTAAAGCTGAAGTTTGTATTTTTTGTTTCCACCTCTTCAATAAAGCTATTGTATACCCTTAAAATCGGAGAAGGCAATGGCACCCCACTCCAGTACTCTTGCCTGGAAAATCCCATGGACGGAGGAGCCTGGTAGGCTATAGTCCATGGGGTCGCTAAGAGTCGGACACGACTGAACGACTTCACTTCCACTTTTCACTTTCATGCACTGGAGAAGGAAATGGCAACCCACTCCAGTATTCTTGCCTGGAGAATCCCAGGGACGGGGGAGCCTGGTGGGCTGCCGTCTATGGGGTCGCACAGAGTTGGACACGACTGAAGCAACTTAGCATACCCTTAAAATACATAGAGTACAACATTTATAAAATGTTCATTGCATGATGAATTAAGTTTACAACTGCTGAAAATTAAATATAACATTCTAGAACAATTATCAGACTTCAGGGTGCATCAGAATTTCTTGGAGGGTGTGAAATGAAGTGTTTTCTGCTCTATATGCTACCAGTAAACAAGCCTTTTCCAAATGCAAATATATGAGCCCAGGTGAAACAAAGCCAGTTTATTTGGAAGCCATCAGCTACTTCTCCTGTAAGCACTGAGGAGCTGGGGCGATGTGAGAGGCTGCTGCTGCTGCTGCTGCTAAGTCGCTTCAGTCATGTCCGACTCTGTGTGCCCCCATAGACGGCAGCCCACCAGGCTCTGCCGTCCCTGGGATTCTCCAGGCAAGAACACTGGAGTGGGTTGCCATTTCCTTCTCCAATGCATGAAAGTGAAAAGTGAAAGTGAAGTCACTCAGTCGTGTCCGACTCTTAGCGACCCTATGGACTGCAGCCCACCAGGCTCCTCTGTCCATGGGATTTTCCAGGCAAGAGTACTGGAGTGGGTTGCCATTGCCTTTCTCTGTGTGAGAGGCTGCTACCTGCCAAATTTGCCATCTCTTACAGCACACTAGGGCTTCCCTAGTGGCTCAGTTGGTAAAGAATTTGCCTGCAATGCAGGAGACTTGGGTTTGATCCTCGGGTCCCAACCCCGGGTCGGGAAGCTCCACTGGAGAAGGAAATAGCAACCCACTCCAGTACTCTTGCCTGGAGAATTTCATGGACAGAGGACTGGGCAAACTGCAGTCCATGGGACTGCAAAGAGTCGTACACGACTGTGTGACTAACTTTCACTTTTTCACAGTAAACAAGGAATTAGTATGGGAACAATAAAGAAAGCAGGATTGGCCCCAGATAGCAAGATGCATATGAAAGAAATTATTTCAGCAAGCCCGGATGCTTGCATCTTCCCATATATGTGCTTAGTCACTCAGTCATGTCCAACTCTTTGCAACTCCATGAACTGTAGCCCGCCAGGCTCCTCTGTCAATGGGGATTTTCCAGGCAAGAATACTGGAGTGGGTTGCCATGCCCTCCTCCAAGGAATCTTCCCAACCCAGGGATCGAGCACAGGTCTCCTATATTGCAGGCAGATTCTTTACCATCTGAGCCACCAGGGAAGCCCATCATAACCAGTACTTCCAGCTTTTCTGCCAGGACCATGTCTAAGGTCAGTCAGTTCTCCCAGGCCATCTTACTGGTTGAGCTTAATTGTTTTACTATTTCTGTGATAACGTCTCTAAGCATAGTTGACCAATCTTTGTTGGTTATAATAAATATAGTTTATCCAATCCACATTTTATTGATGGTGGACCCCCAGAATACATAGAAGTTCGCTAAATCTCCTCAAGTAAGAGATTTAGTTTTCTCTTAATTAATAGTAACCTTTCAATATTCAGATTAACTGCCCCTTGGTGCAAACTTGTATATAGCCTGGCTCCTCCCCCACCTCCTTGGAGTCAGCTCTCTCAGGGTCAACTAAGATACAGTCTCCTGGGCTCAAGTCCTAACATTCCCACTGAATAAAACCTAACTCTCAAGTTTAGAAGCAATAGTTAGAACCAGACATGGAACAAGGGACTGGTTCAAAATTGGGAAAGGAGTAAGTCAAGGTTATATATTGTCACCCTTTTTATTTAACTTATATGCAGAGTACATCATGTGAAATGCTGGGCTGGATGAAGCACAAGCTGGAATCAAGATTGCCGGGAGAAATATCAGTAAACTCAGATATGCAGATGACACAACCCTTATGGCAGAAAGTGAAGAGGAATTTTCTTGATGAAGGTAAAAGAGGTGAGTGAAAAATCTGGCTTAAAATTCGGCATTCAAAAAACTAAGATCATGGCATTTGGTCCCACCTCTTCATAGAAAATAGATGAGGAAACAATGGAAACAGTGAGGGACTTTATCTTCTTGGGCTCCAAAATCACTGTGGATAGTGACTGCAGCCATGAAATTAGAAGATGTTTGCTCTTTGGAAGAAAAACAATGACAAACCTAAGCAGCATATTAAAAAGCAGAAGTATTACTTTGCCTACAAAGGCCTATATAGTCAAGTTTATGGTTTTTTCAGTAGTCATGTATGGATGTGACAGCTGGACAATAAAAAAGGCTGAGTGCCAAAGAATTGATGCTTTCCAACTGTGGTGTTGGAGAAGACTCTTGAGAGTCTCTTGGACAGCAAGGAGATCAAACAAGTCAATCCTAAAGGAAATCAACCCTGAATGTTCATTGGAAGGACTGATGCTGAAGCTGAATCTCCAAAACTTTGGCACCTGATGTGAAGAGCCAGCTCATTGGAAAAGATCCTGATGCTGGGAAAGATTGAAGGTAGGAGAAGGGGATAGTAGAGGATGAGATGGTTGGATGGCATCACCAACTCAATGGACATGAGTTTGAGCAAGCTCCAGGAGATGGTGGACAGAGAAGCCTGGTGTACAGCAGTCCATGTGGTCACAAAGAGTCAGATATGACTGAACGACTGAACAAAAACTCAACTTTTAGGTTGCACCTATTTTTTTTTTTGTAGTCGACAACAGTATGTTAAATCAGAGGTCTGAGCCCAACTCACACTGTCTAATTCAGTACTGCTGAGGTGGGATCTGAGAATTTTGCATTTCTAAGTTCCCGTGTGATGCCTGTGCTGCTGATTCAGGGCTTAAACTTTGAGATCTAGAATATGTAGTGCATGTAACTATTGCAGTCATAATCTGAGAATTATTGGTACTTTTAGTAATCTTGCTGAGGACACGACATTGTGTTTTGGCCTCTGGTTTTTAGAATCTCTAAAAAGTGTAAGAAACTAAATAAACTTTTCCAAGAGGCTCTTGTTTTTATTTTATAAATTGTGCCTGGAAACAGTTGACTATTACTGAAATGCTTAAATGTATTGAATGGGATTAACATGTTAAAGGTTTCACAGTGTAAGAAGTCTTTCATAAATATTCTTTGCTATCAGCAAGGTGAATGGGAAAAGCATTTGGTATTGCTGAATTTTTAAGGATTTATTATTATCAAGGGACATTTCTTCAGTTTAGTGGCTTTACAGATTTTCAGTTAATCAGTGAGGTTTCACATGTTAGTTTGGTACTGAGAAAATCTTCAAGCAAGTGAGAAGCAAGAACAAAACCAACAAAATAAATGTGGAAAAGAGGGGAAATATTTTTTTTAAAGTTAGTGTAAACGTCTCAATTTCGTCCTGCAAGAAATGTTGGCAATTAACCTGTTATGCCCTGAAAATGAAAGGTAAGTGTATCTAGTTACATGCACATTTGTTTTTCAAATCCCAAAGAAACCATAAGACAATATAAGTCATTTAGATTCAGAACGTGTGATCCACTAAATCTGTCAGTTTGGTGAAAGATGATTTCAAGATGCAGTTATCTTGTGACTCTGTGTTTGAAGTGAAAGAAGAGACAGATCAATTGGGCTTAGATTATTCCAAACCGCTTTATCTTAAAATTGTGCTTTTGAGAAGTTTTTGTTTGTTTGTTTGTTTATGTGTGAGAAACATTCACAAAGAAGATACAGCTGGTGACATGCTTATATTTTTATTCTTGGTATTTTTATTTGAGTATTTACCTTAGAACTTCTGAAACTGTATTGATTATTTTAAATATGTGATTTCCTCAGCATGAACAAAGACAATTTTAAACACAGGAGACAATTTTAAACTGCCCATATTTGCTCTATTCCATAGGTCAAACTATTGTAGTATATAGTTTGTGTCACTCATCACTAATACGAAAATTTTTGTTTTGTATATTTAAGTAATTTATATAATAATTAATAACGCTAGGTATATATGTTCACTGAGAAGATCTGTGATTTTAATGAATATGAGTCTTACTATTAAAGTCTGATATTCTTCCAAGTATCTGGGCAGAAGGTAAATAATGTTTATTTATTTATTTATTTATTTATTTATTTGCAGTTTCCTTATCTTACACACAGCAAACATGAACAAATAAAAGTTTGTTAATGAATGAATACAAGATATTTCAAGTAGCTAATGGAAAACACTAGACCTTAACACAGTAGTGCAATTTCTTATAAAAAAATTTTATTATTTATTACTTATATATTTATGTGAGTATGATAGATCAAGAGAATGAGATATGAGATACTTAATATCTGTGCTTTACTAATATTATCCTGTTTAATCCCATTCTTCCAATGAGGAAACTCATCAACAGGGAAATTAAGAAAGTTTCTGAAGACAGAGCCAAAGATAAAAGCCCATCCTGCCCTATAAAGCATGCTATGAACAAGTAAGCTATACTAATTCTTTTCACATTTTAACCTTTCTTTCAGCTATGGTGCAGGCCAGAGTCAGGACACTGAGAATGCAAAGTAGGTGACCCCTGTTGTGGGTAGCAGGAAAATAAGATGTAGCTAGTAGAATAACTGACTGTAACATAGAGGTGAGATCAGGAACTCATTCAGGGAGTTAGAAGGTAGCTGGGAGAATTCATGCAGAAGACAGCATCATGCAACTACTTCCATCACCATCATTATACTCATCATTGTTCGCTTTAAGAAAGAAGGTTCATGCCAGCAAAACTTGACTCTTTAAAAAATCTTTCACAAAAGTCTCTCTCACAGCATTTTCTGCTTCATTTCACTGTTCAGCAGTGGGTTACACGACCCATTGTAGACAGAAGGCAGCTAAAAATAAAGGAGTTATAGCTGGAATTGGACTCAATGAACTCTCCACAAAAAAATCACAATGCAAACAAAAACTTTACATGTGGAGATTGCCCTTGTGGCTGAGCTGGTAAAGAAGCTGCCTGCAATGCGGGAGACCTGGGTTTGATCCCTGGGTTGGGAAAATCCCCTGGAGAAGGGAAAGGCTACCCACTCCAGTATTCTGGCCTGGAGAATTCCATGTGACATGGGGTCACAAAGAGTCGGACACAACCGAGTAACCTTTACTTTCATTGTTTATAAAAACAAAAAAATGGAAACAACTTACATATTCAACAATAATGAGAAAACTAAATGAATTATGGCGTATACATATGATGGAAAATAAGCAACCTTTAACATCATATTTATGAAGAGAAATGTCATAGAAAATTCTTACACCAATATTAAGTGAAATAAAGCAGTATACACAGCAGTACAAAATGTAAACAATAGATCTCCATAAGATAGTAGAAAATATGTGATTTTCAACTTTTTAGTTATACTAGTCAACATTTTCCAAGGTTTTTTATGTCAATGTTTTCTATAAATACACTAACTAGCAGACTTTCAAAAATAAATTTTGAAAGCTTTAGAAAATAACTCTGACGATACCAAGAAAGAAAAAGATTAATTGGATGGATACTGTGTCCCTCACAAAAGCAAAGGAAGAAGAAAAACCAGCTCTCATGAAGAAAAGGAATCAGAGCAGTTCTAAGTAACTCAGTTTTAGTTATTCTAGCACCATCTCTCCAGAGTAATTCCATCTGATCTCTTAGGTTCAGTCACCTTAGTTTTTAATGTAACACCAATCAAAAACCAGATTCTCAAGGAAAGTCTGATAAGCTTATTTTGGGTCACATACTTATTCTATGGTCAGAGTCGCAGAGTTCTGTCAGTGACAGGCCTATCAGAATGATGTGGAGTGGGGAATGGTGAAACGATTCATTCAGGAAATGAATCCCGAATGAAAAGATTCTGGTCAGACAAAACAACCTGTGTAATAACAGCAGAAAAACAATGTTTCTTTTTCAAACTCACACTCATTAAATCCCAAAGTTGTGACAATGCAGAAAGAATTGACCCCATTTTGGGAACTCCAGGGATGGTCAGTGACAAAGGTGAAGAAGACTAGGATTTGGGTAACTATCTTTCAAAGAGGGCACACTATTCATCATAATATTCAAAGGGGAATGCTGAATTCAGACTTTAGATTACAATTAGTATTTAAGGAGGTTTAGTCTGCAGGAAGGGTCCTATACCTTGGGGTTTTTTTTGCAGTGCAAAATTTAGAATCAAACAGGTAGGTATATTTTAAGTGAAGAGGAACTAAAGATCCTCTTGATGAAAGTGAAAGAGGAGAGTGAAAAAGCTGGCTTAAAACTCAACATTCAAAAAACTAAGATCATGGCATCTGGTCCCACCATGTCATGGCAAATAGATGGGAAAACAGTGGGAACAGTGAGAGACTTTGTTTTCTTGGGCTCCAAAATCACTGCAGATGGTGACTGCAGCCATGAAACTAAAAGATGCTTGCTCCTTGGAAGAAAAGCTTTGAAAACTTAGAGAACATATTAAAAAGCAGAGACATTACTTTGCCGACAAAGGTCCATATGTTCAAAGCCATGGTTTTTCCAGTAGTCATGTATGGATTTGAGAGTTGGACCATAAACAAAGCTGAGTGCCTAAGAATTGATGCTTTTGAACTGAGATGTTGGAGAAGATTATTGAGAGTCCCTTGGCCTGCAAAGAGATCCAACCAGTCAATCCTAAAGTAAATCAGTCCTGAATATTCATTGGAAGGACTGATGCTGAAGCTGAAGCTCCAATACTTTGGTCACCTGATGCAAAGAGACAACTCATTGGAAAAGACGCTGATGTTGGGAAAGATTGAAGGCAGAAGGAGAAGGGTATGTCAGAGGATGAGTTGTTTGGATGGCATCACTGACTCGATGGACATGAGTTTGAGCAAGCTCCGGGAGTTGATGATGGACAGGGAAGCCTGGTGTGCTGTAGTCCATGGAATTGCAAAGAGTCAGACGTGACTGAGTGACTGAACTGAACTGATTATATATTTGAATGGAACAAAGAAATATTCATTCTCTAGGAAGGTATACTGCAAAGAAGGAAAAGAGTGAGTGTCTTTTGTGGCCCACACGTTGGGCTAAGAACTTACATATGTGATATTTTCTCCTACAACTCTATATGGTAAGACCTATCCATATTTCAGACTTGAAAAACCAGCTCAGGGAAATTAAATCACTTATTCAGATAAGTGAAAATAAGCGATACTAAGATAAATACCAATTCATGAAGATTTGACCCATATAAACATGACAAGAGTTAGAGAGAGGAGGCTGGAGATTTCATCCAAGCCATAAAAGACACCAAGACAGAGTGGAAGAGCCTATTTACTGGTAGGAAAGAAAAAAAAAACAAAATAGTTCTACATTCTTGCTTTGGTCCACATTGATTCAGAGTTTGAGAAAAGCGTGAATGATTTGTGCCGGATCTCAGTGGCTATAGATGAGTAAGAATTAACTAAAATCTGAGATATTAAGAATGCTCAATTTTCTAGAACAAGAGAGTGGAGTAACAGTAAAAAGATCAGTGCTTGCCAGAGGTTCTAGGGGAGGGAAGGAAAGATGAATAGGTGGAGCACAGGGATTGTACAGGGTAGTGAAACTATTCTGTACGATACATAATGATGGATAGATGTCATTACATATTTGTCAAAACTTATGAAAAGTAAAACAGAAAATGAACCTTAATGTAAATTATGTGTTTGCTGTGATAAGTCTCTTCAGTTATGTCCAAATTTTTGCAACCCATGGACTGTAGCCCACCAGGTTCCTCTGTCCATGGGATTCTCCAAGCAAGAATACTGGAGTGGTTTGCCATGCCAGCCTCCAGGGGATCTTCCCAACTCAGGGATGGAACCCACATCTCTTACGTTTCCATTCTTTACCACTAGCACTACCTGGGAAGCCTGTGTAAGCTATAGGTTTTAGTTGATAAAGTTGTAATTATATTGGCTCATCAATTGTAAGAAAATGTACCATGCTAATAATGCAAGTTGTTGTGAGACCTGGACCATAAAGAAAGTGGAGCACCAAAGAATCTATGCCTTCAAACTGGTGCTGGAGAAGACTCCTGAGAGTCCCTTGGACAACAAGGAGATCAAACCAGTCAATCTTAAGGGAAATCAACCCTGAATACTCCCTGAAAGGACTGATGCTGAAGCTGAAACTCCAGTATTTTGGTCATCTGATGCGAACAGATGACTCATTGAAAAATTCCATGAGGCTGGAAAAGATTGATGGCAGAAGGAGAAGAGGGCATCAGAGGATGAGATGGCTGGATGGCATCACCGATGTAATGGACATGAACTTGGGCAAACTTTGGGAGATGGTTGAGGGACAGGGAGGCCTGGCATGCTGCAGTCCATGGGATCGCAAAGAGTCAGATATGACTGGATGACTGAACAATAACAACAATGCAAGCTGTTAATATTGGAAACTGGGGAGGTTGAGGGGTCTTTGAGAAATCTCTGTACTTTTTGTTCAATTTTTCCATAAACCCAAAGCTGCTCAAAAATGGTTTATTGATTTAAAAATAAAATAATTAGCAATATTTAAATAGCAATAGCAATTAAAATCTGTCTTTATACATTGACTGTTTTGATCAAATACATATTTAATAAAATATTTCATTTTAACCATTTCAAAATGTACAATTTAATGGCATGAATTATATTCAAAATGCTGTGCAACCACCACCACTATCTCTTTCCAAACCTCTGAAATCATTAATCAATAACTCCTCACCCCTTCCCCCTCCCAGTCCTTGATAAACTCTAATCTCATTTTTGTATTTTTATGAATTTTCCTATTCTAGATATTCCAAATAAGTGGAAGGACATAAGATTTGTCTTTTTTGTGTCTGGCTTATTTCTTTAAGCATAATGTTTTCAAGATTTGTCCATGTTGTATCATGCATCAAAACTTAGTTACTTTTGATGGCTGTGTAATATTACATTGGATGTATATACCCCATGTTTATTCATTCATCTTTGATGGACAGTAGGGATGTTTCCAACTTTTGGGCATTGTGACTACTGCTGCAATGAGCACTGATGTACAAACTTTTATTTAAATCTCTGCTTTCAATTCTTATGGATATATACCTAGGAGTGCAATTGCCGAGTTGTATGGTCATTTTATGTTAAGTTTTTAAGGAAAACATGTAACTGCTTTCCACAGTGGCTGCATCATTTTACAACTTCACCAGTAATGTTCAAGGATTCCAGTTTCGTCACATCCCCATCAACATTTATTTTTCTTTCTTTCCTTCTCTCTTTCCCTCCCTCTTTCCTTCTTTCTTCCTTTCTTTCTTTTACCATCCTAGTAAGTGTGAAGAAATGAAGTAGTATCTCATTGTAATTCAAATTTTTCTAATGGCTAAAGATATTGGGCACCCTTGTATGTACTTACCAACCATTTATATATCTTTATTGGATAAATACATATTCAAGTTTTGTGATCATTTTTCTAAATTGCATTGTCTTTCTGTTGTTGAATTTTAGTAGTTTTAAAATATTTTATGCATATTAAACCCTTACCAAATATATGATTGGCCAATATTCTCCCTCATTCTGCCTTTCTGCTTCCTTCTTTTTTTTTTAATGTATTTATTTGTTTGCACCAGATCTTCATTGCTGTTCTCTTGTTGCAGAGCACAGACTCTAGGCACATGGCCTTCAGTAGTTTCAGCATGAAGGCTCAGTAGTCGTAGCGCATGGGCTTAGTTGCCTTGTGGCATGTGGAATCTCCTCAGGCCAGGGATTGAACCTGTGTCCCCTGCATTAGCAAGCAGATTCTTATCCACTGTACCACCAGGGAAGTCCTCTTTCTGCTTTCTTAGTAATGTTTTGTGGTGTACAAAAGTTTTTCTTTTTGACAACGTAAAATTTATTTTTTTCTTTTGCCACTCATTCTTTTGGTGTCATAGCTAAGAATCCATTGCCATGTTCAAGGTAATAATGATTTAACTTCTAAAAATGTGGTTTTATCTCATATATTTAGGTTATTCATCCATTTGAGTTACTTACTGACTATGGTGTGAAGTAAAAGTTCAATGTCATTCTCTTGCATGTGGAAATCTAGTTATGTCAGCACTATTTGTTGATGAGATTGTTCTTTTCTTATAAAATGGACTGGGAGTCCTAGTCAAAAATCAACCGATAATAGGTTTTTGGATTTATTTCTGGGCTCTCAGTTCTATTCCATTGGTCTATATGTCTATCCTTATGTGAATAGCACACTGTTTTGATTACTATAACTCTGTAGTAAGACTGGGAATTAAAAGGTGTGAATCTTCCAACTTTATTTCTCTTTATCATTATTAATTTGGCTATTTGAAGCCTCTTGCAACTCTATATAAATTTAAGGATCAAATTTTCCATTTCTCAGAAAGGCTATTATGATTTTGACAAAGATTGCATTGCATCTGTGTTTGATCACTTTAGGTACTGTTGACATTTTAACAATATTAAGCTTTCCTATCCTATCCATAAATGGGATATCTTTCCATTTGGTTAGTTTTTAATTTCTTTCAGCATAGTTTTGTAGTTTTCAGTGTATTTCTATCACCTCTTTGGTTAAACTTACTAAGTATTTTACTCCTTTAGATGCTGTTGTAAATGAAATTACTTTCTTAATTACTTTTTTCAGTTGTTAATTGTATATATTTATAAACAATTTTTGTGCACTCATCTTGTATACTGCAACTTTGTATATTCATTATTAGTTCTAGTACCTTTCTTGTAGATTCTTTGAGATTTTCTTTATATAGGATAATTTCACCTGCCAATTGAAATAGTTCTATGTCTTCCCTTCCAATTTAAATGCCTTTTGTTTCTTTTTATTGTCTAATTATCCTGGATAGAACTTCTGATACAATGTTAGGTGAAAGTGAGCATTCTTGTCTTGATCTCCGTCTTACGGGGGAAGCTTTCAGCCTGTCACTACTGAAAATGATATTAGCTGTGGGTTTTTCAGAAATGTCTATCATCACGTTGAGGAGGGCTTCCTTGGTGACTCAGACAGTCAAGAATTTGCCTTCAATGCAGGAGACCCAGGTTCGATCCCTAGGTCGGGAAGATCTCCTGGAGAAGGGAACGGCTATTTACTCCAGAATCCTCCCCTGGAGAATTCCATCGACAGAGGAGTCTAGCAGGCTACAGTCCATGGGGTCACAAAGAGCAGCTAACACAACTGAGCAACTAACACTTTCACTTTCATATTGAAGAAGTCCACGTCTATCCCTAGCTTTTCCAGTATTTTTTTTAGGAAAGAATGTTGGATATTGTCAAATGCCTTTGCATCTACTGATATAACTGCATTTTTTTTCCTTTGTTCTATTAATGTGGTGCATTAGATTGATTTTCTTATGTGAAACCACCCTTGGATTCCTGGGATAAATTCCACTGGTCATAGTGAGTAATCTTTTTAACATGCTGTTGAATTCAGTTAGCTAGTACTTTGTTAAAAAAAAAAAAAACTTTTGCTTCAATATTTATAAGGGATGTGCTGTGCTTAGTCGCTCAGTCGTGTCTGACTCTTTGTGACCCAATGGACTGTAGCCCACCAGGTTCCTCTGTCCATGGGGATTCTCCAGGCAAGAATACTGGAGTGGGTTGCCATGCCCTCCTCCAGAAATTTATAAGGGATATCAGTCTGTAATTTCCTACTGATTTAACAATTGATGTTTGGTTATGTGTACTTCACTATTTATAGTTTACATTCTTGCTCAGTATATGCATATATCACTCAAAATTATACTTTCTTTTTTACCTTACATCAATGTGTAAATTCCTTTACATATTTCTACTCAGTCCTTAAATACATACTTTTTGACAGTAATTAGAAATGTGTTACTCCATTAACATAAAACAATCTGCTATTTTATCTAGCACAGTGATCATTTAGACTATTTCTAGCCCCAGCTGAAATGTATAGTTGAGACACAGTGATTTATATGTCCATCTTTTATTTAAATTATTTCTTTGAAATAGAGTTTCAAAAGAAGCTTTACTGGGTTAAAAAAGTGTTTATCTTGATTTCCATATTATTGCCAAATATTTCTCCAGAAAGTTAATGTCACATTGAAGGACCATTCTAAATATTCACTTATAACTAACCCCTGCACTGATTTTTTCTTCAGTATTTTCTTGATGTTTTACTAAATATCAGCTATTATTTCACATTTTTTTTGTTAAGAACTCTTTATCTGTGTAATTTTTTGCTTATAAAATTTAGTAAATCATAAGGAAGAATCTAGATATAATCCATTTTGAAAAAATTTGTGTGGATTTAGAATACATTTTAATATCAAATAGATTAGCCAGGTTTCAATAGAAAACAGATGGCACCCTTAAATTAATATAATTCTAAGGGAGTTTAATAAAAGGACTGTTTTATCAGCTGTGGACAAAGTGTAAGGAAATCATAATAACTCTCACAGAAACCAGGGCTAGTAATAGTGGACTCCATTAATACCCTAGGTCTGAATACACAAGTTACAGGAACTCGAAGATAGCAGGGACTGTGGAAAGAGCTATCTCACATGAACTGTAACATTTGTGAAATTGAAATAGCCAACTAACAATGTTTCTCAAGAGAGGGAGTAAGGGAAATCAACATCTTCACTCATCTCATTCTCCTTTCTCCCTCTGATCTCTTTCTGGAGTCCTCCATTCAGTTCAGTTCAGTCACTCAGTCATATTCGACTCTTTGTGACACCACGGACTGCAGCATGCAAGGCTTCCCTGTCCATCACCAGTTCCCAGAGCTGACTCAAACTCATGTCCATCGAGTTAGTGATGCCATCCAACCGTCTCATCCTCTGTCGTCCCCTTCTCCTCCTGCCCTCAATCTTTCCCAGCATCAGGGCCTTTTCAAATGAGTCAGTTCTTTGCATAATGAGGCCAAAGTATTGGAGTTTCAGCTTCAGCATCACTCCTTCCAATGAACATTCAGGACTGATTTCCTTTAGGATTGACAGGTTTGATCTCCTTGCAGTCCAAGGGACTCTCAAGAGTCTTCTCCAACACCACAGTTCAAAAGCATCAATTCTTTGGCACTCAGTTTTCTTTATGGTCCAACTCTCACAGCCATACATGACTACTGGAAAAACCATAGCTTTGACTAGACAGAACTTTGTCAGCAAAATAATATCTCTGCTTTTTAATATGCTATCTAGGTTAATCATAGCTTTTCTTCCAAGGAGCAAGCGTCTTTTAATTTCATGGCTGCCGTCACCATCTGCAGTGATTTTGGAACCCCCCCCAAAAAAAAAATCTCTACTGCCACAGAGGCAGGTGACTTCTTGTAAATATTTCTTTCATGTGATTCTTGATTTAGCTCTATTTCTTATTCTTTGAAATAAACTGAGATTAGCCCTGCTAACCCATTTTTCACACCTATTTTTTAACAACAACAACAACAAAAACTTCATAGTTTTTGCTCTTTATGGTGAGAACCTATTCTTCAGGAAGTTTTTGTGCTAGCATTTTCTGAAATCTGCTACTTCTGGTCTAACATGTCACTCTCCATGTTTCTTGTCCCCATTTCCTTTCTTCTGGGTTTTGACTGATCTGTGGATTATATTTATCTCATGGTCTTGTGGAAACTGTGGTTTGAAGATCATGCTATGGACAGAGGAGCCTGGTATGCTACCATCCACGGGGTCACAAAGGGTCAGACATGGATGAATGATAGCACTTCACTTCTTCAATGGATGATTTAATATTTAGAATGAAGTTTAAAGGCAGTTTTAAAGATTGTTAAGTATTGAACAAAAAGTTCTCTATTTGACAACTTATCTGAAAGATACTTCACTTCAGTAGTTGTTTCTTCAGTATATGTTTCTCCTATATTTACTTTTCCTTTAATTAATAGCATAATAAGGAGGTGGATGGCCAAAGCCACTCCATATTGAATTGACAGGGTTCAATCAATTAGGTATTGTTACCTTGCTGATACCTCCACTGTCAGACTATGACAACAGCTGGCAAGGGTGGAAGATACCGTGGGAGTATTTCTAGGAGTTCAAATGAGACATCTTTCCTTGAAGGTGATAGATGTTGTTTATAGATCCCTTGAGGACAAAATGTCTCTCTCAATATGACTTAAATGCTTAATCTCTGTACAATGACGAGAACACCGCCCAGGCTAAACAAATCATGTCTTTTTATTCCATTTATATACAGTTGAACAAAGAATTTTCACTTTAACAGCATTTAAACATTTAAACATGACATGTCTCCAGGCAGCAATGTCTCTATCTATTAACTGTAGATAATATAGTATATAATTATGTAGTATAATCATGTACAGTATTTGTAGTCTCCCACGATAGAAGAATGTTGAGTTATGACAAATGAATCATGTAAAACATGTACGGATTCTTTGCTAATTGGTCAGGTACTAAAATTCAGAGGAACTAAAGGGCATACCAGTTTGATATTTGCAAAATCCTTATTTTCCACTGGTTCACAACCTTCTAGAGTAAATATATCCATTGACCAGATTCAGAGCACAGCTGTGCCAGCTGTAAGATTGAATGCATTCTGAATTCCCACTTCCCCTCTATTTTCAAAGATTGCTGAGGAGTTGTGGAGAGGGGCTCACTTGTTTTTAAAGTAAAATGACAGTTTTTTTTTTTTTAATCAGTCAGTGGCTGAGTGCATATGGGGTAGTGGTAGGGATTATGGAGGAAGGAGGGAATAAAGTCAGAGCAAGCCACACAATAATGACATGTTTGTTGGGAGTGACTACCGGATTACCGTAACCTAGACTCTACATTAAAAAAGATAAAAAGGAGACATTATATCAGACAAAAGGATGATGAAAAAATGCATTACATGATTTCTAAGGCACATAGGCTTTTGATTTTTTTTTCTTTAAAAAAATTGCATCCAAATCCAATAAGCTAACTTCTGAATGTATTTCCCTTCACAGTTCTGAATTTATGAATTCTAACGGAACACCAGATGCTAAGTCTGAGAAAACCGCCTTGCTGATGATTCCCAATTGAACAACAAAGCTCTTCAAAGGGAGTTGGATTTTTTTTTCTCTGCAAACCGTTCATTCTATTTAATAACATCACTGTATTACTAAGATTTAGAGTGGTATTCTTACTGAAATGCTAGCAGCTCTATACAGCTAACTGCTCTTGGTATCACATGAAATGGTCCACAGTTATCACACTTCAGGGTAAGATGTGTTATTTTGGTGTAGAAACTTGAAAAGTGAAAAAGAAAGCCACAAGTCATAACCTTTACCATGCATGCTTAGTCGCTTCAGTCGTGTCTGATTTTGTGTGACCCCGTGGACTGGGGCCGGTGAGGCTCCTCTGTCTGTGGAATTCTCCAGGCAAGAATACTGGAGTGGGTTGCCATGCCCTCCTCCAGGGGATCTTCCCAACCCAGGGATCGAACCAGTGTCTCTCATGTCTCCTGCATTGGCAGACGGGTTCTGTACCACTAGTGCCACATGGGAAGTCCAACCTTTACCAACAGTCAGTTCAGTTCAGTCGCTCAGTCGTGTCCGACTCTTTGCGACCTGATGAGCTACAGCACGCCAGGCCTCCCTGTCCATCATCAACACCTGGAGTCCACCCAAGCCCATGTCCATTGAGTTGGTGATGCCATTCAACCATTTCATCATCTGTTGTCCCCTTCTCTTCTTGCCCTCAATCTTTACCAGCATCAGGGTCTTTTCAAATGAGTCAGCTCTTCGCATTAGGTGGCCAAAGTATTGGAGTTTCAGCTTCAACATCAGACCTTCAAATGAACACCCAGGACTGATCTCGTTTAGGATGGCCTGGTTTGATCTCCTTGCAGTCCAAGGGACTCTCAAGAGTCTTCTCCAACACGACAGTTGAAAAGCATCAATTCTTCGGTACTCAGCTTTCTTTATAGTCCAACTCTCACATCCATACATGACTACTGGAAAAACCATAGCCTTGACTAGACGGACCTTTGTCGGCAGAGTAACGTCTTTGCTTTTTAATATGCTGTCTCAGTTGGTCATAACTTTCCTTCCAAGGAGTAAGTGTCTTTTTATTTCATGGCTGCAATCACCATCTGCAGTGATTTTGAAGCCCCCCCAAAATAAAGCCTGCCACTGTTTCCCTATCTGTTTGCCATGAAGTGATGGGATCAGATGCCATGATCTTCGTTTTCTGAATGTTGGTTTTAAGCCAACTTTTTCACTCTCCTCTTTCACTTTCATCAAGTGGCTCTTTAGTTCTTCTCCACTTTCTGTCATAAAGGTGGTGTCATCTGCATATTTGAGGTTATTGACATTTCTCCCGGCAATCTTGATTCCAGCTTCTGCTTCCTCCAGCCCAGCGTTTCTCATGATGTACTCTGCATATAAGTTAAATAAACAGGGGGACAATATACAGCACTGAAATACTCCTTTTCCCATTTGGAACCAGTCTGTTGTTTCATGTCCAGTTCTAACTGTTGCTTCCTGACCTACATACAGGTTTCACAAGAAGCAGGTCAGGTCGTCTGGTATTCCCATCACTTTCAGAACTTTCCAGAGTTTATTGTGATCCACACAGTCAAAGGCTTTGGCACAGTCAACAAAGCAGAAATAGATGTTTTTTCTGGAACTCTCTTGCTTTTATATTCTTCAATTTAAGTCTGAATTTGGCACAGTCAACTCATAGTCTTATTTTCTCTGACTATATAAAGCTTCTCCATCTTTGGCTGCAAAGAATATAATCAATCTGATTTTGGTGTTGGCCATCTGGTGATATCCATGTGTAGAGTCTTCTCTTTTGTTGTTGGAAGAGGGTGTTTGCTATGACCAGTGAGTTCTCTTGGCAAAACTCTGTTAGCTTTTGCCTTGCTTCATTCTGTACTCCAAGGCCAAATTTGCCTGTTACTCCAGATGTTTCCTGACTTCCTACTTTTGCATTCCAGTCGCCTATAATGAAAAGGACATCTTTTTTGTGTGTTATTTCTAAAAGGTCTTGTAGGTCTTCATAGAACCATTCAACTTCAGCTTCTTCACCATTACTGGTTAGGGCATAGACTTGGATTACTGTGATATTGAATGGTTTGCCTTGGAAAAGAACAGAGATCATTCTGTGGTTTTTGAGATTGCATCCAAGTACTGCATTTGGGACTCTTTTGTTGACTATGATGGCTACTCCATTTCTTCTAAGGGATTCCTGCCTACAGTAGTAGATAAAATGGTCATCTGAGTTAAACTCACCCATTCCAGTCCATTTTAGTTTGCTGATTCCTAGAATGTCAACGTTCACTCTTCCCGTCTCCTGTTTGACCACTTCCAATTTGCCTTGATTCATGGACCTAACATTCTAGGTTCCTATGCAATATTTCTCTTTACAGTATTGGAACTTGTTGCTTCTCTCACCAGTCACATCCACACCTGGGTGCTGTTTTTGCTTTGGCACCATCCCTTCATTCTTTCTTAAGTTATTTCTCCACTGATCTCCTGTATCATATTGAGCACCTACTGACCTGGGGAGTTCATCTTTCAGTGTCCTATCTTTTTGCCTTTTCATACTGTTCATGGGGTTCTCAAGGCAAGAATTCTGAAGTTGTTTGCCACTCCCTTCTCCAGTGGACCACGTTCTGTTAGCAGCAGCAAGCGGTGGCTGCATGGCACAGGAGCGGTGAGAAGCAGAAAGGAGATACCCCATGTCCAAGGTAAGAGAAACCCAAGTGAGACAGTAGGTGCTGAGAGAGGGCATGGCAGCTGCGGCGCAGGAGCGGCTAGTGGTGGTTGGGCGGCACAGGAGCAGCTATCGGCAGAGAGGAGATATCCCACGTTCAAGGTCAGGAGCAGTGGCTGTGAGGACATACCCCATGTCCAAGGCAAGGAGAAGTGGCTTCGCTTTCCTGCAGCAGCCGTGAAGATACCCTACGTCCAAGGTAAGAGAAACCCAAGTAAGACAGTAGGCACTGAGTGAGGGCATCAGAGGGCAGACAGACTGAAAGCACAATCACAGAAAACTAGCCAATCTGATCACATGGACCACTGCCTTGTCTAACTCAATGAAATTAGACCATGTCGTGTGGGGCCACCCAAGATGGACGGGTCATGGTGGAGAGGTCTGACTTTTACCATACTTGCATCATATTTTCACTTTCTCCACGTTACCATGAGCAGACAATTATATTGTTTTTCAAAGTCTCTGAAAGCAAATGTCCCTGAAAATGACCAACAAAACAGAGAGACCACACAAACATAAGGTTTTCATCTTATGCAACTGATATAATTAATCTGGATT
The DNA here is from genome assembly GCA_024291935.2 of Okapia johnstoni. NCBI lineage: Eukaryota > Metazoa > Chordata > Mammalia > Artiodactyla > Giraffidae > Okapia > Okapia johnstoni. The sequence continues at coordinate 69,142,375 of CM044305.1, read as the reverse complement.
ATGACTTCAGTGATTTAAGTACTAAGTATTTCTGTTTTGTCATCTCTAAAATGACAATAATCAAAGTGTCCTGCAGCAGGAATTAGCATGAGTAATATTTTCTGGAAATTACAAATGAAAGGTAAAGACTTTTATGATGAGTATTGTCTGCTGAAGATAGCAGCTCTCATATCTTATTGAGCTGGAGCAATGAAATACCAAAGAAGTGAAGGGCCAGAGTATCCAGAATAACAAAGAATGAACTTAAGGTTACAAAGGAGACTTTACCTGGGCTTGTTCATCCTCTAAGTCCAATTGTTTCTGATCTCCCAGTTTCCTCAGAATGGCTTCCCAGTTTCTGTCACTAGATAATACTCTATGAGGAACTAGAAGCCCCTTTTATTAGACACCCCTCTTCCTTAGAATTCACTAAGGTAGAAATCAGTGTAGAAGTACAGAGAAAGTAAATGCGTGTAAAAGAGTTAAATCTCCAAAGAACATACACATTTCTCCCTTCTGGATTGGTTTAATGAGGTATTTATTTTTTAGCTTTGTTTTCTTTAACTCATTTGGACTCTGCAGGATTGAGAAATAGGGATGTGCTCAATTCATTCTCAACATATTCCAGGTCAGTAAATCACAAAATGAGGTCCAGTGATTGTCTGCATAAGAATCACTAAGATGCTAGTTAAAAATTAAAATTACAAAGTCATACCCGAGCTATGAAAGAAAATCTCTTAAAATAAGACTTTTAAAATAAGACTTTCTGAAAGTAGTGGAGAATAAAGCAGCTGATCGTAAAATAGCATTTAGAAAGTATTTGGTTAAAACAAAAAAGCAAAATGAGAAACACTATGAAACCACTGAACTTAAGTTGGTAAATTTGTTTCTCACAGTGAAACAGGTAAGCAATTCTGAAACTGCATGTACACTGGTTTTGAAAAAATGAGTAAAGATGTTGTAGATAATATGAGTGAGGTTTCAGATTGTCAGAAAAAGAAGTTAAAAAGAAAAGAAGAAAAATGTTACTATGAACCCTGTGGTGTTGGATTAGACTTGGAGAACTCAATATGAACTCATGCTTATTTTAATGTGTGTACAAAAATCAATAAAGGAGCAAATATAGATGGATATAAATACATGGGCTAGCACATCTACAAATATTTCCTAGTTCTGTCCTCTGAGAGGCTTAGAAGCAGTGACATCAATTCACAATGAACATACATAATGACCAGATCTTGGTTTCCAACTACTATTCTCCAATAAAGTGAACCAGGGGTATTAGTGAAGTGGCTGATTTTATAACTGGAGTAGGAAAAATACAAGATGCTGCTATAGCATCTTGTGGCCCATGAAAATAAAGACGTGTTCAAGGAAAAAAAGAAAAAGAACACAGTATTCAATCTCAAAGAACTCCCAATGGCCAAAACTGAAACTAGCAAAATAAATAATAATATTGGATTATAATCCAAAGGATGAAATAAATATCCATGAGTCCACTCTGATATAAATAAATTGTTGAATGCCTACATGCATGCTCAGTCGCTTCAGTCATGTCTGACTCTTTGCGACTCTATGGACTGTAGTTCACTAGGCTTCTCTGTCCATGGATTTCTCCTGACAAAAATACTGGAGTGGGTTGCCATGCCCTCCTTCAGGGGATCGTCCCAACCCAGGAATCAAACCTGCATCTCCTGCATTTCCTGCGCTGCAGGCAGATTCTTTACTGCTAAGCAACGAGGAAAGGCCAAATTGTTGGTTAAATATATGATAATGGGGAAAAGAGATTAATCTTCTTAAAAGAAGAATTTCAATTGATAGATGTAGAAGAAATGAAAGAATAGGAAAATCACCATTCGAATACCATAGAAATAATTCCTGCAGCAGTATCAATGGATAAATGATAAAAATTTAAGGGGAAAGAGGAAATTTGTGTAGTTTCAAAATATCTCCACTCAGATATTAATTACTGTTTTTTTTCCTAACACATGCCCACAAATTCTTCCTAGAGCAAGTAAAAACTTAATTTCCCTTCCCTTGAGTGTGGCTGGACTTACTGACTTGTTTCTAATGAAATTACTATGGGAAGAGAAAAATAGGAACTTCGCAATGTAGAAACCTAGTCAGATGCCACCATAGCCAAGTAATCTAGGTTTAGATCACTAGTAATAATGTATATTGTTACTATTGATATGGAACAATGAGAAGGCAATGTCAACTCTTTAATATACACCCCTCAAATCTATAACTTCACACCAGTCATGATAAAACATGAGACAAATGATAAAGGTCATGAAAGACAAGGAAAACCTGAGCTATTGTCACATACTGAAAGAGATTTAGAAGACATGACAACTAAACACAATGTGATATCCTTCTTTCGATCTTAGAACAGCAAAAGGACATTAATACAAAAATGGGGTAAATTTAAATAAATTCTCTAGTCAAGTTAAGTGTGTTGTACCAATGTTAATTTGAGAACATTCTTGCCTTAGTCAGCTTGGGCTGCCATAATAATATATCATAGATTGGGTGGCTTAAAGAACAGAAATTTATTTTTTTTCATAGTTCCATAGACTGGATTCGGAGTTTAGGGTGCCAGCATGGTAAACTTCCTGACTTGTAAATTGACACCTTCTCATTATGTCCTCACATGGGCTTTCCTCAGTGTGTGTGTGTGAGAGGTGAGCAGAGAGATGGGGGGTGGGGAACTATAAGGTGATAATTTCAGTAGAGCCATTATGACAATTCTTCCTCAGTCATATATGATAATCTAGTTTATTACTGTTTAGAATAGCCAGCCAAGATCCTTAAAACTTGATTGTGACTACTTGCATTTTCATAAATGCTAGTCTGTCCATAAGTGTTTTTATGTGTGGTAGGATAGCAGAAACATGACTTTAGTTGTGAAACACAAAAGATGCTAATAAAGAACTGAGAACTGACATTTTTATTAATGTATTATAAAATGTTATATGTATACCAATAAATAGACATCAATGAGGTAATGGATTGCAAAATCTCGTTTTGACAGCAGACCAATTCTCCAAGGTCAATGAGATGTGAGAAAAAATGTCAACTATTTAAGATTGAAATAATTTCTGAAGAAGTTTATTCCTGCTGCCTTTTCATCTCCTATAAAGAAAAATACAACTAAAAATGCAAACTAACAAATGTCAGTGGTTTGTTAATAGTCAGTCTGCAGTGAATTAAACCTGAATTCATTCTGCTATATGTGTTTGGCAGCTTGGAACTATATATTTTAGTTTTTTTCTATTCCCTAAATGCAGATTGGTTGATGGTGTGTAAGAGAGCTAATTAGATATAAATACCAACCAGCACCCAAATAACAAGTATCATAATGATCATACAGTGAACAGCTGTGCCATTCGATAAATTGGTTTCATTTCTAATACTGCAGCAATTCAAACATTTTCTAGCTCCAAAACTGTTTTTCCCCTTCATAGGCCAGATTCAATTAAAAAAGAAAAAAAGTTCTGTTAATGCAAGACTTCAGAAGGCCACAAAAATCTGAGGCTTTGTGAACTTTTGTTACAAAAGCCAGACAGATATATGATTGACTGTGGGCCTTCTCTGATTTCTTAACTGATAGCACAACATATAAGAGTAATGTATATGGGACCAGTACAAGGGGGGGAATACTGGATTTAATTGAGGACTGAGAACTAAATCGTTGTCTTCTATAAAACTGAACCTTATTCAATTTTACTTTGTTTTTTCCATTTTCTGTTTTGATCTATGGGGAAAGATCTGTTGAAAAGGTTTGAGGCAGTGTTTCAATGCCACTTTAGATTGACAGCTCTAACTACAATTTAATTAAATTCATATTTATTTAATACCTACCCTGTGCCTGGTGCTACTTTAAGTGCTGGTCAACCACAGACATTGTTCCCCTCCTTCCCTCAAGGAGCTAATAGTCTAGTTTAAATTTCTTAATGTTATAAAACAACAACAAAAATACAAATTGCCATTTCTATTGGGGGAGGGGGTGAGGTAAGGAGAGGCACTGCCGTAGGAAATCATGAAGGACTAAGAAATGACCTGAAATAAATAGCTCAGGGAAGCTTCTCTGTGGAAGTGACATTTAAGCTCAGACCTAATTTAAGTTGCTGAAAAGGGAACACCTCATGCTTCTGTAGAACAGAAACAGCAAAATTTCCTACTACTTTGTGATAACATCTCAGTCTTATTTTGAAGTTTTAGAAACGGCGCTTAAATGCCTTTCACTCTCTTAAAACTCTGTTAAAATGATAGCCAAAAATTCAAAACAAGAAGGGGACATAATAAGTAATAGGATTTTAAAAATAGGAGAAGAGACAACAGAAAACAAAATTTTTCAATACAGAAAGCAGATGGAAAAGTAGAAACTGACTTGGTACATTCAAGAAAGCTAAATCCCAAGTTAGTAGTGGAGAAAACCGAGTAACAGCCAGTTTTATTGGACCTACCCCCAAACCTCAGAGAGGACAGTGACAGGAATCTCTGGAAGGTGAATAAGGGATTAAGAGCAGAAAATTGGTTTAAAGTATCTCCATGAATTTATTTGAGCAATTAGAACCCAAACTCCTTCTCTATTTCATGTATCCAACACACTGCCCTATTTCTATCCATGGAAAAATAATGGAAGTCTGTTTCCTGCAGAAAGTAAAATAATGGATCTCTGGAATGAGACAGACCAAGACTGGGCTACTGTATTGAAACAAGTGATTGTGTGAAAGTTCATATGTTGGGTTTTAAGAATCATATAATTCTCTCACTGGGATTCCAGAATGCTGACAGCCAGGTCCATACACTATAGTAAAGAAGTTTAAAAATCTGTATGTCCATAAGGAAATCATTTAACTAGATCACAGGACTATAAAGCTATAGTCAAAAAAACCCAGGCTGTGCACAGAGCTTCCAATCTGAGTGCCCAATTTTGAGTCCCCAAAATTAACTGTGAAGTGTTAATAATGATCACTAAACATTTGAAAAAAAATTCTCCAGTATAAAAGATGGATATCAAAATAATAGACATAACAAAGCAACTTGGGAGAAACAGGCTATGAATGAAAACATGATTTTAAAAACATTAATGTACTTAGAGAGATATGTGTGTTAGTCTCTCAGTCATGTCCCACTCTTTGCGACCCCAGGGACTGTAGCCTGCCAGGCTCCTCTGTCCATGGAATTCTCCAGGCAGGAATAAAGAAGTGGGTTGCCATTCCCTTCTCCAGGGGATCTTCCTGACCCAGGGATCAAACTCAGGTCTCCTGCACTGTAGGCAGATTCTTTACCTGCATGAGATGTTATTAACCCGTGAAACAAGAACAGTTTGCTCTAAAAAAAAGAAACACTAAAAGAACAATGAAGAGCTTTTGAAAATGAAAAACTTGCCAGGTATGAGAAGCTAAATAAGAAGAGTTAAAAGATGAAGTTTCAGAAATATCCCAGAAAGTGGAGTAAAAAGGCAAAGGTAGAAAATAGGAAAGAAAAGACAGGAAAAATGGGAGACCTATGTAGGAGACACAAAATTCCAAAAGAGGAGTTGTAGAAAGAGAGAATATGAAAATCAAAGGGAAGAAAATAACAAAGAAATAATTGAATAAAATGCTCTAGGCCTGAAGGACATGCATTTTCAGACTGAAAGCGTCCCTCATGTATCTACCACAGTGAATAAAAATAGTCCTCACCAGAACACATCATCAGAAAATTTTAGAACTCTGGAAGAGAGAAAAATTTCCCAAAAGATTCAGGGAGGAAGAACTCTTTTTACACAAAAGATCAGATCTCAAAATGATTTCTGACTTTTTCAACAGTACTGAAAGCTGAAGACACTGCAACAATAATTCAAGATCCTGATAGAAAATTATTTCTAACCTTGAGTTCTCTTTCTAATGAACTGTCAAACAAGCTGAGGGTAGAATAAAAGCTTTTCAAATATACAGGGTCTCAAAATCTGGGATACCCAAGCATCCTTTCCCAGAAGGCTACTACACAATATGAAACTTTGAAACCAGAGAAAATACCCAGAAAGAGGAAGAAAACAGAAACTCCATCATATAAAAAACTGGTTCTTAGAAGGACATTAAGAAGGTTAAAATTGTGCTTGAATATATGAAACAAGATTTACATAACTGGGTAGAGTTTAGGGGTAAATTAGTGGTACACACAGAAAGCAAAGCAATCAAAGCCAGTATAATATTTAATTGAGGGCAAAACCAAAAGTTGGGTAGTAAAGTATATAGTTTAATGTATAATCCTGATCTGTTAAGCATTTGCTTAGTCATAATCATATAAACACCAAGTAATAAATTAACTGATTGATAGGACAAGCCACAGGAAGTGTAACGCAGGTTGTGAAAGAGAACTTACTCCTCGTCGTCTATGGTAAAATTAGTGACAAAATTAAAATGTAGCAATATAAAGATTAATACATTATATGGTGGTAAAAACCAAAATGATCAGTTAAAAGAATGAGGTTAGTTGTTTCTAGTTGGCAGGAAATATGGAGTAGAAGGAGTCAGGGAACTGTTCTTAATATGACTAATAGAACTATTTGATTACTGAAATTAGGTACCACTACCACTGAGATTAAATAAAAACTAAATTAAGACAAAAAAAAAGTTAATAGCTGCCAAAATAGAAGCTTGCTTATATATTCAGGATAAGCCAACATAATGGTTTTAATTACTTTGAAAGAGAGTGATCACATTGCAGAAAATTATTTACCTCTTGTTAATGTTCAGTTGAATCCAAATTCTGTAGTATTGCTGATTCAGCAACTAGAGTATAGTATAGAGTTGACACTCAATAAATGTTTACTTTCTCCTTTCTCTCTTAAGGACTATTTGCCCTATATAATTTTACAATGGTTATCCCGATCTGTTTTTGTGTTAGATTGTTATGTCTGTTTATCCTAGCTTCTCACCTGTAGGCTAAATATCATGCAATTCAATATCATCCTCAACTTTCCTAGCCCTGCCCACAGAACAATTTGGGGAGTATATCTAAAATCTTTTGCTCACTTGAAGTTTCAAGATCTTAAAACTTGGATTTTTCTCCCTATTCTGAGATTGTTCTTTTCTTCTTTAAAATTTGAACTGATTGACTAGGATGTTAAATAGTTTATGTTTAAAAAAAGAGATGGTAAATTAATGATAAAATATTCCATGAGATACAAAGGGATTCAGTGTCACTGCTGTTAGTTGTATTAATAAGAAAGGAGTTGAAATATATGTTGATATACTCTAAGGTCTGAAGTTTTAATCTTTATTAGGTTGGCCAAAAGGTTAGTTCAGTTTTTTCCATAAGATGGCTCTAGTAGTGTTCAGTTGTTTTTAATTTCATTCAGAACAATTTTGTTAGATTGTATTGTGACAGCTTTCATATCACATGCATTTAAAAAATTATCAAAATCTATGAGTTTGTGTGGACCCATTTTAATATTGAAGATGGAAGGAAAAAAAGCAACATTTTTGGCATATTATGCTTTATTGTTTCAAGAAATGTAAAAATACACAATAAAACACACATAAAAAATGATTTATATGGCATATGGAACAGGTGCTGTGACTGATGAAATGTGTCAAAAGTGGTTTGCAAAGTTTCATGTTGGGGATTTCTCACTGGACAATGATCCATGGTCGGGTAGACCAGAAGAAGTTGATAGCAATCAAATTGAGACATTAATTGAGGATAATCAGCATTATACTACATGAGAGATAGCCAACACATTCAAAATATCCAAATCAAGCATTGAAAATCACTTGCACCAGTTTGGTTATTTTAATCAATTTGTTGTTTGGTTCCACATAAGTTAAGTAAAAAAAAAAAAAAATCTTCTTGACCGTATTTCCACGTGCCAATATTTACTTAAATGTAATGAAAATATTCCATTTTTAAAACAAATTGTGACTGGTGATGAAAGGTGGATACTGTACAATAACGTGGAATGGAAGAAATGGTGAGGCAAGTGAAACGAACCACCACCAACCACACCAAAGGCCAGTCTTCATTCAAAGAGAAAAGTGCTATGTATGTGGTTGGATTGGAAGGGAGTCCACTATTATGCACACCTTCCAGAAAACCAAACAATTAATTCCAACATGTACTGCTTCCAATTATACCAACTGAAAGTAGAACTTCATGAAAAGCCTCTGGAATTAATCAGAAAATGCATAATCTTCTATCTGTTGCTGTTACTATTAAGTCGCTTCAATCGTGTCCGACTCTGTGCGACCCCATAGATGGCAGCACACCAAGCTCTCCCATCCCTGGGATTTGCCAGGCAAGAGTACTGGAGTGGATTGCCATTGCCTTCTCCAAATCTTCTATCGGGATATTACAAGTCTTCATGTTTCTTTGATGTGCATGCTAAGTTGCTTCAGTCATGTTCGATTCTTTGTGGCCACATGGACTGTAGCCTGCCAAGCTCCTTTGTCCAGGGAATTCTCGAGGTAAGAATATTGGAGTGGGTTGCCATGCCCTCTTCCAGGGGATCTTCCTGACCCAGGGATTGAACTCACATCTCTTATGTCTTCTGCATTGGCAGGCAGATTCTTTATCACTAGTGCCTCCTGGGAAGCCCATTTCTTTGATGACCAGGCAAAAACTATCACACCTTGGATGGGAAATTCTGAAATATCCAGCGTGTTCACTAGAAATTGCACCTTTCTAGAAATGTCCATTTGTTTTGATTTGTACAAAATTCTCATAATGGAAAGAATTTTCAATTCCCTAGAAGAGTGTAAAAAGCACCTGGAACAGTTCTTTGCTCAAAAAGATAAAATGTTTGAGGAAGATGGAATTATGAAATTGCCTGAAAAATGGCAGAAAGTAGCTGAACAAAATGGTAAATATATTGTTCAGTAAAGTTCTTGGTGAAAATGAAAAATGTGTCTCTTATTTTTACTTGAAAAACTAAAGGAACTTTTAGGCCAACTCAATATACCTAGGTCTTCTATATAAAAAATGCAAGCTATTATTCAGTCAGTTCAGTTCAGTCACTCAGTCATGTCTGACTCTTTGTGACCCCATGGACTGCAGCACGCCAGGCCTGCCTGTCCATCATCAACTCCCAGAGGTTACCCAAACTCATGCCCATTGAGTCGGTGATGCCATGTAACCATCTCATCCCCTGTTGTCCCCTTCTACTCCTGCCTTCAATCTTTCCCAACATCAGGGTCTTTTCAAATGAGTCAGCTCTTTGCATCAGGTGGTCAAAGTATTGGAGTTTGAGCTTCAACATCAGTCCTTCCAATGAATATTAAGGACTGATTTCCTTTAGGATGGACAAGTTGGATCTCCTTGTAGTCCAAGGGACTCTCAACAGTCTTCTCCAACACCACAGTTCAAAAGCTTCAATTCTTTGGCACTCAGCTTTCTTTATAGTCCAACTCTCACATCCATACATGGCCACTGGAAAAACCATAGCCTTGACTAGACAGACCTTATTGACAAAGTAATGTCTCTGCTTTTTAATATTCTGTCTAGGTTGGTCATAATTTTCCTTCCAAGGAGTAAGCGTCTTTTAATTTCAAGGTTGCAGTCACCATCTGCAGTGATTTTGGAGCCCAGAAAAATAGTCTGCCACTGTTTCCACAACTATTTGCCATGAAGTGATGGGACCTGATGCCATGATCTTTGTTTTCTGAATGTTGAGTTTTAAGCTAACTTTTTCACTCTCCTCTTTGACTTTCATCAAGAGGCTCTTTAGTTCTTCTTCACTTTCTGCCATAAGGGTGGTGTCATCTGCATATCTGAGGTTATTGATATTTCTCTGGCAATCTTGATTCCAGCTTCTGCTTCCTCCAGCCCAGGGTTTCTCATGATGTACTCTGCATATAAGTTAAATAAGCAGGGTGACAATATACAGCCTTGACATACTCCTTCCTGATTTGGAACCAGTCTATTGTTCCATGTCCAGTTCTAACTGTTGCTTCCTGACCTGCATACAGGTTTCGCAAGAGGCAGATCAGGTGGTCTGGTATTCCCATCACTTTCAGAATTTTCCAGAGTTTATTGTGATCCACACAGTCAAAGGCTTTGGCATATTCAATAAAGCAGAAATAGATGTTTTTCTGGAACTCTCTTGCTTTTTCGATGACCCAGCAGATATTGGCAATTTGATCTCTGGTTCCTCTGCCTTTTCTAAAACCAGCTTGAACATCTGGAAGTTCATGGTTGACATATTGTTGAAGCCTGGCTTGGAGAATTTGGGGCATTACTTTGCTAGCATGTGAAATGAGTGCAATTGTGTGGTAGCTTGAGCATTCTTTGGCATTGCCTTTCTTTGGGATTGAAATGAAAACTGACCTTTACCTGTCCTGTGGCCACTGCTGAGTTTTCCAAATTTGCTGGCATATTGGGTGGAGCACTTCCACAGCATCATCTTCTAGGATTTGAAACTGCTCAACTGCAATTCCATCTTGCTCTTCTTTGAACTCTGCATTCAAATGGGTATATCTTTTCTGTCTCCTTTGCTTTTGGCTTCTCTTCTTTTCACAGCCATTTGTAAGGCCTTCTCAGACAGCCATTTTGCTATTATTACTTACGAATATTCACATACGGCTAATGACCCTCGTCAGGTACAAAGAGCTTTGTGGCATGGCCAACAATCGAACTGAAAGATTCAGGTCATCAGTTCCTTTGTTGCTGCTGTTTTTAGTTAGTCAGTCATATCCAATTCTTTGCAACCCCATGGAATGTAGCCCACCAGGATCCTCTGTCCATGGGATTTCCCAGGCAGGAATACTGGAGCGAGTTGCCATTTCCTTCTCCGAGGGATCTTCCCAACCCAGGGATCATACTGAGGTCACCTACTTGGCAGGTGGATTCTTTACAGATGAGCCACAGCAGTGGTTCAGTTCCCTTACCAGCACCAAATGCTGCTGCTGTTGCTGCTGCTAAGTCACTTCAGTCGTGTCCGACTCTGTGCAACCCCATAGACGGCAGCCCACCAGGCTCTGCTGTCCCTGGGATTCTCCAGGCAAGAACACTTGAGTGGGTTGCCATTTCCTTCTCCAATGCATGAAAGTGAAAAGTGAAAAGTGAAAGTGAAGTAGCTCAGTCGTGTCCGACTCTTTGCGACCCCATGGACTGCAGCCTACCAGGCTCCTCTGTCCATGGGATTCTCCAGGCAAGAGTACTGGAGTGGGCTGCCATTGCCTTCTCCAAGCACCAAACGAGTACTTCCAAAAAGACTTTTTAATAGTATCTGGTGTACAAAAAGGTCACATTTAAATGGTGAAAGCTGGTAATATATTTAGTGGGATTATAGGTCTGTATATCCATTTAAACTCAAGTCATATTAAATCTCAGTGGGCAAATTGTACATTTTATTTTTATATACTCATTTCATAAAATAACTCTTTTCTTATAAGTAAAATAGGAAAGGTATAATATAGAAAAAGCATTATCACAAGACATATTATATAAAAGCACCAGCATAAAATAACAATTAAAATGATGTGCAATATCTCTACTCAAAGATAAACCTAAACATTTTGTCAGATTGCTACATATTTTACTATCTTTTTTCTAAGTGTATATGTATATTTGTGTATAAAGACACACTTTTATTTTCCCCCAAATTTAGATTGTATACTACACATTTTTTTAATCTGATTTTTAAAAAGTTTAACAATATATTAAGCATTTCCCATGTCAATAAATAACCTTATATAGTATGATTTTTTAAGTAGCATATAGTTCAATTATAGGTATCCAATGCACATTATACAACTTGGCTTTTGCAAAACTTTCAGTAGTATCTGCTCTCACTAACTAAGAGAAATCCAAAGAGTCTTTTGACTTTTACCAAAAAAGAAAAAAAGGGAAAATTGCATTCAGTGTTTGTTTTGCAGTGAGTTATTGTAGAGGCAGTACGTACCCCAGGCAGGGAGAGTGGCACCACTAAGCTCCTTCTATGGGAGCTATATTCAGCATCCCAGCATCAAGCTGCCACAGGTTTGAACTCTGTGAGCATCTGTGATTCATCTCAATTTATTTTGTGTATCCATTAGCAACATGTGTCATAAGGTATTAATAAAGCCTAAGAAAGCTCAGACTGGACTTCCCTGGTGGCTCAGATGGTAAAGCATCTGCCTACAATGAGGGAGACATGAGTTCGATCCCTGGATTGGGAAGATACTCTGGAGAAGGAAATGGCAACCTATTCCAGTACTCTTGCCTGGAAAATCCCATGGACGGAGGAGCATGGTAGGTTCAGTCCATGGGGTCGCAAACAGTAGGACACAATTGAGCGACTTCACTTTCACTTTCAAGAAAGCTCAGAAGGGGGTTACACTTAGCTTAAAAGTGGACATAACTGAGCATTTCAATCATGGTGAATGAGATAAAGACATTGAGCCTACACTGAACTTGCCTACCTCCACCATTCATACTATTTACAAACAGAGAGAATCTTGAAAGCTGCCAAAGTTGCTGTTGGTTCCACTAGTAGCAAAGTGTTTTTTGTATTTTTTTTTTTGGAGTTGACATACAGTAATAAATACAATGGGCTTCCCTGATGGCTCAGCAAGTAAAGACTCTGCTTGCAATGCTGGAGACATAGGAGACACGAGTTCAATCTCTGGATCAGAAAGATCCTCTGGAGAAGGGAATGGCAACCCACTCCAGTATTCTTGCCTGGGAATCCCATGCACAGAGGAGCCTGGCGGGCTACAGTCCATAGGTCTGCAAACAGTCAGACACGACCGAGTGAATAAGAAATGAATAAAATGAAAGTTTGTTGCTTGAGTGGATTAATGGGTACAAAGTGTGGTGTTCTGTTAAGTATCTTATACTTAAGGAGAAAACAGTCAGTCTTTTTAATAAGCTGGAATAGAAAGCACTGGATTATGGTGATGACAGTACTTGCTAAAGTAGAATTTAAAGTAGTTGTGGGTGTTCGATTGATTTTTGAGGCAAAGGAAGTTTTACAGCCTAAATATTACTGGAGACCGTGCTTTATCTGATACTGGCAATGAGGAAAAAGTTCCAAGAAAAAGTGAAGAAAATAATTTCTGAAAGTGGTTATTCATGTAAGCAAGTGTTGAACTGTGATGAAATGCCATTTATTGGGGGAAAAATGCTGAGCAAGATATGTATTTCCATAAAACAAAAGCAGGCTAAGGGATATAATGCATGGAAGGACAGGTTTACTCTAATGCCTATTATTAATGTCACTGGTGATGCTGTCCCTAGACTTCTACTGGTATACCCTTCAGGAAATTCAAGGTGACTTTAAAGAATCCTTTGCATTTTTATATACTAACAATGAAAAATCAGAAACAGAAATTAAGGAAACAGTCCAATTCACCATTGCAACATAAAGAATAAAATACCTAGGAAGAAACCTACCTAAAGAGACAAAAGACCTGTATGCAGAAAACCATAAGACATTGATGACAGAAATCAAGAATGACACAAACAGATGGAGAGACATACCAGGCTCTTGGATAGGAAGAATTAATATTGTGAAAATAACTATACTAGCAAAGCAAGCTACAGATTCAGTGCAATTCCTATTAAACTACCAATGGCATTTTTCACAGAACTAGAACAAAAAATTTCACAATTTTTATACAAACACAGAAGACTCTGAATAGCCAAAACAATCTTGAGGAAGAAGAATGTTGCTGGAAGAATCAACCTTCCTGACTTCAGATTATACTACAAACTTACAGTCACGAAGACAGTATGGGACAAAAACAGAAATATAGATAAATGGAGCAAGATAGAAAGCTCAGAGATAAACTCATGCACCTATGGGTACATTATCTTTGACAAAAGAGGCAAGAATATACAATGGAGAAAGATAGTCTCTTCAATAAGTGGTGATGGGAAAATTGGACAACTACATACAAAAGAATGAAACTAGAATACTTCCTAACACCATACACAAAAATAAACTCAAAATGGATTAAAGACCTAAATATAAGATCAGAAACTATAAAACTCTTAGAGGAAAACATAAGCACAATCCTATTTGACGTAAATCACAGCAAGATCCTCTATGAAGCACCACCTAGAGTAATGGAAATAAAAATAAACAAATGGGACCTAATTAAAGTTAAAAGCTTTTTCACAGCTAAGGAAACTATAAACAAGGTGAAAAGACAACCCTCAGAATGGGAGAAAATAGCAAATGAAACAAGTGTCAAAGGATTATTCTCCAAATTATACAAGCAGCTCACGTAGCTCAATACCAGGAAAACAAACCCAATCAAAAAGTGAGCAGAAGACCTAAACAGACATTTCTCCAAAGAAGACATACAGATGCTAATAAACACATGACAAGAGAACATCACTCGTTACTAGAGAAATACAAATCAAAACTACCTTACACCTGTCAGAATGGCTGCTATCAAAAAGTCTACAAACAATAAATGCTGGAGAGGGTGTAGAGAAAAGGGAACCCTTTTGCATTATTGGTGGGAATGTAAATTGATGCAGCCACTATGGAGAACAATATGGAGATTCTTTTAAAAACTAGGAATAAAACTACCAGATAACACAACAATCGCACTACTGGGCATATACCCTGAAAAAATACATAATCGAATGAGACATGTACCCTGATATTCATCACAACACTATTTACAATAGCTAGGACATGGAAACAACCTAGATGTCCATTGATAGATGAAAGGATAAAGAAGTTTTGGTACATATATAAAATGGAATATTACTAAGCCATAAAAGGAACACATTTGAGTCAATTCTAATGAGGTGGATGAACCTAGAGCTTATTATACAGAGTGAAGTAAGTCAGAAAGAGAAAAACAAATATTGTATATCAATGCGTATATATGGAACCTAGAAAGATGATACCAATGAACCTATTTGCAGGGTAGCAATGGAGATGAAAACATAGAGAACAGACTTGTGCATACAGCAGGAGAAGCAGAGGGTGGGATGAATTGAGAGAGTAGCATTGAAGCATATACATTACTATATGTAAAATTAGACAGCCAGTGGAAATTTGCTGTATGACACAGGGGGCTCAAATATGGTGCCCTGTGACAACCTAGAGGGATGGGATGGGGTGGGAGGTGGGAGGAACTTACAAGAGAGAGGGGACATATGTATACCTATGGCTGATTCATGTTGATATATGACAGAAACCAACCCAATACTGTAAAACAATTATCCTCCAATTAAAAATAAATAGTTTTTTAAAAAGCTTTGATAAAAATGTACTTCTTGTTGTGTTTTCTTCATATATAGGTTGTTAAACTACCAAAGTGTTTTTTTTTTTCTGAGTACATGAGTGGATACATTGGTCCTTTTGCTGAAAGAAACTGTAAGAAAATAACTTCTACTATAGGTGTATTCTGATGGTCGATAATTGTGCTGCTCCTCTATTTGGCATTACCAAGTATGGTAGTAACGTTTGTGTTGTGTTCTTAACACAAAATACTATGTCATTGCTGCAGCAATGTAACCAAGGCCCAATAGCCACAATTAAGGCCTATCATATGCCAGATGAGATGTATTTTAAGTGCCATTGACAGAGGTCAACTCTGAAACATCATTCAGAGAGATCCACAATATAAAATTGGCAATTGTCAACCTTGGAGATGTTCTCAATAGGCTAACAATCTCATTGAGAAATGGTATTTAGAGGAAACTGTCCTGAATGAAGTACTGAACAATTTTAAAGGCTTCAAAGCTGTAACAATACATCAGTAGGAACTTTGGATATGGAGGCTGGTTATTTGGATGTACACAAAGATGATGGTGAAGAGGTTTTGGCATCTCATGACCAAGAGCTGACAGATGAATAGCTGATACAATTGCAAAAGGAAAGGATATGAATCAAAACCAAATACATTAGTGAAAGGCCTGAAAGTAAAGTCATCCAGGAACTGAACATGCAGTACTTCTTTGAGATTTCCACTACAATTGCCAGTGTTACAATGATTACAGAAAAGTATGACTTTAATTTTGAAAGGGCACATACGTTTATGGCAGGTTTGCAGGATGTTTTGAGTTCCTACAAAGAATTATATGATAGAAAAATACACAAGGCTCAACAGTCATGTAAAATGTGGTATTTCCAGTCTTCCACATTAGCCACTGCAGATGATGAACCTCAACCCTCAACAATGAGACAGGCAGACATAGAAGAAGGTGTAAACATTAGTGGAATCACAGAGAGGTGAGATATTAAAAGAGGACCCTCTTCCTCTCTCCCCTACACCCCAGTCTCCTGTACCTCTCAAATCTCCAACCTTCCAAGACTCAGCCTAACACACCATCATCACCACCTCACAGTCTTCCAGTGTGCTCTGTCTTCTCAATTCTGGTAAGTGAAATTATGCTGTACATACGTTATTTCTACTTTATACAGATTGTGTATTTATTATATAATCCCTGCTTTGATTATATGTTAATATTATTTTAGATTTTATGTGTTATTTGGTATGATTTGATAGGTTTTTTTTTTTTATAGTCTGAGAATGCTCAAAACTTTTTATATATAAATTAATGGTAATTGCTTCTTGACTTTACACCATTTCAGATCAGGAAAGGTTTCATAGGAAGGCCCTAATTTTGGACAGTAGAGGAAACCTGTTTACATAATCTTACATAATTTACATAATTGGTCTCCTGCTATAGGACATTTGTTTCCAATATTTCTTGATTATAAATTAAGCTAATGTGAATATCATTGTATCTGCTACATTGTGTATATCTCTAATTATTTCTTTAAAATACATTTTTAAAACTGGAATTTCTGGGTCAAACCCATCCTACTCTTTGATTCAACAATTCTACCACTAAAAACCTAGTCTAGGGGAATAATTAAAGTACATTTAAATATATTTTTAAATCCTTTTAAAATTAATGCTCATTTAATAAATAGAAAAAATAGTCTGAATCTTTTAATTTGGTCAAATCACAAAAATTAACATTTCAGCCCAATCTCCTTCCTCATCACAACTCATTGATGTAAGGGAGATTTTTATGTGAAAGGTCTTCAAGAAATTCTGGGAATTATCTGTACAGGCAATATCTACATATCTATGATAGAATAAAACCCCATGCTGAGATATGGTATTGAATCTAATTAGCAGATTCTATTCAAGTAAGAGAGTTGAGTAAGATATACCTCAAACTGAAGTGGGAAAGAAACTTTTTTCACAGAAAATGATTTGATCTTTCCAATATAAGGCAATGCTTTGATCATTCCATTATAAGGGTTCTACCCAACCAGGATTTTCTGTCTATAAACTGAATAAGGAGATCTAACATTCTTCATCTCTGCCTTCATAGCTTCCATAAACCATTTAACTAACAATGGTATTTTTAAAGTTTTGCTTTTAAGCAACTAAGCAGACAGGCTCCGGTGTAAGTGAAATAATGGAAACCACACGCAAAAGAGTCAGTGGAGAAGAAGAAGTCATGTGTCTTAGTTGCTAAATTCATTTTACTTTTTAAAAAATAGTTAGTTAACAAATCCCCTAACTCGGTGAATTTTTCAAATACATACTGTGGCCAGAACAACCTGGGTTCCTTGTTAAATATGCAGGTTCCTGTCTCTATTCCAAATCTACTGAGTAAGAATCTCTTAGGATGAAATCTGAAATCTACCTTTTCAATAAATTTCCCAGGTGATTCTTATTCATATTGCATTCTGAGAACCATCAGGAGTGAAAGTATAATAGAAAAGAGAAGAAAGTGGAGAGTAGATCACAAATGATCATCTTCATAATCATTAGATCTGAAACCCACACACAAATTAAGCACACATACACAAATATTGTTTTATTAGTTTGTATCTTTGTAAATGCTACTAAATGTTTTTTAAAAAATGAAAACACAGAATGAAGTGTGTCATAAAATGCCATTATATAAATTAAAATATATATACAAACTAAACATCATGACATATTGTTACAAAGATTTATCCTTTGATAAGTATCCTTTTTTCGTTCTCTCAATAATTGGAACTCAGTTCTCAGCCTCTTTGGTGCTCAGCACGTCCATATAATAGGAGCAGGTCAACAGGTTATAGTAGAATTGGTGTGTGAAAATTGCGGAAAGCGTTCTTAAAAGGAATGGAAGTGTTAGCCTATTTCATTGCTGGCCAGAATATTGATGTGTTGGTTGGAATGCTGACATGATGGTGGAGTTCAAGTAGCCAAGTTTTAAACTTTTGAAAATGGCTACACAATTGGATAGAAGACAGTGATAGTAACCATGTATATCATACTAGCCTGAAACTGTTTACACTGGGTGAGAAACAGATTTCTGCCTTCAGCATTGTCCATGTTAGTCACAGATAAACCTAATCTGTCTTCATGTTTGGGGGGGTGGATGGGTGGAGTTTAAATTCCAGGAAGTGAAAGACCAAAGATGTAAAGCTTAAACATGTATGGATATATCACAGTTTGGCTCTTTGAAAAAAAAGATTAACAAAACTGAGAAATCTTTAGCTGGACTGACCAAGAGAAAAAGAGATTCCATTACTAAAATCTGGAATGAAATAGAGACATCACCATGAATGTTACAGGGGAAAGAAATTATAGAGGGAACTATGAACAGCTATATGCCAAAAAATTAGATAACCCAGATGAAATAAACATATATTTCTAAAAAGATATAAGCTATCAAAATTGACTAAATTTAACAAAAATACTCTGAAAACTACAAAATATGGTGGAAATAAATTAAAGAAGATGTAAATACAATGGAAAAATACTCAGTGTTCATGAATTGCAAGACATAATATTTAGATGGCAATCCTCACCAAATTGGTCTACAGATTTAATACAAATCCTATCAAAATCCTAGCTGTCTTTTTGCCAAAATTGTTTATCCTTAAATTCATATGAAAGTACAAGCAATGAAGAATAACCAAAATAATCCCGACAAGGAACAAAGATGGAAGACTCATACTTTTCAATTTCCAAAGTCACTACAAAGCTACAGTACCAAGACAATATGGTTCTAAGGATAGACATTATAAATCAATGGAACCAAATTGTGATTCTAGAAATCAATCCATACATTTATTATTGATCATTTTCCCCCAGTTTTATTGAGATACAATTGACATGCACCACTATGGTCAATTGATTTTTGACAAAGGTACTAAAAAACTTTAATGAAAAAAGAATAGTTTTTTCAACTACATGGTGCTTGAGCAACTAGATATTTACATGCAAAATGAATTTGGACCCCTTCCTTACTACTCTATACAAAAATATTAACTCTAACTAGGTCATAGACATAACTTCGTAAGTTACCAAAAAGAGTAAGTGACAAAAGAAAAATAGAGGTCAGTGTCTTTATTCTAATAGACTCTCAGAGAGTTCACTGGCAGTTAGCTACTTTCAAAGATCTTCTTTCAAAGATCACAACTCCCAGAAGGAGGGCCTTCTCTTACAGTAGGCTAATCTCTCCAGGATCTGGTAATATTTTATTCCTCTTGTCAGGTCAAAGGACAGAAAGAGTTCCTCACTGTCACTAGTCCTACTGTGCTTCACCATTTTGGGTTTGTTTCCTTTAACCTTGGCCACACCCTTTAAATAATCTTTCCATTTTAAATCTCTTCACTTTTTAAAAATGTACCATCATTCCCTACCCAAACCCTAATAGTTACTTTGTAGTTTTAAACAATAGATCCTTCTTTTATGTAGGTGTTTGCTTTTAATGACTTTCATACATAAGCTATTATATTATATATTATTTTAGTTAATCTACATACTTGTTATTCTATCCCTATTTAATGGAAATTGCTGCCGATATTTACTATTCTTCTTTTGAAACTAATTTCTTTGAGCAATGATGGGCCTATGAGTACATTAATGCACATTTACATACTCACATATAATACATCTGGTTTTGCTTTCACAAATGCTTCTGCTGAGGCAAACTCATCATCTCACTTTGTGGATTCTGTTCTCATCACCTCCAAACACTCAAGCCAGAGGGACCCTCTCCAGAACTGTTTAGCTATTCTTTTAACTAATGACTCATATTGGCTCTGAAGGAAAAGTACACCATCAAGGACAGAGAGTGAAACTAGGAGAGTTGAGGGTGATGGAATACATAAAAAGAAGACAGTAAACAATCCAGATTGGTATTTTCATCAGTACACAGACCAAATAGGGATGCAAGGAATGATAATTTGTCCCATTTAGCTATGTATGCTACCAACTTAATGAGAACACATGTTGGTAAAAATGTTAGTAGCTTTGAATAGACATTGGCAAGATGGTTGCTTTTGTGACTCTGGCTGTAGGGATGAAGTAATAGGAGCTTAATTTGAATGCAAAAAGAAGCTTCCTAAAAGTTAGGTGAAAGTAAATGACAGTGCTAACTGGTAGTACAATTTATTTTTAATTTAAAGTCAGATTTTATAAAATTATTTTTCATGAAACATTCATGCATCTATAATCACAGAAGCATGAAGAAGTTTTACAGCTTGGAGAATCCTCAAGATCATTTGTTCAAATCCCTCATTTTATAATTAAGCAAGCAAGATCTAAAATTATTGGTCAGAAGTCAAAACTAGAGTTATAATTCCTTGTGCCTCTCTTTTTCCATCCCTGTTCTTTTCTTTTGATCAATTGTTTTCCAAATATATCTTCCATGGTCCAGGATGTGGTAGTGCTGGGTAGAGTGGTCAGGTTGGCAGATGACAAGGCCTAGGGAAAGAGGAAGGCCAGGGGATGGCATATCCTTTCCAGTCAATTAAAGTATCTCTGCCTTTTTTCCTTCATAGATGTTTTTATATAAGATTTTTTCTGGAAAATTTTTCTTGTGTTAAAAAAGAGAGACATTTGAATGGCACCATTGTATGCCATGCTGTTAACTCAGTGAGAAACTAGCTGAAGAA
The DNA here is from genome assembly GCA_024291935.2 of Okapia johnstoni. NCBI lineage: Eukaryota > Metazoa > Chordata > Mammalia > Artiodactyla > Giraffidae > Okapia > Okapia johnstoni. Next base: position 69,121,539 of record CM044305.1, on the reverse strand, counting down.
ATCTGCTAGAAAAATTGCATTAATTTGATTGAATCTGGTGGTGCACAGGTAAATGTTTAAAAACTTGCTGTCTCAGGAAAAAAAAATCTTGATTTGTAGCATTTGCCAATTTCCATCCCATCATGGCTTTCAAGCTACTAACTTGGTATCAACAAGTTTGCAAAATTCCTGAAAATGTACTGATCAGCTTCTGATAGCCATTATGAGCTAGTTCCAGCACGCCACTGATTGAATTCCTTCTGTATGTGATTCCCTCCTCTGATTTTCTGATTGTATTTAAATAACCAACTAATAGAGAGATTTTATTTTTGAACAAATAAATAAAAGGCAAGGAATTAGTCTACAGGCCTTGAAAAATATTCTCTATTGTTTGGTGAGTTATTTATTTCTTTGTTTGTAGTTTGGGGGATGGGGTTTGCCCACAGGTAAACACATAGATGGGGAAACAATGGAAACAGTGACAAAATTTATTTTCTTGGGCTCCAAAATCACTGCAGATGATGACTGAAGCCATGAAATTAAAAGACAACTTGCTACTTGGAAGAAAAGCTATGACAAACCTAGACAGGTATTAAAAAGCAGAGACATTACTTTGCCAACATTACTTTGTCCATATAGTCAAAGCTATGGTTTTTCCAGTAGTCATGTATAGATGTGAGAGTTGGACCATAAGGAAGGCTGAGCACCAAAGAATTAATACTTTTGAGGTGTGGTATTGGATAAGACTCTTGAGAATCCCTTGGACTACAAAGAGACCAAACTAGTCAATCCTAAAGGAAATCCGTCCTGAATTTTCATTGGAAGGACTGATGCTAAAGCTAAAGCTCCAATACTTTGGCCACCTGATGTGAAGAGCCGATTCACTAGAAAAGACTCTGATGCTGGGCAAGATTAAAGACAGGAGGAGATGGGGATGGCAGACAGAGGATGAGATGGTTGAATGGCATCACTGACTCAATGGACATGACTTTGAGAAAGCTCCAGGAGATGGTGAAGACAGAGAAGTCTGGCATGCTGCAGTCCTTAGGATCTCAAAGATTCGGACGTGACTGAGTGACTGAACAGCAACAAAACACATGTGATGTCTGAGATGAAAAGTAACATATTTAAAATGAAATGCTGACAAAACAACTATGGATAAAATCAATGACCATCCTTGGGGTGGAGAAAAATGTTTACACACAGGTAGATGTTTCTATGCACCAGTAACATCTGTTTTTATAAGCAGAGAGGTGCTATTTTCATCAAATATGAGGAAATGTCTTGGGGCAGATTGCACTTCTTCCTTCATCTCCCTAGGAAGCCATTCAATTGTATCCCACTATTCTCTTTGACTCCAGTGGGTGATTTATGCTCGATTGGCTCTTTTTATTTTAACCCCAGTGACATCCTCTTACGTCTTTCATATTAGTGTACTGCCTGCTGCCCCTAAAATACAGAAAAAGATAGAAATTTCCACACTAAAAGAGAAAGGTTTCAAGGGGTAAGAAAAGAAAAGTCAAAGAAGGAATAATTGTCTAAATATTTATGCTGTGGTCTTTTCAATGTATATGGCCTCTTTTTCTTTTTCTCTAGTCCAGAGTATGGGGAGAGTGTGGGAGCAGGACTGAAATATGCCTCACATCATAATGCCCACAGTCTTATTTTACAATGGGTACATTATAACTCAATTGCATGTATTAAAATTGTTCTGGCTAATGTTTCAACTCTTCTCTGCAACATTCTTAACTTCTGGCATTAAGAATCTCAAGGATAGAAAAGATATCTCTATTTTGTTTCATTTCTCAAAATTTATTTCAGATCATGCAAAACATTTAACAATAATAAAATAGTAAGGGAACTATAGCGTTCACAGAGGTCTACCTGCCTACTTTCAATTCCTGTGTACATTGGTGATGAGAAGGGAAACAAAGGTAAGAAACTCCAAGCCAGTCTATAGATTTATTTTACTTTTTGAAGAATGTTTATGTTCAAACTGATTGAAAATGGATATTTCAGTAAGAATATATTTCCTGTGATGCATTTTTCATGGAGTGAAAAATCACTTTGATTACTTTAAAACATAGTCAAGCCTCATGCAAATATATATGTGTGTGTGTATATATATATATATATATATATATATATATATATATATAAAGCAAAGACAGTTTCATAGTCCAATTTGTGAGTTCTCTTTCATTACCTTATGATAAAGAAGTGGCAACTGCTCTAATATAGATTATGTTAGTCCACACCAAAACTGCTGCCCTAAGAAGTTCATGAAATATTCCGATTAGCCCATACTCCCTCATCTTAATTACCAATAAACAACTTCAGTGGTAATGGTCCTTTGAGTCCTACACTCATTATCCAATCTTCGTCTATCTTTGATGATCATCACAGATTTTACTGATACTGGGAAAGAGTCCGACATTTCTTTAATCTCAAATCACGTTATCCAGTTTGACAGTCTTATTCTTTTTCTTAAGAAAACAGGTAGCTAGTATCAGTAGTCACAGTTGGATCTTAGGCTGAAAAATAAAATAAACTATGTCATTGCAGGGTTTCCTTTCAATTAATTAATTTTCAATTAATCAAAGACACATTTGCATTTGCTTCATTTATAAGATAAAACAATATTTTCAATGGCCAATCTGAAATTTTATCCAGAGATCTGAGCAAGCTGTGTCCTTTCTGCTTCTTTTATCACTACCACTAATAAAGATTCTGCAACCAGACTTAGTTAACAGTTTGATTGATGATGTGTGAGCCACAACAGAAAACACTTTGGCTCTTCCTGAGTGATCTTGGTCTTGGATTCTTGAAAGCATCAAAAATCTGAATCTATCAAAAATTAAGATATGATTCAAAGACATTTATAAAGTAGGCATACAGAGAATTGGTAGTCCACATGGGCTTTAGTATATCATTTCTGTTTTGATTTATGGTGTCTAAATAAAATGGTGAAGAAGGGAAAAGAGATACAAATAGCAATTCACTTTTGTTTAAACCAACTTTAAAGAACAAAGGGATCAAAAATACCTGAGTCCAATTTATTGTTTCAATTAATACACTAGCTCTCAAACTTGTATGCATGTGGGAAATTTAGAGAATTTCATCAAAAGTATACATGTGTAAGTAAGTTTGGTCAATTGGTAAAGAAATGACTTCTACATTACTGGAAACAAATGTTTGAAGGATGAACAAAATACAGTGTATATTTTCTGTTAATGATTATTCCATGTGATACTGCTTTATCTTTCTTTTTCCCTATACCCTGACCAATGACAAGTTGGGTAATGAAACAACATAACATCTGGTCCCTTCCTCTGTTTTCAATAGCCGGCCACTGAATTGCTCATCTCTCCCCTCTATTGTGTATCTAGCTAGGTCCCATTATTTTTTATAATAGCATATTAGTCATTCTCAACTGCATTAAATCTAACCCAAGCATTATCCAACTGCTCTTTCTTATCTCTTTTCCCCAACAGGAGTACTTTCCATATATAAACCTATAAAAACTGTCATGGCCTTCTTCCTTTCCTATTCTAGGTAGTGGAATTTCATTCCCAACACAACCTGAGGTTCTATGTTACATAAAAGTAGTCTACAGGATTTGCCTCTATGTGAGAAGAATAAGTAAAAGAATACAAGAGTATTAACCTTTACATTATGTCTTTAGATTATGTCTTCCACATGGTAGACATGATGCTAACATAGCTATTATCCAATTGTCCAATTCAGTCCTTAAAGTAATCCTTGTAGCGTCATTATCACCATTTTACAAATGAGGAAGCTGAAGTTTCAACTCAATTTTATTCAACTCCAAAGCCCATACTATATGATGCACAATATTCACTTCACTGATTGAATTGAAAACATACTCAGTAGGTTGTGGAAAGTAACAAGTTGCATAGGTTTGCCCGTATCTTTCCAAATAAGAACAAAGCTCAAATGAAAAAATAGTCATTTAATACAGGCAATAGAATAAAGTTCAATTGAGTTTTTTATAAAAAAAAAAACAAAACAATAGAAACCATATCCCTACAGGTGACTACTGCCTTGATCATTCTGAGGAACCTGACCAACTGATGAAATCAGTTTGCTAGATTTCCACTGTATTGAAATATCCAACTGGTAGTTTTGTTATCATTTATATTTACCCTGAGAGTCCAAACGAAACTGGCATGATAAGAAAGGAAGGGTGATTGACTAGGTTCCAAGCAGCAGAGCTAAATCTAATCATCCTAGTGGTTCATAAGTTGAATGTAAGTAAATTCATTAAAGATTGGCAGATGGGAACTTACAATTCTACAATAAGAAATAGGAAAATGATAGACAAAAGATATGCATGTTTTACTCATTTTGTAAGGTTCCTATAAAAATAGTGCATTTAGTATTGAATTTCACATGTTGAGAAATTGGAGAGGCTATAGAGAAGAGTAACAGAAGTACTAGACTAAGGAAAAAATGAGTTTAAAGAAAGTGGTTTTGTAATCCATTCATATTCAATATTATATTATACTTTTACATAAGGCACAGGGCACTTAGATTTGACTCTTGAACTCACAGAGGTCTGAGGCACCAACTCCCCATGCAGCTGAAAATTCACATATAACTTTTGACTCCGTTAAAATTTAACAACTAATAGCCTATTGTTGACTGGAAGCCTTACTGATATCAGTCAATTAACACATATTTTGTATGTTATGTTTATCTACATATACTCAATATTTTATGACATGCTTAATTTTTTTCAATATTTCTAGCTATGTAGTTTGAGAAGTTTTTCAAATTGTTGAAAATCTCCAAAATTTTTGTCAATATATTTATTGAACAAATACTCAAGTAAATGAACTCACACAGTTTAAACCCTTGTTCAAGAGTCAACTTTTTTTAGAAATATCTAATACTACAAAATTGACAATACAATGAACATTAAAAAAAAAACGAAGTTGTAAAAAGAGGTCAAAAACACTGGGTGCTATGATAGGTAATTTACATGTATTAGTTTATTTAATACTCACATTTAATCTGAGTTTTCCTCTTTCTAAAAAAGAAGAAATTAAGCGCTAGAGAAGGTAAGTGATTTTCCCCAATTTACACATCTAAAAATGTAGCAGAATAGGGACTCAGACCCTGAATTCCTTACTCTAACTTTTGGATATTTGAAAGTACTTCAGTAATACTGGAGCATAGTGAAAGCATAGATGCAGAGGCAAGGAGGGAAGTAGAAAATGAGGTAAGAGAAACCTGTAGGAACCAGACCACATGAGTTTTATATATGGAATTTTTATTGAAGTATAGTTTATTTAACAGTGTATAGCTGAATCACTTTGCTGTACACCTGAAACTATCATAACATTGTATATATGGAATTTTGATTGCATTTAAATGAAAGATAACTAAAGAGTTTTAAGATTGGAGGGGAATGCTTGGATTCATGTCAGAAAGGTCACTTTGGTAGTATTTTGAAGAAGTAAGGATGTATAAAGGCATGACTAAAGGAGAAGTGCTCTATTATAGTAAAAAGTTATATGGATTTGATCTAAGGCAGTATCAGCAGGAATGAAGAATAGGTTAGGGACTAGTCTGAAAAGTTATCTTAGAAAGAATAATAGATTTTGATGACTGCTTGGGTGTGGACGATGAGAGGGAGAAGTCTACGAAGATTTCTAGATGCTAACTTAAGTTGCCATTAAGGTCCTTACATAATACAAAGAGATGAATAAAAAAAGAGGAAAAGTTGTGTAGGGACATACTGGGTTGACATTCAGACATGTTAAGTTTAAATTGACACTAGAAAATCCAGTTGAAAATTTCTAGTAGGTTAGTAAGTAGATTTGCAGCTCGAGAGAGATATAAACTTATATAAATTTGAAGTCAAGGATGTTTAGACAGTAATAAAAAATTGTAGAAGAGAATGACATTGCTTGAGGAAAGCATGTGGAATGAAAAGAAGAGGACTGACAAGATCCTACAGGACACTAAATTTAAATGGCAGGTGGAGTGAGGGGAGAGAACACTGATTTAGCATCTTCAATGGGACAAGCACTTTGCCAGGTGCCTTACATATACCATCAGTGAAGTAGAGTGGGGAAAAAAAAAGTTGAGCAGAAACCCTGGAAGACAGAACTTAAAGAAGGAAGGAGTTGTTAACAAAGTCAAATGTCAAAGATGTATTAAGAAAAACATCCGATAGATTTGGCAGTCAGGAGACTATAGGTAGCCATTTTAGTGTAGTAGTGTGAAAAGAAGTGAGAGTTAGAACTAATAGTGTAGGCAGTTACTGGATATAACTTTTTTTTTTAATTTTCAAGAAGCCTGGTAATAATAAGGGAGTGCCTAGAGGAGACAGCAGCTTATAATATGGTAGCCCTTGTATTATAAGTAATATGCAAATGTTGGCACATAAATCCCTCTCTTTCATTGTTGTACTATGGGTCACATAAAGACATCATTGTTATTCTCTTAGGCCCCCTCTAAACAATGGACTTTAACATTTGATCAAAAAAAAAAAAAAAAAAAAACCATTTGATCAGCTTCAGGCCAATGGCCAGTAGTTCATATTCTCTTTAGTTTGACCATTCTTAATGGTCCCTATTTACTCATATTTACTTTTTGATTAAGGTAACTGGCCTCTGCTTCCTATAATTTGTCTGTATTAAGTCCATTTTACATCATTACATTGACTGGAAATCCAGGTATTGGTTGCACTCTGAGCAATACAAATACTTCAGCACTTTCTTTCCCACACCGTGAGAGATTTCACAATGACCTGTCACTGCTAAATAGCACCACTTGACCAAGTTTGCTACACTCATATTATAAACCAAGGAGAAAAGATATTGGTTAGAATAATTATTTTGTTATTTGGGTTTAGAGGTGTGATTTATGCTGAAACATCATTTAGATTTAAAGCATCCTATTTTCTCTCATCTTCATTCCTTTAGGTCTTCCCTCCCATTACTCCTCCATCCTTCACAACTACTGACAATTTGATGACAAATTCCATACATTTCACAAGCTGTCTTTTTGCTGTCTGCTTTTTACTTTCCTTTCCTACAATGCTAGAGTCACCAAAGAAGATGAAAAGTGAATGTTTTTGCACTGATTATTTTTATTTTGTCATACTATTATGTAGAAAATAGCTTTTTTTCCCCTCAAAATTTTAATATGCTGACTGATTCTAGATGGACTGATCTTCCTAAAATTTAGATTCTTAACCCCATCACCATCCCTGAATATTATTGTCTGCATATCTGTGAGTCTAAGGATAAGGTTTTGCAAGATAATAATTAATGTGTGTTTTCCACATTTGATAAAAAATGGCATTTACACTTATTAGAGCTTTGCTTTCAACTTCTAATTAGCCTTTTTACTAATAATTAATACTTTTTTGCTGCATACTCTACAATTGCTAGCTTTAGAGAAAATAAAGAAATTTGGTAATTAGCATTCAGACTGCTAATGAAAATGTGAAAATACTGACATTACAAATAGATCTAATGGTAATTATTGACTTTCTATAATCTAATTCTTATTTGTTGGCTTCCTAGAAATAATCCAATTTGCTTCAGCAACCAGTTAAAATTGGAATGCTATAATTTAGGGGGTGGAAAAAGAAAAGTACTCTCGTTGGTTAGTTTACATATTACATTGTCCATCATAAAGAACAGCTGTTTTTATCCACTGCCTGTAAACACTGTAACATAAATTTTGAATTTCTAATTATCTCAATAGTTGTTACCAACACACCATAATTTTTTTCAAAACAAATTGATTCTTAATCTATTTTGTTTTAAACTGTATGTTGTTTATATGATTTAAAATGGAATGCAAGTTTCACAAAATCAAATTGCTGGTAGTATGTTGCTGTTACAATATGTGGGAATCTATTAGGCTAAAGCTTGGTGTGCACAAATCTCTGTATCTCTGTTTTTGAAAGCTTATGTAATTATCTCAGTGGTGGTCCAAATCCTAATCAGATCATATCACATGAGTCATTTTGTATACTCTGTGCTAGTTTCAAACTACATACATTATTTCATCAGCCAATGAGTGAATGAAAATATAATATATAAATATATATGTTTATAAAATACACAAGATTAGCAGGATGATGTGATTGGTGAATGGTATTTCAAAACCACATGCATAAATCTTTAAGACCACATGACCAGAAATTGCTTAGCCACATTACCATTCCTCATTTTAATACAGCTATAAAATTCCTTAGCAGGTCCCCCTTCATTGTCTGCCTTAACCCTCTAGTGCCAGCAGATAGGTGGAGGAATTTTGCTTAGAGAAAAGCAGGAAATCCATCATTTCAGGGAGTGAGAGAGGAAACATTTTCTTCTGTTTGGAGCAAGATTCTATGTCTTTTGCACTTGGCTCAAATCAGGAAGAAAATACACACTCACAAGCAAGCTTTTAACAGAAAGGTTAGCTTTTCTGCAAAGTCTGGATTCTACATGAATCACAGAAACTTCAAATAGGCTTCAGAGATCTGGAGTTATTAAAAAATGCTATGGGCTTTAGATTTTGACAGAGTTCAAAAGTGGATACTTTTCATTTGAAAAAGGGATGGCTAAAGGAAAATTAACAATTTTACTTCACTGATTTTATCAAAGTGACAGTTTGCTGTACCACGCAGGGAGCCCAAAGCCTGTGCTCTGTGACAGTCTAGAGGGGTGGGCTGGGGAGGGAGTAGGGAGAGGGGTACAGGAGGGAGGGGACACACGTATACCTATGGCCGATTCATGTTGATGTATGGCAGAAACCATCACAATATTGCAATTATCTTACAATTAAAATTAAATATAGATTAAAAATTTGTTGGCTATATTTAAGAAGACTTAGTATCTGTGCCATGGCAAAAACATTGTTTTAAATGGCGTGTGATTAGGTGGCTACAAAAAAAAAAAATGAAGGGCAACTAAAACAGTGTATATTCCAGCCAGTATCATGTTAGCATATTTGAACATCAGCTGTGAGAGGATGGCCAAGTAACATCCCTCTATATGAGTTGCCTCTTCATTATTGGCATTAGTATCTGATTAAAGCTTGAGTTATTCTGCTTTTGTTCTTTATCTGAAGGGCCAGAGGGTAGATACTTTGGATGAGGCTGTGGACCAAGAAAAAAGAGTTCTCACCAATTTCTGCTTTTCCCAAGTTGTCCAGTCAGGTACAATTTTGTACTTTATCATTCTTCAAATACAGTTGTTTACTCAGAATGAAGGACATGACTTTTTTTAGTTTACTTGGATTACATAGAAGCATAAAAGTCATGTCCGTAGAAAACAGACCTAAGACGTGACTTTTTATGCCTCTGTGTAACCCAAATAAATCACAGAGCCCTACGTGGCCTAATCTGTGAAAGGATTTGCATTTAAAAGAATGATAAGTTTTGGAATGCTCAGGCTGGCCCAGAAAAATTGCACAGCCCTCTGCACAGAAAGCTTAACAGAAAGTTGATGCAGGTATCTTCTGGTTTCAAGCTCCTTTCCCAAGAATTACATTCAGCATCAAGCCTCCATAGCTTTGAACTGTGTCGGTGATCATCTGTGCTTTATCTCAATTATTTTGACATCCATTAGCAAGATGTATCCTAAGGTAATTGCTTCTTTGCTTTATGCCACTTTGGCTTGTGAAAGCTTTCATAGGACTGCACTTTTGGACAGCAGGGGAAACCTGTATATATATATATACACACATATTCCGCTATTCTCAGTTCTTCAGTGTAACAACTGCTAAAAATCCTCCCTGCTCTCTGTCATCTACTAAGTTCTTCCATTGCCATAAAGCTCCCTCTGTCCACTTCCTCCTTCCCTGTCCTGTGGCACACTGTCTAGCCCTCTGAGCAGTTGTCTCGTCTCATCCACAGGCCATTCTAGAAGGTCTAGCAACCCAACAGCTTTATTCCCTCCTCTTGGCAAGTATGGTTCTTTCCTTACCCTTACTACTCTCTTGTAGGAAATTCTCATGAAACATCTCATTGCATTTGAAACCCCAGTAGTACCTAGCACATCCCTAAGATCATTTTAGGTGTTTAAAAACTATTTGCTGGTTGAATATGTACAGATTTTTACTAGTTTCTTATTCAGGAAATACTTCTCTTCACTCCTCCTTTTTGCCATGCCATAGCAAAAAGATGAACTTGCAATATATTTTCTGATCTATGAGAAATGTTAAATCAGACTCACATCTTAAGGTGCCTAAAATATGATCCATGAGATCAACACTGAAAGGGATGTTAAAAGACTACAGGCATATCACTCTGCATATCAAATTGACAGTGGTGTCATCCACAGTAACCTGTGCCTCTGTCTGAGAAGTATGTCCCTCCTTCTGATATCCCTGGGCTAAGAGTTCATTCATGAGTAAAATAAAATGAGTGCAGAATTCACACACACATACACACGCATATCATTTCTATGAAGAAAAAAAACTATTAGGTCAATTCAAGATCTTCCATATTAAAAGAAAGATCAGGGACATAAAGAAACCAAAAATTTTTCTCAGAAAAATTAAGGCAATCTGATATTTTTTGGTTGCATATTTTCCCTGAATCACATTTGGCATAGTTCAATAGTGCAAGAGTTTGTATTCCCTGAGCACATTACAAATGAGAGTGGCAAAAGACAGACTAGGAACATTTCTGGTGTACACTTAGGAAAGAAATCACAAAGCCATTCTAAGTGGGTCCAGTACAAATCCAGTTGTTCTTCCTCTGCTAGTGAGAAACTGTTTCATTCCTTTTTAACCAGCTTCCTGTTGTACTTCTTACAGTAATTTCTCCAAGCAAGTTAAAGGGGTCTGGTGTCAGTTTCCAACATGTGGGTTTTTTTCCCACACCAGGGCTTCCCTGGTGGCTCAGTGGTAAAGAATCCACCTGCAATGCAGGACACACAGGAGACACCAGTTCGATCCCTGGGTGGGGAAAATGCCCTGGAGGAGGAAATGGCAACCCACTCCAGTATTCGTGCCTGGAGAATCCCATGGACAGAGGAACCTGAAGGGCTACAGTCCATGAGGTCAAAAAGAGTAAGGCACAACTGACCATGCACATGCAGAAGGTCCACTTTCCCACACCAAACCACTCTCAACACCAACTGGGTCTCCTACAACTTAATTCAATTCTGACACTATCTACTTGAAGATATTATCACATCCTAGAGGTTAAGGATTTAGTCCTATATAAGACTGTCCTACCCCCTGCCCTTCAAATGCAAATGGCAAGTTCAGGTTTGTCACTTGTGCTTTTTGACCAACTGACTATACATCAGAGGTTCCCAGGACCCTTTCCTTGCATTTGTTTAATTTTCTAGAGCAGCTCAAAGAACTCAGAGAAACAGTTTACTTACGAGATTATTGTCAGTTTATTATAAAAGGATATAACCGCCCAATGGAAGAAATGGATAGGGTTTGGCAAGAGGAAAGGGCACAGAGCTTCTATGCCCTCTCTGAGCTGTGCCACTCTCCCCAAATTTACACATGTTCACTAGCCCAGAGGCTCTCTGAATCTCATCCTCTTGAAGTTTTAGGGAGGCTTCATTGGATAGACATGACTGGATAAATCATTCACCCTCCAGCCCATCCCTGTCCCAGGAGGTCAAGGGGGTGATCTGGGACTGAAAGTTTCAGCCCTCTAATTACTTGGTTGGTTCTCCTGGCAACCAGCCTCCATCCTTAGGTGCTTTCCAAAACACAGCAAGAGATACCTTTATCCCTCTCAATAGAGAAAATTCCAAGAGTTTTAGGAGGTCCCTGCTAGAAACAGGGACAAAGATCATATGTATACTTTTTATTGTTAATCACAATATCACACAGGCCTCCTCCACATTCCCAAGCCCACAATTCAAGTATGGTGTTCAAAACATCCCTATGAGGAAGCTCATTTTATACTTTCCTGAGAAAGTTGAGGGGCATCAACTTCTGTGAATTTTCTCCTCTCCACATCAAAATATCTTTTACCACATTTTCACTACCACTGTATAAACACAAGAAAGACATCCTCTTCTCCTTTGATTCATGACCCTAACTTTGCCCTTGATTCAATTTTAACCCATTTCCCCCCAAACCTTGCTCCATCCTTTACATCAGGTGTCATTAACTCAAAGTTTGATATGAGCCCACAGACTTGATTTTTGCTGTATAGAGTTTTGTTTTGGTTTAGCTTTTTAATGCTTTTAGACAAGACATGCAGTCTTTTTTAAAAAAAAAATTTTATTGAGGTATAGTTGATTTACCATGTTGTGTTAATTTCTGCTGCACAGCAGTGGTTCAGTTATGCACATAGATACATCCTCTTTTATATTCTTTTCTATTATGGTTTATCCCAGGATGTTGAAAATAGTTCCCTATGCTATATAGTAGGCCTTGTTGTTTATCCAGAGCACACACTCTTGACTTTGTCTCCACTCTTTCTTATTGAATTACATTCTCTGGCTTCAGTTATTTAACCGCATGCCCATTCCTGAAGACATTTGAGCTTCTGACCCCCGCCTTAGATCTTCAGGCCTTTTCAGTGGCTCCTTTGCTTCTATTTATGTTCTCAGATTCTCCATATCTTAAAAATACAAAATATCTCTTCTCTGGACCCTGCCATCCCCTGGAGCTACCATCTGATTCCCATGTTCTTTATACCGTTTATGTCCTCACTTCAGCATCCTACACTATGTTCCCCTTCGCCCAGTTTTGTGCAAAGAAAATACACACATCAAGAAGTTTGATTCTAAAAGTAACAGTAATAATATTAATGAATTGTGAACCCAGCTCTTTTACTTACCAATTTTGAATAAAATTTAACCCCTGGGATTCAGTTTCTCTATTTGTTATAAGGACTAATATCTTTCCTGCCTACTTCACAGGGTTGTTTTAACAAAATAAAGGAATAATAATAATAATAGATTCTATCATTTAATGTCTATGGGTGCTGTGTTGAGTGATTTACATATATTATGCCACTTACTTTTCACAATAACCAAATGAATAATATGCCATTATCATTACCACTTTATAAAAATGAAACTGAAACTGAAGAGTTTAAGTAACTGGCCCAAACTTACAAAATGAGAAAGCAGAAGAGCCACAAAAAATATATAACTCACAGGAAAATATTTGGATATTTCCTTTAAGCTCTGAGTATGAGCAGATTTTTGTAGCTATACTAGTCTGGTGTAGAAAGAAATTAACATAGCTGTTAGTACCTTCTGTCCCCTAGAGTCATTTAGCTCTATCTAGATGTAGACTCTTACAGTACTTTCCCCAGTATTCTAGAACCATGTAGAACTTCTTTTTTAGTCCTGTGTCTATCATCTTCCTCCTTCACATTGGCCTTACCATTTCTGAGGATAGATAAACATGAAAGAGGATGTTTGTTTTATCCCTGAGTATAGCCTCTTGCAGGTCCGATGACTGAGTTACCACCTGAGAGCAGTGCTCTTGTAATTTAACCACAGAGACATAAACCTCAATTTCTCCTTGTATGTCTTTCACTAAATTCCAAGAATTGCGACAGATAGGAAAATTGCAGTTATATGACAAATCTGAATGACCAGCCAGAACAAGAAACTTACCAATGAAACTGCATAGACTAAAAAGGTCAACTTTATTTTGCTATCTTTTGATTTTTTAAAATATCTATACTGAAGAAACACAAGCTGGAATCAAGATTGCTGGGAGAAATATCAATAACCTCAGATATGCAGATGACACCACCCTTACGGCAGAAAGTGAAGAAGAACTAAAGAGCCTCTTGATGAAGGTGAAAGAGGAGAGTGAAAAAGTTGGCTTAAAACTCAACGTTCAGAAAACTAAGATCATGGCATCTGGTCCCATCACTTCATGGGAAATAGATGGGGAAACAGTGGAAACAGTGTCAGACTTTATTTTGTTGGGCTCCAGAATCACTGCTGATGGTGATTGCAGCCATGAAATTAAAAGACGCTTACTCCTTGGAAGGAAGGTTATGGCCAACCTAGATAGCATATTTAAAAACAGAGACATTACTTTGCCAACAAAAGTCCATCTAGTCAAGGCTATGGTTTTTCCAGTGGTCATGTATGGATGTGAGAATTGGACGGTGAAGAAAGCTGAGTGCCGAAGAATGGGTGCTTTTGAACTGTGATGTTGGAGAAGACTCTTGAGAGTCCCTTGGACTGCAAGGAGATCCAATCAATCCATCCTCAAAGAGATCAATCCTGGGTGTTCATTGGAAGGACTGATGTTGAAGCTGAAACTCCAATACTTTGGCCACCTCATGTGAAGGGTTGACTCATTGGAAAAGACCCTAATGCTGGGTAGGATTAGGGGCAGGAGGAGAAGGGGACGACAGAGGATGAGATGGTTGGATGGCATCACTGACTCGATGGACATGGGTTTGGGTAGACTCCGGGAGTTGGTGATGGACAGAGAGGCCTGGCGTGCTGCAATTCATGGGGTCGCAAAGAGTCGGACACGACTGAGCGACTGAACTGAACTGAACTGATACTGATTATCACAGAAATAAGCACAAAAGACTTCTAACTGGAAATGAAATGAGTCACTCAAACATATAAGTCCTTCAGGTATCCTCAGTGGATGAAATATCAAGATTGGCAAGGCAGGTGTAAAATGTGAGCAATGTGGCTTGACAAAAATTCTGGGAAGACCTTTTGTTTCTTCCCCTAAATCTACCTCCATGTTGTTGCCTGGTCTAGGAATGCCAATAAGCCAGAATAAACATTTTCATTCTTCATTAAGAGCCAAGGCTGAACAAGTAAAATCTCCCAAGGGAGGCAACACATAAACTTACCTTGTTCACATTCATGTAAAAATGACTGATATCAGATCTTTCCCTGAAAGCAGACTTTTAAAGGAGATGGAAAGTTTCAAGAACTGCTTTTATCTCAGCCTGCTTATTTCCCAAAATGACTGATGTCTTCACTTGCATTCCTAAACCAGTTAAATTTAGTGACTGACTACTTTAACAAGCCTCTGAAAGCTCTAAGCATGAGGCAAAAGGTTGGTTCCATATCAAAATCCAACTTGCTGCTGTAACCTCATAGACACTGCTCAAGTTCTTGGTCGTAATTCTCATCCTTTGTAGAAGAAGCTATTGATCTGGGTTTCTTACTCTATGACGTCCAAGTTCTTTGCCTAGGTTTTAAACTTATTCATTATGTTCCTTAATATTTGTGTGATTTTTCTCCAACCTTGTTTGACCACCTGATTGCCTAGTTTTCATCCCAGATCTGCTCTTTTTGAATGAATCCTCTGCCTGGACCTGTTTCAGACTCCTTGTTCCAAATAGACCATGAAACTGATGGCAGTCCCTATCCCCCAATCAATTCCTCTATTTTGCCTCGGATATCCAACAAAATCTTGTCTTTTGTGCTCTGTATGAAGTAATAATAAGTCCATCACAGAGCAGAGTATGCATGCATGCTCAATCGTGTTCAGCTCTTTGCGACCCCATGGACTGCAGCCTTCCAGGCTCCTCTGTCCATGGGATACTCCATGCAAGAAAACTGGAGTGGGTTGCCATTTCCTACTCCAGGGGATCTCCTTGATCCAGAGATCGAATCTGCCTCTCCTGCATTGTCACTGAACCACATGGGAAGACCCATAGAACAGAGAGGTGGCTACAGATCTGAGTATTTCTTGTCTTACTTTAAAAAAAAAAAAAAGAGAGAGAGTAATGATGATAGAAGAAGCAGAGAAGCAACACCAGGCAACAACTAAACAGGGAGCTTCTTGAGTCAATCTGCTTTCAAAGTCTAGCTTCTCTCTTTACTATTTTTATGATACTAGACAGGAAATGATGAGACCATTGTGAACGAGTGAGAAGATAGACATATGACTAGAAAAGAAGTTCTACATGGCTCCAGAATGCTGGACAGGGTACTGTAATAATTTATATCTAGATAAAAGTAAATGTCTTTAAGTGGGACAGAAGATGCTAGTAGCTGTGCTGGTTTCTTTCACACACAATATTCAACATGTACTCATACCCAGGGCTTAAAATAAATACCCAACTCCATTCAATATTACTTTTTTCATGTATAAAATGGTGAAAACAATACCATCTACCTCAGAAAGCCACTGTGAACATTAAATGGTATATTCAGGTGAAACATGTTAAGTGCTCAATAAATGTAGGCTGGCAACAGCAGGGTTAATCTATTTGGTTTTGGCTGAGAAGAAAAGTAAATCACAATTCCAAGTGATTATCAAGAAGGTCTGTAGGTGCATCCAGCTTCTTCAGTACATCTATATGTTTAAATTGAAATCGAGGGTGCCAAATATTGCGGGTACTCACTACTGAGGCCAAGGACTCAATGGTGGATTTAAGCATCTCTCTGTGTTTTACACGTTGTTGACTTGCACTTGCCTGGTTGTTCAAGATTTTATTTTCTTTTCATTCACGCTTTCACTTTAAAGGATTTTGTCCAAGATACGGTTTTACTCCAAAGGCATAGTGATATGTGCATAAGACATAGTAATGTGTGCCTTTCATTGTACCACTTTCCCAGGGTAAAAAATATTTGGATTTTTTTTTTTTAGACTGCCTGGAGGTAAGGTCAAATATCTTGAATAATATTTGCTATGCAAGGGAATTCAATAAGATGTATATTTTTATTTCAGGGAAGAGATAGGTCAAGTTTCAAAGACCTCCATGGACCCACATATTTTGGCTGTTGAATTACACTCTAAATAGTGATACTAGCAGGGGGTATGGTAGAGAAGAACATGCTTCTCATGCTATCTGACTTGTAGGAAAAAAAAAACAAAATCAGCAGCGCCGTACATCTTTGAACATGAAGGACAATGAGATACCTAAGAGCTATTGCCTATTTTTAAGCCATTCCAATCTAAATGGAATTTATTTGGGAAGAATTTGGAAAATAAACCTTCCCCAAACCCTACTACACTGAGGCAAATATCATTAGAAACAAACTGACTTCTTGGGACTTGAAATTACCTCCTGGAAAGAGTAAAAAGCCCTGGAATCACAAACATCAATATCAATGAACTTTTTATCTCAAAATATTGTGGGGAAGCTCAAATTTTAATTCCTCTGTAAACTGAACAGAAAAGTATAATTTTTAGAATATCAAAAGGCCCTAGTACAGATTGTTGAGTTAGTAATTGCCATACTTGTATTTCTAAAATAAAGATGTTTTTGTATCAGAGGCCATAAAAAAGGAGGTCTGAAATGAATATGGATTTTTTTAAATTGTGGTTAAAAAACACATAACATGAGATTTACCCTCAACAAATGCTTAAGTGTATAGTACAACATTGGCAGATCCCCTGGAGGAGGGCATGGCAACCCACTCTGGTATTCTTGCTTGGAAATCCCATGGACAGAGGAGCCTGGCGGGCTACAGTCCATTGGGTCATGAAGAGTCAGACACAACTAAAGCAACTTAGCACACACAAGCATGCACAGCATTGTTAGCTATAAGCACAGTGAGGTACAGCAGACATCCAGAACTTTTTCATCTTGCATAACTAAAGTTATATGCTCATTGAACTTCCTCCCCTCCAGCAACCACCATTGACTTTCTATTTCTATGAGTCTGATTACTATAGAAGCCTCTTATAAGTGGAATCATACAGTACTTGTCCTTCTGTGACTGGCTTATTTCACTTAACATAATGTCCTCAAGGTTTATCCATTTTGCTGCATAATGACAGAAATTCTTTCTTTTAATACTATTTTTTTTTTACTCTCTTGAAACATAATACCTCTGAAGTATTTAGATTCTGCCTATAAATTTATTTCTAGTCTGAGAACTTCCCATTCAACACCTCTAAGAACTAAGCAAGTTTTTCTTCGAGGTATTAAATTTTATCGTTTTTTTGTTCAAAGTTAAAATTGCAGTCACCCCTCACTAAAGAGGTTAAGATAAACTGATACTTTTGTAAGCTTTTAAACAACAGAGAGACCAACAGAGTGTATACTTTCTTGTAGGGATTTAATGAATGCAATAATCTGTCAATGAAGAGAATAGACAAATTTTATAAAATCAGTCCTTTCATCTGATAATGAAAATATATGTGACAATTTTGGAATTTTAGAAAACAAAGTTTCCAGAAAAAAATATTTGGTAGATTAAAGAATATATTGAAAGAAAGAGACAGGAAACTTAGAATAAATAGGTAAGAATAGTATGAAGCGTACACATCACCTAACATTTCCAGATGTCATCAATTTTCTATTCATGCTTTTTCCTTACTTCCAATACCAACATCTGAATCAGTCCAGGGATTCTGAAAGAAGGGAGCAACTTGGTGACTATTGTGCTACAGTGTTATGATTCACTGTAGAATATGTTTTACTATTCTAAAATAACTGTTATCTAAATAGCTACACTTGGACTTAACCTACAATCCAGTTAATTAAATATTTATTGAAAATATTCAGTGTATAGAGCACAATATCAGGCACTGTGGAGAGAATAAAAATGATTGAAGAGACAGTTTCTATATTAATAGTTTATTGTCTAGACATACAATATATTTTTATTCTGTGGTTTGGGGATAATTAATAAATGCATCAATGGGTATAAAAATTATAATGAAATGCCTGACTTTCAGAAAATGATGTATTCTTGAAAATGTATACATAAATTAAATTTTCTATAATTAAATAACTTTTAGAAAAAAAAACAGAGACTTAATGAAAGCAATACTATATTGAAAAGTTTAATAAAGCAGAGTTACTGTTGATTTGTCTTGTGCATTTAAGCCATATTTTCACAAACTGGTCTTGCTTCAAATGCAGGCCTTGTAGTTGGGAAAAGCAAAGAGTGGGAAAAACTGACCCCTAGCTGTGAGTATGACTGACCCTCCTGTTCTATAAGAAGCCAGGAAGAAGCTGAAATACTAGGTGAGTCTTCCCCACCTGTGAAACTAGGAATGTGCAATACTTACAGCCTACCTGCTTTTAAATCACTAGCCTCAAGGAATAGACAACAACTTCACCATTCTAGACTTATGGGATTACCATCTTGTGAAAGTGAAAGTCGCTGTTGTGTTTGACTCTTTGTGACCCCATGGACTGTAGCCCACCAGGCTCCTCCAGGCAAGAATATTGCAGTCGGTTGCCATTCCCTTCTCCAGGGGATATTCCTGACCCAGGGATTGAACCTGGGCCTCCTGCATTGCAAGCAGATTCGCTACCATCTGAGCCACCAGGAAAGCCCTCATGTAGAGAACAACAACAAATGTGCCTTGGCTCTAATGAGTCAACAATGGAAAACAGCAAATTCAAAACCATAGCACCAGAGAGATAAATATCACTCAGATCAAGCAGAACACATGCCCATCAAAAGAAAACCACTGGTTAATTTGTCAACTAAACAATTGAGCAGATACATTGAAGGAGAGGATAATATCTATTGAGACCCTAATTAGGAAACTAGAAAATCAAAAGAACAAATACCTAAAGCTCAAAGCCAATATGTAAAGAGAAAGAAATTATGGGGGAAAAAAGTAAGAGCCTCCAGAGGTAGAGACAAGGAGACTTAATATACAAATAATAAGCATTCCAGAAGGATATCAGGAATAGATGGAGGTGTGGCAACAATCAAGCAAATAATACATACAGGAAAATTTCCCTAAGCTGGAGAAATATCTAAGCTCAAAGACAAAAAGGGCTTATCAATTCTAGTCAGAACTGATAATAGAAGACACACATATAAAATTACTGAACATTGAATATAAAGAGAATACTCTAACAAGTTTCCATTCATTCAAGAAATATATATTAAACACTCACTGTGTCAGTCACTGTTACACACATCGGGGAACAGTTCTTCCTTCATAGAGCTGATATAGTCAAATCCACTCTCTTCCTCTTTCTTTGTCACACCCTTAGGGAATAGCCCTCAGACTGGACATACACAGTTCCATCAACTTCCTACAGTTACCCATAGAGCTGAATGTAGCCGTAGAAAAAAATAAGACCATGTTGACAAGTTTCACTTGAAATTCATGACCACTACCCTTGAGTGGGTCCCTAATACTTCCCAATAATCCTAGCACATTCTTTTCCAATTTAGTTTACATCTCTCCCAGATGATTATTTCATGCATCCAATTTTTGCAAACTTCCACCCCCTTCCATCTTTCTTCACTCTCAGTTATCACCTTCTTCCTCATTAATTAAGAAAGTTGATCTTTTTAATATGATGTTGGATTCTGTTTGCTAGAATTTTATTAAGGATTTTTGCATCTATGTTCATCAGTGATATTGGCCTGTAGTTTTCTTTTTTTGTGGCATCTTTGTCTGGTTTTGGAATTAGGGTGATGGTGGCCTCATAGAATATGTTTGGAAGTTTACCATCTTCTGCAATTTTCTGGAAGAGTTTGAGTAGGATAGGTGTTAGCTCTTCTCTAAATTTTTGGTAGAATTCGGCTGTGAAGCCGTCTGGACCTAGGCTTTTGTTTGCTGGAAGATTTCTGATTACAGTTTTGATTTCCGTGCTTGTGATGGTTCTGTTAAGATCTTCCATTTCTTCCTGGTTCAGTTTTGGACAGTTATACTTTTCTAAGAATTTGTCCGTTTCTTCCAAGTTGTCCATTTTATTGGCATATAGCTGTTGGTAGTAGTCTCTTATGATCCTTTGTATTTCTGTGTAGTCTGTTGTGATCTCTCCATTTTCACTTCTAATTTTGTTGATCTGATTCTTCTCCTTTTGTTTTGTGATGAGTCTGGCTAATGGTTTGTCAATTTTGTTTATCTTCTCGAAAAACCAGCTTTTAGTTTTGTTGATTTTTTCTATGGTCTCTTTAGTTTCTTTTGCATTTATTTCTGCCCTAATTTTTAAGATTTCTTTCCTTCTACTAACCCTGGGGTTCTTCATTTCTTCCTTCTCTAGTTGATTTAGGTGTAGAGTTAGGTTATTTATTAGATTTTTTTTATTGTTTCTTGAGGTACGCCTGTATTGCTATGAACCTTCCCCTTAGCATTACTTTTACAGTGTTCCATAGGTTTTGGGTTGTTGTGTTTTCATTTTCATTCATTTCTATGCATATTTTGATTTGTTTTCTGATTTCTTCTGTAATTTGTTGGTTATTCAGAAACGTGTTGTTTAGCCTCCATATGTTGAATTTTTAATAGTTTTTTTCCTGTAATTGAGGTCTAATCTTACTGCATTGTGGTCAGAGAAGATGACTGGGATGATTTCAATTTTTTTGAGTTTACCAAGGCTAGATTTATGGCACAGGATGTGATCTATCCTGGAGAAAGTTCCGTGTGCACTTGAGAAAAAGGTGAAATTGATTGTTTTGGGGTGGAATGTCCTGTAAATATCAATTAAATTTAACTTGTCTATTGTATCATTTAAAGTTTGTGTTTGTTTCCTTGTTAATCTTCTGTTTAGCTGATCTATCCATATGTGTGAGTGGAGTATTAAAGTCTCCCACTATTATTGTGTTATTGTTAATTTCCCCTTTCATACTTGTTAGCATTTGCCTTACATATTGTGGTGCTCCTATGTTGGGTGCATATATATTTATAATTGTTATATCTTCTTCTTGGATTGATCTTTGATCATTATGTAGTGTCCTTCTTTGTCTCTTTTCAGAGGCTTTATTTTAAAGTCTATTTTATCTGAAATGAGTATTGAGACTCCTGCTTTCTTTTGGTCTCCGTTTGCATGAAATATCTTTTTCCAGCCCTTCACTTTCAGTCTGTATGTGTCCCTTGTTTTGAGGTGGGTCTCTTGTAGACAGCATATATAGGGGTCTTGTTTTTGTATCCATTCAGCCAGTCTTTGTCTTTTGGTTGGGGCATTCAACCCATTTACATTTAAGGTAATTATTGATAAGTATGGTCCTGTTGCCATTTACTTTGTTGTTTTGAGTTCGTGTTTAAACATCCTTTCTGTGTTTCCTGTTTAGAGAAGATCCTTTAGCATTTGTTGGAGAGCTGGTTTGGTGGTGCTGAATTCCCTCAGCTTTTGCTTGTCTATAAAGCTTTTGAATTTTCCTTCATATCTGAATGAGATCCTTGCTGGGTACAGTAATCTGGGTTGTAGATTATTCTCTTTCATTACTTTAAGTATGTCCTGCCATTCGCTTCTAGCCTGAAGAGTTTCTATTGAAAGATCAGCTGTTATCCTTATGGGGATCCCCTTGTGTGTTATTTGTTGTTTTTCCCTTGCTGCTTTTAATATTTGTTCTTTGTGTTTGATCTTTGTTAATTTGATTAATATGTGTCTTGGGGTGTTTCGCCTTGGGTTTATCCTGTTTGGGACTCTCTGGGTTTCTTGGACTTCTGTGACTATTTCCTTCCTCATTTTAGGGAAATTTTCAACTATTATCTCCTCGAGTATTTTTTCATGGCCTTTCCTCTTATCTTCTTCTTCTGGGACTCCTATGATTCGAATGTTGGGGTGTTTCATATTGTCCCAGAGGTCCCTGAGGTTTTCCTCATTTCTTTTGATTCTTTTCTCTTTTTTCCTCTCGGCTTCGTTTATTTCCACCATTCTATCTTCTACCTCACTTATCCTATCTTCTGCCTCTGTTATTCTACTGTTGGTTCCCTCCAGCGTGTCTTTTATCTCCTTTATTTCATTATTCATTATATATTGACTCCTTTTTATTTCTTCTAGGTCCTTGATAAACATTTCTTGCATCTTCTCGATCCTTGTCTCCAGGCTATTTATCTGTAACTCCATTTTATTTTCAATATTTTGGATCATTTTTACTATCATTATTCTAAATTCTTTTTCAGATAGATTCCCTATCTCCTCCTCTTTTGTTTGGTTTGTTGGGCATTTATCATTTTCCTTTACTTGCTGAATATTTCTCTGCCTTTTCATCTTGTTTATATTGCTGTGTTTGGGGTGGCCTTTCTGTATTCTGGTAGATTGAAGTTCCTCTTTATTGTGGAGGTTCCTCACTGTGGGTGGGGTTGGACGGGTGGCTTGTCAAGGTTTCCTGGTTGGGGGAGCTTGTGTCGGTGTTCTGGCAGGTGGAGCTGGATTTCTTCTCTCTAGAGCGCAATGGAGTGTCCAGTATTGAGTTTTGAGATGTCTGTGGGTTTGATGTGCCTCTGAGAAGCCTGTATATTGATGCTCAGGGCTATGTTCCTGTGTTGCTGGAGAATTTGCGTGGTATGTCTTGCTCTGGAACTTATTGGCTCTTGGCTGGAGCTTGGTTTCAGTGTATTTATGGAGCATTTTGGACAAAATAGAAAGCCCAGAGATAAATCCACGCACCTATGGACACCTTATCTTCGACAAAGGAGGCAAGAATATACAATGGAGAACAGACAATCTCTTTAACAAGTGGTGCTGGGAAAACTGGTCAACCACTTGTAAAAGAATGAAACTAGAACACTTTCTAACACCATACACAAACATAAACTCAAAATGGATTAAAGATCTAAATGTAAGACCAGAAACTATAAAACTCCTAGAGGAAAACATAGGCAAAACACTCTCTGACATAAATCACAGCAGGATCCTCCATGACCCACCTCCCAGAATATTGGAAATAAAAGCAAAAATAAACAAATGAGACCTAATTAAAAGTAAAAGCTTTTGCACAACAAAGGAAACTATAAGCAAGGTGAAAAGACAGCCTTCAGAACGGGAGAAAATAATAGAAAACGAAGCAACAGACAAACAATTAATCTCAAAAATATACAAGCAACTCCTGCAGCTGAATTCCAGAAAAATAAATGACCCAATCAAAAAATGGGCCAAAGAACTAAACAGACATTTCTCCAAAGAAGACATACAGATGGCTACCAAACACATGAAAAGATGCTCAACATCACTCATTATTAGAGATATGGAAATCAAAACTACAATGAGGTACCATTTCACACCAGTCAGAATGGCTGCTATCCAAAAGTCTACAAGCAATAAATGCTGGAGAGGATGTGGAGAAAAGGGAACCCTCCTACACTGTTGGTGGGAATGCAAACTAGTACAGCCACTATGGAGAACAGTGTGGAGATTCCTTAAAAAACTGGGAATAGAACTGCCATATGACCCAGCAATCCCACTGCTGTGCATACACACCAAGGAAACCAGAATTGAAAGAGACGCATGTACCCCAATGTTCATCGCAGCACTGTTTACAATAGCCAGGACATGGAAGCAACCTAGATGTCCATCAACAGACGAATGGATAAGGAAGCTGTGGTACATATACACAATGGAATATTACTTAGCCATTAAAAAGAACACGTTTGAATTGGTTCTATTGAGATGGATGAAACTGGAGCCCACTATACAGAGTGAAGTAAGCCAGAAAGAAAAACACCAATACAGTATACTAATGCATATATATGGAATTTGAAAGATGGTATTGGTAACCCTATATGCGAGATAGAATAAGAGACACAGATGCATAGAACAGTCTTATGGACTCTGAGGGAGGTGAGGGCGGGACGTTCTGAGAGAATAGCATTGAAACATGTATATTATCATATGTGAAACAGAACACCATTCCAGGTTCAATGCATGAGAGAAATGCTCGGGGCTGGGGCAGTGGGATGACCCAGAGGGATGGGATGGGGAGGGAGGTGGGAGGGGGGTTCAGGATGGGGAATACATGTAAACCCATGGCTGATTCATGTCAGTGTATGGCAAAAACCACTACAATATTGTAAAGTAATTATCCCCCAACTAAAATAAATAAATTTACTGAAAAAAAAAAAAAGAGAAAGGACTGATGTTGAAGCTGAACCTCCAATATTTTGGCCACCTGATATGAAGAGCTGACTCATTTGAGAACTCTGCTGCTGGGAAAGATTGAAGGCTGGAGAAGGGGACGACAGAGGATGAGATGGTTGGATGGCATCACCAACTCAATGAACATGAGTTTGGTAAATTCCGGGAGTTGGTGAAGGACAGGGAGGCCTGGCCTGCTGCAGTCCATGGGGTTGCAAATAGTCAGACATGACTGAGCAACTGGACTGAACTGAATTGAGTCACATATATAGCTATATTTTAAAATCAAAGCACTATTATTTTCATTCAAAAAGACTTTTTTCCCAAGAAAATATTGCTACAATTTATGTCAAAGAGCACTCTGTCTATGTTGTCTTCTCTAATTTTATATTTTATGCCTTACATTTAGGTCTTTAAACTACTTTGAATTTATTTTTCTATATTGTGTGACAGAATGCTCTAATGTCATTGATTTACATGTGCCTGTTCAGCTTTCCCAGCACCACTTGTTGAACAGATTGTCTTTTCTCCATTTAAAAAAAAAAGAAAGTTAAAGCAATCAGAAGATAGTTTTCACAGGTTCCTGATATTGTTCTGTGAGAAATTACCTTGATGCAGTGGTTTCTACTGAGCACACTACTAGGAAAATTCTCCAAGAGATGACAGGACAGAAAAACTCAATGGAAAAAATTGATATTTTAATCATATGATCTATTAAATCAATTTAAAACAAAACAAGCACAGGATAAGAAATCTGGTATGTCAGCAAACAGGATAAGATGCAAGTGATTGGCTATATAACCATCCTTCAAAAATGCCTCTATTCTTGCATACAGGGTTATCTTTACTGATTTACTAAATTCAGGTGGCAGTGGGGTTCTGGAAGGGGAACACATGTACACCTATGGTGGATTCATGTCAATGTATGGCAAAACCAATACAATATTGTAAAGTTAAAAAATAGATAAATAAACTAATTTTAAAAAAATGCCTCTATTCTCAAGATATGCAAAAACATGAGAGAATCATAGAGAATTATCTCCCCTAAAACAATTTTGTGAGTTTTATCCTATTTGGGGCTTCCCTGGTGGCTCAGATGTTAAAGAATCTGCCTGCAATGCGAGAGACTCGGGTTCGATCCCTGGGTCTGGAAGATTCCCTGGAGAAGGGAATGGCAACCCACTCCAGTATTCTTGCCTGGAGAATCCCATGGACAGAGGGGCCAGGTGGATTACAGTCCATGGGGTTGCAAAGAGTTGGACTCCGAGCGTTAACACTTTCACATTCATTGATTTTGTTTGTTCTTCTCATCCTCTGTACAGAACTGAATAGTCTCAGCTAATGCATCAAAACACATATTATACCACGTACATCTACATCCCACATCTGTGTCTCTATATTCTCCCTTTACTGCATAAGCAGAGATGAACTATTCATACTCAGTTAAGGCTAGCAGCCCCCTCCTCAATACTCTTTTACTGACTCAAGGGCTTTATTCCTTTCCTGCATCGTAAATTATTTCCTGCACCTCTGGATTACCACTATCAAAATAACAAAACTACTATATTTCTTCAATTACGAAAAAAAACTGTATTAACTTCACATTTTATTTCAGATCATCCTTACATCAAAATTCCTCGTAGAGCTAGCTATACATGCTTGCTCAGTTGCTTCAGCCATGTAGGACTCTTTGCAAACCCATGGACTGCAGCCCATCAGGTTCCTCTGTCCATAGGATTTTCCTGGCAAGAATAATGAAGTGGGTTGCCATGTCCTCCTCCGGGGAATCTTCCCAATCCAGGGATCCAATCTGTATTTATCTCCGATTTATCCCTTCCATTCTTTCTTTTTGTGTTGCATATTCTTGATGTAGAGATCCCTTCATCATTATGAAATATCTCTCTTTGTCTCTACTAATTTAACTTGTCTTAAAGTCTGTTGTTAATACAGCTATTCTATCCAACAATGGAAATTGTTTTCAGAGTAATTCTTTTTAAATTTTATGTTTCTTTGATTCTAGAGTGTGTCCCTTGAAACAATATATCATTGAATATTGCTTTTCTTTATACCCAACCAGAGAATCTCTCCCTTGATTGCTGTGTTTAGCTAATTTACATTTAATATAATGATTGATAAGGTATAATTTACATCTACCATTTTGCCATTTGCTTTCTATGTGTTTCATGCTTTTTTTTTGTTTTTCCTGTATTTCTTTTTTATTGCTTTCATGGGCAAGTTTTTCTGTGAAGGGGCAAATAGTAAATGTTTTAGGCTTTAGAATCATATGAAACTACCCAACTCTACCATTTTAATATGAAAATTGCCATAGATAACATGCAAATGAATAAGCATGGCTGTATCCTAATAAATCTCTATTTATATATCCAGCCCATAGGCCATAGCTTGCCAACCCTTACATGAAATATTTTTTACTGTGCCATTTCAGGTCCTCTGTAATATGTATTTTTAAAAATATATATTTAAAAGAATTTAAAAAAATAGTGTTGCTGTAAGGATTACAACATACACATTTAATTTATCACAATCTACTTTAGGTAGATTTAACTTTAGGTTAATATTGACATAATTTTGGTAAAATAAAGCCACTTTGCTCCCATATAGCTCTGAATCTTTTCCTTCATTTCTGTAAATGCAGGTTACCATCAGGTGTCATTTTTTTTTATTATACAGGACTCCCCTCAGTATTTCTTATAAGGTAGATATTTTAGTAATAATTCTCTCAATTTATATTATAATCTAGAAAGTCTTTATTTCATTTTCAAGTTTGCAGAATAATTTCTGAGTGTAGAACAGTTGTTTGACAGTTTTAATATTTCTTTCAGGTCTTTGAATATGTCATTTACTGCCTCTGGCTTTCCTTGTTTCTGATGAGAAGTCTGCTGTTATTCAATTTGTTGTTTCCCTATACATAATAAGTCATTTTGCTCTTACTGCTTTCAAGGTTTTCTGTCTTTCAGCATTTTGACTGTGATCTGTAGGTGTGGTTCTTTTTGTGTTTATATTAATTGAGGTTCATTGGATCTATAAGTTACACTGCATTATTTTCTTCTTGGTAATCATGTGGGTAATTTTTGGCTATCATTTTATTAAATATTTTTTCTAGTCTTTTTTCTCTTATCTCTCCTTCTAGGACTCCTATTATACACGATATGAGATATGTTGTCCCTCAGGTCTCTGAATTCTTTCATGTTTTTCCAATATTTTTCAAATTTCTTTTTTCATTGTGGTTGCTTCATATTGAATTCTAAAATATAGACTTAATTATTTTTCATAGTTTCTAACTCTCTATTGAGATTTATACATTGAACTATTTTTTCTCAAAATTTTCATTAAACTTTTGGACATTTTAAAAGATGTATTTTATTGCATTGCTGGAGGATTCTTTACCAACTGAGCTATCAGGGAGCCCCAGTAACCACATGGCTAAATCCAATTTTCAGTCTTTCTTGACCCATAAGCAGCCTTTGACATAACTAGCCACTTTCCCCTTCTTGAAACACATTACTTGATCTCCTGAACAACAGTCTTCCCTTTGAAAATTCACTTGCATTACTGGTTGTTCCTCATCAGCTTTCTTGACTTATTTTTTTCTAATCTGCATGACTTTTAAATACTAAGTGCCAAGAGGGCTTAGTTTCAGATTGCTTATCTTTTTGACTCACCCTCACTGCCTGGGTGGTCTCATCTTGTCTCATGGCTTGAATAGAGCCTAGATATTGAAGATCTCCAATTCTGTAAGCTTTCGTAAAAAGTAGAATCTAAATTTAAAAGCATCAAGTACAGTAAAAATCTGATTAATATAAAGGTGAAACTTACAAAAAAGATGTATCAGTCATGCAATTCTTTGTAGTGAAAAAGACAAATTTATTAAGCAAAACTTGCTATAAATTCAATAAGAAATTTTTTTGAAATATGACTATAGCATGAGACAACAATATATCTCTTTCAGAGGTACACATATTAGTAGGTCAAACATAAGTTAATGCTATATCATAATATTATAATGTCTTTCACTATATACAACATATTAATATAGAAAAACTTCATCTTCCTCAAATAGAGAGCTTTTTTCCACATGTCCTTTGAATACGTTTTAAATTCATGTATTTGCCCCACAATACATAATGTAAGACCTTCACAAGATACCACATGCAAGCCACATTTTCTGTCATAATCCAACAAACTGGTACAAATTTTAAAGCAAATTATAAAATGATGGCAAAAAGGAAAAACAAAAAATCTTAAATACATAAAAACTAGAAAAAACATCTCTAGGTGATGTTTGGCTCATAGAGGCCATCAAAATTGAAATGAAACCCTTCTGGAATAAACTAAAAAGGAAAACATTTCTGTTAAAACCTATGGGATACAGAGATTTCTGTACTTAAAAGAAAATAAACAGATGTAATGCCTTTACATTAAGAGAGAAATATGAAAATATGTGACTTTATTTCTCACTAAAAACATTTGAGAGAACTACAAGATCAAGCTTGTAGGAAGTAGGAATTAATAGACAAAGCTAAATTCAGTAAGTTGGAAAGCAAAAATATATAAATAAATACAAAATCTTTTCTAGAAAAGATCAGTGAAATAGTTAACTATTTCATACAAATGTTTAGAAAAGAACGAGAGCAAATATACAATATTAGAATTATACATGAAACACAACTAAAGATACAGAAGAGATTAACATGTTACAATTCTCCTGTGAAGAGAATTCAACAGACAATTCCAAGTCAAAAAATTTTGAAGCCTAGAGGAAAAATTGATGATTTTCTAACAAAATATAATTCTAAATATTATTCAAAAAGAACTGAAAACCTTAACTAGACTAATTATGATAAAGAGATTGAAAATGTGGTCCAAGAACTATCATTGTTACAGCAGACTGATTCAAAGTTGAACTTGTCAAATCTGTAATGAACAGATCATTTCAATGCTATTTAAAGTATTTCCAGAAGAAAAAAAAATGAAATTTTCAATTCATTTTATGAAGAGAGCATAAGTTTATTTATAAGACTGTGAAAAGGGTATTAAAATAAACCTTATAAGCTAATATGAATATAGATGAAAACACTCTAAATAGCATATTAGAAAATGCAGTCCAAGTAATTAGCCCCCAACTAAAATAAATAAAAAAATAAAATTAAAAAAAAAAAAAAAGAAAATGCAGTCCATCAAACTGTCAAATTATAATACCCTGTAGTGAATTATATAATGCAATGTAGTTGTACATTACTAAAGCGACATAGCACGGGTACACACAGCCAATTAATGTATGTTCCACAAATGCAAAGTGAAAATCTATCTGCATAATCCATTTAATTAATAAATTAAAGGAGGGAAGTTATAGTATTATATCATGCATGCTTGCAGTCATGTCCAACTCTTTGCGACACTATGGACTGTAGCCCACCAGGTTCCTCTGTCCATGAGATTCTCCAGACAAGAATATTGGAATGGATTGCCATATCTTCCTCCAGGAGATCCTTCCGACCCAGGGATCGAACCTACGTCTCCTGTGTCTCTTGCATTGGCAGGCAGATCCTTTACCACTGAATCACCAGGTAAGCCTGAATGTTACATACAAGAATGTGTGTGTGTGTGTGTGTGTGTAACAGCATTGTTCATAATGGCAAAAAATGAAAAATAAGTGACTGTCTTTCAGTCAGTACACTACTGGACAAATCATGCTACAGCTTCAAAATGGAATCTTCTGCAGATATCAAAAAAGAATTCTTCAGTTGTTTACCAGCTTTCTTTGAGGAATTTCCATAAGCTATATTTGAATAAGAAATATAAATGTAAAAAATATCTGGGAATAGGACCAAAGAATCTGCATTTTACAATTGCTCAACAAAGTGTAAGAATTTTTCATAACTTTTGTGCATGAAAAACTTCTCCACATGGTGAAATAAGAATTGATCAAGCTTTTCACATAAAGAGTTGTTCTGCATTTTTTAGCCTAAAAAAATGCATTCTTAATTTGATGCGGTTTGTCTTTTAGAAATCCAGACCAACATTCCTTTGATGGCCATTCAGCCTTTAACAGCTCCATATATCTCCTTTTAGAATAACCATATACCAAAAGGTCAGGTGGCACGTTTCCAGGGAAGCATGTTCGGACACAATATTGAGTGGAATATTCTTGTGTATGAGCTTATTTGAATCCTTTTTTAATGTCAAGTTAGACTGTATACACAATTGGCTTTCCAGTGCTGCTATTCTTGATAATTCTTAGATTTCTTTCTGCAGGTCATATGCGGATTTTAAATAAATGCTCGCCATCTGCACACTGCCACACACAAAATACACTCACACAGCATTCAGTATAGCATTGAGCCATAGGAATATTTTAAGAGCCTACCTATGTAATTCATTGCTTCAATAAATTTTTACTTATCACTGGTTTTATACAAATATTATAATAGTTTCTCTAAGTATGTAATGATGAAAAAATAAACATGGTTCCTGGCCTCCTGAATCTTAAACATTAGTGGAAAAGACAGGTATGTAAATATATCCCATAATGCTTTGATTCTTTGACATACTGTTTATTTCACGCCTCTGAAATCTAGATGTATGTTATACTTGCTGGAGTTTATACCTTAACTGGCAGCATTCTTTGTTTTTAGTGATCCATGAAATAATGGTGTATCTTCCAGTTAATTGCATCTGAAATTCAGTGAAAGAAGACATGTATTCAAAGTGAGTTATGTATTATGAATTTTTTTAGAAAAACTGAGAAAAATGAGAGATGATGGACCTACAGAGGAAGGATCAGGCAATGTTTTATTTTATAATTTTTTTTGCTAGAATTGACCTTCACCGACTTCTGCTACACTCTTACAAATGTTTTCTTATCCTCAGAACTTTTATTCCAATCCAATAAAAACACTAAGAGCATATAGTGATGCTCTTGATGATTGGTTGATGATTGGTTTCAAATATTACCTTAAAGGATATCAGCTATGATATATCCTGAACTATAGTAGCAGAGGTGGCTACGCAAATAAATGAAACAATTTGTGAAGTACTTTTGTCTTAGAGTCAACAGAACTGACAGAGAATGAGAGATGAGGGGTTCTGATATGGGTTGATGGTCATTAAACCACTGGGACATATAAAAACAATTATTGAAGAAGATTTATTAGAATAACAGAAGCTAATTTTTTCAGAATAATTTTAAGTGGCATGATTGTTAAAATTATTTTCTCTAAGAACAGAAACTAAGACATTTAACTCAATAAACTCGCATATTACATAGAAAAATGCTGTAAACAAGGTAAGTATGTTTTAGCTATATTACACAAAAGGAAGCAAAAGTGGGCAACGTGCCTGAACAATCCATAATTTGGATCATCTATTTAATCTACAAGATTAATTAGTTCTACTGATGGTAATTAGAAAGAATTATTTATTTAATATGGTTTTTAAACCAAGAAATCTCAAACCCAGTGAGAAGAATTATGTTTCTTCAGCCTCAAACAATGCAAGATATTATTTTAAATATCTAAAGACAGCAATGCATTTCATTGCTGAAGAAACAGAATTACTAAAGTGTGTTTATAATAAGACCATATAATCATTTTGAAAGAACTATTGTCTATCAGGGATTGTATTATCACTGTGTTGATATAGTATCTAATGTTTTGGAACCAGTAATAAACAATCCTTTCTAGTTATATAATGAGTGTTTTTTCAAGAATTTCTATCTCATTTATTATTTCTATGATATTGGGAAATGGCTAAGATTTTATTCCTAATTTTATAGATGCCAAAAGCATCATTGGTACATAAAAAGAAACTCACATGAGCTAACGTGTATGTTGTCTTTGGGGATGTTGCATGATCACCTGATGAGGATGCTGTAGAGAAGATTTAAACACTGTGCCAGTGATTAACTTATATCATATAAATTCCTTTTACAATTCTGAGATTCTATGAAAGTCAATAGCAGAAATGTAGCTTTCCACTGGACTTGAATTTTGTCTATGCACCTTTGACTAGAGTTAAGAACTTGGGGACCAAAATCACACTGTGCTGTGCTGTGCTTAGTCACTCAATCGTGTCTGACTCTTTACAATTACATGGACTGTAACCCACCAAGCTCCTCTATCCATTCCAGGGGATCTTCCCAACCCAGGGATCAAACCCAGGTCTCCCACATTGCAGGCAGATTCTTTACCATCTAACCCACCAGGGAAGTCAACTACATGGGTTCAAATTCCTGACTCCACCGGTTCATTACCTTACAACTTCAGATAATTTGCTTCACTTAGTTGTTTCAAAGTTTCACAAAACAGGGATTAATACAAAGAGTTGTTGTGTGCATCAAATTATATATATAAGGTATCTAGCATAGAGTTGGATACATAGTAGATACAAAATAAAATCAATTGGTTTATTACTATTATTCACCAGGTGATACAAAAAATGGTGCATGTGTGCTCAGTTGTGTCCAGCTCTTTGCAACCCCATGGACTGTAGCCCACCAGGTTCCTCTGTCCATGGGATTTTCCAGGCAAGAATACTGGAGTGGGTTTCCATTTCCTTCTCAAGGCAATCTCCCCCAACCCAGATATCAAACCTGTGTCTCCTGTATTGACAGTTGGATTCTTTACCACTGCCTGGAAAGCCCAATACAAGAAATAGGAAATATTTAACTTACATATCGATGGGGCAACAAAGCACCAAGTCACTATCAGATGTAGATGGACTTGTATTCCAGATCAAGTTGAGCATCAGTTCTTTCATATGTAAAATAGGAGAAAAACATTTTTGTTTTCCTCAAGTGTGGTTTTGTTTTGTATGGTTTGAATGAAGTAAGGTATGATGAAACAGATGACGTATTTATTTTTATTTTACATAATGAAATCAAACACTGGTTATTTGGATACACTTGAAACATTTTTCTCCTTTCATCACACTGCTCGTCTCTGATGAGACACATATCCTTAGTTTTAAATTCACATGAAACTATCATCTTTGCATTGTTAGTCATCAAAATAAAAACTCTTGAAAATATGCTAGTTAAGGTTACAACAGACTAGCTCTGAGCAATATTGTGCTTTTGACTGCAAGAAAAAACAAATGTGAAATCACAAATTGCATGGTCAATTTCTACCCCAAGCTTCCTTCTAGTGTTTGCTATATGACAGACACTCAATTGGAGGACCTTGACCACATAAATGATACATTCTAAATTATGAACATCTTAGCCTTACCTGTCTATTCAACAGACTGCTTCTTTAAATACAGAGGAAAACAGGGTTGATTAAGCTACAGTATTTATAACTAAAGACCTGATTCACTCTACCATAGTCTGACTTGGGCAGAATGATAAACAAGAATATTATCATTTCACAGGGAAAGACATGGGGCCAGTTTTAAAAAATCTATATTATTAAGAAGCATTGAAAATAGCATGTCACTGTCCAAAACATGCACCAAATTATCAACTCCAAAACATGCACCAAATTTTAAATGCCCATTTTTAACTGATAAATCAGTGAGCATGAAATATACATTTCTTAGTTTAAGGGTATATATATATATATATATATATATATATAATATATATATTCTTTGGGGTGCTTCCCTGGTAGCTCAGCTGGTAAAGAATCTGCCTGCAATGAAGGAGATCCCAGTTCGATTCCTGAGTCAGGAAGATCCCTGAAGAAGGGATGGGCCACCCACTTCAGTATTCTTGGGCTTCCCTGGTGACTCACCTGGTAAAGAATCCACCTGCAATGAGGGAGACCTGGGTTTCAGTTCCTGGGTTAGGAAGATTCCATGGAGAAGGGCATGGGAATAACCCGTTCTAGTATTCTTGCCTGGAGAATCCCCATGGACAGAGGAACCTGGCAGGCTATAGTCCATGGGTCGCAAAGAGTCAGACATGATTGAGTGACTAAGTACAGCACAGCACAGCACATTCTTGTGATGTGTTGTAGGTATTCCCTATGTACTGTAATCAATGAATGCAGTTACTGTATCAATTTTGAGTTTTCCTCAAGCTCAGGTAACACTAATTACGAGCAGGCAGTTTGACATCTGCATTGAGTGTATCTGTATTCATAAAACATAATTATCCTCAAAAGTTGAACAATATGTTCTTATTAATGAATGTCAACATATGATCTTTATATTATTTTAGATGTATTTTAGATGTAAATGTATTTTAGTCCATACCCAAACAAATGTATTCAGAGTTTCTTCTCTGTTTTCTGGAGCAAATCTGCCTATTGTATGCAACATGATGTCAGTGTGTTTCTTTGGACAAATTAAAGGAAACTTGAAATTTTTAGGCATAAAACCAGAAAACAAATATCATAGTAAACACAGAAAATATGTGTAAGTCAAGTCTTAAACAAACAGATGTATGTGTTTTTCTTTTTGTATAAAGATGAACATTTATAGTCTTTCTGTAAAATAACTTTTGAATTGCTGTTCCTCCTCCCTGCTGGCAAAATAGATTAGTCTAGATGATTTCTGTCCATAAAAGGTTTTGCACTTTTGACTTAGCAACTTAACTACTACCAAATTACCCTTTTGCCAATATTCTCCTTGTCAAATTTAGAGAGAAATTTGCATTTGTCATTTTGGTTTTCTCACTTTACTGTTTTCCTATTATTTGCCCTTTTCCTAACCCTTTCCTTAAGAAACAGAATACAGTAGTAGAGAGGTTTTTCCTTCCTGTGCCTACCAGCAATTTCTACCTGCAGATAATGTGAAATATGTTTTAAAATAAGGCTGATTGGTTCAAATTAGAGCAAGAAGACAAGTTAGACTCAATGTAATCGAACATCATTTCTATTAGTTGCATTTTTAAGCCTGTATTCCTAGCACATATCTGCTTTTAAAAATAGCTGCAAGGAAGAATTATCAGAATATTACAGTACAATTTAAACAAAATATATTTCACCCTGTGACGTGTTATACTTAAAAGATTCATTTGAAGCATATCTTTTGGTTTAACATCACAGGGTTAATCAGAAGCCCAACAACAGTTTGAGGCTTTTCCCTACCACAGGCACACTGCTTCCTTATTGCCACAAAATAGACTGAAGAGCCAGTAGAATCAAGCTGAGGTACAATGACAAAGACATGGCGGGCCTTAGTTTAATGGGGGAAGACCATGCTTCCCCATACTCTGTGTTTAGCTTTATTGGATATTTATTAAAGCCACAACTGAGGCAGAGCATCTCTGAGAAAGAGACATCACCATTCTTCATATTAGTGTCCACCTGTGCCTGTTACACTGTGTGTCACATAGAAGATGCTGAATAAATGATTGTAAGGAATGAATGAATGATGAGCAAATAAATTGCTAATCAACCCTAAGAGCCTTCTATATGCCCAAATGACAACTGGATGGGATGTCTGTGTCTTTTTTCTTTTCTTTCTTTCTCTCTCTCTCTTTTTTTTTTTTTTTAGCATTTACTGAGAGAATAGACAGAGGAATGATTGGTTAGAATACTATGAGATCAGGGTTCCACTCTTAGTGAATCAATTCTTTGCCTCTTCTGAGCTGACAGGGGCATAAACACTCCCTAATACAAATAATTGCAAAGATCAAAAAGGAAATTTTCATACTAGTGCTCATAAGCCATAGTCTACACAGGTGTTGAGGCAGTTAGATATGGTGGTGCCCTAAAATATACTTGCTGGATATAGAATTAAACAACTTAACTAATTAAGATGACTCTTCTCTCTCTTCTGCCTACCCAATGGCTAATCAATTTGGCAGATACTCCATAAGCTCTCTTTTGCTCATTTTATATAGACATAATCATAGACTAAACTAGCCCAGGCATGTTTGAAATGTTCACTTAGCAGATACTTTCCACATGCTTTGCTTTAAGCTACATTTTAATGAAAAGAGAACATAATTAAAGGTGCTCTCTGTTTTAACATTTATTTGTTAAACACCCAACTTAATGCACACACATGGATAATAGTTATTCAAAAATTTCTCTATTAAATGTTGGAAAATGCTATCAATGTGCTTTACGGCACATATGAAATGTTAATTCTTTTCCATTTTTCTCCTAAGATGAATTATAATCCACAGAATTGTTCACAACTTGTGTGTTTTGACAGATTAATTATATTCACCATATCTGGTAGCCTGGTGTCAGGGGTAAAAAGCCTTAGATTATAAGCAGTCCTAAAATAATTCTACTCTTCAAAGGATATGTTTTAACAAAACATGATCATGATTAAAAATGCTAAGATACTGAAAATAGTGTGGCCTACAGAAAGATGAGAGTCAGAATTGATCTCAGAAGAAGTTACATAATGAGAGGTTATAGCAGAATTTTGATTAGTGGACTATAAAAACACCAAATTTGAAATGGAAATTTATACATACTTACTGTTTGTAGTAGGGCTTCTTAGATAGTACAGTGGTAAAGAAACTGCCTGCCAGTGCAGGAGATGCAAGACACACAGGTTCGATCCCTGGGTCAGGAAGATCCCCTGAAGAAGGGAATGGCTACCCACTCAAGTATTCTTGCCTGGGGAATCCCATGGACAGAGGAGCCTGGGGGAGGGTACAGTCCATGGGATTGCAAAGAGTTGAGAGAGTCATTTCCTAGGCAGGCTGATAGGAAGTCTAGGGGTCCCCAAGGAGAGTGGGGTCTGGAATTCTCAAGGAAGAAGAAAGGACAAACTATTTTTTTTCCCTCTACATTCCTTAGGATTATATAACAATGTATTCTGCTTGAGGAGAGTCTCTGGAAAAAAACCTTCTGGCTAATCCTGATATCTTAGAGTGGGTCTGGAGGATCTTTCTATTGTCAAATGCTAATCCTGTTATCTTAAAATGTAAATTATGGGAGTAAGTCTGGTGAGGTCTTTACAACCTCCAGACATCCGTTTGATTTAGTATATCACTCCACTGCTAACTCTAGCAAGGGGGTACGCTTTCTGCCCCCTTCTGATGCCTATGTCAGAAGCTTTCTCTATCCCCTTTATACTTTAATAAAACTTTATTACACAAAACCTCTGAGCGATCAAGCCTCGTCTCTGGCCCCGGATTGAATTCTTCTCCTCTGGAGGCCAAGCGCCCTGGCGTCTCTTCGTGTTTCAACAACAACCTTTCAGAGTCAGATATGACTGAGCAACTGAGCATACACACACACACACACACACGCACACCGTCTGTAGTACTTTCTCAAATGACTGCACATTATATTGTTCAGAAAAGAAAAATAAAGCGTTCTCTGACTGTCAATAGGTATACAATTTTTTCCCTCCAATTTTCAGAAAGAAACTATTCTTATTCTCCTGGCTGCTATGCAGATGGTTTCTAGGGATCCAAGAATGCATCTTACTAAATTCATTACTCATACAGAAGGGATAGAATTAGGTCTCTCTTCAATACCCTTGTCATTGAATTACTAATTTGTCTGAATAATAAAAATTTAGGTTCGGTATTGGGATAGATGACTTTTTAAGTCTCTTCCAATCCCAATTCTAGATAAACCCATGATTCTAATATCATCTAGGTTTCTCTTGTTAAACTTGGGACTGGAGAAATGTAAAGCAAAATAAATGACTCTCACATCTCTCCCTAAAGCTCAAATTGGTCCTTAGAGATTAAAAAGAAATTCTAACACATAGAAGGACAAGCTTAAGGGGACCAAATGACACACATATTTAAATGTTTTACTTTGGTTTCAAGAAGCTTCTCTCGGGAGAAAATATTGCTCAGGAGTGTTAAGGGCACACATACTTCTAAGGAGAGCAGAGTACATCACCATTAAGGGATATTTTGAAGGTGAAAATCAGAATATTGAATAAAAGAAGATATTGATTAAGCAATTAAAAGAAAAAAATGGGATCTCAGTATGTCTTAGTAAATACTTAAGTGCTTAGAAAATCCTTTTGGGAGATTGATGAAATAAATGCCTAATAAGAATAATCTTTGGAAATGTGAACAATGCATCTTAATAGAAAAGACTTCAAACCATCACAACTTTTATCCTCCAAGAATTTGGTTAAAAGTAGCTCAAAAGGCAGGAAATTGGCATGTTAGTATTCTGTTTGAAAAAGAGATAAATTATGACGACAGAATTAAATTTTTCTATGGTTTGATAAAAATTTCAAGGGTCATTAGTGTTTTCACATTTTAGCACATTGTGATGCATATTCAATTATACGTTTCAATTTCTGTCCAGAAATAAGTAGACCTTATTCCCTGAAAGTATTACCTGAAATGGAAACCTACTATGTTATAATGTTTATGTAACATTCTCCTAAGAACTACAGTATATATAAATAATAGCCGAGTTGTATTTATGTGACTCTATCTTGAAATTCCAGAAATAAAAGAATGGCCATTATTATATTTGCTATATTTATTACTATCAAGACAGTCTCTTCAGCAAGTGGTGGGTGGGAGAGTTGGACAGTTGCATGTAAATCCATGAGGTTAGAACCCACCCTCACACAACGCACAAAAGTAAACTCAAAATGGCTTAAAGACTTAAACATAAGACATGATATCATAAAACGCCTAGAAGTGAGCATAGGCAAAGCATCCTCCGACACAAATCACACCAGTGTTTTCTTAGGTCAGTCTCTCAAAGCGATGAAATAAACACAAAACTAAACAAATGAAACTTAATCAAATTTACAGGCTTCTGCACAGCAATGGAAACTGTAAACAAGATGAAAAGACAACACTCAGAATGGGAGAAAGTAATCGCAAATGAAGCCGCTGACAATGGATGAATCTCCAAAATATATAAAATATATAAGCAGCTCAACATAAGAAAACCAAGCAACCCAAACAAAAATGGGCAGAAGACTGGCCAAAAGATGAAAAGATGTTCAACATTGCTCATTATTAGAAAAATGCAAATCAGAACTACAATGAGGTATCACCTCACACCAGTCAAAACGGCCATCATTAAAAAAATCTTCAAACAACAAAGGTTAGAGAGGATGTGGAGAAAAGAGAATACTCCTGCATTATTGGTGGGAGTGTAAACTGATACAGCCATTCTGGAGAACAGTATGGAGAAACTAGGAATAAATCTACCATATGACCCAGAGAATCCCTTGGATCTAGCAAGGAGATCAAACCAGTAAATTCTAAAGGAAATCAATCTTCAATATTCATTGGAATGACTGAAGCTGAAGCTCCAATACTTTGGCCACCTGATGTGAAGAGCCGACTCATTGGAAAAGACCCTGATGCTAGGAAAGATTGAAGGTATGAGAAGGGAGCAACAGAGAGTGAGGTGGTTGGATGGCATAATTGACTCAGTGGACGTGAATTTGAGCAGGATCTGGGAGATAGTGAAGGACAGGGAAGCCTGGAATGCTGCAGTCCATAGAATTGCAAAGAGTCAGACATGACTGCAGAGAAGGCAATGGCACCCCACTCCAGTACTCTTGCCTGGAAAATCCCATGGACGGAGGAGCCTGGTAGGCTGCAGTCCATGGGGTCGCTGAGAGTCGGACACGACTGAGCGACTTCACTTTCACTTTTCACTTTCATGCATTGGAGAAGGAAATGGCAACCCACTCCAGTATTCTTGCCTGGAGAATCCCGGGGACAGGGGAGCCTGGTGGGCTTCCATCTATGGGGTCACACAGAGTCGGACACGACTGAAGCAACTTAGCAGCAGCAGCAGCAGCAGACATGACTGAGCAACTGAACAACAACAGTGATCCAGAAATCCCACTACTGGGCAGATACCCTGAGAAAACCACAATTCTAAAAAACACATGTACTCCAGTGTTCATTGCAGCACTATATACAATGTTCTATTACACTATTATAATCTAGATAT
Organism: Okapia johnstoni; assembly: GCA_024291935.2. NCBI lineage: Eukaryota > Metazoa > Chordata > Mammalia > Artiodactyla > Giraffidae > Okapia > Okapia johnstoni. The sequence goes on along the minus strand of CM044305.1, from coordinate 69,081,045 downwards.
ATAACAGTGTAATAATACATTTATTACATTATTACACTATTACAACCTAGATGTTCATCAGCAGATGAATGGATAAAGATGTGGTACAAAAATACAATGGAATATTACTCAACCATTAAAAGGGACAGATTTGAGTCATTTGTAGTGATGTGGATGAACTTAGAGCCTGTTATACAGAGTGAAGTAAGTCAGAAAGAGGAAAGCAAAGATGTATTAATGCATATATATGGAATCTAGAAAAGATGGTGCTGATGAATCTATTTGCAGGGAAGGAGTGAAGATGCAGGTGTAGAGAATGCACTTGTGGACACAGTGGGGGAAGGAAAAGGTGGGAAAAAATGAGAAAGTAGCATTGACATATACACACTATCATGTGTAAAATAGATAGCTAGTGGGAAGCTGCTAAATAACACATGGAGCCCAGCCTGGTGCTCTGTGATGACCTAGAGGGGTGGGATGGGAGGAGGGGAGGGAGGGGAGAAGGGGAGGAGATATATATATATATATAATTATGACTGATATGCATTGTTGTACAGCAGAAACAAACATAACTTTGTAAAACAATTTTCTTCCAATTAAAAAATAAATAAAAACATAAAGATAGAGATTTGGGGAAAAAAAAGAGTTAAAAAAATAAATAAATAAAACAACCCAATCAAAAAATGGGCAGAAGACCTTAATAAACATTTCACCAAAGAAGACATACAGATGGCCAGTAGGCTCATGAAAAGATGCTCAACATCACTAATTAGTAGAGAAATGCAAATCAAAACTACAATGAGGTACCACTTCATGCTGGTCAGAATGGCCATCATTAAAAAGTCTACAAATAACAAATGCTAGAGAGGGTGCAGAGAAAAGGGAACCCTTCTACACTGTTGGTGGGAATTCGAGTTGGTGCAGCTACGATGGAAAATAGTGTGGAAATTCCTTAGAAAACTAAAGATAGAATTACCATATGATCCAGCAATCCCATTCCTGGGCATATAAGCCAGAAAATTTTATTTGAAAAGATACATGCACCCCTATGTTCATAGCAGCACTATTCACAATAGCCAAGACATGTAAACAACCTAAATGTCTGCTGACAGATGAATGGATAAAGATGTGGTACATATATACAATGGAATACTACTCAACCATAAAATAAAGTGAAATAATGTCATTTGTAGGAATATGAATGCAACTAGAGATTATCATACTAAATGAGGTAAGTCAGAAAGAGAAAGACAAATACCATATGACATCACTTACATGTGGAATCTAAAATGTGGCACAGATGAATCTATCTACAAAACAGAAATAGACTCACAGACATAGAAAACATACTGATAGTTGCCAAGGGGTTGGGGTGGGGTGAGGGGAGGGAAGGACTGGAAATTTGGATTAGCAGATGTAACATCATATATAGAATGGATAAACACCAAGGTCCTACTGTATAGCAGAGTGAACTATATTCAATATCCTGTGATAAGCCATAATGGAAAAGAATATAAAAAAGAATGTCTATATGTGGATAAGGGCTTCCCCTATAGCTCAGATGGTAAAGAAACTGCCTGCAATGCAGGACACACGGGTTCAATTCCTTGTTCAGGAAGATCCCCTGGACCAGGAAATGGCAACCCACTCCAGTATTCTCACCTGGAGAATTCCATGGATAGAGGAGCCTGGCGTGCTACAGTCCATGGGTTCATAAAGAGTCAGACACACACACACACACACACACACACACACACACACACACGCACACCTATATAACTGAATCATTTTGTTTTACAGCAGAAATTTGCATAACATCGTAAATCAAGTACACTTCAGTAAAAAAAAGAATTGTCTTTATCATCTTCATTCTCTTCATAGTAACTCATGACTTGGATGAGAAGCCTCATGATTTCACTCCATAATATAGGCAAGTGTGACAAAGGATAAGTGTAGAACCCAACCAATGGCAGGGCACAAGTGCTGGAGGAACACTCCCAGCAATAGAGGTGGATTTTGAAAGTGCATCCAGCTGACTAGGGGACTATCCAAGAAGCACAAAAACTCAATCCCAGTTGAAGAAATATTTGACAACCAAAAGAGAAAAGCAGGATCCAAATAGCTAGCCAGAAGACTAAATCAGAGACATTGTAGACAACAGCTCTCAGAATTCTAGGCATAAGAGGAAATACCATCCAAGAAAACTCTGTGACAAACTAGTTTAGTAGGCAGGATAAGATGTTGAAATCTATTGACACAAGTAGGGAGCAAATGTCCCTAGGACTGGTCTAATGCTGAGAGAGAGGGAGAGCTGAAACTCAGAGCCAATAGAGAGAATCTCTGGGCACCTCCAGTTCTGGGTCTGATTAATATTAAAGGAAATGGGGGGAGAAATAAAGGATTCATTAAAGTATTAATATCAGCATTTTCTGTACAATCCTCCTAGTGAATATGTGCAAGAGTTCCTCTAAAATCTACTACTAATTTGGAGTTGCTGGCCATAAGGTATAGAAATGTTTGATTTTGCAAGTTAATGCCCCATTGTTTTCCAAAGTGTATGTCAAATTTACTCTTCCTTCAGCAGATTCTAAGTGTTTGCATTGATCTTTGTCCTTGTCAACATTTGGTACTGATAAGTGTAATTTTCTCAGATGTGTAAAATGTTATTTCATGATATTCTCAGTTTGTATTTCTCTGATTAGTAATGGGATGAACATCTTTTCATGCTTTTATTCTCCACATTTGTTTCATCTTTTGAAAAATTCCTATAGTAACTCTTGCACATGTTAGCTATTAGGTTGTGGTATTTACTTATGGACTTGTAGAATTTTATGAAGGTGAAAGAGGAGAGTGAAAAAGTTGGCTTAAAGCTCAATGTTCAGAAAACTAAGATCATGGCATCTGGTCCCATCACTTCATGGGAAATAGATGGGGAAACAGTGTCAGACTTTATTTTTTTGGGCTCCAGAATCACTTCTGATGGTGATTGCAGCCATGAAATTAAAAGACGCTTACTCCTTGAAAGGAAGGTTATGGCCAACCTAGATAGCATATTTAAAAGCAGAGATATTACTTTGCCAACAAAAGTCCGTCTAGTCAAGGCTATGGTTTTTCCAGTGGTCATGTATGGATGTGAGAGTTGGACGGTGAAGAAGGCTGAGCGCCGAAGAATTGATGCTTTTGAACTGTGGTGTTGGAGAAGACTCTTGAGAGTCCCTTGGACTGCAAGGAGATCCAATCAATCCATCCTAAAAGAGATCAATCCTGGGTGTTCATTGGAAGGACTGATGTCGAAGCTGAAACTCCAATACTTTGGCCACCTCATGCGAAGGGTTGACTCATTGGAAAAGACCCTAATGCTGGGTAGGATTGGGGGCGGGAGGAGAAGGGGACGACAGAGGATGAGATGGTTGGATGGCATCACCGACTCGATGGACATGGGTTTGGGTAGACTCCGGGAGTTGGTGATGGACAGAGAGGCCTGGCGTGCTGCAATTCATGGGGTCACAAAGAGTCGGATATGACTGAGCGACTGAACTGAACTGAACTGAACTGTAGAATTTTATAAAAATTATATTCTACACACTAATCATTTTGCAATTGTATGTAGTATAAATATATTCAATTTCAAGCTCACCATTTTGCTCTTCATAATGAACAGACGTTCTCAATCTTAGTGTAGTCTAATATATCGATTTTATCATTTATGGTTAGTATTTTTGTATCTGATTAAAAAAAATTTCCTACATTGAGGTCATAAAAATAGTCTCACATTTTTCTGCTAAAAGTATGTTTTACATAATTTTACAAGTGAGCCAAAAGGAGGGAGTTGAAATTGAATGAAATGGAAATTTCCAGAATTCAACAAATTCTTCTGAGAGTCTATAATGTTCAAGGAATTGTACTAAGGATTGGATCTTTCATACCTCATTATGTTTACCTCTTTAAATACAACACTTCAGTTTAGCCTACCAGTCTCCCATATATTAGAAGCTTGCACTGATGATCATGACCCAGAGAGTAATTAGAACAGATTTCTTAGATCCCATGTACCAGTGTTAATTAACTTGGGTCTAGTGCTCTGGTTATATTTAGTTATTATTACCTATATTTCTCCACTGCTAGGCCCTGACTATTTAAAGTTTCATGGAAAATTTAGACTTTTTATGCAGGGTAGAATCTGTGTATATTAAAAAAAAAAAAGAAAAGAGGTGCTTTCCATGGTTTACAAAGGATGCTTCATTAATATACATTTTGTACAGAGAAAAAGCCGACTACATAGTGACCCAGAATAACAACAACCAAAACACTCTTCAGGTTTCTCTAGGAGCTTTATTCAGGATATTGGATTTAGTGCCTTATTTTCTTTCCAAAGCCAATGCAGTAGTACTGCAGCAAATAAGCAAGCTCTTCACACTCCCTGAGCTCCAAGTGTTAGACTAGAAAGTGTTTAGATAGGAAAACAATAAAAACAATCACAATGAAGCTAGACATCTTTATATCTATGTAGTAGGGAGAGTGCTCTGATATTCCTTACAGATAGTTTCTATTAAAATAAAGAGAACTAAAATAAATATGCTGTGATAATTATCTCCCAGAGGAAGGTTAAGGCATATCGCAGAATGGTCTGTTGTCCAAAGAGGTGACTTCAAGTTCTGAGAACTGGTGAACATTTCTTGTGGAATATTTATGATATGGATTTAAATTATTTTTGCTATGGATGCATTCTGAATATAATCTTGGAAGATAAAATAATTGCTTCCCTTTCAGAAAAGCTAGCATTTCTCTTTTCCATTTCTTTTCAAGTGCCTACTTGGCCTAGGAGCAGGAGGACATTTCGAAAGCTAAGTATGTGACTTTATGCTTGCCAATTAATATCTATCAAATCATTTTGATAAAATCACTAGTCTAATGACTCCAAGAAAACCTCAAATTTCAGATGCTTATGAATTAAAAACAAAACTACAGGTCAGGCCACTGCACCTATTCAATTCTCTCAGTAAAAGGTCGTCAGAAAGACTGTTTATGCTTGACTTTGGGAACTTTAAACACAAATACGTATGGCTAGTTTGTAATGTTGACACCATTACCATCCCATATCCAGAAATACAACACTCAGAATCCATGCCTATAAAATGGATTTATGAGTAGAAGATTCTTTAGGGTGACTACATAAGAAAGAACACTATTATTCAGTCACAAGCCATGGTTGGTGTTTACAAGGTTGTGGTTATTGAATTCTCAGTTGAGACCCGTTGGCCACATTTTGAAATCATCTACTTTATCTCCCATTGGTCACTGTTAAGGTTATGTCACATTGTTTTGAGATCCAAGTATATTGTGTGCATTTATAACAATCCTGACCCCCTGTTTTGTGGTTGGTCTATTTTAGCTCACCACTCAGATATCATCTACCTACCATAGATAACAAGACACATGATAAAACCCACAAGAATGAGACTCTTGATAAGATGCCAGTGTCTTTAAAATATAACAAGTTTATTTTATTTTACAAGCCATAATTTTTATCACTAAAATATTCCTGCAGTAGACAAGCAACTTTTATAATAGCAGTGATATAATAATACATTTGGTAAACTTTACAGCTTCTAAACCCCCTTTAATATACCTCATCTTACCTGATGCCTACAATAACTTATGATAAGTACAACAGTTATCACGTGCCCCAATTAACAGATGAGAAACTTATACCAAGAGAAAGTTAAGTGACTTGCTTAAAAATTTTTGTAAATAGCTAGGACACACCTAAGGACTCAGATTATTGTTTTCACTTCTTTAAAATAAGATGATTTGAAATAATCTGTTTTCTCAGGGCTTCCCTGGTGGCTCAGATGGTAAAGAATCCTCCTGCAATACGGGAGAGTGGGTTCTATCCCTGGATTGGGAAGATCCCCTGGAAGAGGGTATGGCAACCCACTCCAGTATTCTTTCCTGGAGAATCCCCATGGACAGAGGAGCCTGAAGGGTTACAGTCCATGGGGTCACAAAGAGTCGGACACGACTGAGCAACTAAGCACAGCACAGCATACTCGTGATGCCATGGTGGAGCATGTAGTACTAGACTAACCCTCCAGCTGTAAATAGCTATAAAATTTGACAAAAAATATGAAACAATAGTTTTCAGATATTATATTATAGGTGGTATAGGTACGATTTGCTGACAAAAGAGAAACACAGGAAGTAAGCCCAATTATTGCCCTGATTTTCTGCCAAGAGGTACTTACCAGAGTACATTCAGAGAGGTGGAACACAGAGCATGCAGTCTTGCTGACCTAAGGAGACCGAGTTCAGAGTTAGGTGATGTGTAGGTGGCTGGAATTTGTGAGGCAAGATAACAGACAGGGAGGAGATATGCAGAGAAGCTCTAGAAATCCACACTTCAAAGGGCCCCAGGGAGTCTTTAGCAGAACACTAACCCACATTTGTGCTAGGCAGAAAACAACCCATTAACTGGACAATTCAATTCATTAATTGAATGGAGATTAAAGAATTTTCAAAGTGCTGGTAGTCATTCAAATTCTGATAGACCAGATAGAAAAGACATTACTGAAGATCACAGAGATTCACATAAGATCTAGTTGCACACCTAAGGTATAAGGCTACTTCTGAAAGCAATGCTTTTGTCCCTTTCCTGTTTGTCCAATTCTGTTCCCCTCTAAGCTTGAAAGAACACAATTATAGGAATGCGATCACTAGGCAATTTAAACTAACTCCTGACTTATGTTCTCTAGAATGCACACCATGACTTGCCTAGCCTGTTGATTTTTTTTCCCTAGATTAAAAGTAAGAATGACAGCTCTCTACCCGCAACAGTCCCATTAGCAATCCTGCAGGCAGACCACACAGTCAAGATAACTTCTCAAGAGTCAACCAATCTACATTGCAGAATGATGCTGAACCCAACCTCCTGCCTCGATGATTCACTGAGATTCTTCCCTGCCTTTTCCCTTTAAACACTGTCACGTCTGAGCAGAATCTTTGGAGCTGATCTCAGGACATGAGTCCACCTTCTCCCCAGAATGCCAGCTTTTATGATTAAAGTGCCTGTCCTTTCTACTGATATTGCCTCCTGAATTATTGGCTTTTGAGCAGTGAGCAGCCAAACCTTAGTTCAGCAACACTTCAACTCTAGAACAAGCACTACTCTACATCTGCCAGAATAAAGCTTAAAACATGCCTCAAAAAAAAAAATCAAGCTGGTACACAAGTTAACTAATTACCTGCCAGAACAAATTTTAATATGCCCTCCCTTAAGTAAAGCCCAACTATATATGTGTGTATACATATATGTGTGTGCATATATGTATATATACATATATATATATATATGTATATATATATATATATATATATACACACATATATATATTGTTGTTGCTTAGTTGTTAAGTCATGTCCAACTCTGTTGCAATCCCATGGACTGTAGTCCTCCAGGCTCCTCTGTCCATGGGATTTCCTAGGTGGCACAATGGTAAATAATCCACCTGCCAATGCAGAGATGCAAGAGACTCAGGTTCAATCCCAATCCCTGGGTTGGGAAGATCCCCTGGAGTAGGAAATGGCAACCCAGTCCAGTATTCTTGCCTGGAAAATTCCATGGACAGAGGAGCCTGGTGGGCTACAGTCCATGGGTCACAAAGAGTCGAACACAACTTAGCGAATGAACAATAGCAACAACAACTCCTCCACTAAGAATGAATGAAACCTGAAATTGGAACTTCACAAAATGTTTCAAAGAATATGTTGAAAATTTCAAGGCACTTTGAGCCATGATAATATTCTAGATAATTTTTATCAGTCATTGCACTCAGTGTCTCCAAAACAGTTTCTGATTCTTATTCATTGAGTCAGACCAGTCTCCTTACTAGATTTGTTTATGTTTCAAAGTCCCTTTTGATTTTGCAAAAATAGCAAACTTACATCCTGACACTTTGAAAGGCTGAAATTGAATGATACATACTATACTGTGCCATTAGAGAAAAAAATTTATTGTAGGGTAACTTCCTAACAGTAATTGTCTCTTGCACAGCATTTTTAAGGACATAGAACAGCTATCAATCACCAGCATTTACAAATGTATTTGAAAATGTGAGATGCTCAGTTAAAAACCTGGAACTTTCATCCAACACTTCAGAAAAAATGAACTATTTTTATAGAATCTGCCTCAAATAGTTGAAGGAGAAGAAAAAGAGATAGCCTGAAGTGATAAAGCCTCTGCTTTCTTCACAGGGCCTACCTGATTTGTGATTTCCATGTTTTCTGCAAGAGCTTAATTGAACCACATTGTTTTGACTTTCCACTTTCAATTAACATCCTCTACAAAGTGTGAACTCACAGAGCCTGTTTTGGCAGTTTCATACTTAACAAGAAAGTTTTTGCACGTCTATTTTGAATTTAAATGAAAATGCTGTATAAATCAAGTTACAGCTGAAAAAAGTGAGTACTGAACTAGCTTACGTTTACTTCTATTAGAGTGGGGCACTTGAATTTAATTTAGTTAAAATGATCTCTGTCTCTCTCTGTGTGTTTTGTATGTAGTATTTTAGATTCTGGACTACACAGAGTACACTAAAAAATACCACGCTGCTGTATTAAAATGATCATTAGAAAAGTCATATCATTTGTGAACATATGAACTTATTCCAGCATGGTACTTCCACTTGGCATAATTTACATTGTGTACTAGACATCAGGAAAGTAAGACATTGCATTTCTACAAGCAGATTATTGTTACTAAAGATGAGCTTTCTTTAGTTCTGGGAAATGTTAAATGGAGACTCTTTCACCACACAGCTGTTCTTCATAAATAAGAAAAAATATTTGATATGGCCATCCACAAGTTAGAGGATCATATACTCCTTCAAAGGACACTATATTTATCATACAAATGTAAAATAAATAAGTCTGAGCTTTGTCATTTACATTTGCCAAGATCAAATGCACGTAATCACATAGGTCTGAATCCTGACATGAAATTTTGAGTCTTTTTTTTCCTGTTTACTGATAGCAAGAGAATATTCCCATGGTGATATTCAATTCAGTATATACCTTGCAATGCTTTAGCAGAATTGCTCAAGTTGATCTCAAGGGTAAATTATACTATTTAAACATTCTGTCAAATGTAAGCAAAGGTCATAGTAAGTCAAGTCATGCTTCATGTGAGCAACATCTCACAACACTTTAAATAGAGAATAAGGCTTCCCTGATAGCTCAGTTGGTAAAGAATCTGCCTGCAATGCAGGAGATCCCAGTTCAATACCTGGGTTCAGAAGATCCCTTGGAGAAAGGATCGGCTACCCACTCTAGTATTCTTGGGCTTTCCTTATGGCTCAGTTGGTAAAGAATCCACCTGCAATGCGAGAGACCTGGGTTCTATCCCTAGCTTGGAAAGATTCCTGGAGAAGGGAAAGGCTACCCACTCCAATATTTTGGCCTGGAGAATTCCTTGGACTGTATAGTCCATGGGGTTGCAAAAAGTCGGACACGACTGAGCAACTTTCACAGAAGTGCATTAATGAGGTCAACTGAAAATTTCTCTAGGTAACTTTTTTTCTTTTTTTGCATTCCAGTCTTAAAAATGGTGCAAAGTGACATTAAATCCTTCACACTTATGCAATCGGAGATTCTGAAGAACTCTTACTTGTACCTTGACCCCATTTAAGAAAGTACTATTCTCCCTGGAGATGTATAGGAATTGATTGGTCATATCAGAATCCTAAACTAGGGAAAAGTTAAAGAATATTCTGTCAGCAATATTGGAAGGAATCATTGTATATGGATTATTGTTTCCTCTGGGATGAATATATTGATACATACTGCGTACTATCATACTAAGATTTAAGAGAGACAAGACTAATATAATAAGAAAATAACCTATTTATTGTCAACAAATACAATTAGCAGGTGCCAGTTTGCAAACTATGAGAAGATAAAACATATACATTTATTTTTTTATATTCTGAAATTTTACAACTTTATACTCAGCACTTCCCAAAACCCCAGGGTTAGTTCACAACATCATATCATCAAGATTCAAGAATAAAAATAATGCTTTGGCTCAAAGACATAATACCTCACATAAAGCATTTCCTCAAGATAACAAACCAAAGGACTGATTTCATCAGTTAATATGGTGACTGGAGTGTTAACACAATTCTCTATCATCATTTCCTTTTGGCATTTAAGGAAAGGCTATACAAACATTTGAAAACTAAAAGTGAAACTTTTAAGACAAGAAATAATATTTGAGCAGTGTCTTTCTCCAGAAACAGGATTTAAAACTGTAGAAAACTAAATAACAAATAAACAATGACTAAGAGTTGCCACTGGAAGACTTTGGAATAAATGCTAAAGAAAAGAGTGAGGGTGTTAAGGTACTGATCCATGCTGTCTAAGAGAGGCCATAGACTGAAAAGCCTGTGGTCGAGTACCCGGGGGAAAAAAAATCCTAATTTTGCAGTCCCCAGTCCCTATGGCCAAAGTTGCTTTGGAAATGACAAGGAGGGATTGTGTAATATGAATCCCTGTCAGAGAGCTGTGGCAGTAATATTCTGGGTCAACCCAGCACAATCAGAAGGCCTTCTGTCAAAATAGCACTGTGGCTATAAAACTGAGAAGCTGGAGCTGTGATTGTGAGAATACTGAAGATTAATAAACAATTCCCTTTGTTCTTTGTATGTCCCAAAGTAAAGTAGAGTAGGTCTCAAGAAGCCTAGGCAGCACTGATATCCAGGAACAATGAGAGGGAAAAAAATGAAACAGAAGGGACAGAATCAAAAATGATCCAGAGAGATTTTGCCAGAGTCAGTGTAAGGGCAAGCAGAAAAACATGGTACATTTCTAGTTTTGCCATCAGCAACAGCACTAATTCCCCACAGTCCCCAAGTTTGTGTTAAACCTTCAAAGCAGGATAATAAATCCTTTTACAAATTTTCTTAAAGCTGTGACAGTGACAACAAAGCAGAGAGCATTTCCTTATACAGTTTGGGTAAAGAGATTGAGCAGCTCCATACAGATGAAGAATTTTTAAAGAATCCCTAGTACTAGAGTATTTCTGTGGATTTGGAGAATTCATGGAGTGAAGGCATATCCTGCAAAAAGAGGGTGATAAAATTAAACATATCTCTTGACCTTGATAAGTCAGTACCAGATGATGAGTGAAATGATTCTGGCCTTTTCCTACCAAAGGACAAAACAATGTATGGTAAATATTTGTAAAGATCTTCTCTTTCCATAAACTCTATAAGGACAACTTTCTGCTACATTTGATTACATTGTTGCTCACAATCATTCCACAAATCCTGAGTTGTTGGACTCAGAGCAAGTAGCACACTTGTTTTTCATCCTAGAGCAACTGGCCCCTTACCTCATCTACTTTTGCTGCAGTGGAGAAAATGGTGAAATTGTACAAAAGAACACTGTCTGATTTTTGTCCCTCAATTTTTCACACATTTTTTTTTGTTCAAAAGTGACACCCAGAATTTGTGCTCAAGGGATGTCAGTCAGAATTATCTTCCTGCAAGTTTTTCTCACACAGCAGTCTGCTTTGTCTAAGAAGCTCTCTTTGGTGTCAACATAATACTTTTGATGTGTTCAGTAGCTGTTTTGCTTTCCTCACTTTTTACCACGAATACCATGTTTGTTTCTTGTAGTTTTCACACAATTGTGCATAATGTTTTGGAAAGATTTTTCTGTGCATGTTTCTTTGCACTTTCTCTAGCTCAAATGAACTTATTAACCCATGTTGGTTTCTACATTTGTATTTTCTCACACTTTATTGTAATATATGAATTATTTATTTTGAGAAAATGGCACATTCTATTATATTAGGTAAAGACAATCAGGAGATTTGTTTCTTCAAAGCCTAAAAATAGATTAGTTTATACATTTATTCCAGTTTTTATTTTTATTTTTTTTTTGCATTTTGTGCTATCTACTCTATTAGAGATAAAAACATAAATAGAGGATCTGTCATTTGAAGCTGTTGTTCTGGTGTAACTATGATAGATAGTAATAGTGTTAAAAGTGGCTATGAAGGACCTAACTCTGCTTGGGGCAGGGGAAATAGACTGAGTCTTGTAAAAAGAGGAATGTCGGAAAAGTATCAGAATATGCCACTGCAAAACTTGCATCTCTGACATAAAGATTATTGTGAGCTGATTACTTTGAGAAACAGTAAACATGAGAGATGTCAGAAAGAGTAGAATTTACTCTTTTTTTTGACAAAGCTTGGAACTCTTATTTTTTAAGTTTATGTTATCAAAGTATAGTTTATTTACAATGTTGTGTTTGTTTCTGCTGTACAGCAAGATGTATATATTTTTTCAGATTATTTTCCATTATAGATTTTTATAAGATATTTAATATAATTCCCTGTGCTTTCCAGTAGGACCTTGTTGTTTATCCACTCTATATATAATAGTGTGCATCTGCTAATCTCAAACTCCCAACTCATCCTTTCCCCACCCCGCCTCCTGCTTGGCAACCACAAGTCTGTTCTCTATGTCTGTGAGTCTGCTTCTGTTTCATAGATAAGTTCATTTGTCCACATATAAGTGATATCATACAGTATTTATTAATATCTTTCTGTCTCACTTACTTCACTTTGTATGATAATCTCTAGGCTTTAGGTTCATGCATGTTGCTACTGAGTAGTATTCCATTACATTAATATATATCCATCATATATATATATATATATATATATATATATATATATATATATATATATATATATATAATCTCACATCCATTCATCTCTCCATCCATTCATCTGTCTGCTGGATATTTAGGTTGTTTCCATGTGTTATATGTGTTATCTATTGTAAACGTGCTTCTATGAACATTGTGGTACATGTATCTTTCCTATCTTTTCAATTAGAGTTTTCATCTGTTCTGGATATATGCCCAGGAGTGAGATTGTTGGAATCAGTCTTGAATATTCATTAGAAGGACTGATGCTGAAGCTGAAACTCCAATACTTTGGCCACCTGATGCGAAGAACTGACTCATTGGAAAAGACCTTGATGCTGGGAAAGATTGAAGGCAGGAGGAGGAGGGGATGACAGAGGATGAGATGGTTGGATGGATGGCATCACTGACTCATGGACATGAGTTTGAGTAAACTCCTGGAGTTAGGGTGATGGACAGGGAGGCCTGGAGTGCTGCAGTCCATGGGGTCACAAAGAGTCAGACACAACTGAGCAACTGAACTGAACTGAACTGAACTGAGATTGTTGGACCATTCGTTGTTATTTAGTCACTAAGTTGTGTCCAACTCTTTTGTAACCCCATGGATTGTGGCCAAAATACTGGAGCAGGTTGCCATTTCCTTCACCAGGGGATCTTCCTGACCTAGAGATTGAACTCATGTTCCCCTGCTTGACAGGTGGATTCTTTCCAGCTGAGCCACTGGGGAAGCTTAATACCTAAATATCACTCCTCAACTCCTGCAAATCTAAAACAAGGTTTTCACTAGCATCGAGCAAAATGGTACAAGAAAAGGAAAAGGTAGTAAGTTTCTGCAAAGCTAAATTTACTCTACGTAAAGCATTACTTTCTGTTCTGCTACTGCATCATTCTTGTTTTTCTTTTAAGATGTTTATTTTATAAAATAATGGTAAAAATACATGCTGCTAATTGATATCAATTTTGATGTTTTTACTTGGCAAAATACTAGTTTTGTTTTCCACAATTGGAAATGCATAAAACTTCCCTGCTCTTTCTTTCGTTTTTACTTTCACAATTGACCTATTAAATGCAGACTGTGAAATGTGTGGCATATACTAATATACAGTGTACAAATCAGTGAATTTTTACTGGGATTCCTTAGTGGTTCAGGTGGTAAAGAATCTGCCTGCAATGTGGGAGACCTGGGTTCGATCCCTGGGGTGAGAAGATTCCCTGGAGGAGGGCATGACAACCCACTCTAGTATTCTTGCCTGGAGAATCTCCTTGGACAGAGGAGCTTGCTGGGCTACAGTCCATAGTGTAGCAAAGAGTCAGACACAGCTGAAGCGATTTAGTATGCATGCATGCATGTAATGGGATAAATAAAAACATAAATACTTATGTTTTATAGGTATTAGATGGAATTTGAACATAAGTTAATACCTGCTAGTTTGATCTTCTCTCCTACCTAGTCTCTCACATTCTAGTATCTACTTAACATCCTTGAATTACTTCTAAGTTGCCCTCAAATGGGTGGAAAAAAATCCCTCCCTAATTCAAACTCCATTTCCTTCATATATAATGTACAGTGCTATAGATACCCTGTAAGCCTCTAGAAAGGATTTATTCTATGATGACAGGCCTTTAATTATGCATGTAAACTCGAGCTACAGATTTAAAATAATATGTGATGGTCTGTGAAGGTAAGAACGTATAAAGAGCAGGCATCTTGTTACATATATACTTTCATCTTCATCAAATAAAAAAGTCCAAATAGAATCAAGTTAATGGTAAAGCATGTAGGTTCTGAAGATTTTTATTGTAAGCTGTTAATTAAGGGGGCATGGAGATTTTTCAAAGAAAGCAGTGTCAGTTATTTGCATTCAATACACTGAACATCAACAAAGAAAAACATATATTTTAGTGGAATGTGACAAGTAGTTTACAGTATCAATGAGGATGTTGAGACATCTGGCAAATGGAAGCTTGTGATTACATTAATTAAAGGCAACTTTGAAGGCAATAAATTGAAATTGACAGGTTTAAATAATCAAAACAGAAAATAAGTGGTCAAGACAATTTTTAAGATAATTCCTCAATACACATGAATATTGAGGTAGCTTAGAAAATTCACATTTGATCTCTATGGACAAGCAAGTGAATATTTTAAATGTTTCCCTTTGCATTTGCCACAAGCAAAATACATAAGGTGATGAGTGAGAAGTTAATAAAAAGGTGAGACCGTGAGCTCCTAAATTAATTCATTAGTCTAATATTCAAGTAATATATTTTCCTTTCAGTGCACACACATACTTCATATTAGCATTAGTTGAATGAAGTTACACTTGCATGGGATGAATACAGCAATCAACATGTAAAAGCCTACTAGAACTCTGTGAAGAATTTGCTGTTTCATCGTTTATTGCAAAAGTGTTGCCTGCCTGACACCAAATGAAAACATTCAATCATCCAAATGTTTCTTAATAGCTGCATGTTTTACATTGTAGGTGAAAAGTATAAAATCTTTTTGTATTTTATCCTTAAATAAAAAGCAACTATTAATAAATATCAACCAGGTGCCAAGCACTGTGCTTAAGTCCCTGACAAGTATAGATCTTGTCACAAAAGTGCTGTGAAATCATCCCAAAACTCAGTCTCTTAAAATAACTGTTTATTCTCATGAGTGTGTGAGTCAAATATTAGTTGATAGACACTGGCTCAGCTGGAGAGGTTTTCATATCTTAAGCTAGTCTTGTTCATGGATTTGGGTGTGGGCTAGCAGTCGTCTAGGGGTTTTCCAGGTGGCGCTAGTGGTAAAGAATCCACCTGCCAATGCAGGAGACATAAGAGATGTGGGTTCAATCCCTGGGTTGAGATCCCCTGGAGGAGGGCATGGCCACCCACTCCAGTATTCTTGCCTGGAGAATCCCATTGACAGAGGAGCCTGGAGGGCTACAGTCCATTTGGTCGCAAAGAGTCAGACATGACTGAAGCTACTTAGCATGCCTGCAACAGTTGTCTGATCTATGCTGGACCCCTGTAAGGTAGTTCTTTTTCTGCTCCAATATATCTAACCTCTAGGGAGAAGCAGGGTAGCCAATGGCAAAGAACAAGAGCGTAAGCTGAATGGTGTAAGAGCTTAACATATTTTGGTCATGTTGTGTCCTACAACCTGCCGTTGATTAAAACAAGCCAAATGATCAAGCTCAAAGTCAAGGGTTGGGGAAATGCACTCTACGTCTTCAGTGGGAGATACTACAAAGTCACTGGGCAAAGGGCATGGATACAGGATGTGGTAAAGAACTGAGGCCATTAATGAAGTCTGAAATATAAACTATTTTATTTAATCCTTGAAACATCCCCACATACTATCCTCTTATTACAAGTAGGAAATTAGAAAAAAAATAGTTTAAATGACTTCCCAAGTCATAGAGGAGGTAATAGGTTGCAGAGCTAATGCAAAAGTTCATGGTCATTTTTGTCATTCCAACACATAATTTTCTATGCACATAGTTTAATAATCTGCAACTGAAATGAGGTCTGCCAATTAATTGATACACAAATGGTATTGGCAGGTAAACAATAAATATATGTGTGTGTGTGTGTGTGTATGTGTGTGTATCCATAATCATATTGAGTATTGATTAATTTTTTACAAAAAACACCACTCAATTGAATCAATGGGGTGATATTTAAATCATTCTTTAGTTTTCAACTGCTCATACCTGTAATATCTCTGTCAGAGAGGTCTGTGGTAAGATGACTTTTTCTTCCTAAACCTCTCTTTTCATCCTAATTGTGAAGAAACCACACAGTCGGTCTTTCTTTCTGACTTTGAACTGAAGGATGGTGAGGGAGTAAATTGTGAAAGCTGACTCACCACAATTGTACACATATACAGACATATTTGGAGAGAGAGAGAAACAAGTTGAGGGAACACATATCGTGTGGCTTCAGTTTTTTCAAAAGTATATTAATGATACTATCATTTCTTCAGAGGTAAATAAAAAGATATATGTCTCCTCTGTTGTTGTTGTCTAGTCGCTGTCATGTCCAACTCTTTGAGACCCCATGTCTATAGTCCATCACACTCCCTTGTCCATTGAATTCTCCAGGTAATAATACTGGAGTGGGTTGCCATTCCATTCTCCAGGGGATATTCCCAACCCAAGGATCGAACCCATGCTTCGTGCACTAGCAGGAGGATTCTTTACCACAGAGCCTCCTCTATCCTTAAATATATAAATAAATAACAGCACACTTTTACCTGCCCTTCCCTCAAGTTACTATTGTTATCTTTCCTTGAATGCTGGTCTATACTTGGTGCTGCTGTTCCCTGATACTCCATTAATGCCTGGCTTTCTTCTTCACGGGTCTTGCCCTTTCCAATGTCATCTTTCATCTCCAAATCAGGAATATTTTTATCAGTCCTCATCCTTTTTGCCCTCTTTCTAGTATATGCTAATTGCCTGTTCTTCTACCAATGGAAAGTCTATGTTAGGGGAACTGTAGAGCTACGTGAGCACTGCAGCCAGTCTGCCTGGATTTGAATCCTGACCCTTCCACCTTAGAGTTCTGTGGTCTTGAGTAAATTAATGAGCCTCTTTATGCCTCTGCTTCTTATCTGTAAAATGAGGGTGATTACAGCACCATAGTACCCAAATCATATAGTTATCATGAGGATTAAATGAGGTCATCTATAGTAAACGCCTGGTACATAGTAAGTACTCAATATAATCTCTCTCCTTGGATGATATTGTATTGCCTGGTCCTCTTTCTACAATTTTTAGCATAGTGACTTTAATTTCTCCTCCCAATTCCTATTTATTCTGTTTTTAAAATTTTCTTTTTTCAGATTATTTTCCCTTATAGGTTGTTACAAAAGATTCAGCACAGTTTTCTGTGGTATACAATAGGTCCTTGTTTATCTATTTTACATATAGTATGTGTGTGTATATATATATATATTCACACACATATATATATATATGTGTGTATATATATATATATATATTTTTTGAACTCCTGATTTTCCCTACTCCTCCCTTCCCTTTTGGTAAGCATAAGACTGATTTCTATGTACTCACACTGTATTCTTATACTTCTCTCCAAACTTTTTAGTTAAACTTACCTAGTGTCAAAAATTTAACTATTATGTTGGTGCCCCAAATCTATGTGAAATCTATGTCTGGCCTAACTACTCTTCAAATAAGACTATTTCAATTTAACACACTTTTCTCATGTTCAGTTTTCTACTGACAGACAGAAAAACTGCTTAGTGCTCTCATCACATAATCACCATATATACTTTAATATCACATCTTTTATGTCTTAGCCTTCTTTTTACTAAATTAAGTAACTCCATTCCCTTTAACCTTTTTTTTAGTCTGTTTTCCATCCCTTTGAAATTCTTTACTATATGGTTCTGTACCTTCCAATATCTCTATATTCTTTTTAGAGTATGAAAATACACTCCATAGTATTCAAAAAATATTTTGACTAGTGTTGGTTATTCTAACCTTTGTGCTAATCCTCTACTAGTTTCCATTATTTAGCAACTTACCTGTTCCGCTTGATTCTAGCAAGGTCTGTTCCAAAGGGTAAAAAAGAGGTAAATATAATATAATACAAACAACATTATCATGACCTCAGTCAAAGTCATGGGTTTTGTGCATAGCAATTTGACTTTATTAGTTCATATTGTGCACTGTACGAAAAGAAGTAAACAAAACAGAGTCCACCACTGGGCACATCTAGACTTATTCCATGGGCTTCCCAGGTGGCTCAGTAGTAAAGAATCTGCCTGTCAATGCAGGAACTATAGGACATGTGGGTTCGATCCCTGGGTAGGGAAGATCCCCTGAAGGAGGGCATGGCAAACCATTCCAGTATTCTTGCTTGGAGAATCTCATGGACAGAGGAGCCTGGCAGGCTGCAGTCCATTGGAATCACAAAGAGTCAGATATGACTGAGCACACACACATGTATCTTTCATACTAGACATACCCTAGATTTATTCCATATGCTAGAAAGTCAGCTAAACTTCTTGTGAAGATATGCAAAAGATCATTGTAAGCTAGAAAAATCAAACCCCAGAAGCATAGTAGACTTAGGAATCAGTTTAAAAGAATCTAGTGTCTCACTTATGAATTAGGATTAATCAAGCACAGACAACTCTGGAAAATGTGGATATGTAAACTGCTTAAGTTTTATAAAACAGCTGGGGACATGGATTTGAATTCTAAATCTCTCCACACTAAATTTCCCTGAAAAAATCCTCTTTAAATTGCTGTCCCTGTGAATACCTTGGTCATTCATAATATGTACTCAACCATCTTTTCTCATTAGGGCTTCTAAGTGCTTCAGGAACTCTTTGTGTAGCAATCACGGTCATATCACAGAGCTCTATTGTTTATAGCATAGCATAGTGTTAGTCGCTTAAAAAGTGAAGTCACTCAGTCGTGTCTGACTCTTTGCGACCCCATGGACTGTAGCCCACCAGACTCCTCTGTCCACAGAATCCTCCAGGCAAGCATACTGGAGTGGGTTGCCATGCTCTTCTCCAGGGGATCTCCCTGACGCAGGGATCGAACCTGGGTTTCCTGCATTGCAGGCAGATTCTTTACTGTCTGAGCTACCAGAGAAGCTGATTGACAGTAAAGAATGTATAGGGATCCAGGACACTACAAATCTCCAAACTTCCTTGGGGCTGTAGGGAAGTTTCAAAAGCAGATTGCAGTGAAGTATGCAAATTATCATATGTGAAATGAATCGCCAGTCCAGGTTCGATGCATGATACAGCGTGCTCGGGGATGGTGCATTGGGATGACCCGGAGGGATGGGATGGGGAGGGAGGTGGGAGGGGGGTTCCATAAGGGGAACACATGTACATCCATGGTGGATTCATGTCAATGTATGGCAAAACAAATACAATATTGTAAAGTTAAAAAATAGATAAATAAACTAATTTAAAATTTAAAAAAAAAAGCAGATTGCAGACATTAAGCAGATATTGACTTGTGTTAAAATCACACACGTATTAGGTAAGTATTGATCCAAGACCAATATTTACCTCAAGGAACAATGCATCCTGGGCTGACCAAAACCCCAGTTAATACATGTCTTTTTATATACATTCCATCTCCAAAATTAATTTAGTGATCAAAATTAATTAGTAGATTTTGATCTACTTTTATTTTGACATCAGAAGAATATTTACAGCAACTCCAGAAAGTAGGTAGCACTTCCCATTATATTGCTGTAGTGCATTTATTATGCTAAAGGAAGAACCAAAGTAAATGTTATTAACTTTGTTATAATCAACTTTGTGCTTTCCTCCTGTAAAGTGAAAGTTGTTCAGTCATGTCTAACTCTTTTTAACCCCATGGACTGTAGCCTGCCAGGCTCCCCTGTCCATGGAATTCTCCAGGCAAGAATACTGGAGTGGGTAGCCATTCCCTTCTCCAGGGGATCTTCCAGACCCAGGGATCAAACCCAGGTCTCCCACATTGCAGGCAGATTCTTTTACCATATGAACCACCAGGGAATCCCAGGAAAGGTTTGTAATTTACAACAAGTAGGGGTGGGGACTAGAGAAGAAAGAAATTTAGAGACAGAAGACTTTGCTTAAAATTTTGCTACTACCATTTAGTAAATATTCAGTGTCAGGAAAGTTTATAACCATTCTGAGACTCAACTCTACAATAGAGAAAAATACCAATATCTTCTTGATTCATCAGGCTGTTATGCGAATCAAATGAGATCAAGTTTTAATCCAGCTGTCCCTCTATCCCTCATCACCTCTTCACATCCAAATGCCTTGAAGGAGTTGCACAAATTCACATTTCACTCATTGTTATCCACACACTCACCTGTCAACCCACAGCAATCTGTTTTTCATACCGACTACTATCTTAAATGTGCTTTTTATTAGTCACCTTCTTCATTGATAAGTCTTATATATACTCAGTTCTCACTCACAATTACTCCATTACATTGTATTAAGCCCTCTGCTCTTGCAGTGTGCACCCTCTCCCTGTGTGATCTCACTCAGTCTTATGGTCAACCATTACTACATATGCACTATTGACTCCAAAATCTATTCTTTATTGATTTATTCAAAAATGAAACAGTACATATTGTGAGATCATATCTCTTCCTTAACTGTCAGACATGTGTATCTGACTGTTCACAACAGAGTTCATCACCTTCCTCATCAAACCTGACCTTTCCCATTCTGAGTTCTTTACATCACCTTATATCCAGTTGCCCAAGGCCTAAATGTGGATGTCCTTTATTCCTGCCATTTTTTGGATTCCCACATGCAACCATTTGCCTATTCACATTGATTTTACCTCTCTGAACGAAGCAAGAGAAAGAGCTATGTAAGTAAAGAATAGAACATTCCAAAAAGTGGAGATGGCAAGGATATTCTCAATGAACAGCCAGGAGGTCAATGTGTCTGAAACAAAGTGTCTGGGATGTGATGAGGGGGAAGTGGTAGGAAATGAAATCTGAGCATTAGTGGAGTACTCCTTACTTAAGGCTTTGTTCAAGGGTCAATTTATCAGAGTGTCATTCCCTCTAGAAATTAGCAATCTCTGCCTTCACACTCTGCATCTCCTCATGTACAACTTTATATTATTCATAGACTATATCAAGTTTATTGATTATTACTATCTGTTTACTTTCCATCTCCCTTGGTATATTATTATTTCTAGGAGACCGAATATTTATTTCATTCACTGATGTGCCTCAGTGCCCAAAAAAGTGCATAGAAAACATAGTAAGATCTCAATAATTGTTGACTGAGAAAAACTGTAAAATACTTGGAGCAGAGTAGGTACTTAATAAATTGTTACACTATTATTATTACCGATGAGTAATTAAAATACTTTGAAAAATAAAAAAAAAACATAATTCTAAACTAGGAAATCACAAGTTCAAGGTGCTTGATTAGAGGTAAATCTGGATGAAAAAAATCTATAGTATCCACCTCCTTCAGGACAGGAGGTGTCATATACACACCTCTGGTGTCCATCTCACATAGGCATAGGGGCAATAGGGTATCATGCTGTAGTTGCTGCTGGAAGCTGGAGGATGCAGTAATATTAAAACTATTCTTTGGTTCTCTATTAGGGTATCTGTGGAGAAATCTCATTACATGGAGACAACTGTAATGATATAATTAGTAGCAACAGAAAATGGAAGACCTCAGTGCAAACTCATTTTTCAACTTGTTTGATCTAAATAGTGGTTGCCCAATACTGACAAGGGCTTGTCAGTAGCCCTTGGTTCAACCCCTCTCATCATGCCCACTTTTGAGACTGTGCCAGTTCCTGACAGCAGCTCAGCATATTAGCAAATACAAAGCAAGCAAACCTTTATTATTATGTAAGGAGGGGCACAAAATGTATTAATTTCAAACAAAGTTAACTGCTTGGGAAACTTACCAATATGCTGTAACAGTCATTTATATTAAGAACTGCCATATGACCCAGTAATCCCACTGCTGGGCATACATCCTGAGGACACGAGAACTGAAAAGAGACACACATACCCCAGTATTCACTGCAGCACTATTTACAATAGCTAGAACAAGGATACAATCTAAATGTCCATTGGCAGATGAATGGATAAGTAAGTTTTGGTACGTATACACAATGGAATATTACTCAGCTATAAAAAGGAACACATTTGAGTCAGTTCTAATGAGGTGGATGAACCTGGAGCCTATTATAGAGATTAAAGTAAGTCAAAAAGAGAAAGGCAAATATGGTATATTAATGCATATATATGGAATTTAGAAAGACGGTACCAGCAATCCTACATGCAGGGCAGCAAAGGAGACACAGATGTAAAGAACAGACTTTTGGACTCAGTAGGAGAAGGAGAGGGTGGGATGATTTGAAAGAATAGCATTGAATCATATACATTATCATATGTAAAATAGGTGGCCAGTGCAAGTCTGATGCATGAAGCAGGACACCCAAAGTTGGTGCTCTGGGACAACCCAGAGGGATGGGGTGGGGAGGGAGGTGAGAGGGGATCTAGGATGGGGCAGGCACATGTATACCTATGGCTGATTCATGTTGATGTATGGCAAAAACCACCACAATATTGTAAGGCAATTATCCTCCAATTAAATAAATTATTTTTAAAAAATAAATAAAAGAAATATACATACATATATATATAAAATAGGAAAAACAGCTCAGCTTTCTGAGAAGCATTAATTGGACTCTAGTTGAAGCATTCTCTAAGGAAAACACCCATGAGTTATTGTAAATAGCTCAATCAAGTTAGTGTGTATAGCAGTCTGTTCCCCAAAGCCTTTAAGATTATTGAGGGAATTAATAAGAGGAAAGGAAAAGCTATTACTAGAAGCAATAGATCCCTTCTACACTAGGGATCCAAGACTCAGCTTTGAGTAGTGGTCTGTATGTGAAGCCAAGAAGGGGGTCACAGTAAAAATGGTCCAAGTGGTGTTTAGCTGCTGTGTATGTACTAGAATCAGCAACAAAATTAGAGCAGTATATATTCTTTGAAACTATTGAAGTCCACAGAAAGGTAGATGTAAGACACAATAGATTTGTCTTTCCAATGAAATTTAAAAATAAAAGCAGGACTTACATTTAAAGTATCAACCCCAGAAACTTGTACTGGGGCAAGAGGTAAAGGGTGTAAATCTAAAAGCCAGACTTGGGACTTCCTGGAGTGGTTTAGAATCCACCTTCCAATGCAGAGTTTGATCCCTACCTAGTTGTGGAACTAGAATCCCACTTGCCCTGGCAGAAAAGCCTGCATGCTGAAACTACTGCGCTCGCCCCTCTGGAGCCTGCATGCCGCAACTAGAAAGAAGTCCACGTGCCACAACTGAGACCTGACACAACTAAATAAATAAGTAAAAATGATGATAAAAAAATAAATAAATAAGAGGCAGACTTGAAGGAAACATGAAAGAGAACAAACTTACGAGATGCTGAGATCTGGACAGATATGTTCATACGACTGAAGAGGAAAGCAAGACATTTAGATGGAACAGTCTCCCACATTTCATCACTTTGCATTTTATTTTTAAAACAGGTTTTTAAAATCAAGTAAATATATTTATTTTAAAAAGTAGCTCTGTTTTTATTGCTGGATCATTATCATTTGTTAATAGATGTAATAACAATGTGGTTTAAACAATGTTTTTAACTTCTAACTGAATACTTTTGTTAGTCTTAGCCTCTTTGCTTGAAGATCACATTTGTATTTTTTTTAAATGGACATTAACAACTGTTTGAGAAGTGCTAATGATTATGTGCCTGTGTCCCACCAGTCATATGCATTCCACACTTAGGAAAATTTTAAGTTAAATAATAGTTTAGATGCAGTAGTCTAAAACGAATTAAATGTGAGAAGGAAGCACAAAGCAAGAGTAAAAATATTGAATGAACAATCAGGACTGGTGAACTTACAGTAATTGATGATATGAGACAGGAACAGAAACATTCATAGTAACTGAAAATATAGTATATTTACAGTAACTAAAGATATATATGAAGATATATCAGTTGATGTTTGCAATAATACCAAGATTTTTTTTTTTTAACAGCAACCAATAATAGTCTTTTCTCTCTCATATTTCCAGTCAGTGACTGGATCAGCTCTGGCTCTGGAATTTATGCTTTTTCATTAAGAACAGCCCCTATTTCAGTCCCTTAAAGCTTCAGCTCAGATGGGCACATATAATTTCATTCATAGTTCACTGACTAAGTCACAAGGCAAAAATGAAAATCAGTGAGGCAGGGCTTATGCTCCATATGGAAACACTCCAAGTCAATGGCCACAGACAAGAATATATATTTGCCCTATAGGAAGAATGAGTACAACTGACCCTTGAACAAGTTAGGGATTAGGGACACCAATGCTCATGCAGTTGAAAATCTATGTAGAGCTTAACATTTTAGCTTTATGTACACAGCTCTGCATCCAGAGATTCAACCAACTGTGGGTTGTATAGTACTATAGTAGTTCAAATCCATGTTGTTCAAGGGTCAACTATAATTGCGAACAATATTACCTACCATAAGGGCCATGCTTGCAAAGGCCAGGGACAAATATAACTGTCACTACCATTTATTGAGTGCTTACTATGAGTCAGCTCTTCCCATCACGTGGCCAAAGTGGGGGGGGATGACAAAGAAAAGTCTCTGCTTTTAATATGCTGTCTAGGTTGATCATAACTTTCCTTCCAGGGAGTAAGCATCTTTTAATTTCTTGGCTGCAATCACCATCTGCAGTGATTTTGGAGCCCATAAAAATAAAAAGTCTCTCACTGTTTCCACTGTTTCCCCATCTATCTGCCATGAAGTGATGGGACCAGATGCCATGATCTTAGTTTTCTGAATGTTGAGCTTTAAGCCAACTTTTTCACTCTCCTCTTTCACATTCATCAAGAGACCCTTTAGTTCTTCTTCACTTTCTGCCATAAGGGTGGTGTCATCTGCATATCTGAGGTTATTGATATTTCTCCCGGCAATCTTGATTCCAGCTTGTGCTTCATCTGGCCCAGCGTTTCTCATGAGGTACTATGCATAGAAGTTAAATAAGCAGGTTGACAATATACAGCCTTGACATACTCCTTTTCCTATTTGGAACCAGTCTGTTGTTCCATGTCCAGTTCTAACTGTTGCTTCCTGACCTGCATACAGGTTTCTCAAGAGGCAGGTCAGGTGGTCTGGTATTCCCATCTCTTGAAGAATTTTCCACAGTTTATTGTGATCCACACAGTCAAAGGCTTTGGCACAGTCAACAAAGCAGAAATAGATATTTTTCTGGAGCTCTCTTGCTTTTTCGATGATCCAGTGGATGTTGGCAATTTGATCTCTGGCTCCTCTGCCTTTTCTAAATCCAGCTTGAACATCTGGAAGTTCATGGTTCACATATTGCTGAAGCCTGGCTTGGAGAATTTTGAGCATTACTTTGCTAGCGTGTGAGATGAGTGCAATTGTGCAGTAGTTAGAGCACTCTTTGGCATTGCCTTTCTTTGGGATTGGAATGAAACTGACCTTTTCCAGTCCTGTGGCCACTGCTGAGTTTCCCAAATTTGCTGGCATATTGAGTGCAGCACTTTCACAGCATCATCTTCTAGGATTTGAAATAGCTCAACTGTAATTCCATCACCTCTACTAGCTTTGTTTGTAGTGATGCTTCCTAAGGCCCACTTGACTTCACATTCCAGGATGTCTGGCTCTAGGTGAGTGATCACACCATCGTGATTATCTGGGTCATGAAGATCTTTTTTTGTACCGTTCTTCTGTGTACTCTTGCCACCTCTTCTTAATATCTTCTGTTTCTGTTAGGTCCCTACCATTTCTGTCCTTTATTGAGCCCATCTTTGCATGAAATGTTCCCTTGGTATCTCTAATTTCCTTGAAGAGATCTCTAGTCTTTCCCATTCTATTGTTTTCCTCTATTTCTTTATACTGATCGCTGAGGAAGGCTTTCTTATCTCTCCTTGCTATTCTTTGGAACTATGCATTCAAATGGTATATTTTCTCTTTTCTCCTTTGCTTTTCACTTCCATTCTTTTCACAGCTATTTGTAAGGCCTCCTCAGACAGCCATTTTGCTTTTTTGCATTTCTTTTTCTTGGGGCTGGTCTTGATTTCTGTCTCCTGTACAATGCCACGAACCCCCGTCCATAGTTCTTCAGGCACTCTGTCTATCAAATCTAGTCCCTTAAATCTATCATGACATTATAATTTGGGTATAGAAAAGATTTTTTGTTAGTTCCAAACTAATGAAGCCTAGGATACAGGAGTTACATTTTTTAAATCCATATTTCTGTTCTAATCATTGTCTTCTATTTTAAGTATAATCTCAACCTATCTTTTTCATTTTACCTCTTCTATTTTACTTTTAAAAAGTAGATTATTCAGCAGTGCATGATAGAAAAGGAAATTATCTCAGAATAAGACTGTTATTGAACCATACTTTAGTCCATTTGCCTGACACACAGCAAAGCCAATCTATTGACATCTGTTTGCAGTGAAGGAAAGTACAAAGTTTGTTGTAGGGCACCATGCAAGGAGACTGGGCAGCTAACGCTCAAAAGACCCAAATTCCCTGGTGGCTTTCAAGGAAGGATTTTTAAAGACAGTGTGAAGGAGAGGATCATGGAGTATGTGATAAGCTCAGGCATAATTCTCTGGTTGATGGTGAGGTAATGGAGTGTTAATTCACAAATCTCAACGATCAGTTTTCTGGTTCCAACTGGTCTAGGATCTACATGCTGATAGTCAACATGTAATTAATTTCTTCCACCTGGGGAGTGGGGTTAGTATCTGCAGAACAACTCAAAGATATGGCTCAAGATATTGTCTATAGCCCTCAAGAAGAAACTAAAAGTTCTTGACTTTGTGGCTAAACAATTATTATTTTGTCTTGCTTGATTGCTTTACTTTGTTTATACATTTTCTTGCTTCTCTGATTAAATTTGCTCTTTGGAACTCAAGGAAGCATAGGAGTCAAGCTTTTCTACAAACAAGAGTCAGGGGACAGAGGGTCTGTCCCTAAGAAGGCCCAATTGGGCCCTGATTTGTTCTAAGGTCATTAAATTAAACAAATTAAGCTTTGCTAAAAACTAAATATATTTTTCTTATTTTTCTCATTTGCCATGTACTAGTAAAAACAGAGCCATGAATAGTCACCAGTTCAGAGGCCAGTATCTTGGAATCATTGCCTTAAGTTTGATACTTCTATTACTGAGACTACAGAAAACTGTTTTTCAACTACTGTAACTTAGTCTCTCTTAGAATTCTCTTCATGTTACTCCTGTATATTACCTTTTCAGCCTTTGTAAAAAAAAAAATGAGAGAGAGAGAGATGTTCTACATTTATCTTAACAGTATTCATTTTTCATTGCACCAGTCAATGAACTGCATGATAGTATCTAGGGCCATGGGAGACTTTACCTCTCTTGAGGAACTGATATGGATTCAATATTGGTCCTAGTTTTCATAACTTTGTAATTTGTTTTGTTCTGGCTTCCAAGAAACTCAGAGCCACTATGGCAGTTCAATTATAGTGATTCTATTTATCTTCATAATTAGCATACACTCATCCCCATTTTCCCTTGGTTTGTGGTTTGTTTTTCTAGTTTACAATCCTATTGTACTTATGCTATAAGCCCTCTCAGTTCCAATAGACATGGGAATAAACCATAGACGTAGGTTCCAAATTAGCTTAACTTAACTAATAGTCTCATTATTTTCTATTAATCTCCATATCTTACTGTCTCTATTTCTCATTTTATTTAGTACGGGATCAATGATTGCTTCATCTTTGTACTTTCGATAATGTTTAATATGTAGCAGTTAATGCACATTTATTCAATGACTGGTTGACTAGCTGGATGGATCAAGCCTTATATTTCTAACTTGGCTAGATACCATTTTCTTCCATGCTGAAGGTTTTAGGAACCATAAGAAGTAGAAAAACCTATGTAACAGTTAATGTAGGAGGTCATCAAATATTAAGATGTCTCCTTCTAACATAAGGCCCTATTCCTAATTGCTATCCTAGAAAACTACTAGTATTTTTTGAAGATAATATAATGCCCACCAATGGATGAATGGATAAAGAAAATGTGGTATATATAAACAATGAAAAGTTATTTGGTCTTAAAAAAGAAGAAAATGCCATTGCATGCAACATCATGGATGAAACAGGAGGACATCAATGCCTAGTAAAATAAGCCAGTCACAAAAGGACAAATACTACATGATTCCACTTATATGAGGTATCTCAAAGAGTCAAATTCATAGAAGTAGAGAGTAGGTAAAATGGTTGCCAGGGACTGGCCATGAACGTCGGGGGTTGGGGGCAGGCGATGGGGGGAGGAATAGAGAGTTACTAATCAACAGGTATAAAGTTTCAGTTTTGCAAGATGAAAAATTTCTAGAGATCAGCAGATCTCAGTTGTACAACATTGTGCCTAGAGTTAACAATGCTGTATTGTGCACTTAAAAGTTTTGTTAAGAGGGTAGATCTCACATTGTGTTCTTTGTTGTTTTTGTTGTTGTTCAGTTGCTAAGTCTGGAGGAGGAAATGGCAACCCACTCTAGTATTTTTGCTGGAAGAATTCCACGGACAGAGTTGTCTGGTAGGCTACAGTTCATAGGGTTGCAAAGTGTCAGACACCACTGAGCGTGTCTGACTCTTTGTGACCCCATGGACTACAGCATGCCAGGCTCCGCTGTCCTTCACTATCTCCCTGAGATTGCTCAAACTCATATTCATTAAGTCGATGATGCTATCAAATCATCTCATCCTCTGTCGCCCCCTTCTCCTCCTGCCTTCAATCTTTCCCAGAATCAGGGTCTTTTTCACTGAGTCAGCTCTTTGCATCAGGTGACCAAAGTATTGGAGCTTCTACTTCAGCATCAGTCCTTCCAGTGAATATTCAGGGTTGATTTCCTTTAGGATTAACTGGTTTGATTTCCAAAAACTTAAGTGAAAAATAGATAAAGAAATGAAAGAACATCAGCAAATACACAATGTGCATAACTATGAAGGAGTACTATAAATGTACTTAGAGATGTCTCTTTCCACACTGAAATGTTGAAACGATATTTGTAATGTTGCCAGGTTTCATTTTGCTTGATTTATCTGACACTCTGTTGGCTTAACTGGAATATCTGGCTTTATCACAAATTTCATTTAAGCATGTCATACTGTTTTCATTCTTACTAGCTCCCTCATCCTTAACCCACTTTTACTCTGCATCCCACATTCTAATAAGGTCCTGTTTTTGGAAACAAATTCCCCCTTAGAAGTAAGAAGAAGAGTCAGCCTTTTAAAAAGTTTTTACTTCAGCTACAGAATGATCATGGTTTCCAAATATGTCTACTAAGGTGACTCAAGCAGATGCTACTTTTAATCAAACAATACTTCAAACTGCTAGTGTGTGGATCATCTACCAAGCACTCTCCCAACATTCACCCAAGTGGTTACTCTCTGTGTAACTTTCTGCATCACGGATAAAGTAACTGTAGGCTCTGGGATGAGGTAAACTAAATAAATTCTTCAGATAGATTTTGCATTTGAAAGAGGGAAAGGTTTCCACGTGAAAACACACATTAGTAACACAGACAGTTAATTGTTTGCATCACAGAAGACAGAACTTGGAATCCATATATGTCTTAGTCCAGTCAGGCTGCTATAACAAAATACTGCAGACTAAGTGGCTTATAAACAACAGAAATTTATTTCTCACAGCTCTGGAGGCTGGAATTTCAAGATCAAGGCACCAGCAGATTAAGGTCTTGTGAAAACTCACTTCATGATTCATAAATGGCTATCTTTTTGCTGTGCCCTCACATGGTGGAAGGCACAAAGGAGCTCTCTGGAAGTCTCTTTTGTAAGGGCACTAATCCCAATCATGAGGGCTCTGCCCTGAGGAACTAATCACTTCTCAGACTCCCTATCTCATAATAGCACCACACTGGGATTTAGGTTTCAACATTTGAATTTGGGGTGGATGCAAACAGTCACTAGCAGAATGCTTGGCTGCTATCGAAGAAGATTCCACCAGATGCTTGTATTTTTGCAGGTTAATGCAAAGAAGGCAAAAAGCCATCACAATGAAGCTCTTTCAAAAAAAGAAAAAGGAATGGCTAAAAATAGCTCAAGAGTAATATGAAGTGCTTTTAAAAGGAAGTAACTGTGTATTCATAAAATATAGCTCAGGTAGCTGTGCTACCCAGAATCCAGAGAGAATCATAATTAAGATTAACAATTGAGAAAAAGGGTATCCACTTCAGGTCAGAAATGAAATGATAGTGTTCTTTAACATCTATTCAACCTATACTCCAGCTCATCTGACATGTAAATCAAGGCTGTTTTCATTTATTCTTATTATTTTTAGTTGTACATTTTGTCATAACAAATACAGTAAATTTAAAGAAAGTCTCTAGGTGGATTAATTGCTCCCAGAAGTGATTATCTTTTAGTGCCAGAGGACAGAGAAGAATTGAGGGGCAGTGGAAAGAGATTAAAATAACACATTGCTGCTTGAGAGATTCAGCAGCATTTACTGGCAGAAGTATTAAGACTTGCCAGCAGTCAGACTTTGCATTTGGCCTTTCAAAATGCACTGTAATTGAAGCCAAAATGTTGGGGTGCAGCTTATATAACCATATGACTCTGAAGCTGCTCAGAAATAACCTTTTCCTGCATTATGCAGTCATAGAGACAGCACAGATAATGTTCTGGAGTTGGATGGGGGAATTATTTCACAACTGGATTACATCTTCCTATTTTTTTAAATTAACTACACATGTCTATTATGCAAATACAGTGTCAAGTTTTGGAAATTATATCCTTGTATAAGAATATTCACTTCTCACTACATTGTGATCTGCAGGTGCTCGGCAGAAACCCCTGCCATTGTCTCAAGGCGGTGTCTGTCAATTCAGTTTAATGACCATAAAGATCTTTCTCTGACTCCAAGGACCAGAGGTTCATTCAAGCAGATATCCTGTAGGGAGGGTTCTTAGTTGGCAGAAGATCTGTGCCCAGGGGTCCTTTCATTACATCTATTTAACATTTCTTACTATAAAGCCACAATTCTCCTACCTTTCAAAACAGCACAGAACAATGATTCTTTTTTAGAGGGATGATTTTTTACATTTATAAGTGAATGTCTCAGCTGTGAGATTATATCCATAAAGACTGTGAAAACACTTTAAAATTTAGCACAGTATTAGGCACCCAATGGGCACTCCAGAAAGAGTAAGATGCTAATGATTATGGCACTTTGGGCTTAAGACAATGTAAAAATCTGTTTTAGTTGAAGAGCTGTGCATTTTGCAAAATGCTCCCCTGAATCTGGTCAAAACTCAGTCAGTAACTTTTGGCAAATGCTCTTGGAGCCTCTTTAGTCTCCAATGTGGATGATGACCATATTTTGCTTCCAAATGAGACTGAAAAGTATTTCTGCAGTAGAGCTATTCTTTAGATAAGAAAACTAATATTGGGGGATTTTTATAAACTTAATAAAGTCACCATCTCCACATCTTCCTTATTTACACTCAGTGTATTTTCCAGTTTTGTCTCAAAACAATAACTAATAGGAGTTAGGTAATGTTTTATATTTTAATGAGTTCAAGTGTATTGCCTAGCATTTTCATTGTTCCAGCATCATTATCTAAGAGGTACTCTAAGAATTGGAATTCCCACTTTGGAAGAGCTAAGTCTGAAAATAACTAGCAGTGATTTTATAGGTTATTTGAGAGAACTGTCACAATTAAAATGTAAAAATGGAGATAACTTTATAGACATTGCTACCCAGGAGGGAAGATTCTGGAAATTTTAATGTTACTCTGGGTAAAAGAATGCTATTTCACTCAGCACTTTAGCAACTATGGTATTTTGTCTAAAATAGAACAGTAATTCTCAACAAAGAAATTATGGCCTCCTCATGGGGCATCTAGAAATATATAGGGACATTTTTGTTGTCATAATGTTTAGGGGGGCCCTAGTGGCATTTACTGAACAGAAATCAGGAATGTTAGACATCTTGCAGTGTATGACATAATCCTGCACTAAAAAAAAAAATGGTTCCATGGCATGAGAGTTGCATGAATATAGTGATTATAATGATACAGAAATTATGGAAGAGATGAAGTTATTAGTAATGACAAGAACTAGTAGATGACAGTGTCTATGGAATTATTACTGAGAAAGCCAGGTGTTACTTCCAGAACCCAGCTTGATTCCTGATTATGGAGGGTAGAATGTCTAGAGAAAGTAGTGTCTTAGTCCCAGTATGAGGTTTCTCTCTCCAACCGTGAATGGTGTTGAGAATACCTGGAGAAGCTGTAAGTTATTCCTGATACTCAAGCCCCCTATTGAACTCTGAGGTTTGGATAGAAATCCAGAAAAGCTGTGACCTTAGTTCCAGTGCATGAAGTCCACTATTAATTCCTTCTGGAGAAGGAATATAATTATTTTTGAAGATTTGTGTTGACTCCCGTTGACTCATATTTGTGGAGTTGAAAATGCCTTCTGCAGAAGCCAGGTGTTGTGCCAAATATGCAAGTCCCCTTTTTACCCCTAGTGATGGTGAGGTCATCCAATAACATGGCTCTAAGTACCATATATATGGCTAAGACTCTCAAGTTACTAACTTTAGCTCATACATCTCTTCTGAATACCATACCTCTATTTCCAATTGCCTAACAACATCTCCACATAGATGTCTAATAGACATTTCAAACTTAACATCTTCAAAACTGAACTTGATATCCTTCTTCCACCCTTCAAACGTTGAAGTCTTTCCTTCTTGGTAAATGGCAAATTTTAACATACAGGAGCTCAGGCTAAAAAGTTGGAAATTACTTTGCATCCCTCTATTTATCTCATACTCCATATCCAGATCATCAAGAAATCAACTTGACTCTTTTAAACTTATCCAAAACCCAACCCACTCCTCACCATCTCTAGAGCTAAAACCCTGGTCTAGCCACAAGCATTTCTTGCCTGGATTACTACAATATCCAACTGGACTCCTTGATTCCACTCTTTCTTCTCTTCCCTCCCACCCCTCTTGCCAGAGAATGCCTAACATAGCAACTAAGTCTGATATCATGTCATTCTTTTGCTCAAAATCTTGCAATGTCTTCCCACCTTATTAAAGTCTGAAGTTCTTAGAGTGTCTTACTAAGTGCTCTCTTCCCATTAACTCCCTGCAGCTCATGTCCTGCTACTTCTCTCCTTACCTATTTGACTTTATCTATATTGGCTTCGTTTCTGTGCCTTGAAAATACTAGGCATGCACCATCATTAGAGCCTTTTCACTGGCTGTTCCCTCTTCCTGGAATGCTTTTCACCAGACATCTGCATGGTTAACTCCCTAAGCTCCTCCCAGATTTTGTGCAGATATCACTTTCTCAGTGAAGCCTACCACAACCACACCTATTTCAAATTCCAACCACTTACCACTCCCTGGCAATCTCAATGCAATTACCTCACTCCATTTCCCCCCCAAGGAACTACTACCTTATAACATGTTATTTAATTTGTTTCCCATGTTTATTGTCTATCTCCATCCCCCTCAACCCCACCCCCAACTAATCTGTAAGCTCCATGAGACCAGAGCTGTTTTCCTGGTTCGTTCACCATTGTATTCCAAGTACCTAGAACTGTCTCTCACACGGTGTTTAATCCTTTTTCTTGGGTGACTTTCAAGTGTCCCAATACACATGTAGTTGAAAAATCTTTTTATATGATATAATTTGAGGAAATGTTATTCCTTGTTTTATTTGACTCTTCATAAGCATTTATCATCATTTGGGGACATCTTGTCAAAAAAAGCACTGACACATATTTGAGTATTTGAGCATTGGGTAGATACAAAGTCAACACTGGTAGCTGTCGTATCATAATGATTTTACCTACAGTTGCAAGCATCTATTATAGTATGTCTGTGGGACTGGCTTTGCCTGTTCATTTGCATAAAAAAAAATATATTATTTTATTATAAATTACTTTCATTTACCCTTCATATTATAGCTAAGACATAATATTATTATTTTTTCTTTGGTACTGTGTATCGGTAGGTTATAGTATATATAAATTTCATTTTAGAATTTCAAAGTAGGTTTCAGGAAATAAAGAGGTATTGGGTTGAGAATCACAGCAATGGAGTAATTAATACTTTCAGACTGCATACTTCTTGTTTAGTTTGTGATTTTCCAGAGATAGACATCTGGGTACTCTGTGAAAATATGGGGCAGATGGCACAAATCCACTAATATTTAATGAAAGTCTACCTTATGGAAAGCACTCACCAGCTTCACAAACATTCTTGCCAAAGCTAGGGAGAATAATTTGCATGTCTTTGATAATAAATAAATGTAACTTCTTTACCACCATTAGATGAAACTACAAATTGGACAATTTTTGCATAAAGTCTTTGTTCCTCCCCTTTCAGCACAAACCTTCTAAGACATTTCTGTCTAAACTCAACAAAATATAAAGCTAGGTGTGTATGTGCTTGCCTATGCTTAGTGTAGAACAAGTTCCTAGCTCGATTGCCCCAAATCTCTTCCCTGTCTAGTCCTTCCCAATTTTCCGAAGGTTCCCTCTAGGAAGTATCTTTGAAACATGCTTCCTGACTTTTATCTCTTGTCTATTTCAGGCACCTGCCCCTTCTAGGATAAAACCCTTGAACTATAATTTCATCCATCTTTACCTACCAGATTATTTCCATTCCCATATGACTGTACCAAACTGATATATAGGAACAAATAGCCACTTAATTTTGACAGTTTGAAAGCAAACTAAAATTGTTTTCTTCTTGCTCCTAGAGATCTCCTGCCCTTGCAACCTTGAACTCAATTTGAGGTGCACGTTAACATGACATTTTGATGCACTTAGTTACTACCCTAGTCTTGCAGAGCTATACTGTATGAGTCTAAGATTTGGCAAAGAACCAGTAAGCCCTTTTATTTCCACACAATGCAGATGATACTACTGATAGTAGGGTTGTACACTTGTGCAATATTGGCTGAAAAGTCTAATATGTGGTCTGTCAGTACCATATAAACAGCAGTTTCTTAAAGTTCTTGTCACCAGTCTGAATCCCAAAGTGCTTAATCAATAATGAAAATTTTATTTATTTTTTTTCACATAGGCTGGGATGAAGAAACTTTAGCTAAATGTCAGGCTGAAAGTTCTTTTATAATGTACTATCTTCCTTTAAGGAAATCATTAGGGCTATAAGATATCATTATGGGATGATTTGAGAGAATAGCACTGAAATATATGCATTACCATATGTAAAATAGATGGCCAGTGGGAATTTGCTTTATGACACAAGAAATCCAAAGCCGATGCTCTGTGACAATCTAGAGGGGTGGGACAGGGAGGGGGTTCAAGAGGGAAGGGATATTTGTATACCTGTGGCTGATTCATATTGATGTATGGCAGAAACCATTACAATACTGTAAATTAATTATCTGCCAATCAAAAATAAAATTAAAAAATATCACTACCTCTTTGAGCACTTGGTCAGGACAATTAACTGATTACTGATATTCATACACATATTGTTATTGTTTAGTCACTAAGTCATGTCTGACTCTTGCGACTGCCTGAACTGTAGCCCGCCAGGCTCCTCTGTCCATGGGATTTCTCAGGCAAGAATATGGAGTGGGTTGCCATTTCCTCCTCCAGGGGATCTTCCCGACCCAGGGATTGAACCTTTGTCTTCTGCTTGGCAGGCAGCTCCTTTACGACTAAACCACCTTACAAATAGTGTAAGTAATTTCAATGGCCTTTGATGCTTATGATTTAACTTTTAGTTTCTGTAATTTAAACTGTGGCCTTCCCAAGTGGTGCTGATAATAAAGAACATGTATGCCAATACAGGAGACATAAGAGATGTGTGTTTGATCCTTGGGTTGGGAAGATCCCCTGGAGGAAGGCATGGCAACCCACTGCAGTATTCATGCCTGG
Source organism: Okapia johnstoni (assembly GCA_024291935.2). Classification (NCBI taxonomy): domain Eukaryota; kingdom Metazoa; phylum Chordata; class Mammalia; order Artiodactyla; family Giraffidae; genus Okapia; species Okapia johnstoni. Next base: position 69,044,866 of record CM044305.1, on the reverse strand, counting down.
AGAATCCCATGGACAGAGGACCCTGGCGGGCTATAGTCCATTGGGTCACAAATAGTTGGACACAACTGAAGCGACTTAGCAGGCACACATGCAATTTAAAGTGTAGCAAAGTTTTCTCTCCCTACTGATTTCTGTTCACTCACTACCTCCCATTCTCCTTTCTCTCCTCGCCAACTAAGCTCCAGTCATGTTCTGAGATGCCTCTAGGCTTTCTCCACCACCTCCACCAGAGGAGCAGCTGCCACTGCTAACAGCAAAGAAGGAAAGTGAGAGGGAGGAAGTGAGAAGGAAAGGATGACGGAGTATTATAAAGAAGGAACAGATGAACAAACTTGTGGTGAGTCTGACCCCCTTCAAACCCCCTTAAGTGCCACTCAACTCCCAGCCACTGTTTCCAGTCAGTGCTGTCACCTGAGCAGCAAGCATTATTTGAAGGGAAGCAACTGCCATCACCATCACTTTGGAGCTGATTGCAGCCTTGAGATAACTGTTTCCACCTCTGCTTGAACTAGAAACTACGTAGACATTCCTAGAGCCAAGGATGGTGAAACATGTCGCAGGTCCTTCTGGAGCTGTCCAGAGTAAACCGCCAACGGCAGGGTTCAGCTGGGCACAGATCAAAAAGGAAAGTGAAGTCTCTCAGTCGGTCCGAAACTTTGCGACCCCATGGACGCAGCCTACCCCAAACTCCCCAGGATTTTCCAGGCAAGAGACGGTTTGGTTTTTCCATTTCCTTCTCCAAAGGGTCTTCCCGACCCAGGATTTAACCCGGGTTTCCTGCAGTGTAGGCAAAAATTTTAAAAACCCTCTGAGCACCAGATCAAAGAACTCTTTGCCAACTGAGGTCCAAACATCAAGGCCAACAACACAAATGGCTTTCCATTAATTTAAAGTTTTATTGAGAAGCTAAAAACATTTTGCAAACTTTGGGCACAGAAACCTAAAACCCGCTTAACTCGCCCCACAAAGATGGCTGAAATTGTTTGTACAAGAACCCAGTAAATCGCGGGCAGGATTTCCCCTTTTTCAAGTAGACATGTATAAACTCCAACCCGCATGGGCACGAAAAGAGTCGACATTGGAGTGACTCCATGGACTGTAGCCCGCCAGGCTCTTCTGTCCATGGAATTCTCCAGGCAAGAATACTGGAGTGGGACACACACACACACAGCTCCCCAGAGATTTTATCACCAACCTAAGGGGGATCGAACCTGGGTCTCCAGCATTGCAGGCAGACTCTTTACTGTCTGAGCCACCAGGGAAGCCCCTAGCATATAGGGAAAGAGAGGGCAGGGAGACGGGAGAGAGAGAAGGGGATAAGAGGGAAGAAGAATATAAAGAACTTAAGACTCTCATTACGATTTCCTTGGTTCATAACATCATAATGGATATAGAGATCTTTAACATATTATTTTTCTTTTTGAAAGTGAAAGATCGCTCCAGTTGTGTCCATCTCTTTGCGACCCCAAGGACTATATAGTCCCTGGAAATTCTCCAGACCAAATACTGAGTTGGTACTATTCCTTACTCTAATGGGATCTTCCAACCAGGTTGGAACCCAGGTCTCTCACATCGCAGGCATATTCTTACAAGCTTAGCCACCAGGGAAGCTGTTTTTGTTTTAAAATAAGGGAAATAAAAGCTACCACTTATTGGGGAGCTACCAGTTACAGATATTGAATGAGGCACTTTATGCTACATAAATATCATCACTTTATTATCTCATAGCAACCAATATATATTATTCTTGATATCTTCATGTGTAAAAGGTGAAGAAATATGCTTTCAAGAGATTTATGAACGTTCCCAGGAATCATACAGTTAGTCATTTATAGAGCAGAATTTGAACTTAGTTTTTTCTGACACAAAAAATCATTGTAAAAGTCTCACATTATAATAAACAGTGTTATTCTCCAAGGCATAATCACAATATAAGTCCTGGAAACATACACTTTTTATGAAGCCTGTAGTTTTTCTAATTGCATTGCAGTATACAGGTACTTAATTCTTCTCATTAAAGATTAAGTACCATTTGATAAATACCTTAAAGGAGAGAGGCAAGTGAGTGAACTGTTAGCCTTGAATGACCTGCAGGGGGCATCAGAGGCCCACTGATCATTAGTGTTACTCATCAATGTCTTCACCCTATGGATTTGTTGCCTGCCAGGCACCCTGACCTGGATTCTCTGCAAGAATACTGGAGTGGAGTTGCATTCCCTTCTCCAGGGGATCTTCCTAGCCAGGGATCAAACTGTGGTCTCCTGCACTGCAGGCAGATTCTTACCATGTGAGCCACCAGGGAAGCCTATTGAACTTTAAGACTCAGCATCATTCAGAAATGAAGCCCAAAGGGCACTGTGACCAGGAGTGTTGCTGCTTTGAGTGGAGAATGAGGGCAGAAATAAAAGTGCAGTGAGACCTTAACAGAATGGAAGGAGATATATTTCACTTTGCTCCCTGCTGTTACCCACCACATTTCACTTCCTCTTCTTTTTGTACTTTTTGTTTTGTTTTCATGCTCTTTCAACTTCTTCCTAATCCTGTTCCACCATAATTGCATTTTACTCTTTCCCTACCCTATTCCCCCCTGTAACCTTAAGATTATTTCTCTCTCTCTCTGTTCCTTCTTTTTTCGGCTGTGCCACATTCCCTTGTCAAGATCTTAGTTCCCCAGCCAGGGATTGAATCCACCCTATCCGTGAAGTACAAAATTCCAACCACTCAGGGAATTCCTTCACTTCTTTTTAAGAACTACAGATTGTCCTTAAAATTTGCCCTCATACAGGGCACAAAAGAGACACATTTTTAAAAACAGACTTTTGAACTCAATGGGAGAAGATGAGGTGGAGATTTGAGAGAATACCATTGAACATGTATGGTACTAAATGTAAAAATAGAGACCGTGCAAGTTTCATGCATGAAGCAGGGCACCCAAAGCCAGTGCTCTGGACAACCCAGAGGGATGGAGTGGGGAGGGGGGTTCAGGATGGAGGGACACATGTGTACCTATGGCTGATTCATGTCAATGTATGGCAAAAACCATCACAATATTGTAAAGTAATTATCCTCCAATTAAAATAAATTTAATTAAGAAAAATAAAAATGTCTTGGGCTTCCCTGGTGGTCCAGTGGTGAAGAATCTGCCTTGCAATGCAGGGGACACAGGTTTGATCCTTGGTCATGAGAAAGATCCCACATGCTGAGAGGCAACTAACCTTTTACCACTTCTCCCTGAACAAACTCTCAGGAGCAGGTGAGCTGCAACTACTGAAGCCCACGTGCCCTAGAGCCCATGCTCTGCAACAAGAGAAGCCATGACAATGAGAAAAGCCTCCACAATCACAACTAGAGAGTAGCCCCTACTCACTCAACTAGAGAAAGTCCATGCAGCAATGAAAGACCCAGTGCAGCCAAAAATAAATAAATAAATGTTTAAGAGATATATGTACAAAAATTGTCTCTATACATTGTAAGTTAAATGTAAATACAATGGCAAGCATCGATATTCTAAAATAAAATAAATATTAATACCAAGAGAGAAGAGTACTAAGTGCTAAGGAGGTGCTTGTTGGTTTTTGTTTTGGTTATCAGGTGGTTGGGATGGGGCGAGTGGGGGGTGGTGAGGGACACTGAATTAAAATCAAAATGGAGAATTCCCTGGCAGTCCAGTGGTTAGGACTCAGTGCTTTCACTGTGGGGGGCCCCAGGTTTCAATCCCTGTTCAGGAACTAAGATCCTGCAAGCTGTGTGAGCTAAGTTGTTTCAGTTATTTCCGAATTCTTCAATGAACCTCTGGCGTATCTGGCAGGCTCCCCAGTTGACAGGACTGTGTTCCTTTCAAGAGGCTTCATGGGAACAATGTGTTTGTTTGTCCTTTCACAACTTCTAGAGGCTACTTTGCATTCCTTGGGCTCATGGCCCCTTTCTCCCAACTTCAAAGCCAGCAGTGTTGCATCTGTCTGTACCTTATCTTTTAATAATCACATCTTCCTTGACTCTCACACTTCTCTGCCTCCCTCTTCCACTTTTAAAGATTTTTGTGACTACATTGGGCACACTTAATAATTTCCTAAGCATTTAAAGTCAGCTAAGTAACCTAGTAACCTTACATTCCACCTGGCAATCTTAATTCTCCTTGGTTATGTTATCTAACATATTGATAGATTCTGGGGATTAGATGTGGACATCTTGTTAATGGGGGCAATATTCTGTCTGCATACATCAATTACCAATATAGTTGACATACTTAACACATCTATCAACTAATTAAAAGAATTCGTTATTTACATAATCCTGTCAGATTTTATGAATTCTCATTAAATTGTGGCTCAGTTAGTAGGGTTTCTTCCATCACTTATGGACCAACATCCACCTTTCATAACAAATACTTTTACTCCCTTTACTTTCACCAACGAAACAAAATTCATTAGATAATATAACATCTAGGGGCTTCCCAGGTGGCACTAGTGGTAAAGACTTGCCTACCAATGCAGGAGACACAAGAGATGCGGGTTTGATCCCTGGGTCAGAAAGATCCCCTGGAGGAGGGCATAGCAACCCACTCCAGTATTCTTGCCTGGAGATCCCATGGACAGAGGAGCCTGGTCAGCTACAGTCCATGGGGTCACAAAGAGTTGACACGACTGAAATACTTAGCATGCATGCATGCATAACATCTTATATGCATAACCTAAAAAAAAGAATCTGATATTCCAAATAGTCATATCGAAGAGATATAAAAGGACACACTAATTTATAATAAGGACACTAAAAAAACAAAAAATTGATAAAAAAAAAACCCTGCTGAATCAATCCAATAGGTAATTGCTCAGAAGTAGCTCCTTGGAGAATCACCACGATGGAGCTGGGTAATCCTCCTAAGTACACATAGGATCCCCTGTGATTCTGATAGCTACTGATACTGGCTGACACAGGTAGGCTGATTGCCTCAAATTGTTGTTGGTCATCTAATTTTGCAAAATGAGAACTATTCTTCGGAAGGGTCTGAACACTATTTTCTTAGGGAAGGTTCTGAGGCAACAAGAAGTTTGAACTTCACTTGGTTTACATGATAGTTGTGTCCTGGAAATTTAGTAATATTTAAGCTGTGCAAAAAAAATATTTTGCATTTATATGTAAAATGGAATTAAGGCTTCATTTTCAGATAATACAAAGTTTTTTTTTCTTTTTTTTTACCTACATGAAGACGGGAATACATAAAGCTGTGTATGAATGTGAGGCAGTTCACCATTTGTGCAGACCCAGTTAATTGTAGAACATCTAGTATCATAACCTCAACCCTAAAACTAACCCACTGAGTGTTGGCAGTGCTTTCCAATCATTGGACAAACCAAGCCAAAACCCCTAACAAAAACAGAAACATCATCACTTTTGAATTTCCAGACTAGTGGTGACGTCCCATCCTTGATGATAAACACCAATGGTTCAGCATTTTGAGTTACCATGTTTTCATATGAGAGATGATAGCATTAAAGTTGATATTGGTTGAGTTCTAATTATGTGACCATCCACTGTTCAATATAATTTTTTTAATCTATTTAGAACTTGTTTAAATCCTCACAACAACCCTATGATGTAGAGTCTACTATTACTCCCAATTTAATAATAGGGAACTAAAAACTTATCAGTTTAAAAGAGCAATGCATGCAGAAAACCTAGCTAGGGAATTCCTATCGTGGGCCTAGAGTTTTTAGGACCCCATGCTTTCACTGCATGAGGCCCTGGTAAAATCCCTGGTCGGAGACTAAGATCCCATAAGCCTCGTGGCATGACCACAAAGGCAAAAAAAAAAAAAAAAAGAAAGGAAGAAGAAAAAAGAAAAGGAAACCTAGCTAGTAATTAAAAAATTCGAATCAAATCTGGCAGTCTGGTGCTAGATCCCTTCGTGAGTAACCATTGCACCCCCACTGCTTTATGGCAGAGGGCTGCTCAGTCCTTTAATCACTTTCCCCCCATCTAATAGTGATCCTATTAAAATAATATCAGCAGTCCTAAACTAATGTGACTAAGCCTGCGCTGCAGTAATTGATCAAAATATTTGACTCCCTTTTCTAACTGGCTCGCATCCATTTCTCTCTCTCTCTCTCACACACACACACACATACCCCCAGTACACCCACTTTTTCAAATCCTATGTTCACTGAAGAAATGATGATATCAAAGCTGCTGCAGATACTGTGATGATGATAGAAAAGGATTGGAGAAATGAATCAGGGGCCTTTCATTGAAAGAGATGTGTGTGTGTGTGTGTGTGTGTGTGTATTGTAATTTCCACCACGGATGTAGTAACTTGGTGACAGTTGCCTTGGTAACTATTTACTGTTATAAGTAATTAAAAAAAAAATGGACCTTGGCTTCTGGTAAAATTCCACACAGAATTTTCCACCCCCTTTACCAGTCCTCAGTTCTCACGTAACTGTCATGGTAAAACAAAAATCCAGTAGTGCTCCATGCTTTACCTTTCTCTTATTCCTGCCACTAGTGTTGGCAGCTTCTCATAGCACTCTGTATGCCAAAATTTTGCCAAGTTTCAGACATTTGAATGCATAGCATGCCAATTTGCTTCAACAGTAGCTTTTTGACTGACTAGATTTATAGATATTTGTTGGCAAAACAGTAAACACACAAAACTGTAACACTCTTTCAACTAAAGGAAGAAAGACTTAAAATAAAATTTTGTATCTGGAGTGGTCAACATCCTACCCACATGGGATTTGAATGTAGTAATACTCCTAGTCTGAAGTGGCTCAGTGGAATTCCAGGACTTAGGTGCAAGGAGCAGTAAGCCTCATGCTGAGGAGGGGCATGACTTGCCCCGTGACAGATCCCCAAGGTGGGACTTGCTTTGGGATCTTGGGTAAGTTAAACTCAGACTCTTTGAGACTAGTTTTCTCATCTGGGGACTGAAATAGTACTAGTCCTTAAATCAGTGATATTGTAGGATGAAATAGATAATGGATGTAACAATAGCCAAGGCCTTTTAGGTACCATACAAATATAACATGGGACAACTAAAATAATATTCATTATTGCTCCAAGGTCACCAACCTTTCAAGAGGTCAAGTGCAAATGTTCCAGGTTGTCTTCTATGGTCAGAGATTGTGAATTTACCTCTTGTTCATGCCATGCTGTCCTTTGAAAAACATTTTAGTAATTTGCCAACATTAAAAATCAGGATATATTGTACAAACACTCCTGAATTTCTGGCTTCTTGTGGAAAATGTGGGAATTCTAAAAATCTCCTGCCTTTCCTACACAGCACAATAAATGCATAGACTGATTTGTTGATGTACCCTAGGGACTCTGGCCTTGTCATCTAACCAGCTCCAAGGCATTTGAGTCTAGCCACGACTGGAATGCAGAACATCTAACCATCACCCGTACCTAGAAACAGTAACATCATTGTGTTCCAGCCTCTTCCAGTGTTATAGGAGCTGGGAAGCAAAGCCCAGTAAAAAGCAAAGTTACTAGAAGTCCCATCACCCAAGAACTCCTGTAACTGAACTGGATCATCACATAATCCACTAGTTTTAGCATTTTAGGCCATTCTTCAAGAAACATTTCAAGCTAGTGGAATAGACATGCCTGTTACATTGGGTATTTAGCTGAAAATTCAAAAGGAAGACTTTCCTAAAATCAGGAGAATGGCTCTGGTCAAATAGCATTTTCATGTGGCCTGCCTTTTCCCTTTCTAATATCACCTTAGACAAAACCTAATTTCGAAATATTCCAGGATGCCTCATTGATCTTGGTGGGAAGGGAGAATGGAATATAAGAAATTCTCAAAATACCCTTAAAGCATAATGATAGCAACATTCTTAATGTGTTAATAATTTGCCACTTTGCCAAAGAGTGGGAAATTGGAGAGAAGTGGCAGTCAAGCAAGGAGCCAATTGGGGGGACATATGATTGGCCCCAGTCACTGTCCTCATGAGTACCCTTCGCACTGGCCCTGCAAGTAAAATAAGTAAATATGCCACTAAGTAGAAACAAATCTTTATGCTATTGATAAATGAAACTGCAGGCAGGTACACATGCTCCCTCCCACACAGTCCCCCAGAACCGTTAATCATTAGAATCCATTCTTTGTAGGAATTCTGGAAGAAAAGTGGGAATGTTGAAGGCAGCTTGCACCCCTCTCACTAAGTGTATTGTTAGTTAACAAATGGGATTGGGTCCCATTCCGTATAGAGCTGGCCATGCAAGCATTAGAGTGGATTCAACAGCAACGAAACTTTATGGTTTGTTTTTTATGAAATTCGTTTTGACCCCTCTGCTGTGCCCTGCTCCCTGCCCTTTGAACTTGATCCAGGTGCTTGGTTGGGACTATGATCCTAATTAACAGGATTTTAAAAAGAAACTGAGCTTGACTGTTGCACTGTTAATGTATTATGTGTGTGCTCAGCTGTGTCTGACTCTTTGTGACCCCATGGACTGTAGCCTGCCAAGCTCCTCTGTCCAGATTTTCCCAGGCAAGAATACTGGAGTGGGTTGCCATTTTTCTTTTCCAGGGAATCTTCCCAATCCAGGGATCAAAATCCACATCTCCTTACATCTCTTGCATTGCCCGTTAGGGCTCACGATATCTGGGAGGCCCCTTTGGCTGAAATACTTTTAGAAAAACTGACATGAGCAAAAGAAGACAAATTGATAAAATTTGAAAGACAAACTTTTTTATACAGTGTCCTCCCTCAGTTCATAGGCTTCCCAGGTGGCACAGTGGTAAAGAATCTGCCTGCCAATGCAGAAGATGCAGGAGACGCGGGTTCAATCCCTGAGTTGGGAAGATCCCCTGGAGGAGGGAAATAGCAACCCACTCCAGTATTCTTGCCTGGGAATCCCCATGGACAGAGAATCCCTCCCCAGGCTACCGTCCCAAGAAGAGCAAAGAGCTGGAACACAACTGAATGACTGAGCCCATAGCACAAACTCCCAGTTTTAGCAGATAAACTGACTTTCCAAACAAAAGCATATTCAGGGGTCAGACTGAGCTTAGATGGAAATAAATTATGCTCAACTGAATGACAAAGTTCAAAAAACTAAGATTTGAAACATGTGGCAGGGTGTCCAGGAAGCACCCGTGTCAGTTTAGTGTCCTTGATCCTCAGAACCATCATTACAAGGTAGGAGCTATTACTATCCCTATTTTGAGTAATTGAAACTGAGGGACAGAGAATAAAGTAACTTACCGATCCCAGAGGCAGTCAGCGCAGAGGTGGGTAATGAGCTTGGACAGTCCAGTCTGTAGGGTGTGCACTGTGATGATGAGATAATTTCCTGACATCACAGGTTGCTGAGCCTCTCCATGACAGGTTCTCACAGTAATAGGATAGTGCCCCTGCCTTTCTGTGGATAGCCATTTTGCATTATGAACCCAGCATAAAGCATTAAGCCCCATAGTTACTGACTTCAATGTTACCTTTAACGACCTGACTAGGTCCTAAAAAACCTGCTGAGTACAACAATTGACAAAATGCTTAAATTATTATCAATGCCTAAAAATAAGTGATTGCCATTTAGATCCTCATTTGCATTTGAATTTATGTCCAACCAGAATCTCTTAGTTGTGAGCATTAAATGAATGTGGTCATTGTCTCCCTTTTTAATCTTCTCAAATAATGGCTCTGACCCAAGCTATTAGCCCTTTCTGAGTCCAGCAATATCAAGCAGCGAGTGGGGTGTCCGGCAAATGAGACGTTACTTCAGCGTGCATTATGGTGTCATGGGTGGTCCCTGATGGCTCTCTGTTGGTAGGATAAGTTCTGGTGGTTTGTGTTTCCATTCATGGCGGTGGAGTTGGTCCCGATCCGTCCCCAGCAGAAGTTCCCCTTGTGAGATAGAGAGAGCTATGAGTTTGTAAGATGCCTGGTCAAAATGGGTGAGTCCTTGCTGTGGAACGTAACACCGAGCATAAGGAGGGAGCATAAGGAGAATTTAGGTTGATTGGCAGCAAACAGAAACTTTCTCCATGCATCTGTGAGTGGAATATGTCCCATCCTACCAGCTGGGACCCTCTACTCTACTAACTCTACCACTTCCTCAGTTTTTTTGCTTGTTTATCATTTAACTACTGACAAATTAGAAATCCACCCTATTTTAGTCTTCAAAGCCTTGATATAATCTGACTTTAGTTGGCATAAAAACCAACAAATTAACACAACCAGATGACACTGAGGATCTTCCTCTCTCCTCATTAACCTTTGGTCATCAGATTGTAGTGTTTTGTTGACGTGGGTCCCTTGGATCAGACTTCCAGAGTATGAGATCCTTGCTCTGTAACTTACCTGTTGAATAACCGTTAATCTCATCTCCGATGTCTCAGATTCTGCATCTGTAAAACAGGAATAAAAATAAGTGAAGCTGTGAGGATTAGGGCACCTCATAGTAAAACCTCAGTAACTATCATTATCTCTATTTTCCCATCTTCCTTAGGTGGTTCAGTGTTATGTGTGGCTAATTTCACAGGAGTAGACATACGATTTGTTAAACAAAGTTAAAAGAATTATTATCTATTTATTTTTGGTAAACCAAAAAAAATGTGTTGTTTTGGTCTCCTTCTTTTCTTTTTTGCTTCTGCTTCATGCTATGGTGGACAGCTCTCTTGTACCAAATGGCCTCTTTCCTGTGATTATTATTTCATAATCTATAACTAGTCAAATCAGATACCCAAAAAAAAAAAAAATGGCAGTATTATTCAGTCTAACCCACCCCCAAAGTGGAGAGCATATATTTGACTGTTGCCATGGTGATGTAGAAATAAATTTGTATAAAACATTTGGCCCTGGGGGCAGGTGCATGAGTCATTCTTTTGAGGCTGGGTGGGGATAGGGCAACTGCTTTCAAATAAAACCACGCCCGCCAGACCCATAGTTGAAATGAGAGACCCCACTCTTTTCCTGCAGTAAATCAGAGACATCTCATTCTGGGGAATTTGTTGTACATTGTGGTTCATTTGTTTCGTGAGAATGTTTTTTCTCTATTTTCTTCCTCAGGTAGGACGGAACTATTGAATACTCTTTTGCTCTTCCTACTGCATATTTCTTAGGACAGCAAACTTAGTTTTGATAAAAAATATGGTCCTGTTTGTCCCATTAGTGTCCCTGACAAAACTAAACCTATAATTGTGAGCTGCTTCTCTCATTTCCGTGCCTCTCCACACATACTCATTGTCCATAAGTGGTGGCATGCTGAAATATTTATTCAGCATTTTCTTTCCTTCCCATAGGAGTAAAGCACACAGGAGGAGAGTTTCAGACAGAAGTGTTGCAACAACGTACAGGCGATTGTGATTTCAGATGGAAAATCAGTACCAATACGCTGTCTGGAATTTACTAGCTGGCTGAAGTCAGTAAATCAGCATCCCGAAATCTGAGAAGCAGAGTGACATGCTATCCCCTGATAAAAATGTTGTCCCAATGGTCTCAAGTGCCATGGGTTTGTTTAAAATTAATACATTGGCTTAGTGTCCTTGACCATCATACATAGTTGGGCAGGAGCAGAATTTACACATGCCCTCTTGTCTTACTCAGCCTGTCGTCAATGCCCAAGGTACCAATGCTAGGCCAGAAGCCGAGATATAAATGACTGAAACACAGCTTGTAACCCTTCTAAAGTTTTCTAAACTAGGTAAGAAAAATACAGGGAAAAAAAAAAGCAGGGAAAAATTATCTAGCAATAATATGAGGTGGCAAGGTAATATAAATTGAATAGTAATCAGCAATGGTTTGGCACATGTTGGGAAGAGAGAAGATCACCCTGGACTGTGTGAAGGCAGTGTGGGATCTGAATGAGACTTGATGGGTGATTCATAGTGAGACTCTGGAGAATGCCCTGCGGTGACTTCCTCTTCTTGCTGCAGGTAAGAAGTAAGTAGCTCATGGAGAAAGGGAAAGAGAAGGCCAAAGGGCAGGTGAAGTCAACTGAATTCCTTGAAATCTGTATTCTCCTCCCTCCTAGAGAGTGGAATTTCTCAGTGACTGCCACAGACCACCCTCTCCACTGCCTTCCATTGATGCCTAGCTCTTTGCTTTCCATCACGTAATCCACCTTTCATTCTGCTGCCTCCCTCAGCTCTCACTCCCTAATTGTTCTGAGTTTCTTGGTGAACCATCATCATAACCATCTGATCCAGGATGAGGATATATAAAGGAAAGTCCAACTAGTCATTGAAAACAAGTACCTTGACAAAACTGAAAAATCTGTAACTACATAGAAATAAGTATGAGAAATTTCCAAATGTTCCTTTGAAAGAGTTTTGTAAATTTTAATATTTATATAACGATAAGCTTCCCTAGTGTCTCAGATGGCAAAGAATCTGCCTGCAAAACAGGAGATGTGGGTTCAACCCTTGGGTTGAGAAGATCCTCTGGAGAAGGAAATGGCAACCTACTCCAGTATCCAGTAGAAGCTTCCTTAGCGGCTCAGATGGTAAAGAATCTGCCTGCCAAGCAGGAGATGTGGGTTCATCCCCTGGGTTGGGAAGATCCTCTGGAGAAGGAAATGGCAACCTACTCCAGTATTCTTCGGAGAAGGCAATGGCACCCCACTCCAGTACTCTTGCCTGGAAAATCCCATGGACAGAGGAGCCTGGTGGGCTGCCGTCCATGGGGTCGCTAAGCGTCGGACATGACTGAGCAACTTCACTTTCACTTTTCCCTTTCATGCACTGGAGAAGGAAATGGCAACCCACTCCAGTATTCCTGCCTGGAGAATCCCAGGGACGGCAGAGCCTGGTGGGCTGCCGTCTGTGGGGTCGCACAGAGTCGGACACGACTGAGGTGACTTAGCAGCAGCAGCAGCCAGTATTCTTGCCTGGAGAATCCCATGGACAGAGGAGCCTGGCAGGCTATAGTCCATGGGGTTTCAAAGAGTTGGACATAAATGAGTGACTAACACTTTCACTTTTTCAATTTTCAATATAAAATATAATCCTAGCATACATATAATATATAATGTAACATAAACATATATTTTATAATGTAACATGTAGTAATGCATATTATATATATATATATATATATATATAATATATATATATATATATATATATATATTATATGTCTTTCTAAGGAAAAAATGAGAAAATCAAATAGTTCTCAATTGATAAAACAGTGAGCTTTTCATTTTGAAGTCCACCTGAATTTTGACAAAAAAAAATAGAGTGAAATTTTGAAGAGGAAATTAAAAAATTAGTAGTAGTCCAAGGGTTGGATTTTGCTTGGAGATATTTTATGTTTTTGGAAGGGGTAGCAGAGAGTTTTGTTTTGTTTCATTATGGGATTTTTTTTTTGATTGATAAAATGGAATTTCATTTCAGAATATTATGGAACCAATTAGGATAATTGGGTTTCCCTCATAGCTCAGTTGGTAAAGAATCTTCCCCCAATGCCGGAGATCTGGGTTCAATCTCTGGGTTGGAAAGATCCTCTGGAGTAGGAAATGGCAACCCACTCCAGTATTCTTGCCTGGAGAATACCATGGACAGAGGAGCCACGAACAGTCCATGGGGTCACAAGAGTCAGACACGACTTAACGACTAAACCCTTACTTAGCGACTAAACCACCACCAGTTAGGATAACTAATGCAGTTCATACTAGTTCACAACATATATGTTTTATTATATTTTCATATGAATCCTTTTTGGTGGGGAACACTCTCCAATATTCCTCAGGTAGTACCTCTTTCTATTGCCCTCAAACTGGCTGTATCACGCCCCTGGCACCAGACAGCCTTTGAGATTGTCACTCTTCTTGGCCTAGATAATTTTAAGACTGAAAGAGACATTAGAGCTTACCTGGTCTCATTTCAAAAGTGTTTCCTGTAGTCTCACTCTACCAAAGCTATGCAATGTTGCCTATAATAGAAAAGAAACACAATTCGAAATGCTCTTTTTCTCACTGCAGTCAGTGTATTTCTGATGTTCCAGGTCACGGCAAGTTCACCAATTTGACAGCTCATGTGCTTTTAGCATGCTTACTTTCCTGTTGGTGGCAGAAAAACCTTTGTGTACGATGATCACCTCCACAAGAACAGATTTTTATTCCAAGTCCAACGGTAGTGGAGCAACTCCATATGCATGCTGTAGACAGACATGAAACTTGTGAATGTGATTTATGGTGAAAGGCTTCAAAGCTGTGTGGGAACACCTTAGCATAGACTCGTAACTGCATTTCTCACTGGTAAAGCTTATTCCTATGCCTGGTTTTACAGTGAATTGAGGGAGAGCTTTTGGGCTTACTGTTGTTGTTGCTTTTGTGTAAGAGTTCCAAATCTAGCAGGGTCACAAACAGTATCAGCTCAAAAGGAGTAAAATCAATTGGAAAGCAGAGAAACTGCATTTCTGTTGCAGGTGCAGACTTGGATGGCCTTTTCCCCTACAAATCTACATCTAATTTCTTGTTGCTACCAAGGAGAATAAAGGGAAGGCCATTTGGCATAAGAAATGTTTTTCCTTCTGACTTTGCCTGAAAACTCCTTCCACTGAGAAAAAAGCAGGAGGATCCATATGCTGCCTATACTGGGCACTAGCCCACTGTGCCACATACAAGAGCCGTGATGCTGGGGGTGCCTCTTGAGTACTTTGAAAATAAAGTTGCAGAGCTGTAAACCTCTAGTTCAGCAAATGCACTAAGTTAGCAACTATTTATAACATATTTTGGAGAATTGGTTTTTCCTGAGTCAGAGTAAAGGGGATTTTACCAGAATTCCAGACTGGTGCCCTGCAAAGTCCTCCCCTCTCCCCCAGCCCTCTATTTTGTTCTCTATATCAGCAGTCCTTCTTTATATCTGAGGAAGATAAAGTAGGACCCATATCCGGAAGGATCATCAACCTCAACTTGGTTCTCTTTGTTGGTGCGGCAAATGAGACATCATGACTGAATGGAAGAGACATCTACTGATACTAAAACTGCCTCCATGGCCATCATGGAAAAAATAAGAGATAACAAATGCTGGTGTGGATGTGGAGAAAAAAAGAACCCTTGTGCAGTTGCTGACATTGCAAATTGGTATAGCCAGTATGGAAAACAATAAAATTTCCTCACTAAATTTATAATAGAACTACCCTGTGATTCAGAAATCCCACTTCTGAAACTACATCCAAAGAAAACAGAGATACTAACCCCAAAATATATTTCTGCCCGCATGCTCATAGCAGCATTATTTACAATAGCTGAAAACCTAAATGTTCACTGATGGATGAACACATAAAGAATATGTGATATATATATAGATATGTGGATATATAGATATATAATAGAGTATTATTTAGCCATAAAAATGAGGAAATTGTACCATTTGTGACAACATAAATGACCCTTGAAGACATTATGCTAATAAAATAAGTCAGACATAGAAAGACAATACTGTATAATCTCCCTTGTATATGGAATTAAAACACACACACAAACACCAAATTCATAGAAAAAAATCAGATTTGTAGTTACTAAAGGTGAGGGGGGAGGCAGGGAAATTGGAAAAAGGTAGTCAAATAGGGAAAATGCAGCCCATGGGGTCGCAAGGAGTCAGACATGACTGAGTGACTGAACTGAACTGAGTCAAATGGTACAAACTTCCAGTTATAAGTAAATAAGTACTAAGGGTGAAACATACAACATGATAACTACAGTTAACACTGTTGTGTGATATATAGGAAAGTTGTTGAAAGAGTAGATCCTAAGAGTTTTCATCACAAGGAGACTTTTTTTCCTTTCGTTGTAACTATATGAGATGAGGAATGTTAACTAAACTTGTGGTGGTAATCATTTCACAATACATGTAAATCAAACCATCCTGGTGCATACCTTAAACCTATACAGTGATGTATGTCAATTATGTGTCAATAACACTGCAGAGAAAACCTCAAAAAAAAAAAAAAAGACCACCTGCCTCCATGAAAATTCTCCCCAAGACCATTTTCTGTATGTGTCCGTGTGTGTGTGTGTATGTGTGCATGTGTGTGTGTTGTTAAATTTCAAGCCTTGTGAGATGTCAGTAGCGAGCCTGAAATATCTCAAATACCTAACAGGTTGCATCAAACCTTGGAGCCAATAGCCCCTGTTTAGTGACCAGTTTCCCTCTGCATTCTTCAAACTCTGATTTGGACATCACAACATGAGTGTGGAAAAAGTTAAAAAAAAAATTACAAGAGCTGTTGCTGTTGTTCCCAATATAAATGTTGATGTGCATACACAATGTGGCCACAGTGTGACTAAAATTGTTTGTCTTTTGGTAGAATGAGCATGCTTAAATTCTTATTCATTAAAAAAAAGACACCTTAGTAATAAGCACCTCTTCCATTTAGGTTTCAAAACAAAATTTCCTATTGCTGTTGTTTTTGTTTATATCTTGCAAATAAAAAGCAGATACAGCTGTGTGAGAACAATTGCCAAGACTGGCAAAATTTAAAGCTGACAGCTTTACAGAAAAATAAAGAGATTCTATTAACCATGTGCATGAACACAAACACACACGCACACACACCTCTTCTAATAAAAATAGTATGTTGTTTATATAGTCACCAGCCCAAGAGACAGCTTCTTTGTATTAGCTTAAAAGGTCCATAATGATTCTCGGATCTCCTTTCTTGTGCTCAAAATAGCCTTGAGAACTTTTTTCCCTTCTCCTGTCATTCAGTAGTCTTTTATTTTAATCCACCAGTGATGCATTGTGTGTCTACACAGCACAAGGAACTCTATTGTAAACTGGGAGCCAAAACAGACATGGCACTGCTTGTAAGGACCTTAAGACCTTGAGAAGAGATGAGGCATTTACAAATATTCAGTTACATTGAATCTACTGCTTTTACTAAAATGCATAGGTGGCATTCCTTAAGAAAAGAGTCATTCCTCTTATTCTCCAATAAAAGATTGTTGTTATGTAAAGCCTTAATGACCTTCAAGTACCTGGATACTACTGTTGCCATGCAGTTTCCCAAAGTCCAGAAATCTAGTCAGTCCAGTACTTGGGGTATTGAAGATGAAAAGGGTAAAAGAATTTTCCTGTGCCTTTTCCCTTTCCATCCTCAACTGCTTCCTAATATGAGTCTGCTAACACTTACCTTAATCTAAAATAACTATGAGTGTTTGATGAGTATGTGTCACTCTAACAGTCTGGATCTCTGTGACAGCAGAGATCATGTCTGCCTTGTTCACCATGGTATTCCTGCACCCTTCACAATGCTTCTATTGTACTGGGTACTCAATAAATACTTGCTGAATACAGAAAGAATAAATACATGATGCAAATCAGTTCTAATACAAACATCTCCCACTCTGGTATCATCTTAGATACTTCTAGGCAAAACCCCCTTTCAATCAAATCAGTAGGTAGATACAATAAAATGCCATATTTGGTAATTGTTGCCATCCCCCTCATTTTGGAGCAAAAGTGATAACTGAATGAGCTACACAAATACCTTCCAACTCCGTGATTACATGACCTAGGATGGAATATTGAAACTTTCAGGTTGTCATAAAGGATTGAGGTAGAAAATGTGAATGAAGTTGAAAAATTATATAATATTTACCCCAAAAGTAGCATTCATTGCCAGGGACCTAGCTGTCAAATAGGCATGATAATTTGCACAATTGTTACAGCAGTTTTTATGAGCAATTTACACAAGGGAGAGAACCCCCAAAGGAAACCATAAAGAAGAATAGTTCAACTTGAAGCCCAGAAGGTAAGAATGCTTAGTGTATTGGTGTTTCATTGACCTGTGGAGCGTGTTTTAAGTCTGTATTTCTGACTGTGGAGTCCACCAGTTACCAATGTATATGTAATGTGATCTCCTGAAGGAGAGGGAGAAAGGGTTTAAGAAATACCTCCCTGTGCCACAGATAATTAGGGAGGATGAAAGCATAGAGGAAAAGAAGAGAAGCATCAATGACAAGAATGGTATTTTCTTGAGCATGTAAGCAATAGCATTCATCTTAGGAAAACGTGGGGGGAAACATTTGTCAGGAGGTTTTCCTATCTTACTAAGAAGTCTTTAAAACGAAACTATACAAAGAGTGAGAAAATCCAGTGTATGATAGTGCCTAGGACCAAGCAAGAAAAGCACTTGGAAAAGGATCTCAGTCATTCTTATGAAGATATTTGGGAGCCATTGTGTCTTATACCAGTGGTGAGAGTACGGGCCATAAACGAAAGCAGCTTCAAATTGTCACAGAAAGAGATTAAATAGAATTGAGTAAGTGTTCCTGAGGCTGGTATAGGATGGTAAAGGTAAAAGTGTGGGTTGCTCAATCATGTCTAACTCTGCAACACCATGGACTATAGTCTGCCAGGCTCGTCTGTCCATGAAATTCTCCAGGCAAGAATACTGGAGTGGATTGCCATTTCCTTCTCCAGGGGATCTTCCCAACCCAGGGATCAAACCCAGGTCTCCTGCATTGTACAAGATCCTTTACCATCTGAGCCACCAGAGAAGCCCTGCACAGTAACAATTGCAATGAAATGTAATAGTCTGTTCATAAATAGACTTAACAGGAGAAAGAGCATTAGATGTTGCAAAGAAACGGAGTGGGAAAAATAATCATGAATCTAGAGGCAGAAGCATGTTGAGAAGTAACAAAATATGATTGTGAGAGTCCCATACAACCTCCTTGACAACATGGAGGATATGTACAACACTTCTTAATTATTATCGTATGGCTGACACATTGGCCCAAAAAACAAAACCTTCAGGAAGACTATAATTTAAGAAATATGTCTCAAGTCCCCATGTTCTAAAAGCGAAGTATATGGTAAATTCTTGACTTGCTTTAACAACTAACCTCGCACATGCCTTCTGTTGCCTCTGACTCTCTGCGACCCCATGGACTATAGCCCACCAGGCTCCTCTGTCCATGGAATTCTCCAGGCAAGAATACTGGAATGGGTTGCCATGCCCTCCTCCAGGGGATCTTCCCTGCCCAGGGATCGAACCTGCATCGTCAGCATCGGCAGGCAGATTCTTTACCCCTGAGCCATCTGGGAAGCCCTAAGAACTAACCTCATAGGCACTCAAAGAAGCTATGAAGGAAAAGGCTTCTGGAGAACTAGGATTGTCAAGAACATGCATTGCTCACATGTAATGTATTTTGATTTCAGCAAAAATTCTAACAAAAATGTCCCATGATTATTTTATGGATATGATAGCAAAATATGAATCTGGATTCTGCTCTCTAAGTGGTTTTGGAGAGCACTGAGCAAGACACTAAGCAAAAGTGTTGTATTGATTCAAGGTGACACTTTTTTTCTGGGGGAGAGAACAGTTACCTTTTAGTCCCCTAAACAGCCACAAGTCATATGAGTTTCAGAAACACTTAAATTCATAAACAAATAACTTTTTATCCTTAGAAAACACAACTTTAAGTAACATGATGACTATTTCAGCTAAGTAGGCCACTCTTTAAAAAGTAGGCTTCAACAAACTAACTCAAAGGGCAGGGGTGTAAGTGTAGGCAAATGAAATCCAGCAGCAAAGAACTAGTTAGAAGGCTGTTGGATATGCAGAGGATTCTGTGGGTGTTCCCTTTGCAACCTCCTATTGGTCAAATAACTTTAAAGGCAAGCAACTAGCCTAACTCTTCAAGAGATGTGGGGATGTGCTCATCATCCTTTATATGGTCACTTGCAAAATATTTTTATTGACTGAATATAAAGATAATTCTGGCAACTGCCTACACTAGCTACCAGTGGGATACTAACTGCAGAGCAGAGAAGGAGGAGATTTTGAAGAGAATTTATCAAAATAATTACAGGAGAATACTTTCATTAAAAAAATAAATTGGTATAATTAGAATAGAATCATAACTCTTTTGCAAGTGCTTCTGCATATACTCCATCTTTGTTACCTTTAACGATTTGACATTCAGTTAAAATTAAGTGCCTCTTCCACAGTGTAGAAAAATTCTGATTTACTGTTTCACTCACTTCTTAGCTTAATGGAAAATGCTGTGGAATTAGTTACTTTTAGCAAACGATTATCCCTCTTAACCTTGTTGAATTTTGTCTGCCCTCTGCAACTAAATAATGCAGAAAAATTGAGAAGACAGAGAGACTTGTCAGAGTTTAACCAAGAGTGTCTTTCCTATAGGACAAAGAAATACTAAAACTTAAAGTGGAAAGAAATAAGAGTTGGGAGAGTTATAAAAAGGTGCTAGGATATGTGTGTTATAATAAAAAGCAGTATGTTTATAACTCCTTTTAAAACCCAAGTATTTCTTAATTCTCAAGTCATTTTTTACTAAGATTCTTAAAGGAAATATAAAGAAATGTTTTTCATAAGTGTGCTTTGAAATGCTTCAGAATAGACTCTCTAAGACATGATAAGATCTATATTATCATAATAGGCACATACATGCCCATATTGAAAGGAAAAGATAAAAGGCTGTAAGAAGCCATGTTACCCAAAATACCTAAGAATCAGAAGGATGTATTTCCAAAACAATTTCTAAAGGAGAAGAGCTCAAAACATTAGCTTACCACCTCAATATTCTCAATGAGAATTTCCATGCTGATGGATAGAGAATTTCTTTTCCCAGAATAATTCTATCATGATCCACTTGCCTCTCCTTTTTCCAGATTCCCAAAGTGTATTCCTTTCATATGTCTTTTATACATCAAGTCCCAGTTCAGTTCATTCGCTCAGTCACGTCCGACCCTTTGCAACCCCATGGACTGCAGCACGCCAGGCCTCCCTGTCCATCACCAACTCCTGGAGTTTACTCAAACTCATGTCCATTGAGACGGTGATGTCATCCAACCATCTCATCCTCTGTCATCCCCTTCTCCTCCCACCTTCAATCTTTCCCAGCATCAGGGTCTTTTCAAATGTGTCAGCTCTTCACATCAGGTGGCCAAAGTATTGGAGTTTCAGCTTCAGCATCAGTCCTTCCAATGAATATTCAGGACTGACTTCCTTTAGGATTGACTGGCTGGATCTCCTTGTAGTCCAAGGGACTCTCAAAAGTCTTATCCAACACCACAGCTCAAAAGCATCAATTCTTTGGCACTCAGCTTTCTTTACAGTCCAACTCTCACGTCCATACATGACCACTGGAAAAACCATAGCCTTGACTAGACAGATCTTTGTTGGCAAAGTAATGTCTCTGCTTTTTACCACGCTGTCCACGTTGGTCGTAAGTTTTCTTCCAAGGAGTATGCATCTTTTAATTTCATGGCTGCAATCATCATCTGCAAAGATTTTGGAGCCCCAGAAAAATAAAGTCTCTTACTGTTTCCACTGGTTCTCCATCTATTTGCCATGAAGTGATGGGACCAGACGCCATGATCTTAGTTTTCTGAATGTTGAGCTTTAAGCCAACTTTTTCACTCTCCTCTTTCACGTTCATCAAGAGGCTCTTTAGTTCTTCTTCACTTTCTGCCATAAGGGTGGTGTCATCTGCATATCTGAGATTATTGATATTTCTCCCGGCAATCTTGATTCCAGCTTGTGCTTCCTCCAGCCCAGCGTTTCTCATGATGTACTCTGCATATAAGCTAAATAAGCAGGGTGACAATATACAGCCTTGACGTACTCCTTTTCCTATTTAGAACCAGTCTGTTGTTCCATGTCCAGTTCTAACTGTTGCTTCCTGACCTGAAAACAGATTTCTCAAGAGGCAGGTCAGGTGGTCTGTTATTCCCATCTCTTGAAGAATTTTCCACAGTTTATTGTGATCCACACAGTCAAGGGCTTTGGCATAGTCAATAAAGCAGAATTAGATATATTTTCTGGAACTCTCTTGCTTTTTTGATGATCCAGTGGATGTTGGCAATTTGATCTCTGGTTTCTCTGCCTTTTCTAAAACCAGCTTGAACATCTGGAAGTTCATGGTTCACGTATTGCTGAAGCCTGGCTTGGAGAATTTTAAGCATTACTTTACTAGCATGTGTTCAGTTCAGTTCAGTCGCTCAGTCGTGTCCGACTCTTTGCGACCCCATGAATTGCAGCATGCCAGGCCTCTCTGTCCATCACTAACTCTCGGAGTCTACCCAAACCCATGTCCATCGAGTCGGTGATGCCATCCAACCATCTCATCCTCTGTCGTCCCCTTCTCCTCCCGCCCCCAATCCTACCCAGCATTAGGGTCTTTTCCAACGAGTCAACCCTTCGCATGAGGTGGCCAAAGTATTGGAGTTTCAGCTTCAACATCAGTCCTTCCAATGAACACCCAGGATTGATCTCTTTGAGGATGGATTGATTGGATCTCCTTGCAGTCCAAGGGACTCTCAAGAGTCTTCTCCAACACCACAGTTCAAAAGCATCAATTCTTCGGCGCTCAGCTTTCTTCACCGTCCAACTCTCACATCCATACATGACTACTGGAAAAACCATAGCCTTGACTAGACGGACTTTTGTTGGCAAAGTAATGTCTCTGCTTTTAAATATGCTATCTAGGTTGGCCATAACCTTCCTTCCAAGGAGTAAGTGTCTTTTAATTTCATGGCTGCAATCACCATCAACAGTGATTCTGGAGCCCAAAAAAATAAAATCTGACACTGTTTCCACTGTTTCCCCCATCTATTTGCCATGAAGTGATGGGACCAGATGCCATGATCTTAGTTTTCTGAACGTTGAGCTTTAAGCCAACTTTTTCACTCTCCTCTTTCACGTTCATCAAGAGGCTCTTTAGTTCTTCTTCCCTTTCTGCCATAAGGGTGGTGTCATCCGCATATCTGAGGTTATTGATATTTCTCCCGGCAATCTTGATTCCAGCTTGTGTTTCTTCCAGCCTAGCGTTTCTCATGATGTACTCTGCATATAAGTTAAATAAGCAGGGTGACAATATACAGCCTTGACGTACTCCTTTTTCTATTTGGAACCAGTCTGTTGTTCCATGTCCAGTTCTAACTGTTGCTTCCTGACCTGCATACAGCATGTGAGATGAGTGCAATTGTGTTGTAGTTTGAGCATTCTTTAGCATTGCCTTTCTTTGGGATTGGAATGAAAACTGACCTTTTCCTGTCCTGTGGCCACTGCTGAGTTTTCCAAATTTGCTGGCATATTGAGTGCAGCACTTTCACAGCATCATTTTTTCAGGATTTGAAATAGCTCAACTGGAATTCCATCACTTGCACTAGCTTTGTTTATAGTGATGCTTCCTAAGTCTCACTTGACTTCACATTCCAGGATGTCTGGCTCTAGGTGAGTGATCACACCATTATGGTTATCTGGGTCGTGAAGATCTTTTTTTGTAAAACTCTTCTGTGTATTCTTGCCACCTCTTCTTAATATCTTCTGCTTCTTTTAGGTCCCTACCATTTCTGTCCTTTATTGAGCCCATCTTTGCATTAAATGTTCCCTTGGTATGTCTAATTTTCTTGAAGATATGTCTAGTCTTTCCCATTCTATTGGTTTCCTCTGTTTTTTTGCATTGATCTCTGAGGAAGGCTTTCTTATCTCTCCTTGCTATTTTTTGGAATTCTGAATTCAAATGGGTATATCTTTCCTTTTCTCCTTTGCTTTTCACTTCCCATCTTTTCACAGCTATTTGTAAGGCCTCCTCAGACAGCCATTTTGCTTTTTTGCATTCATTTTTCTTCGGGATGGTCTTCACCAGATAGTCAACACTGAAATCAGATTATTATATTCTTTGCAGCCAAAGATGGAGAAGCTCTATTCCGTCAGCAAAAACAAGACCGGGAGCTGAGTGTGGCTCAGATCATGAACTCCTTATTGCCAAAGTCAGACTGAAATTGTAGAAAGTGGAGAAAACCACTAGACCATTCAGGTATGACCTAAATCAAATCCCCTATGACTATACAGTAGAAGTGAGAAATAGATTTAAAGGACTAGATCTGATAGACAGAATGCCTGATGAACTATGGATGGAAGTTGGTGACATTGTACAGGAGACAGGAATCAGGTTAACAAAGACTCACCAATCAAGACTTTGAGTTCAGGGAGGGTGGGAGAAGGATAGATTTTGGAGTGAGCAGATGCAGACTATCATATATAGAATGGACAAACAATAAGGTCCTACTGTATAGCACAGAGAACTATATATTCAATATCCTGTGATAAAGCATAATGGAAAATAATATTAAAAACAATGTATATATATATGTATGTATAACTGAATCACTTTGCTGTACAACACAATTTAATGCAACATTGCAAATCAACCATATTTCAATAAAAAAGACTTTGGGTTCAGTTATTTAACAGGTTATGAATGTAGACCCATGTTTACAGGATGATTATATCTATATTTTAGCATTTAATTTACAAAATAATCACAGAATATTTTTGCTGTACATTTTGCTGAAATCAAAATACCTTAGATGCAATGCATGTTCCTGTCAATCCTAATTTCAAAGAACTCCTTTCCTTCATTGCTTTTTCAAGTGCTATGGGGTAAAATTGTTTGACAAGTCAAGAATTCATCACATGCTCTATTTTCAGAACACTAAAACTTTAGGAATATTTCCTGGATTTGAATGTCTTTATTTTAAGATTTTTTTTTGCCAATGCCAGTTGTGTGACAACTATTAGAAAATATCATCCATGTCATTCATTTGATTAAACAGTTCATATAAGATTCCCACCATTATTTTGGTATTTATCCTCACCATGTTTCTGCCTCTAAAGTCATAATTTCCCACCACTCTGTATTTTTGCAATATCTGATTCTATTTCTCCAATTATATATATTTTTGAAGAGATTATTACCTTTAATTGCAATTTTCCATCGAGTACCCTCTCATCAAATCTCAGCTTGATTGCATTTAACTTATTTGTGTTAAAATTTTAAGCTGATTTGCAAGAAGGTTTGTTAGCATGTTTTAAAGAGAGATTTTCTATTTTTTAATACAAAAATCAATGCATGGAAACCTTAGCATCGATGCATCTCATTCATTTCCTTTCTATCCAAACTCTAGGAATATTTTGCTGGCTTCCTCCACCTTTTTTTCCTGAGATTATCTCAAACTTTACTTAAGAGATATATATTTCCAAAGAAACACATAGTTCATCATAGCATATATTCTAAGTATCTGTCATAAACTAAAAGGAGTACCATTGACCTTGCTCAAAAATTACTGCACTGCTCAGTGTCCCCATGTTGATCATGAAATAAACTAAGGTCCAATGAAGGCAATAAAACCTGATTTTAATGTATTCATATGTTAGTTAATATGGATGATAAGCAAAATAAACAAATATTAGTGTGAATTTAAAGTAAGGAAAAATGCAAAATTTTTATGTTGCTTTTATCTAAAAAATTGATGTCTGAGGATAAAAATTAGCATAAACCTCATTAATGTGTAGTATTATTGTTCAAACCAGTAGATATTATGCTGTAGTTCATTGTATTAACAATTAAGACAAAGGAAATTCTTTTTAGCTTGAATAAAATCTTTAAACTAATCATTTCAAGCATAGGAAATGAAATGAATAACTTTTCTTAAAAAGCATTTGTCCTTTGAACTTCAGTCTATTCAACTTCTGAAATGCTTATTAAAACAGAGTTCTGCTGAGCACATTTCAAACTTTAATTATACCACCCAGTGCACATTTCTAGAAAACATCAGTGACTGACAATACCATTTCATAAAACATTTATATTAGATTATATAGATGATCTTACAGTTCAAAAATAAAAGCAAAACTTTGTTAATAAAGTGACAAACTGAAGGGAGTTATAGAGAACTTGTTCAAGGAGGCCAAACCTTCTGAAATGATTTGAAGCCTTAGAACTAATGATGGCAATGTCTTAAACTTGCTAAAGGAAATCAATACATTCTTTGATTGTTATTCTTTTTGCCAGTTGGTCAGGCCCATATCTGATAGTTACAAAGTGAGAGGTCCTTCCCTGAGTAATGTCAGCTCAAAAATGCCACCTGAACAACTATGCTAAATTAAACATTGATAGGGCCATAAAAGCCTTCCCATCATGAGATAAACCTTCCAAGTCAGATGTTATCATTGGAAATATATACAAATGTTGAGTCCTACTGTTAAACTCTTCATTAATGTGCACCAACTCTCATTTCACATAAAAAATATGATGGTCTTACACACACACACACACCATGTCAAAAGGCAACTGATTTAAAAAGATATATGCTAGATGGAAAAAAAGTACATCATAGAGGTTAATATCATCACTTGGGACATGTAGTTTCCAGATGGTTTGAAAGTTTGTGCAAAGTTCAGATGTGTTTAGGCAATGAAATTAAGGCAAACCCAATGTTATCTATTAGGAGGAAGGATGAAGCATAACATGAGTATATTTTCTGCCACAGTTCATGATCTAGGCTATATCCAGATGCCCAAGCTGAAAATCAAATTAATTAATAACTTCATATACATATATATGTAAAACTGAGTGCCAATCAGAAGAGAATGAGTCAGAACCAACACCTGCTTTCTCATACCTAAAAGAGAAGCATGGAAGACAGAAAAAGGATACCTAGCAAGAAAGATAGACAGCTAAATAATTAAATAAGTAATTGCCATAAAGAGTGGAGAGTACTAATGTAAAGGATTAATGGAGAGGACACCTGGGCGTTCTTAAAGAATTTTCTTTAAGGAAATTATATTGACTGTGAGATCTGAAGCTTGACTGAGAAATGTACCAGGTAGAAAGTAAACAAGGCCCTTGCCTCTCATAAGAAATGGTCCAAATCTTTAGCTTTTCTTAACTGAATTATGCAATAATTTTCAAACTGGATCCCTGTCTCTAGTTTTCCCCCAATCTAACCTCTACATAGTACCCCAAGTAATTTTTCTTAGAGATCAAAATCCTTCAATGACATAGTACTGCCTAGTCTAGAGAATAACTTGTAGACTTCTTAGCAAGACATTTATGCTTCACACCTCAAGTTTTCTTGCCAGCTTCATTTTTCATCACTTCCCCAAATGTTCATGCCTTAACACCTGGACCCTGCAACTGTGTTATGGTACATAACAAAAGAGATTTAAATTATTAAGATTATAGACTTAAAATAGAAGGATTATCATGGATTATCTGGTTGGGCCCAATCCCATAAACCTTTCAACACAAAGCGCTTTGTCTAGCTAGAGTCAAGAAATGCAACAGAAAGTCAGAAAAATTTGAAGCCTGAGAAGGATTCAATGCACCATCATTGGTTTGAAGATGGATGGAGCAAAATGATGACATCTGAGAGAAGTTCCTGGCTACATCCCCAAAAGAAATAGGGATCTCAGTCTTACAGCCACAAGGAAATGCATTCCGCCAATATTAATGAGCTTGGAAACAAACACTTCCTCAGAACCTTCACATGTGAAGTGAGGCCAGAAAGCACAATAAACTTGGGCCTGTGAGACTCTGAGCAGAAAACAATGAGGCATTTATCACAGTTTGCTAGGCCCTGTGTACTGCAGCCATCACAGTGTATATACAGAGAGATTAGAGTTTGCAATAAAATTTGAATACTGATTGAATTAGTGATTCAAGTTGGCTATATTGAAAACCTGTGTAATTAGTATTAAAGGAGTCAACCTAAGTGTCCATCAGTGGATGGATGGATAAAGAAAATGTGGTATGTATGCATACAATATAATATTATTCAGCCAAGGGAAAAAAAAGTAAATACTGCCATTGTGACAACATGTATGGACCGCAAGGACATTATGCTAAGTGAAATAAGTCACAGAAAGAGAAATACTACACGATATGACCTATATGTGGAAACTAAAACACAAAATGAAAAAACAGAGAACAGAATAGTGCTTACTAAAGGTTAGGGGATAGGGGACTGAGAAAGACATGGTTTAAGGATATATATCTGCAACTAGCCCTGGAGGTCTAATACACAGTACAGAAATTACAGAAAACAGAACTGTATTATAAATGTTAAACTCGTTAAGAGACTAGATATTAGTTTTTCCCACAGTTAGAAGAAATGATAATTATATTAAGTAATAGAGGCTTTAGCTAAGCTACAGTGGCAACCATATTGCAATATAAAGGCACCAAATCAATATGTTATACACTTTAAACTTGCACAATGTTATATGTCAATTATAGCTTCCCAGGTGGCTCCAGTGGTCAAGAACCCACCTGCCAATGCAGGAGACATAAGAGACATTGGTTCAATCTCTGGGTTGGGGAGATCCCCTGGAGGAGGGCATGGCAACCCACTCCAGAGTTCTTGCTTGGAGAATCCCCATGGACAGAGGAGCCTGGTGGGGTACAGTCCATAGGGTCACACAGAGTCAGACACGACTGAAGCAACTTAGCACGCATGTTAAAAAAAGAGAGTCATGAAAAAGAGAAGGAAAAAAGTGCCCATCTCAAAGGATGTATAATTAAAATATCCCTTTCCTTGTGATTGCTCTCTATATTTGGCAAGAGAATGTTTTAAAAAATGAAAACCAAAATTGAGTGTTAAATGTAGTCAGCACTACCCTTATTTCTATAATGATTTCCATCTCCTCTACTTTACCTTGTGCAGAAATATTTAAGTGACCAGAACCAAAAGTATGGCAGGCAGAATTCTAAAGACACTGTTCCAAGGTTTCTGTCCCCTGGTAATTAGACACTAACCTAGATACAGTACTGCTGTGAAGGATTTTGCTGATGTAATTACAGTTTCAAGTTATTTGAACTTAAGATTGGGAGATTATCTGTTGGACATGACCCAATAAGATAATAGTTTCTAAAGTGGAGAGGCTTCCTGAGTGATAACAGAAGAGGAAGTCAGAGGAGGATGTCAGAGAGATTCAACACACAAGAAGGAATCAACACAAGACTGCTTGCTGGTTTCAAAGATGGTGGAAGCCATGAAGGAAGGAATGTAGAAATGAACTCTAAACACTGAGAACAATCCCAGACAACAGGCAGCTGTGAATTGGGGACCTCAGTTCTACAACTGTATGGAACTGAATTCTGCCAACAACCTGAAATGAGCCTTGAATCAGATTCTCCCCCAGAATCTCCTGATAAGATCCCAAGCTTTCTGACACCTTGATTTCAACCTTGTGAAAACCTAAGTAGAGAACCTAGATTAGCCCACCTGGACTTCAGACATACACAAACTGTGAAATAATAAATGATTGTTACTTTAAGCTGGTATATTGTGGCAATTTGTTATAGAAGTTATTGAAAACTAGTATCAAAACCATTGATGTAACTACAAACCTAATTTAGCTCCTCAGGTATCTGGTATCTAGTATCTTCTCCTTGAAGAACTTGTGAAATTTATTAGTCAGTGTAGTTTTTAGATATTCTCTTCTCTTTAGATGATGATTAGCATTTTTTAGTGATAATTTTGGAGAAGGCAATGGCACCCCACTCCAGTACTCTTGCCTGGAAACTCCCATGGATGGAGGAGCCTGGTAGGCTGCAGTCCATGGGATCACTAAGAGTCGGACACGATTGAACGACTTCATTTTCACTTTTCACTTTCATGCATTGGAGAAGGAAATGGCAACCCACTCCAGTGTTCTTGCCTGGAGAATCCCAGGGACAGGGGAGCCTGGTGGGCTGCCGTCTATGGGGTCTCACAGAGTCAGATATGACTGAAGCGACTTAGCAACAGCAGCAGCAGTGATAATTTATTTTTTAACTAATGTGTGTACATTGTTTTTTAGACATAATGCTACTGCACACTTAATAGCCTACAGTACAGTGTAAATGTAACTTTTATATGCTCTGGGAAACCAAAAAATTCATGTGACTTTTCCTATTGCAATATTCGCTACATTGCTGTTCTGTGGAACTTAACCTGCCATATCTCTGAGGTCTGCCTGTACATGATGAGTAAGTAGGGTTTATCCCAGGATTTCAAGATTGGTTTACCATTCACAATCAATCAATGTAATGCATCATTTTAAGGGAATAAAGAAGAAAAATCATAACATCATTTCAAAAATGCAAACAATAGTTTGACAAATTCCAAATTTCTTCATGATTTAAAAACAAGATATTCTCAGTAATTAATGAGGTAACCTAATTTAATAAAAGGGATCTACAAAAATCCTGTAGCTAACATTATTCTTAACGATGAATTATTGGATGCTTTAGCCCTAAGGGCAGAAATTAGACAAAATGTCATCTATCAGTATTTTCCTTCAATATTATACTGGATGTCCTAGTCAGTTTAGTAAGTCAACAGAAAGAAACCAAAAAATTAAAAGTTGGAAGGGAAAAATTAAAACTTTCTCATTAAGGAAGGCATGATTATATATTTAGAAAATTGTAAGGAATGCACAAATTAACTACTAGAAGTAAAAAGTAAATTTATTAAGGTCTCAAGTTACAAGATCAAGATTCAAAATTTTTAAAAATAATTGTGCTTTAGTGTACCAGAGTATGCAATTGGAAATGAATTTTAAAAATATCAAAAACATAAATTATTTAGGAACAAATTGAACAAGATATGTGCAAGACACCTACACTGAAAAGTTCAATGTATTGTAAGATAAATGTAAATTTAAATATTTCGAGGCAAATAAAAAAAAAACTTTGGGGTTCTGATCCAAAACATAAAAAGCTTAGAAGTCATCACAACAAGCAAAAAGCTGAATAAACTGAAAATCAACAACTCTTATTATATCCATCAGAGAAATGAGGTCATGGGGCAAGCTGCCAACCTGAAAAATGTAGACAGGCAAACACAGCTTAACAGAAGCAGAAGTCTGCTCCTGGAGCCAGTACTGGTTAGACTTTAAACACTTAGACTGTTGCTGACAAACTGCTAGAGGCTCAATGTGGATGAGCTTGAGAATTAAAAAAATGGGTGGCCCAGTCTTAGGGATGCCCTGACATTTTAAAAGTTTTATCCAGAAGCCCCACTAGGTTTGTAGAGTGAAGATGGAAGAAAAATTCCTTCATGCTTTTGTCAGAAGGGAAGGAAGCACCCAGGGAATTCTGTTCTCCCTATTAAAAGACTGCCCTCAAAGAAAATTATTTTCTCAGAGCCTAATGATCGTGAGTTTTATGAGAGTGTAACTTACCTGGCAGAAGGGGGAAATATCCAACTCTAGACACCTCTACTCTTCTTGTCTCACCTAAGGAGAAAAAACAAGCTGAAAAGCACTTATGGAGGTCATCACCAAAGAACATAGGCTCACTAAAAAGCTGAGACCTAATCATAGAACTATATGCCTCCCTCCCCTCTCCCCACCCCACCATCATCTTACAACCACATCAATTGGACTCTTATATAACAACAGAACATTACAGCTGAAAAAATTGCAAGTCTCAGACTCTATTTAAAAAGGAGTCTCTAGAGAAACCCAAAGGCAACAGAGGAGACAAAAATCAAGGACACTAGAGGAAATTTCAGCTTCTAACATCTAGAGATACCTAACAGTGAACTCAGCCTAATTCCTATCCAAATAAACATAAATCTTACAGGGACAATTTATCTCAATTCATCACATCTATCAACAAAAATTGATAAAGCATGATAAAATGCAAAAAAACACAATCTGAAATGGCAAAGCATGCATCAGAACAAGACTCAGTTATGATAGGGATTTTTGAATTATCAGAACAAGAATTTGAAATAACAATAATTAATATGCTTAGAGCTTTTATGGAAAAAGTGAGCAGTGCACAAGAATGCATGGATAATCTAAGCACAGAGATGGAAAATCATGGAAAGAATCAAAGGAAATGCTAAAAATAAAAAGTACCATAAAATAAAGGAATTATGTTTATGGTGGGCTCATCATTAGACCACACAATGTCAAAGAAAAAAATCAGTGAGACTGCAGATACGTCAATAGAAATTTCCCAAACTGAAAAGTCAAAGGGAAAAAGTACAACAACAATCAAAAAAAAAAAAGAAAGAAACATATTATTCAAGAACCAATTATGAAAGAAGTAACATACATAGAGCACGAACAACAGAAGGGGAAGAAAGAGAGAAAGGAACAGAAGAAATATTTGAAGTGTATGCTGTATGTGCTAAGTCACTTCAGTTGTGTCCAACTCTTTGCAACCCCATGAACTTTAGCCCACCAGGCTCCTCTGTCCATGGGATTCTCCAAGCAAGAATACTGGAGTGGGTTGCCATTTCCTTCTCCAGGGGATCCTCCCCACTCAGGGATCGAACCTGTGTCTCTTATGTCTCTTGCACTGGCAAGTGGGTTCTTTACCACTAGTGCCACCTGGGAAGTCCATTTGAAGTACTAATGGCTGAGAATTTTTCAAAATTAATGACAGACCTAAATAAATTGAGGTATACACCATATTCAAAGATTGAAAGCCTCATTATTGTTAACATTTCAACAATTCCCAACTTGATCTAAAGACAGTGCAATCCCACTAAAAATTCCACTTTATTAGAAATTAGTATTTGGATTCTAAAATTATGGTAATAAAAATGAGCTATAAAAACCAAAACAATTTTAAAAATAAAAAAGTTGATGTATAGACTCATTGACTGCAACCCTCCTATAAAGTTACAGTAATCAAGAAAATGTAGCATTGGCATGAAGATAGATGAGCTGATGAAAAACCAGAATAAACTCACATGTCAACTGAATTTTGAAAATATTTTCAAGGCAATTCAATGAGGGGAAAAAGTCCTTTCAACAAACTGTGCTGGAACAATTGGATAAACAACTGACCTTGAACCCTACCTCACAACATACACACAGATTAATTGTAGATGATCAGAGGTGTGACGGATTTCCTTGGTAGCTCAGCTGGTAAAGAATCCACCTGCAATGTAGGAGACCCTGTTTGCTTCCTGGGTTGGGAAGATACCCTGGAGAAGGGATAGTCTACCCACTGCAGTATTCTGGGCTTCCCTGGTGGCTCAGACTGTAAAGAATCTGCTTGCAATGCAGGAGACCTGGGTTCAGTCCTTGGGTTGAGAAGATCCCCTAGAGGAGGGCATGGCAATCCCCTCCAGTATTCTTGCCTGGAGAACCCCTATGGACAGATGAGCTGGGTGGGCTACAGTCCAAGGGGCTGCAAAGAGTTGGACATGACTGAGCGACTAACCATAGCCCAGGAGCACAGAGATGTGACATAAACCTAAAACCACAAAGCTTCTAAATGAAAACATTGAAGAATATATTTACAATTTTGAGATGGGCAAAGATTTCTTAAGAGAAGACATAAAAGCAATAATCATAAAATAAAAGCAGTCATTAGTTGAACTAATAAAAATTTATAAAAATTAAAATATCAGTGAGAGACTGGGAAAAGTATTAAAAATACATATAGCTAACAAAGCACTCATGCAGAATATATGATGAAATGCCCAAAATCAACAATAAAAGAAAACAGCCAAATTAAATGTCAAAAGAGTTGAGTAGTTACCTCACAAAATAAGTTATTCAAAGGTCAGCAAACGAGGGGAGAACAAGATGGCAGAGGAGTAGGTGGAAGTGGAGTACATCTCTCTCCACAGATACATCAGAAATACACCTTCAGACACAGAAGTGCATGCAGAACACCATCTGAGAGTGGACAGGAGTACCTTACCAGTGGAAAAGAATATATAGAATCACGCAAAACTCAGTAGGATGAAGGAATTAGGGGCAAAACAGGAGTGTTAGTTGGACTGGACCTGCCCTCGGTGGGTGGGGGAACCGAAGCAGGTGTCCGATCCCCACAGCAGGGCAATTGTCTGAGTCAGAGGAGAAACATTTAAGGCCGAGAGTAAAACAACTGATCTGTAGAAGCCTAAATGGAATGAGCGGAGAAGGAAATGGCAACCCACTCCAGTATTCTTGCCTGGATAATCCCGTGGACAGAGGAGCCTGGTGGGCTGCTGTCCATAGGGTCGCACAGAGTCAGACACGACTGAAGTGACTTAGCAGCAGCAGCAGCAAATGGAATGAGAATCTGACAGTCCTTGCCACAGCCATACATACCACGGTCCGGAACACAGGTCTCCTGGAAGGAGCAGCGGCTAGGGGCTGGAGTTTCGGGATTGTGGAGCAATCCCAGGGCGAGGGCTGCTGTTGACTGTGGAGAGACAGATCGAGGGGATGTGAGGGAGGAGATTGTGGTGGGAAATGCCGTGAAGGAAAGCCAGGCAGCCATGGAAGCAAGGCAATAATGCTGAGTCACGTGTAGGGGGTGGAGCCATCACCATAGCCTCTCTCTCTCCACACACCAGCATCAGCAGCTGAACAATAGAGTGCTTGGCCCATCAAATGCCTGACGCACTAAACTACAGAGTAGGACCCCGCCCAGGGTGACCCTTTAAGTGCCTGATGCGCCAATATACACAGTAGGACCCCAGGCAGGGGGCCCCTTCTATGTGCCTGACTCGTGGAACTACAGAGAAGGACCCCGCAAGGGATCCCTCTAAATGCCTGAACAAGCAGAGCTATGGAGAAAGACTGGGCAAAGAAGCCTTCTGATCACCAGGTGCAAGACGCTTGAAAAAAGACTATGATAGGTCCATAACCCCTGCCGCGGAGGCAGTCTGTGTCCTTGCACATTTGGAGCCACCAAGGTCCCCACAAACCAAGCAGCTGCACCACCTTAAAGCTCAGCTCTTACTGGGGCAGAGCTGCCACAGGCAAAACAAATCTTGTGTTTATGCGCGCGCAGTGTCGCTTTGGTCCTGTCCGGACTCTGTGATCCTGTAGACTGTGGCCTGCCAGGCTTCTCTGTCAGAGAGGAGGTTCTCCAGGCAAGAACACTGGAGTGTATTGGCCAATACTGGTTGCCATACCTTCTAGAGCACTATATTTCCTACTACCCTAGCCGCAAATCCCCCTGAGTACCTGGTGCTGCCAGAACCCCTGTGACTCAAGCAGCTGCACCACTTCCACACCTGGTCCTCACAAGGGCAAACCCAGCCCTCCAGGGCAGCCTCAGGAGCTAAACCCCAGTGGACGATCCACATGCAGAGTAGAAATGAAACCACAATTGAAACCCAGAGGCAGTGTGGCTAAGAAAGAAGACCCAAAACCTTCCAACCAGCTGTACAAGCTGCAGATTGAATCCACACGATCAACTAGGCAGACTCTGTGTCTGTGGAATATATAAAAGGACATTGAGAGCTACCACAAAAGAAAACACACTAGCTCTGATAGCTATGGACATTGCAGGCAAGAACACATAGGAGTAGGACCAGATTAGAATCCGAGCTGCCCCTGCAGCAGGTCCAGAGATCAGCACAGTGTTGGAAGGCATCCTAGGGAGGTAAGGTGGACTGTGATTCCTAGCGTGGAAAAGGGCTCTGACAACAAAGACTCAAGAAAAACATTTATTATTCTGATTTTATAACTTGTTCTGTAGATTCTTTTGGATTTTTTTCATTCTTTTTTTCCTCCCCCCTCCCCCCGTTGTAGTTGTCGATTTTATTGGCACTAAGAAATCCAATTAAGCTTTTGAACTTTTTTTCTTTTTCCTCAGTCACATTTTTTATTGTCATAAACGTCTGCTTCAATGTTGGGCTTTTGCAGTTCTATGGAGTTTTCCTCTGTTTTTTTCTTTTCTGTTTTATTTTTATTTTAATTTTTTAAACCTATTGTTATTTTTTATACATTTATTCCTTTGTTTTCTTTTCCTACTGTTCTTTTTCCCTTGCAGTTAATCTTTAATGTATATAAATATTCTTTATTTACCTCTATTTAACTTTGCATGTCTATTCTTTCTTTCTTTTCTTTCTCTCCTTTCATTTCAAAATATTTGTTAGTTTCTTTTCATTGATTTATTCCCCGATTTGCACCTTGCTTTAGTTTTGCTTTCTAGTTTGTGCTTTAATTAGTTTTCTTCTGCTAGATATAATTTTTGGTTTCCTTTGTTCGCCAGGTCAATTTATTGTACTTAATTTTTGTTTTGATTTTGCTTATGGGTGTATATGTATATGTGTATATTCAGTCACACTTTTTACTGTTGTTATAAACCTCTGCCTCTACATTGGGATTTTGCAGTTCTGTGGAGTTTTCCTTTTGGTTTATTTTCACTTTTTTCTTTCTTTTTCCATTTTTTTCTCTTTTCTATAATTTTAATTTTTTTAAACTTATGATATTTTTCCTGCATTTATTTCTTTGTTTGCCTTTCCTACTGTTCTTTTCTCCTTGCTCTTAATCTTTAATGTATATAAATCTTCATTATCTACCTCTATGTAACTTTGCATATCTATTCTTTCTTTCTTTTCTTTCTTTCCTTTCCTCTCAGCATATTTGTTATTTTCATTGCTTTATTCCCCACTTGGTACCTTGCTTTAGTTTTGTTTTCCAGTTTGTGCTTAAGTTAGTTTTGTACTTAACTGGTAAATATAATTTTTGATTTCCTTTGTTTGCCAGATCAATCTACTGTACTTTATTTTTGTTGGACAGTTTTCACTTTGCTCATGGGCATATATGTATATGTATATGTATATGTATATGTATATGTATATATTCCATTATTTTAGTTATTATTTGCCTGATTTGGTAACTGCCATTGGTCTGGGGTTCATCTTTGGTTTCTCGTTTTTGGATATTTGTTTTACTCTCCCTTAATGCCATAACAAACCACTTGTGGAATCTTTGTTCCTGACCAAAGATTAAACCCTGAGCCTTCGGAGTGGGAGCACGGAATCCAAGACCCTAGACTACCAGAGAACTAACTCCAGGGAGTATCCAATAGTGAGAACTCACACAAAGGAAACCACTTGAATACAAGACCTGGCATCATCCAATCACCAGTAGCACCCTGTGCGGGAAGCCTCATCTAAACAACAAACAAAACAAAAATACAAACTCAATCATCAGCAGACAGTATATCACCTCATTCACCCTTGTGCATCAGAGGAAAAACAAACAAAAACTCAGCACAAATCTCACCCTATATGAAGCTCACACAAACCACTGGACCAACCTTAGGCGAGAAGAAACCAAAAGGAAGAAAGAATTCATCCTTCTTCAAGGAAAGAATTCAACTTTCCTTGAAGCCTGGGAAAAGGATAACCTAAACACAATAACTTAAAAAAAAATGAAAAATCAGAGAAATACTGAACAAATGAAGGAACAAACTAGAAACACAGAAGTCCAAATAAAGGAAGAGGAAATAGGAAAGTTAACTGAAAAAGAATTCAGAATAATGATAGCAAAGATGATCAAAAACTTTGAAAACAAAATGGAGAAAATGCAAGAATCAATTAACAAAGACCTAGAAGAATTAAAGAATAAGCTTAAAGAGACAAACAACACAATTACTGAAATTAAAAATACTCTAGAAGGAATCAATAGCAGAATATCTAAAGCAGAAGAACAAATCAGTGAACTGGAAGATAAAATGTTGGAAACAACTTCCGAAGAGCAGAATAAAGTAAAAAGAATGAAAAGAGCTGAGGATAGTCTCAGAAACCTCTGGGACAATATCAAATGGATCAACATTCACATAGGGGTCCCAGAAGAAGAAGAGAAAAAGAAAGGGTATGAGAAAATTTTTGAAGAGATTATAGTTGAAAATTTTTGCAATATGGAAAAGGAAATAGACAATCAAGTTCAAGAGGCACAAAGAGTCTCTTAGAGGATAAACCCAATGAGAAACATGCCAAGACACATACTAATCAAACTAACAAAGACTAAACACAAAGAAAGAATATTAAAGGCAACAAGGGAGAAGCAACAAGTAACATACAAGGGAAACCCCATGCACTTAACAGCTGATCTATCAGCAGAAACTCTGCGGACCAGAAGGGAATGGCAGGATATATTTCAAGTATTGAAAGGGAAAAATCTACAACCAAGATTGCTGTACCTGGCAAGGATCTCATTCAAAATTGATGGATAAATCAAAAGCTTTTCAAACAAGCAAAAGTTAAGAGAATTCAGTACCACCAAATCAGCTTAACAACAAATGTTAAACAGACTTATATAGTCAAGAAATACAAGAGAAGAAAAAAGATCTACAAAATTGAAATCATATCAAGCATCTTCTCTGACCACAATGCTATGAGACTAGATATCAATTACAAGAAAAAAAACTGAAAGAAACTCAAACACATGGAGATTAAACAATACGTTTCTAAATAACCAACAGGTTACTGAAGAAATCAAAAGGGAAATCAAAAAATATCTAGAAACAAATCACAATGAAAACATGACAACTCAAAACCTATGAGATGCAGCAAAACAGTTCTAAGAGGGAAGTTTATAGCAATACAACCCTACCCCAAGAAGCAAGAAAACCATCAAATAGACAACATAACTTTACAACTAAAGCAACTGGAGAAAGCGAAAAAAAAATTAGTAGAAAGAAAGAAATCATAAAGATCTGAGCAGAAATAAATGAAAAAGAAATGAAAGAAGCAATAGTAAAGATTAATAAAACTAAAATCTGGTTCTTTGAGAAGATAAACAAAATTGACAAACTCTTAGCCAGACTCATCAAGAAAAAAGAGAGAAGAATCAAATCAACAGAATTATAAATGGAAAAGGAGAGGTTACAACAGACAATGCAGAAATACAAAGGATGATAAGAAACTATTATAAACAACTATTTGGCAATAAAATAGATAACCTGGAAGAAATGGACAGATTCTTAGAAAAGTTTAATCTCCCAAGACTGAACCAAGAAGAAATAGAAATTTTGAACAACCCAATCACAAGCACTGAAATTGGAGCCGTGTTCAAAAATCTCCCCCCCCCAAAAAAAAGCCCAGGACCAGATGGCTTCACAGGAGAATTCTATCAAACATTTAGATTTGAATTAATGCCTATCCTTCTCAAACTCTTTCAAAAAATTCCAGAGGAAGGAACACTTCCAAATTCATACTACAAGGCCACCATCACCCTGATACCAAAACCAGACAAAGACAACACACAAAAAAGAAAACTACAGGCAATATCACTGATGAACACAGATCCAAAAATCCTCAAAATTTTTAGCAAACAGAATTCAGCAACACATAAAAAGGCTCATACACCATGATCAAGTTGGGTTTATACCAGGATGCAAGGATTCTTCAATATATGGAAATCAATCAATGTGATACACCATATCAACAAATTGAAAGATAAAAACCATATGATAATATTAATAGATGCAGAAAAAGCCTTTGACAAAATTCAGCACCTATTAATAATTAGAACTCTTCAAAAAATGGGCCTAGAAGGCACCTACCTCAACATAGTAAAGGCCATACACTAGAAGCCTACAGCAAACATTATTCTCAATGGTGAAAAACTGAAAGCATTCCCTCTGAGATCAGGAACAAGAAAAGGCTGTCCACTTTCACAACTATTATTCAACATAGTTCTGGAAGTCCTAGCTACAGCAAGCAGAGAAGAAAAAGAAATAAAAGGAATCCAGATCAGAAGAAGTAAAGCTCTCACTATTTGCAGATGACATGATACTGTACATAGAAAACCCTAAAAATAGTATCAGAAAATTACTAGAGCTAATCAGTGAATTTAGCAAAGTTGTAGGATACAAAATCAATACACAGAAATCACTTACATTTCTATATACTAACAATGAAAAATAAGAAAGAGAAATAAAGGAATCAATCCCATTCACCATTGCAACAAATAGAATTAGATATCTAGGACTAAACTTACCTAAGGAGACAAAAGAACTGTACACAGAAAATTATAAGACACTCATGAAAAAAATCAAAGATGACTTAAACAGATAGAGCGATATTCCATGTTCCTGGGTAGGAAGAATCAATATTTTGAAAATGACTATACTGCCAAACTCAATTTACAGATTCAATGCTATCCCTATCAAATTACCAATGGCATTTTTCACAGAACTAGAACAAAAAATTACACAATTCATGTGGAAACACAAAAGACCCTGAATAGCCAAAGCAGTCTTGAGAAAGAAGAATGGAGCTGGAGGAATCAAGCTTCCTAACTTCATGTTATACTACAAAGCTACAGTCATCAACAGTATGGTACTGGCACAAAAACAGAAACATAGGCCAATGGAAGAACACAGAAAGCCCAGAAATAAACCCATGCACCTATGGATACCATATTTTTGACAAAGGAGGCAAGAGTATACAGTGGGACAAAGACAGTCTCTTCAATAAGTGGTGCTGGGAAAACTGGACAGCTACATGTAAAAGAATGAAATTAGAACACTTCCTAACACCATAAACAAAGATAAACTCAAAATGGATTGAAGACCTAAAGGTAAGACCAGAAACTACAAAACTCTTAGAGGAAAACATAGGCAGAACACTTGATGACATAAATCAACACAAGATCCTCTATGACCCACCTCCTAGAGTAATGGAAATAAAAACAAAAGTAAACAAGTGGGACCTGATTAAGCTTAAAAGCTTTTGCACAGCAAAGGAAACTATAAGTGAGGTGAAAAGAAAGCCCTCAGAATAGGAGAAAATAATAGCAAATGAAACAACTGACAAAGGATTAATGTCCAAAATATACAAGCAGCTCCTACAACTCAATGCCAGAAAAACAAACAACCCATACAAAAAAGCAAACATACAATAAAACAAACAACTCATACAACTCAGTGCCAGAAAAACAAACAACAAATAATCAAAACGTGGGAAAGAATGTGTCTTCTCCAAAGAAGACATACAGATGGCTAACAAACACATGAAAAGATGCTCAACATTGCTCATTATTAGAGAAATGCAAATCAAAATTACAATGAGATATCACCTCACACCAGTCAGAATGACCATCATCAAAAAGTCTACAAACAATAAATGCTGGAAAGGGTATGGAGAAAAGGAAACACTCTTGCACTGTTGGTGGGAATGTAAATTGATACAGCCACTATGGAAGACTGTATGGAGATTTCTTAAAAAACTAGGAATAAAACCACCATAGGACACACTCCTAGGCATATACCCTAAGGAAATCAAAATTGAAAAAGACACGTGTATCCCATTGTTCATTGTAGCACTATTTATGATAGCTAGAATATGGAAGCAACCTAGATGTCCATAGATAGATGAAAGGATAAAGAAGTTGTGGTATATATATATATATATACAATGGAATATTACTCAGCCATAAAAGGAACACATTTGAGTCAGTTCTGATGAAGTGGATGAACCTAGAACCTATTATACAGAGTGAAGTGAGTCAGAAAGAGAAAGATAAATACCATATTCTAACACATATATACAGAATCTAGAGAAATGGTACTGAAGAATTTATTTACAGGGCAACAGTGGAGAAACAGACATAAAGAATAGACTTACGGACATGAGGAGAGGGGAGGAGAGGGTGAGATATATGGAAAGAGTAACAAGGAAATTTTCATTACATGTAAAATAGCCAATGGGAATTTGCTGTATGGCTCAGGAAACTCAAATAGGAGCTCTGTATAAACCTAGAGGGGTGGGATGGGGGGAAATGAGAGGGAGTTTCAAAGGGGAGGGGATGTATGTATACTTACGGCTGACTTATGTTGAGGTTTCACAGAAAACAACAAAATTCTATAAAGCAATTATCCTTCGATAAAAAATAAATTAATTTAAAAAAAAAGGGGGCCAGCCTGCACATGGAAAAGTACATAACATCATGAGTCAACAGGAAAACACAAATTTAAACCACCTAAAGGTTCAAACGTTCTGATATACCATTGTGCTCACAATAGAACCACAATGGAATGGTGCTTTAAGTTAAATAAAAAAGTAAAAAGAAAAAGCCAAATGTTGGTGAAGGCATAGAATGATTGTATCTCTCATATATTGCAGGTAGGAGCATAATATTTTACAACAACTTTAGGTGACTATTTGGCTATTTTTTGTAAAGTCAAATACACAATTACACGATGACTTGCAATTCCACTTCTATATATTTACTCAAGAGAAACAAAACTACATTTTTATAGTAATGTTCATTGCAGCTTTATTCTAATAGCCTCAAACTGGAAACAACTAAAATACCCATTTAAAGAAGAAAGTAAAAAATTATAATAATTTTTACTAAATGGAATACTATTCAGCAACAAAAAGGAACAAACAAAAAGTGCATATAACATGAATGAATCTTAAAAACATTATGCCAACAGAAAGTAGCCAGGCAAAAATGATTGTATTCTGTATACTCAAATTTCTATGAAAGTTTGGAACCGACAAAATTAATTTATAAATGTAGATATCAGGTTCATCACTGCCTGGGAAAGAAACTTAAAACTCTCAGGCTGGAGAGAGAGAACTTCTGTTATTTGTCTTTCATTAAAGCCAATACATAAAAGCTGCATTTTGAGCAAATGTACATGTGAACACCAAAACTTATTATTAGGGCATGAACCAAGGAGAGCCATTTCAGAGCAGACAAAAGGGTGATGAAATATGTTTTTTGAGCATTTATTATACGCCAGGCTCTATTCCAGGTATTTCATAAGCATTATTTCATTTAATCTCTTGATGAGTGAAAATCATTCAGTTGTGTCCGACTCTCTGTGACCCTATGGGCTATACAGTCCATAGAATTCTCCAAGTCAGAATACTGGAGTAAGCAGCCTTTCCCTTCTTCAGAGGATCTTCCCAACCCAGGGATCGAACCCAGGTCTCTCGCATTGCAGGTGGATTTTTTACCAGCTGAGCCACAAGGGAAGCCCAAGAATACTGGAGTGGGTAGCCTATCCCTTCTCCAGCCGATCTTCCTGACCCAGGAATCGAACCGGGGTCTCCTGCATTGCAGGCAGATTCTTTACCAACTGAGCTATCAGTTCAGTTCAGTTCAGTTGCTCAGTTGTGTCCAACTCTTTGTGACCCCATGAATTGCAGCATGCCAGGCCTTCATGTCCATCACCAGCTCCTGGAGTTTACCCAAATTCATGTCCATCGAGTCAGTGATGCCATCCAGCCATATCATCCTCTGTCGTCCCCTTCTCTTCCTACCCCCAATCCTTCCCAGCATCAGGGTCTTTTCCACCACTTCGCATGAGGTGGCCAAAGTATTGGAGTTTCAGCTTCAACGTCAGTCGTTCCAATGAACACCCAGGACGGATCTCATTTAGGATGGACTGGTTGGATCTCCTTGCAGCCCAAGGGACTCTCAAGAGTCTTCTCCAACACCACAGTTCAAAAGCATCAATTCTTCGGCGCTCAGCTTTCTTCACCGTCCAACTCTCACATCCATACATGACCACTGGAAAGACCATAGCCTTGACTAGACGGACCTTTGTTGGCAAAGTAATGTCTCTGCTTTTTAATATTCTATTTAGGTTGGTCATAACTTTCCTTCCAAGGAGTAAGCTATCAGGGAAGCTCTTATGAAGGGAGTACTAATTTTGTTTTATCATTTGAATTTTACAGTTGTAGTAACATCAAAGATCATTTACCACAGATCATGATAACAAATATAATAATGAGAAAGTTTGAAATATTTTAAAAATTACCAAAGTGTGACACAGAGACATGAAATGAATTAATACTGTTGGGAAAAATGCAGAATTGCCTAAAACCTTCAATTTGTAAAAAAAAAAAAAAAAGAAAGAAAGAAAGACCCACATCTGTGAAGCAGAATAAAATGAGGTGTATTATCTTTATCTATCTATCTATCTACCTATCTATCTATCTGTATTGCTATGTTTAGTAATATCATGGCAAAAATTTTTTTTTGGTCTGTATTCA
This sequence comes from Okapia johnstoni, assembly GCA_024291935.2. Lineage (NCBI taxonomy): Eukaryota > Metazoa > Chordata > Mammalia > Artiodactyla > Giraffidae > Okapia > Okapia johnstoni. The sequence goes on along the minus strand of CM044305.1, from coordinate 69,001,404 downwards.
TGAAGAACATTAGTTTGTTATTTTCTGTTCTTATAGAGCCTTTGTCAGATTTTGGAAACTGGATTGTTCTGGCCTCATAAAATAAATTAGGAAGGATTCTCCCTTCATTTCCTGGAAGAGTTTTGTGAGATTAATGCTATTTCCTTCTTAAATATTTCACAGAATTCATCAACAAGAACTTGTGATCTGGGAATTTTCTTTGCAAAGAAGTACTTTTATTATACATTCAATTTCTTTTATAAATGTAGTCATTATAAATATCTTTTCATGTCAGCTTTGGCAATTTTTTTTCAATTCATCTCATCCAACTTGTCAGTTTCATTAGCATAAAGTTATTCATAACATTCTTTGAGTATCATTTTAATGTGTGTAGCGTTTATAATAATATCCCTACTTTCATTCCTGATACTTATAAGTTGTATTTGACCTTTTATTTGTTCATTGATCTACAACAGAGTTATCTGTTTTATCAAACTTTTCAAAGAATCGGATTTTTTTTAAGTTTTTCTACTGTTTGTGCTATTTTATTGATTTTTGCTCTTTATTATTTTCTTTCTTCTACTTTAGGTTTAATTTTCTCTTCCTTTTTAGCTTCATAAGGTAAAAATTAAGATCAATAATTTTTAGTTCTGCTTCTTTGTATAAAGAAGACTTTCTTTTCTTGTATATTCAAATTTATACATTTCCATGTACACTCTACACTAGCCGCTTCCCACATATGTTGCTCTGTCGTGTTTTCATTGTCTTTCAGGTAGATTTATTTTCTTTTTTTCCTTTTACATGTACTAGTCATTTTTTAATGGACATTAATTCTCAATTAGCATGTGAAAAGATTTACACCATTGTGTTGCTCAAGGAAGGGTGCCAAGCAAAAAATGTCCTGGTCAGGAATGCAGAGTTGCACTCTGCACTGGGCTCTCTTCAGTTGTATTAATACTTGCATGACCACTCAAGTTTGAGTTCCTTCTAAGAAGGGCACATCTGAAAAGCATATAAGTTTCCAGCACCATAGAAACTGCAGTGATGCTTCTTTTCTTTCAATGGCATACTTGTAATGACTTCTTTGAAAAGCTCCAACAATGACTTTAGGGGAGAAATCCTATATCAATATCCACCTCCCCTATTTTGACATCCAGGAGTTTCTTCTCCTTCACTGGTATCACTGACAACATGTTGGTGTTCTGGGTGTCCATCGCCCAGTGGATTTATTTTATAAATCCCCTGGTAATTTCTTCTTCAGCTCTAGGATAATTTACAAGTAAGCTGCTTAATTTTAAACCATTTAAGGATATTTCTAGATACTTTTTTAAAATTAATTTATATTTTAGTACTATTGTGCTTGGAAAAAATTCTCTGTAATATGTAAATATTTTTGTATTTATTGAAACTTATTTTAAGGTCCAGCATATGGTCTATCTTGCTTAAGGTTCCATGTACACAATAAAACAATGAATTTTCTTCAGTTTTGAGTGAAGTGTTATAAAATATTAATGGAGTCATGTTAGTTGATAATGTTTTCAGAAAACTAATGTTTTGTTTAGTTTCTCTCTCACTTAACTGACAGAGGATGTTACTATATTCAACCAAGATAAATGTCCCTTTTTTCACCAATAATTCCTCTTTCTTGAATTCTATTGTGTCTGATATTACTATAATCACTTCAGCTTTCTTATGCTTACTATTTGCATTGTATAAATTTTACATTCTTTTACTTTTGATATATATATATACATGGACAGAGGAGCCTGGCAGGATACAGTCAGACACAACTTAACAACTATACCACCACCATACGTCTTTATATTTAAGTGTGGTTCTTGAAGGCCACATAAAGTTCTGCCTTGCTTTCTCATCTAGTATGAATTATTGAAGTAATTCAAATGGTGACAATAAGGAAGATCACAGAAACAAAAAAATGCATGTAAGAACTAGCAAGATAGCAGATTTAAACCTAACTGCATCAATATTCAGGATACACAGATTCAATCCCTGAGTCAAGAAGATCCCTGAAGGATGAAATGGCAATCCACTCCGGTATTCTTGCCTAGAAAATCCCATGGATAGAGGAACCTGGCAGGCTATAGTCCAAAGGGTCACAAAGAATCAGACATGACAGCCCGAATGCATGTGCGAGTATCAATATTGCATGAAATGCAAATAGACTAAGAAATACCTTCTCATTAAAAGCTTTCCTTAGGGTTAATTCTTTTTTTTTAATTTTTAAATTCTTTTATTAGATTTTTAATTATAAATTCTGATGTCATTTTAGTAGCTGTTCTAAGGATTAGACTATGCATCTTAACCTTATCACAGTATATTTAGAGTAAATATTGTATCCATTCATGTAAAAAATAAATACCCTAAAAGTCAGAATTTCATATACCCATCATTCTTTGTGTTATTATTATAATGTGGTTTATGTTTACATAAGTTATAAACTCAACAATTCAATATTTTCCCTTTAAACAGTCAGTATCTTTTAAAAATATTAAGACATGGGAGAAAGATAATATTTTTAAATTTTACCTTTATATTTACCATTTCTGATGATTTTCATTTTTCCCTGTAGATCTGAGTTTCCACCTGGCATAGTTCCTCACTCTTAAGAATTTTCTTTAACATTTCTTGTAGCTTAGATATTCTGGTAACAGTTTATCTTAAAATATCTTTATATCACCCTCATTTGGAAGAGCATCTTCGCTAGATATTGAATTTTGGGTTTACAGTTTTTTTCAGCACTTTAAAGATGTGGTTGCTGTTTCTTTTGGTTTCAATTGCTTTTTGTGAGGAGTTGACTGTAATATCTCATTGTTTTTTGCTCTATGTAATGTGCTTTATTTCCTTGTTGCCTTCAATATAATATCTTTATTTTCGGTTTATCATAATTTGACTATGAAACGCTCAGATGTGGTTTTCTTTAAATTCATCCTACTTTGTGTTGGCTAAACTTCCTGGATCTGTAAGTGATTTGTTTTTCATATTTTTAACTAATTTTAGAAATATTTAGATTACTATATTAATAATATTGTATACCCCATTCTCTCCTCCTGGGTGTTTAATTTCATGCATTTTGTATGCTTAATATTGTCTTGGAAATTACTGATATTCTCTTCATTTTTGTATTAATCTTTGTTTCCTCTTCTTCATTTGGATCAAGTGGATATTAAGAAGCATCACTATGAACAAAGCTAGTGGAAGTGATGGAATTGCAGTTACACTATTTCAAATCCTAAAAGATGATGCTGTGAAAGTGCTGCACTCAATATATCAGCAAATTTGGAAAACTCAGCAGTGGCCAGAAGACTGGAAAAGGTCAGTTTTCATTCCAATCCCAAACAAAGGCAATGGCAAAGAACACGCACAATTGCACTCATCTCTCATGCTAGTAAAATAATGCTCAAAATTCTCCAAGCCAGGATTCAATAGTACGTGAACCGTGAACTTCCAGATGTTCAAGCTGGATTTAGAAAAGGCAGAAGAACTAGAGATCAAAATGCCAACATCCGTTGGATCATCAAAAATGCAAGAGAGTTCCAGTAAAGCATCTGTTTCTGCTTTATTGATTATGCCAAAGCCTTTGATTGTGTGAATCACCACAAACTGTGGAAAATTCTTCAAGAGATGGGAATACCAGACCACCTGACCTGCCTCTTGAGAAATCTGTTTGCAGGTCAGGAAGCAACAGTTAGAACTGGACATGGAACAACAGACTGGTTCCAAATAGGAAAAGGAGTACGTCAAGGCTGTATATTGTCACCCCATTTATTTAACTTATATGCAGAGTACATCATGAGAAATGCTGGGCTGGATGAAGCACAAGCTGGAATCAAGATTGCCAGGAGAAATATCAATAATCTCAGATATGCAGATGACACCCTTATGGCAGGAAGCGAAGAAGAACTAAAGAGCCTCTTGATGAAAGTGAAAGAGGAGAGTGAAAAAGTTGGCTTAAAGCTCAACATTCAGAAAACTAAGATCATGGCATCTTGTCCCATCACTTCATAGCAAATAGATGGGGAAACAATGGAAACAGTGGCTGACTTTATTTTTCTGGGCTCCAAAATCACTGCAGATGGTGATTGCAGCCATGAAATTAAAAAATGCTTGCTCCTTGGAAGAAAAGTTCTTACCAACCTAGACAGCATATTAAAAAGTAGAGACATTACTTTGCCATCAAAGGTCCGTCTAGTCAAGCTATGTTTTTTCCAGTAGTCATGTATGGATGTGAGAGTTGGACTATAAAGAAAGCTGAGCGCTAAAGAATTGATGCTTTTGAACTGTGGTGTTGGAGAAGACTCTTGAGAGTCCCTTGGACTGCAAGGAGATCCAACCAGTCAATCCTAAATGAAATCAGTCCTTAATATTCATTGGAAGGACTGATGTTGAAGCTGAAGCCCCAATACTTTGGTTACCTGATGTGAAGAACTGACTCATTTGAAAAGACCCTGATGCTGGGAAAGATTGAAGGCGAGAGGAGAAGGGGACGACAGAGGATGATATGGTTGGATGACATCACCGACTCAATGGACGTGACTTTGGGTAAACTCTGGGAGTTGGTGATGGACAACTTGTTTTGCTGCAGTATGAGGTTGCAAAGAGTCAGACACAACTGAGCAACTGAACTGAACTGAAATGACATATCTTCAATTTCACTGACTCCTTCTGTTATTCTCAGTCTACTCTTAAAAGAATTTTTCATTTCTGGTTTCACTTTTAAATGATCAAATGCCCATTTAATTTTTAAAGTAGGTCTTATTTATTCACTGAGATTTCCCAATAGTTCACTCAATTTGATGATGTTTTCTTCAAAGACCTTGAGCATATTTAATGCCTGCTTTAAAATCTTTTTCTGCTAATTCAATAAGCTGGGTCATCTAGAACTCCTTATCCACTAACTGATTTTTCTTTTAATTATAGATCAAACATTCCTATTTCTCTGCAGGTTTCATAATTTTTATTATTTTTACACTGGACTTTTTAGAGAATTCATTGTAGAGTCCTTGGATTCTGTTGTGTTCCCCTGAAGTATATATGTTGTAAGTTATTAGATCAAATTGAACCTGTGGAGGCTTGCTTTTATGCTTGATTCGTGTGACTATCCCTCAGCTCTTTTTTCCTTTTGTGCTAAGATTAATACCTTAATATCATAACATAACTGTTACCTCTTAGGCATGGTTTTCCGGGGTTTCAGTGGTAAGGCCCAAGTGTTTATGAAGCCCCTCTAAACTCCAAACTCTGTCTTGTATGCAATGGTTAACTGCTGAAAAATCTATGCAGTGTTTTCAGTCTTCTGGCTCTTCTTTTTCCTGGGTTCTTTGAAGTATCCCACATAAATGCACAGTTCATGAATTATACTGGAATTTGAAGGGAGTTTATATGCAGATTTGCAACCTCTCTAACTTCCTTTTTGTCAGAATCCCTTCCTTTAACTTCCCACTGAACTGATATCTTTGAATTCCATTATTTGACTCCTCAAGCCAGGCTTTCTACTTGATTTCTAGCTGCCTCATGGTTCATGTTCTTGGCACTATTTCAGGGTAAAAGCTGCATAAACATAGATTTCATAATTATTGTCTGAGTGAAAGTTAGTCCACCACAATTTTCTTCACTAGTACTAGAACTGGAAAGCCAACAAACTAGTATTTAAAGGGACAGTGGTGGGAACTTTGTCTTTGCCATTCTTTCTTTATCCAACGACTCAGAGACTTGGAAGAAATGGAGTGCAGTGTCATCTGCTTCTCAGTAACTCAAGTTCCTACTGTAACTTTAAATTCAACTTTATGTTCCAAGCCCTATAATCAAAGGTTCATCTTCCTAATTGTTTCTGCTTGACCTTTTCTGAATTTTCTATTCCTAAGCCTGTTAGTCTCACTGGTATCACACCTACTTACATATAGGGTCTGTTTGATGAGATATCTGCTAAGTAAGACAATAATACTAATAAAATGTGAACTTAATGAGTGATTTGAGAATAACTTACAATGCAGCAGAATACTCTGCCAATTAGTCAGGGAAACAGAGAGGCAGTGTCACTTATGCTTATGGAATTTTATTATTTAGCCAAGAAGAAAAAATGCTATCTTGTTCTTATTAATGGGAGGATGACTTCTTACTCCTTTAACCATATTTATTTTAATACTATTCTCTTTGCCTTCAAAGCTGGAACAATTGCCTCCGGCTTTTTTTGACTGTTGTCATAGAATTTACCCCCATGTTACACTCCTGTCACTCTTTATATCTGTCACTGCTCTAACATTTTCAAATTAAAACAATTTTGAAGTGCATATATACTCTGATACAACCATAGAAACTCTTTCCCAAACATGTAGTACGCAGTAGTAGTGATAGTACCCAGCATATGACTTTCTCCAAAGCTTAGTGACACACTTAATGTGGATTGATTACCACTTGCTCAAAGACAACTAAGTGCCTGGAAAAATCAGATAGGAGTGTTGGGACAGAATATCAAAAGGCAAATCTTCAAAATCTGATGTCATAAGAACTTTTTTTTCCAGTAATTAAACAAAACTAGCATATTTAATGTTTCTTTTGAGAAGACATTCAAGCAAGATAAATTTATTCCTTTGAAATAAAAATAATAGGGGAGAACACCATGTGACTTAGCTCCTGTCACATACTTGCTCGTCTCTTTCTTCCCCATGTGATTGTAAGGCTTTTAACTATAAATAACTCATAGTTGCAAAATGATAAGAGGGCAAATTGTTTGAAGTCTTAAATGTTATATAATTGATATATCTGAAGCTCAGTGATGTAGAGATATGTGCCCTTTAATACATTTGTTTGTGTATGTATATAAATTACAAGTCCTACAGATATTGTTTTTCTATATTCAAAATGGTTATTACTCAAAAGACAGATGACTTGAAGTTCTTCTTCCCACTTCTGTTACAGAAGTCAGTGGTTTGTGGCTATAGTTGATGTTAGTTCAGTTCAGTTCAGTCCAGTCGTGTTCGACTCTTTGCGGCCCCATGAACTGCAGCACGCCAGGCCTCCCTGTCCATCACCAACTCCCGGAGTCCACCCAAACCCATGTTCATTGAGTCGGTGATGCCATCCAACCATCTCATCCTCTGTCATCCCCTTCTTCTCCTGCCCTCAATCTTTCCCAGGATCGGGGTCTTTTCCAATGAGTCAGTTCTTCGCATTAGGTGGCCAAATTATTGGAGTTTCATCTTCAACATCAGTCCTTACAATGAACACCCAGGACTGATCTCTTCTAGGATGGACTGGTTGGATCTCCTTGCAGTCCAAGGGACTCTCAAGAGTCTTCTCCAACACCACAGTTCAAAAGCATCAATTCTTTGGTGCTCAGCTTTCTTCACCGTCCAACTCTCACATCCATACATGACCACTGGAAAAACCATAGCCTTGACTAGATGGACCTTTGTTGGCAAAGTAATGTCTCTGCTTTTTAATATGATGTCTAGGTTGGTCATAACTTTCCTTCCAAGGAGCAAGTTTCTTATAATTTCATGGCTGCAATCACCATCTGCAGTGATTTTGGAGCCCAGAAAAATTAAGTCTGCCACTGTTTCCACTGTTTCCCCATCTATTTGTAGAGCCTATCTAAATATATAGGTTCATTTATGCTTTTTAGAATACTCAAAAATGCTACCCCATCTTTGGTTTTTTCAGTATTGGTTGATCTTTCTGCTCCTATATTTACCTATAGTCCTAAGGCAAGCTTCATTATTTAAGATGACTTTTTCTAGCTCCTTGTAGCAGATCTTAAATCCTTACTGATTGCAATTCCCTCTTAATATGTCATTTAATTTATAAACAAATATGTATCAACCTTGTTCTTTTATCCAAATTGAAAATATGACCATAATCTATACACTGTTATCTGAGGGGCATAAACATTTTCCCCAACTAGATTACCTGTAATTTAGGACATTACAGTTCCCTGTTAAAATACAGATGCTTCCTGGAAAGGGAAAAGCATAGAACTCTTTCAAAGTATTAACTTCTCAGCTTGAATTATTGTATCAGACTAGCCATAAAATAGAATAAAACCAAAGAGTGGGATATACAGAATGGGTAAATATTGATGGAAGGCACCAGAAAAAAAAGAATCCAGAGCATTGGATTGCCTGGAGAATAATTAGTTCTCATGATATTTAACAGTGTCAGGCTCTGAGTACACAGAAGACATCATAAAGCACTGGGTTCCTGGGAGAAAATGGGCTGGAAAAGTACTAAAGAAAGGCATTGTCTATTTCACAACTTTCATTGAGCTGACCCTACTTGCTGTCATCTACCTCAGATAACCTGCTAGTGTTGGCCCCGTAGTCAGTTCAGTAGTGATAGTTTGGCTACTTTCTAGCACTTTATTGTTGTTATTTAATTCTGGATATTACTTATAGGTGCTATTGATTTAAACACACACACACACATTGAAACAGAAAGATACTGCATCTTCAGAAGATGATATGTTAATAAAGATGAAACTATGACTTGCAATACTTGATTACTGTTTTTATTTTATGCATAAATTACATAGATGTTGGGGGGTGGGGAAATGAATTCACTGCATAATACTTTTGGATTTAAAAAAAAAACATCCATAACAGGATGGACTATATACAAATGTATCATGATGCAGTATTCAAAACTGGAGTTCCTTTCTATCCAGATTTGTATACAATAATGTTCTATGTATAAAATTCCCTGTGTAAGAATCTGGCCCTCTATTCATGTCATGTCATGTGCACGCTCGGTCGTTTCGGACTCTTTGCGACTCTATGGACTGGAGCCCACCAAGCTCCTCTGTCCATGGGATTCTCCAGGCAAGAATACTGGAGTGGGTTGCCATTTCCTTCTCCAGAGGATCTTCCCAACCCATGGATCGAACTCGGGTCTCTTACTTCTACCTGCATTGGCAGGTGGGTTCTTTACCAATAGCGCCACCTGGGAAGCCTGTTTCTTGAATGACATGCTTTAAAACAGCGAACAGACACCTCTGTCCCACACTCCTGAACCAGCGTGTTTTCCCCTTCAGCCCCTCCCACCAAAAACCTCCCCTCTTTCCTTTTGTTTGCTTTGGTCTCTGCTGACAACAAGCCCCTGCTCTTGCTCCCTCTCGCACTGCTTCATTTTCATCCAAATGCCTCCACTTCCCGACACATCATGCTTCTTGAGCATTCTCTAGGGTGCTTCAGGCCTGTGCCTGTGTCTGTTCCATGTTAAACAGGCTGTGGTATGAGTGCAGGGCTGAGTTCAGTAAAATACTCCTTCCAACGAGGCCAGTTTTGTAAACAGGGCTGTTTCTGGCACGAATGTCTGATGGGATAAACAAGGCTGGAAAGAAAGACTCTCACAGAGGAGACTGACTTTGTCAGGACACAAACACGTTCCAAATAAAAATACTCTTGTTTCTAATGTAAGATCAGGCTTTGAATAAACCCAGATCACTGAGGGAGATTTAAAAAGAACAATTAGGGCTGAGTCAGAAACTGTGATTTCTGAAACTATACTAAGGGTCTTTGACTTTTTCCTTTTCTGGTTTTAGAGTTTTATTTCCTTAAAAATAAAAAGAAAACCAGTACAACATTGTAAAGCAATTATCCTCCAATTTAAAAAAAAATAAATTACATTAAAAAAATAAAACTAAAAATTTAAATGAATGAGCTAGAAAGTAGTATTATTAAAATTATACAATAAAAAGCAAAAACATTTAACATCCCAGAGATGTCAGAAGGCTACTGTATGAATTTAGAACATTTAAGATACTATATAGGGTTATCTTTACCGATTGACTAAATACCATATATATGTGTTAGTATACTGTATGGGATGGGGAGGGAGGTGGAAGGGGGCTTCTGGAAGGGGAAAACATGTACATTCATGGTGGATTCATGTCAATGTATGGAAAAACAAATACAATATCATAAAGTTAAAAAATAGAAAATAAACTAAATTTAAAAAGATCCTATATAGATGCTGAATGTAAATGATGGCTAATCAGGAAGGATCAATTTGATGGCTATCAAATAAGAATTATCAGAAAATTAGTAGATTATATCCATGTTGATACAAAGGCTTATCACTATTTTCATTAATATTCAGCCCTTAGGAAGAGGGATGAAAGTGCAGTATTTAGCCATGTACAAGAGTATACATAGAAAATTCACTGTACTAAGATGATACTAGTTTATAATGAAGAAAACGGGTATCAATGAAAACCAACAAAAATTGCAATACTTGAGCTTGATAAGCAAATACTTAGTTTTTAACGTAAGGATTAAATAGGACCCAAGGGCATCCACAAATTGTGTCCCTGTAAATGTCTAACAGTTAGAAGAGGAAAATGTAATTTGATCATCTGGGCAAATTACTATTATGCTTTCTTTTTAGGCTTCCCTGGTCTGCTCTTTACATTGCCCAGACTCTGTGTGGTGATTGAACATTGTCCAAGCTGTGCTGCTGTTCAAAACCAGACTCACATTGCGTTTGTGCAATCAGAATGAGCAAGTGTTGGGGAATACAGCTTTCTTATTCATATGACTATGCACCAAGCATTGGGAGGCCTGAGATGCGAGACAGCCAAATGGTCTGTCAGTTGGAGCTTTTTTTTCTGCTCTGAAGTAAATCTTGAAATAAATCTTTCCTTCATGACATTTGTTATATCAAAACTAGATGTTTGCCAGATGTAGAATAGCAATAAACAACAACCCCTTCCCCTGTGGCTAGTACCAGAAATAGCCAATTAGAAATAATGCTTTGCAATGACTCTCTCATACTAAACTGGATTGTGTCAGTCTGCAAAAAGCTTTTAGTTTAAGAAGTTGGGATCTACAGTCATTAATGCAGCTCCTCTATACTATCAAAGTTCTTCTGTTCCCTCCTCCTAAAGGCACATTATGTAGCCTTTCACCCATGAGGGAATCTACCTGGCTCCAAGTTAATCTCTTAAAACAATTGTAGGTGCTTTATTTTTTTAATGCTGAATTTCTTATAAAAGGGATAGAAAACTGTAGGGTCCTTTACAAGCATAAAGGAAATTATTGGTCCAACATGAGTATGGCAGGAGCCCAGAGGCCATCTCAGAGTTTTAGCTTGTTCCTTACCCACAGCTCTCACAGTGAGGATCTAGTTTAGGATAAAGCTCAAAAATAGGACAAAGTTCAAGGAAGACAGAAGGATGTTTGTTTTTCACATATTTTGGTAATAGGTACATCAAAGAATGCATGTTAAAATGTCACATAGACTTCAAGATATGAATGACTCTACAGGCATAGGATAGAACCTAGGACCCTCACTTCATTAGCATAGAGCTCTGTACTTCTATCTGATTTAGCAAGGAAGCACACACTACCAACTATAAGCATTACTGAATGGGGGAAAAAAACCTCTTTCTGAGAGTGACATGCCTTGTATCTGGAAGAAGAGCTGTTGACCTTATTCTCACTGATTTTAAACATACACACACAGAAATAATGATATGGGTTGGTAGAAAGACAGGGGGGGTTGCTTTTTTCTCTTTTCAGTTAAGCAGGATTATCATAAATCTTACTTCCTTTGGAGGACTACTTATGGTGCTTTACTTATATTTAGCTGTTTATCCTTTTGAAGACTACCTGATAGATCATCCTTATGTGAAAGAGCCAGACCATTAAAAATGGATAACTGCCTAACAAATTATATTCTTGTCTAGTTTCTATCAAATGATTCTGCATGGCATTAGCAAATACTATAAACAAGAAAAACTCGGTAAACAATTTTATCCCCCTATATTAATTTGGCAGCAATGATTACTCTAGCTGCAATTTGGTATCATATTATCTTGTCAATAATTCTAGATAATAGGAAGGAAAAGGAAAAAGTTTAAATTCAAAAAAGTTCTGAATTATCTCATAGGTCTTGTTTCACCTTTCATCTTCCTCTTAAATCCCCATCATTGCAGGAAAAGTAAATAGCAGGTTGTGTTATAATGGATTAGCATTGGCAGATGCACAGCTGGGCATAACTAAGAAAGTTGTTGGAAGCCAAAGTTCTTGTGGATTACCTACATCTGTTGCCCAAGTTGCCTGTATCTATTGACACTAATGATAATCTTCCTTCTTAACAGGCTTAGCACATAAGATATCTCTGGGGACTTTCTCAAGCGAGGTACTACTTTTCTGTTGATTTAGAGATCTACCTGTCTAATCTGCAACTACATCCAAGCTACACAAACTCTTCCTGTGTGTATATTTTGGATAGGACTATCAAATGCTTCTCTTTTGTTTGGATATAAATCTAAACAAAAGTGCCACTGGCAAACTGTTGGCACAATTATTCCCAATTCCTATGAGTCATTGTGCCTCATTTCTGAAGCAAGTCTTTACTGAGGTTATTCTAAGGTCCTCAATACACATTTTAAATTTCCATTTTAATTATGCCAATTAAAACTCTGCTTATCCTGGGGTCTATGACTCTTCTCTCCTTTGGACATCCAGAAGTCTGAGGATTTGCTGTCACTGAGGTAATCTCTTGCTTTATTCCAGGTTCTCCATTTTTAATTCAGATAAATATTAAACTCTTCCTGCAAAAGCCATAAATCTTCTGGTAACTCTTATGGCAACATTATGTAGAAGGATTCTTTCCTTCCGGGGGTTGAACTAGCAGATCATAATTTATCCAGTACTATTATCATCTTAAAATTTTTTTGTCATGCAGCGCCCCATTAGGTTAAAAAATGTCTTATCATTACATTATACAGATGTACCGACTTCTTGCTGAGCTAGCTTTTCAACCAGTTATAAACTATATCTAGGGAGTGACATTTGGGGATCAACATTGTGCACATAGTATGAACCTGCTCCTCTAGTCAAAACCCATTATTTTCTTTAGAAACCCTGATGTGTATATTAATTTTTACTGATCAGTTTGATCAGGGCTATATATACCATGGCAACTAGACCATCTCTATGGTTGAATAATGTAAGGGATACCTTCCAACCCACTTTGTAACATGGTATTTCTAACTCTCAGAATTTCCATTTTGTTTCTATCACTAACACTTTGCAGTTAAAAATGAGATCAAATTTGGTGCATGATGTGAATAAGGCTAACACTTTGGAAGTGAAATCGTGATCAGCTAGCTACTTTTCTTCACCTGAGTGTGTGTTTTGTTTTTTCTTTGTGAAATGACTACAAAAGGAACTTTTGAATCTCCTCTGAACATCCCACAATAGCGCTAAATGTTTAGGTATGAAAATCATTCAAATATTACAGTGTGAAAAGTAAATTTTATATCTACAGTAAAGTTTGTATCTCTGCTTACTCATAGGCCCCAAGAGAATGCTTTCTTCAGAAATGAATGGCTTCCTTTTATTTTTAAGGAATGGGAATCCTACCAATGGCAAAGGAGACTGAGTTCTGGGACTGAGCTCTGGGGAAGATAGGCTATATGTAAGAATGACTTTGCCAATCAGAGAAGTATTACTGGTCATTGAAGACAGCCAAGTTTCTTTAGTCACCCTGAGTTTTATGATGTACTGTATAAATCAGAAAAAGCTCTTACTTGCATGTGCTTGCATGAGCACAATAAAAGGTGGTAAAGAATGTACACCCATGGCTGATTCATGTCAATGTATGGCAAAAACCACTACAATATTGTAAAGTAATAAGCCTGCAATTAAAATATATTAATTAATTAAAATAATAAAACTGATTGTAAAAATAAATAAATAAATGCATTGGTTCATTTAACAACAACAACAAAAAAAGGTGGTAAAGTAAACATCCCATTGATGGTTAACATTGGTTACATTGGTGGAGAGAGGTAGTGAGAGTGGAGACAGATGTTTGAATATTTTTAAGCCTTTATCATTTTAGAGCACTTTTAGGTTTACAATAAAATGGAAAGGAAGGTACAGAGATTTCCCATATATCTCTGCCCCAACACATACATAACATTCTCCATTATCAACATCACACTCACCAGAGTGATACATTTTTTGCTAAGGATGAATCTACATTGACACATGATCTTCATCCAAAGTCTACAGTTTACCTTAGGGTTCACTCTTGGTGTCCTCAATTCTATGGATTTAGATAAATATATAATGACATGTATACATCATTATATTATCATAGAGTATTTTCATTGCCCTAAAAATCTTGTGCTCCACCTATTCATCCTCCTCGCCCTGGCAACTATTAATATTATTTTTTATTTCTCTCAGAATCTCAATATTTTTCTCTTTTGATATTTTATTGTCTCTACAGTTTTGCCTTTCCCAGAATGTCATATAGTTGGACTCATGCAGGTGTAGTCTACTCAGCACAATTTTTTTTTTTTTACCTAGTAAAATACATTTGGTGGTTCTAGTGATAAAGAACCTGCTTGCCAATGTAAGAGATGCAGATTTAATCCCTGGGTTTGGAAGATCCCCTGGACGAGGGTATGGCAACCCAATCCTGTATTCTTGCCTGGAGAATACCATGCATAGAGAACCATGGTAGGCTACCATCCATAGGGTCGCAAAGAATCAGACACAACTGAAGTGACTTAGCACACACTCAAGCATTTAAGTTTATTCCATGTCTTTTCATAGCTTAATAGTTCATTTCTTTTTCTCCCAGTTTTATTGAGATTTTAATTGGCATAACATTGTGTTAGTTTAAGGTGTATCTATAATTAGATACGTGTATACATTGCAAAATGATTACCATGTTAAGTTTAGTTAACATCCATCACCTCACATAGTTTTCCACAGTTTGTTGTGATCAACACAGTCAAAGGCTTTAGTGTAGTCAGTGAAGCAGAGGTAGATGTTTTTCCCAGAACTGTCTTGATTTCTCCATGATCCAACAAATGTTGACAATTTGATCTCTTGGACCCCCATGAACAACAGCACGCCAGGCTTTCCTGTCCATCACCAACTCCCAGAGTCCACCCAAACCCATGGCCATTGAGTCGGTTATGCCATTCAACCATCTCATCCTCTGTTGTCCCCTTCTTCTCCTGCCCTCAATCTTTCCCACCATCAGGGACTTTTCAAATGAGTCAGCTCTTCGCATCAGGTGGCCAAAGTTTTGGAGTTTCAGCTTCGACATCAGTCCTTCCAATGAACACCCAGAACTGACTTCCTTTAGGATGGACTCGTTGGATCTGCTTGCAGTCCAAGGGACTCTCAAGAGTCTTCTCCAAAACCACAGTTCAAAAGCATCAATTCTTTGGTTCTCAGCTTTCTTTATAGTCCAACTCTCACATCCATACATGACCACTGGAAAAACCATAGCCTTGACTAGACGGACCTTCATTGACAAAGTAATGTCTCTGCTTTTTAATATGCTGTCTAGATTGGTCATAACTTTCCTTCCAAGGAGTAAGCGTCTTTTAATTTCATGACTGCAGTCACCATCTGCAGTGATTTTGGAGCCCAGAAAAATAAAGTCTGCCACTGTTTCCATTGTTTCCCCATCTATTTGCCATGAAGTGATGGGACTGGATGCCATGATCTTAGTTTTCTGAATGTTGAGCTTTAAGCCAACTTTTTTCACTCTCCTCTTTCACTTCCATCAAGAGGTTCTTTAGTTCTTCTTCACTTTCTGCCATAAAGGTGGTGTCATCTGCATATCTGAGGTTTGATATTTCTCCCAGCAATCTTGATTCCAGCTTGTGCTTCATCCAGCCCAGCGTTTCTCATGATGTACTCTGCATATAGGTTAAATAAGCAGGGTGACAATATACAGCCTTGATGTACTCCTTTTCCTATTTGGAACCAGTCTGCTGTTCCATGTCCAGTTCTAACTGTTGCTTCCTGACCTGTATACAGGTTTCTCAAGAGGCAGGTCAGGTGGTCTGGTCGCTGCTTTTGTTAGGTCCTTACAGAATTTCTGTCCTTTTTCATGCCCATCCTTACATGAAATGTTCCCTTGATTCTTCCAATTTCCTTGAAATGAATTCTAGTCTTTCCCATTCTATTGTTTTCCTCTTATTCTTGGCACTGTTGATTTATGAAGACCTTCTTATCTCTCCTTGCTTTTCTCTGGAACTCTGCATTCAGTTGCAGAATTCACCCTTGCCTTCCACTTCCCTTCGTCCCTCAGCTATTTGTAAAACCTCTTTAAACAACCACTTTGCCTTCTTGCATTTCTTTTTCTTTGGGATAGTTTCGGTCACTGCCTCCTGTACAAGGTTATGAACTTCCACCCATAGTTCTTCATGCATTCTATCAGATCTAATCCCTTGGATCTATTTGTCACCTCCACTGTATAATCATAAGGAATTTGATTTAGGTCATACTTGAATGGCTTAGTGGTTTTCCCTATTTCTTCCATGTAAGCCTGAATTTTGCAATAAGGAACTCATGATTTGAGCCACAGTCTTGTCTGTGCTGACTGTATAGTTTCTCCATCTTTGGCTTCAAAGAACATAGTCAATCTGATTTCCATATTGCCCATATGGTGATGGCCATGTGTAAAGTTACCTCTTGGGTTGTTGGAAAAGCATGTTTGCTATGACCAGTATGTTCTATTAACAAAACTCTGTTAGTTTTTTCCCTGTTTCATTTTGTACTCCAAGGTCAAACTTGTCTGTTATTCCAGGTATCTCTAGACTTTCTACTTTGGCATTCCAATCCCCTGTGATGAAAAGAACATCTTTTCTGGTGTCAGTTCTAGAAGATGTTGTAGGTCTTCATAGAACAAGTCAATTTCAGCTTCTTCAGCATTAGTGATTGTGGCATAGACTTGAATTACTGTGATGTTGAATGGTTTGTTTGGAAACGAACTGAGATCATTCTGTCATTTTTGAGATTGCACCCAAGTACTGCATTTCAGACTCTTTTGTTGACTATGAAGGTTACTTCATTTCTTCTAAGGGATTCTTGCCCACACTATTAGATACAATGGTCATCTGAATTAAATTCACCCATTCCCATTCAATTTAGTTCACTGATTCCTAAGATGTCCTTGTTCAATCTTGCCATCTCCTGCTTGAGTACATCCAATTTACCTTGATTCATGGACCTAACATTCCAGGTTCCCATGCATTATTATTCTTTACAGCATTAGACTTTAATTTCACCACCAGACACATCCACAGCTACGTGTCTTTTCTGCTTTGGGCCCAGCCCCTTCATTAGTTTCTGGAGCGATTAGTACTTGCCCTCTGCTCTTCCCCAGTAGCATATTGCATACCTTCTGACTTGGAGGGCTCATTTTCCAGTGTCAAATTTTGTAACTTTTCATACTGCCCATGAGATTGATTCTCCAGGCAAGAATACTGGCGTGGTTTGCCATTCCCTCCTTAAGTGGATCACATTTTGTCAGAACTATTCACCACGACCCATCTGTCTTGGCTGTCCCTCTATGGCTTGGCTCTTAGATTCATTGAGTTATGCAAGCCCTTAGCCACAACAAGCCTGTTCTCTATGAAATGGTTTCTTATTATAACATACCCTTATTGTTATTGTAATTTTTAAAATCAAAATTTATTTTTAGTGAACTTACTGTTACTAAGAAAAATTCATTAAATCTTTGTTCAGTAATGCTACAATAGTTGATAAACTTTTAATTAAACTGTATTTCAATTAACAACCATAGAATATTGCAGGTAGTTTTACAACCACAGAATTGCAGATGGGGTTTTAAGATTGTTTCTATACTTCATACCTCAGTATTATTGAGAAACCCCAAACCACAAAAATGATTGTGCACACCTCCAGAACAGGTGAAAATATGCTTTGGATATTGCAGGATCATATGAGTACACTGCTAATATTAAATGGAGACTCTTCCCTCTGGCTTGTCTTCTTTAACCAAAGAAAGAGGAATTTTCACATAACAAGAAAATTGAATTAGAAAAGAAGTATCTTGCGCAGACCTTAAGTTAGAAGAGACTTTGAGGATCAGCACCCTGAAACAAGTCCCTCTTTTAACAGAAAAGTCAACTGAAACCCAAGGGTATTAAGTGATGGCCCCAAAGTCACACAGTTACTAAGTAGAATCCCAGTCTACTGGTTTTGTTTTCAATCACATCCTCCAAACCCTACCCTTGGAAATTTTGCAGATACTGGGAGTATAAGAATATGAAATAAAAGTGTCCCTCAAGGTTCCTTGCAACAATGTTGTAAAGCAAAATGGACAAATGTGAGTTTTACAGTTCTTTTTTTTAATATAAGTTATCCACAATATGGAGAAACAAAAATGTTATCTTATAATGGACATCTATGGCTATAAACAAATGTAGATGTCCCTGAAAACATAGTAGAAGTAAACATGTGTTCCCTTTTAGCACTGTAATTCACATGTGCTAAGTTGTCCTTTATGACAATCACTGGAATGTATAAATATTTATTATATCTGAAGAAAAACTCAAACTTGCAACAATGTAGTGATGAAGTGGGAGTGAGTTCTGTTGGGATGGCTTTGAAATTATGAAAACAATGGAATTATCAAAACAATGAAATAATCATCAGCCATGTTTGTGACCTCACATCTAATTTTCATGATTGTATCACTTGAGCAGTTTGAGAAGTACTATAACATATCATGCAATGCAAACAGAAAATATCAAAGGGGAAGAAGAGTATGGATTTGAAGCATAGATGAGGCATTAAAATTCTGATATTGTTTGCTTATGACAAAGATTTAATGAGAAAAAAGTGGCACTATAAATTCATTTTCTTGATAAATTTTACCAGAGGAAAACAAAACATATGGGTATGAATCCTTTTCCATGATAATTTTCATACTCTGCATGATAAACAGCACCCTAAAGTGTTAACTTCGTCTTAGAAAGAATTGATGTAATTGTCCAATTCATTCCACAGAAAGACTTTTCTGTGGTCACAGTAGGTAATACATAGTACTTTCCACAACCACCTGGGCTTTTGTGTTGTATTTGTCTTATTTCTTATATTTCCTTTGTAAATGGCTACCAAATTCACTTGCCTCTGAAACGTGTTGAGCATCCAGGCATTTCCCTTCATAAAACACATCTTGCCTTTACCTGGAAATGTATAATAACCAAAAATAAATACCATTTATTACATTCCAATTATGAGTTACTGATTAGACTTCACAAGATGCATCATTTACTTCTCACAACAAAATTGTGACACAACTATAATTTTCCCATTTACTAAATAAAGAAACTAAAGCTAAGAGAAAGTAAGTAGATTTCCCCAAATTCATGTGTTTAACTGAGCTGCTGATGCATGGTTTGATCATCACTCTGTCAAAAGCTGAAGTCAAACTCTATGGCCTCTCTACTATATTACATTTACTCCCTAAGAAATTCATGACATCTTGGATTTACAATGTGATCCCCCACCCTGAAAAAAAAACAAGGTTGTTTCTTATTTGTGCCTTACCAAAAGAAATCCTTCATTAATGTAACATGTCTCCTGAAAGGTCATGCATGATAGACCTGTATACAGCTACATCCACATCTCTCAAAAATGTTACCAGAGAACTTACCTTATCTCTTTCTCTTTTGGCTAGCAGCCCTTTTCTCTACATTTCCAAATGATTTTGGATTGTCCTAATTATTCTACTCCTGTTTAGAAGACTTTGATTCAACTTCTATGGAACAATCCTATGGCCCTACTGAAAAGCCCCAGTGGTGTAAAACCTCTTCTTTTCAGGATCTCTTTTCTATGAAGATTTTTCAGTTTCCATTTCATGACCCAGGCTTTGAGTATCTGTATCTTCTTTACCACTTTGACTTCACCTTCTGTGAGAAGAAATATGTAGCCACTGTGGAGCTCCAGGAGAGCAATTTCTTTTCTTTTTGTCTTCTCACCATTCTCTCACTACTAGTCCTGCTTCTCCTCTCCCTCTCACAGCACTGTAATTGCTGATGTCCTTCAAAAATGTTTTCTTTGTTCTATCTTAAGTCTATTTATGCTTTTTGGCAATCTGAAATATCAAAAAGCATGATTTTGGCTTGCTTTCTCCTTTATCGTGGTAAATAAAATACATTTTAACACTCATACAGATGATGACTGCCTCTGGCAAGAAAGGCAAATGCAGCAAATTCTCTACAGGTCAAAAAGTCCCTTGATGTTTCAACCTTATTTGAATATAATTAGGTTTATAAGTAGAACCACAATCCTTTGTGATTTCCCTCCATAGCTGTCTCAGTGACCTGCCAATCGTACTGGACTCTGCTCCCTCCAGGCTTTGTGAGTTCTCTTTTTTCATTTGTCTGCCTGTAGAAAAACAAGGACTACTGGATTGATGGTTGCTGGCATAATGTTCCATTGGCCATTGTGTGAGTATCTTAAAGCAGCTGGCAGATTATAATCTACCCAGAGAAATAAAGAAATAAAAAAAAACCTAAGAGAATTGTAGATAATACACTCTTAATTCTGTCTTTTAGCCTTTGTTATAATGTTATATATGTTATAATGTCAAGATCTACCCATTCACACTTCCAGACAATTGACTGTTGTTTAAGGAAATTGAATATAGCAGAAAATAATCAGAGGTGAGCTCTAAGATCATGTTTCTAAAAAGTGCTGATAATTCAGCCTTCCATAGGGAAAAAGTGGATACATCTCAAAATAAAATTTTAAAAAATGATGAGCACCCATGTTCCTCTTTTCTGGGTACAAGTAACACCTGCATTGGACGAAAGGCAGAATGTAAATAGTCTCTTCAAAACAAATATTTAGAAAAATATAATATTATGATTTGGAAATGAATGATACAATTCTCAGTGCTTTAAAATTGTTTTATCTTAACATTGGGGACTTTATGTTCCCAGTAAAGTTTGGAGGATAAAATCTAGAATACTAGGGATATCCTGAGAAGTAGAAAAGGAACCAGTGTAACTGTGTACGTAGACTGATTGTTCCACTATGATAGAGAGAGAGTAGGGAAAGCACCTTGTCAAGGAAGGGTAATAATTAATACAATTGATAGCAATGTTGTATGAACCACATTGTCCAGCTCTTGGTTAAGAACAGTCACTAAGCAGCAGTTGGATCCCTTTTATGCTTTTGATTTGTTTTGAAAATAGCACAGACTGAGCCATGGATTTCTATCATTTTAAGAAACACCAGAAAGTTATGGACAGTGGTGAGTTTGAATCACCTACCAGAAGATGCTGAATAGTTTCCTGGAACATTGAGAGTAAGGCTATTCTGTGTAATTTCACTTTCTCTTCATGTTCTTTGCAGCCTTGTTTCAGGTATGAAATAGAAATTATATTTGTTATCTTCAAAACATTATTCACTCTGGCTCAGAGTCTTTTGTAGAGGATGCTGCCTATTTGAGATTGTTAAGCTATTTTGACTTTATTGATTGCAAGAAGCCTATGGACCTGAATGGTAGCCAAGAGGCTGATATCAAGCCCAGAACTCTGAGAAGCGGGATGTGCAGCCACTTCTCCTCAATCATTCTTTCAGCTACAAAATCTGTTGGACGCTACCTGATCCCATGACATATTTGTCTCCAGCATGCCTATGCCCTCTCTCTGCTAGTCATTCATATCTTAAACATGAGTTTTAAACAAAATTTTGCTTCAACTGTGACCTAAACTATCAAAAATTCTTCTAGAAGAAGAGCTGTCAGAAATCTATCAAGATGAAGCTTGTTAATTTTGAAAAATGGAAGATGCAGGCATGAATTGAACCTGTTCAATGATAAAAGAGTAAATATTTAAAATACAAGCAGGTATTCAAGGCGAGGACTAATAACAGCAGAACTTTAAGGTAACTTTGGACCTCAGAGGCCCCATTTTATTTCCTAGCCATCCACAGGACTGTCTCTTTTGATAAAGAGTGAAGGACTTCACGATGGGAATCCTCAGAGATTTTTTATTCATTCTGAATAACTAACTCATTCTATCCAGACCTTACAGAACTAGCTAAAAAAAATTCTGTTGGTATAGAATGAAGCAGCATGACTTCTGGAAACCCAGACTACTAATATTCTAGCACACAGGTTTTTATGTTCAATGTGATTTAATTATATAATGTTCATTTGATTCCACACTGTGACTGACAGTCTCAGGAGCTTCAAGGAAACTCACACTGGGAGAAACAAGAGAATAAATAGCTCAAGGACTCTTGATATGGGAAGGCCTGGAATAAAAAAATGAACATGCGCTTGTAAGAAGATGTGTTTCTTTCATATTTAATTATTTAAGAAGGTCACTAGACTGGAATGTGTTCAAAGAACCCGTGAAAGCAAAGTGTCCAAAATGTCTGAAGTGTCTTGGAAACAGACCCATAATAAGGAAAATGGTCCAATTTCACTTGATCTGTTTGTTTCCCTTGCCAGCGCACATCCACTGTATGTATTAGAGAGTCAAAAACAACCCTTGTAGTCTGCGTGTGTGTGTGTGTGTGTGTGTGTGTGTGTGTGTCTGCTCTGTTGTGTCCAACTCTTTGTTATCCCATGGCCTGTAGCCCCCTAGGCTCCTCTGTCCATAGGGATTCCCCAGGCAAGAATAGTGGAGTGGGTTGCTACGCCCTCCTCTGGGGGATCTTCCCAACCCAGGGATCAAACCCACATCTCTTGTGTTTCTTGCATGGTAAACAGATTCTTTACCACTGCACCACCTGTGAAGCCTCAGCATACTGAACTGGAAATTAGTGAATTACCTGAACACAATCACAAGATAAGTTGGGCAGGAGGGAGTACCTCTATTCCTGAGCTGATTTTCGCTGTCCATGTTGAATATTGGCAAACCAACCCCATCAACTCCTCTATTTTTGAAAGTACACATGCTAGGTGACAACGAGAAAGCAAATCTTTTGAGCTTTCAATAAAATCCTGAATGACACTAAGTTATAGTCTGTTCTTTAAGTGCAATAAGAGCTACAATAACAACAGCTATTACTATTACTACTATCATTGTTGACTGATGCTGCTGCTATGAAGTTGCTGCCATTTATTGAGAATTTACTGAGGGTCAGGCACTGCAATTAGCATTAGACATGAATTATCTTGTTTAATCTTCATTCATCCCTATGAGGTGGATTCTATTTTTATCCATAATTTAGAGATAAAGAAACTAGGACACTAAGAGCTTTAGAAATTTGCCCAATGTCACACAGCATGGAAGTGGCAGAGCCAAGATTCAAACCAAGGCAGGTATCCAAGCCTCAGAAATATCAGTAACCGGAGTGACTATGCCTCTCATGAGAGACCTCACTACCTTGTTTCTCATGAAGCCTTTCAAAAAACCTCCATTCCTAATATAATCTGGCATGTCTCTTTCTTTCAACTTTAAAGATCTGTTTTTAATTTCTTTTTTAATTATATATATATTTTATAGAAGTATAGTTGATTTACAATGTCATGTTAGTTTTGAGTATACAGTAAAGTGATATATACACACACATACAAACACACACACGTATATATGGGCTACCCAGATGACTCAATGGTAAAGAATCTGCTTACCAACACGGAAGATACAGGAGATGTGGGTTTGATCCCTGGGTCAGGAAGATCCCCTGGAGAAGGAAATCGCAACCCACTCCAGTATTCTTGTCTGAAAAATTCCATGGATAGAGGAGCCTGGCGGGCTGCAGTCCATGGGGTCTCAAAGAGTTGGACACGACTGAGCAAGCATGCATGACATGACATGCCATACACACATATACATGTATATGTACATATCTGTATATATTACATAAAAGAATCTTTTCCAGATTCTTTTCCCTTATAGGTTATTACAAAATATTGGGTATAGTTCCCTTGCTGTGTATCTGTTAATCCCAACCTCCTAAATTATCTCTCCCTTATCCCTTTCATCTTTGGTAACCATAAATTCATTTTCTATGTCCGTGGATTTATTTCTGTTTTGTGAATAAGTTCATTTATATATTTTCTTTTGTAATTTTAAAGATCTTAATACCATCACTTACATTCTTGTTCTTATTTTAAAATGGGATAAAAACATTTCCAATGTGGATTGGACTAACTAGTAAAAAATAAATATATCTTAGATACCTACTTAATTCAAGACATTTTAAGAGGCTGTTTGAAGGATAGGAAACAAAGAAGCATTATGTATGTTCGCTGGCTTCATGGCGTTTACAATCCTGGTAAAATGTTCTATGTAAATTGTTGACATAAAGAGAAAACTCATAATACAAGAAGTGTTTGGAAATGCTAATAGCTTGAATTCAATAAGCACCTATTACGTATCAGACTCTAATTGAAGTATGTAATATCATATTTAATCCTTACACGAATAGCACGGATGCTTTTGTTGTCTCATATTTATAGATGAGAAAACTGGGGGTCAGCCATAATGAGTATTTTGATCAAAGTTGCCCATCTAGTAAACAACAGAACCATATTGAAAACCCAGGCTGTCTGACTTCAGAGGCTGAGCTTTTCATCAATAAACGACAGTTGTTCTTATGGCAAATGTCTAGGTGGCATGGTCAGTAAATATTTGGGAGTACAGAGAAGGAAGAGAAAATTTCCCCTAGGCTAAAAGTGATTGAACCCAGGTCTCCTGCATTGTGGGTGGATTCTTTACCAGCTGAGCCACAAGGAAAGCCAAGAATATTGAAGTGGGTACCCTATCCCTTCTCCAGCAGATCTTCCCACCCCAGGAATCAACAGGGGTTTCCTGCATTGCAGGTGAATTCTTTACCAACTGAGCTATCAGGGAAGGCTCAAAAATGATAAATATATATTCAGTGTGAGTTTTCATTATTATGTAAAGGTAGTTGTACTTTGGAGCAAGCAAATGTGATATAGTAAAATGAAAACTTGCAAAATAGTAACATTATAATAGAAACATTTGCATTATAAAGGTTTATTTGCTTCACAAAGAATCATCACAGGCTTTCTTTAAATACCAGCCTCTCCTATTGTGCTCAGAATATGATTGGATCCCACACACACTGAGGGAAAGAAGTGAATGTACACAACATTTCCATAATATGACTGTTTTATAAAACAAGATACAACTTTACCACATTTCATATGCAAAGACTTCCAATAAAGACCAAATAGATAAGAGTAGGAAAAAAGCTTATTCACCGTCTTGTCTGACTTCCTCTTCCCCTGTTGGAAGCCTGCAGTTTCAACCACTGGACCACCAGGGAAGTCCCAGTGACACCCTTATCATGATTTGCAAGACCCGTGTGTTTTGCCCTCCAACCTTGTTTTCTTTAAACTATATCACTTCACTGTTCTTTAATAAGAAGCAAAAATATCATCAGTAAATTTTAGGTAAAAATATTCTTCTTTATTGTTACAATACATGGACATATGTGGTCCTGAATATAAGAATATAGAGTGGCAATGAAGTAGCCCATATTAACTCCTATCACAATTTATGTTTCTTCACTTCTCTCAACCAATTCTTCTCACCTTGTTAAGGGCCCCCAGGATGAATGCTGTTCATACATCTGAAAGCTAAGAAGGTACTTGCTTGACTCTGTGACTACCCTCCTTTACCAGTGGAACCTCACATGCTTCCAATGTGACGTCAGATGTAATACTTGCTTTGCATAAGCAGTTCAGAAAACTTCTCTCTACCAATTTATCAGGGCCAATAGATTTACTATATAACTTCTTGAAGTAATACTTGTAATAGGTTAAAAGTAAAATGCTTGGATTTCATTCCTGATTTGTTTGAAAAAGTAATATAAGCAGTAAGTAAGTGAGGTCTGCAAATAAGAGATAAAGCCAAAGAAGAATTTTCAAGTGGATGATCACAGATGAAATACAAGCATTTACTCTCCTGAATTGTGGTGGATCTAATAGCGTTTAGCCTATGTGATCAGAATTTCTATCAACTCAATACCCAGTCCTCATTCTTAGGGGTATTTGATTCATACCATTTATATTTTGGTCTGGTTCATTAAACATATAATTTATTGGTTATTAAAATGCCCTGCAGTATTTTTCCATTACAGAAAAATATAAAAAGTGATTTATGCAGCTTGTGTGTAAATTGATACATGTCATAAAGACAAGAGTTGTAATTTGTTTCCAAATAGTACTTCTTTATTCTCAGAACTGGTTACAGCTTTCAAAGCATCATCACAGCAAAAACTTGATTAAATCTGTTGGTTGTATTAGTTTGGACGCAAAAATCTCTCTTCATAAAATCTACTGCTCTAGATAATATGTGCTACTCTTTTAGCCTTTGGTCACAGTGTGCACCTATGCAGGTTGACACATAAAAAAAATGGACAAATCAAGAAAAATAAAGCTGCCTGGGCCACATGAAGTTACCTATTTCATGCTTTATTTCCCCAACAGTCATTCCTAGCAGCAGGGCAGACAAGACCAAAGACAAATGGTGAATCAAAGAAAGGACAAAATGAAATGAAAATGAGGGACAAACATGATAAGATATTTGCAAGGAACATCTTTTTGATCATAAACAAAAATCCAAGCCCAGGGGTTATGGCTCTGGATCATCAAACCTTGTCTTGACTTACAGTGGTTGCCTGAACAATTCCTCCCCAAACACCAGTGTTTACTTTTTTCCAAATGGAATATTTCTCACCATAAAATAGAGCATTCTCATTTCAGGAAAATGTCAAGTATGAATGAAAATCCCTTGCAGTACTAATGATTTTTTCAATCATATTTCTCCTTTGAATACATATAGCTTCTTTTCCTTCCAGAATATTACTTGTTTGCTTTCAACTTCTCCCTTGCCTGCAATGCTAGAGCTATGCATAGTGGTTCTAAGACAAATAAGGGGCTTGTTATTTAAGAGTCATTAATTTCAGTAAATAAGCATTTGTAGGGTTTTAAGTATTTTATTATTAAATTCACCACATATTTGGTGCTCTTTTACTCCAAATAATATTTTGTAGAGAATTTTAATATCACTTATACTTCATTATCATAAGTGAATGCCAGCAATGTTCTTTAAGAGCTGCAAATTGTGCTACTTCACCTTCCACAGCCATAAATTCATTCACCCTACCCATTCTAATGGGGCTGGATTAATGAAGCTTTCAAAAGTGCAACATTTGGTGAAAATTACAGAAGTACCTGAAGGACTGATTAATTGCAGATTCCCTAGAAAAAGATATTGTGACTTTGGCTGCTGACGAAAATGTATGTGATATTATGCTGTGTTGCCTCTAAGATGCATGGCATTTCACTCTCTGTTATCCACACTAATGAAGAGGAACAAAGGAACAGATAATACAAAGCAGCAGATGACTTGCTGATCTCTTCATTAGCGTGAGGAGTAGAGAGCAAGGATACAGGAGCTGCTGCAGCAGAGTAGTACACCTTATTATTTTTTTTTCTTTTAAGGGTAATTATTTAAAAATAAATAAATAAATAAAACTTCAGATCCAAATAATTTGTCTTTGAAAACGCTCACCTTGTCTATTAACTGCTTTTCCTATGAACTAGCATCGCTGCTTATATTCTAGCTGCCCAGGACCCCCACAAAGCTATTTCACCTATTCTTTCCAAAGAGCCTTATGCTCTGTATATTTCCTTACTCTCGTATCCATCCCAAACAAAGCATCCAGTTCCATGTTCCATTTCATGTCATCACTAATTTATGCTTTCCAACGTGACATAGCACACATGTTGCCATTCTGTTCCCTACATGCCCACAGGGGACCACATTAATCGGATATTTCACTTTTTCTTACTAAGCCTGAAGTCAGTCTCAGAGACTATTTCAATGGTCCAAGTAGCCATTATAACTTCAATGAAACAAAAAGTATATGATAAAATTATATGATCTGAATAGAAAGACACTTTCATAGTTTGATAAATTGTATAACATGTGTTAACAGTGAACCACTTGACATATTTTCAATAAAGTCAGATGGCAAATACAAAGATTTTTACTATTACTGCAGTTATGTAGCATTGGAGGGGGGATCATGAAAAGTAAAACATTATAAATTCTTTGTGTAGTTCAGCTAGAAGGTAACAATGTTGACTGATTGTAGAATTTGTTAGGTTAAAATAAGTATGTTTAGTAATCATTGGAAATGTTAAATAAAATTCAGCCCAAAAGATTATAAGAAAGTAAAAACAAAGGAAATAAATAGAAAAATAAAACAATTAGAAAATAAATAATATAATTTAAATAAATGTAAATATTTCAGTAATCACTATAAATATAAATGGACTAAACTCTTCAGGTAAAAGATAAATATTGTTATTTTAAACTCTTTTTTTTAAATCCAGTTATATACTTCATAAAAGAGTATACAAAAAGGTTAAAATTAAAGGATGAAAATATTATACTATGAAATAGTATCCCAAAGAAAGTGACTGCAGGTACATTAGTACCATACAAAATAGACTTTAATAATTAAAAAAAAAATTTTAAAATTCTGTGCTAGAGGTAAAGAGGGTCACTACATAACAACAAAGATCTAATCCACCAAAATGACAAGGCAATTTTAAATGTCTATTAACCTAGTAACATAGCTCCCAAAACAGAAAAGAAAGGCAGAATTATAGAAAAAAGTTGATAAATATGTCATCATCATGAGAGATTTCAATGTAATTGTCTCTGTAATTGAACATTTGAGTAGATTTTAAAAATACATAAAGATACAGATTATTTAAGCTATAAAAATTAGAAATTTAAAAAGATTGGTATCACACAGACCACATTCTTGGACTACAACATAATTAAGTAAAAAATCAAGTATTTTTAAGGGTTTATGTTGTCTAGCATTAATTTTTCCAGCTTTATGGAGGTATGATTGACAAATACAAACTGTGTATATTTAAGGTGAACAATGAGATGATTTGATATATGTTTATATTGGGAAATGATTATCACAATCAAGTTAACATTTAACATTTATCACTTCATATAGTTGTGTGAGTTACTTGCTCAGTCGTGTCTGACTCTTCGCGACCCTATGGACTAGAACTCACCAGGCTCCTCTGTCCATAGAATTCTCTAGGCAGGAATACTGAAATGGGTTGCCATTCCTTTCTCCAGGGGATCTTCCCAACCCAGGGATCAAACCCAGGTCTCTTGCTTTGCGGGCAGGTTCTTTACCATCTGAGCCATGTGTGTAAATGCCCAATATAGTTGTAAGGGGCTTTTTTGTTTTTGTTTTTTTGCTTTTGGTGTGATAAGAGCACTTAAGATCTACTATCCTACAAAATTTCAAGTAGACAATACAGTATATTATTAACTATAGTCATTATGGTATTCATTAGATTCCCCAGGACTAATTTATTATATAGTAGAGAGTTTGTGCCCTTTGATCAACATGTCCCCATTTTCCCCACCTCCTAATCTCTGGTAACCACTGTTCTATTCTCTGATCCTGTGAATTCAACTTTTTAGCATTCTTCACACTTGTTAGGATGATTATTATACAAATACAAGAGATAACAGGTTTTGGCAAGGGTGGAGAGAAACTGAAATTGTAATATAGCATTAGAGTTACAGTTAATTGCCACAACCATCATGGAAAACAGTATGGAGTTTCCTCAAAAAATTAAAAGTACAGCTACCAAGTGATCCAACAATCCCACTAATGGATATATATCCAAAAGAAATAAAATCACACATTTTAATAAATTTTAAGAAGCTTACTTTTGAAATTTTAAAACAAGATTTCAAGTATTTCATAAATAAAAGAAAACAATAATAAAAGTGTGAAAATACTTGGGACTGAATGATGATGAAAACATTATGCATCCAAATACATGGATGCACTAAAGTGGTATTTTGAAGAAATTTTATGGACTTAAATTGGTTTATTATGAAAGAAGAAAGGTTGAAAATAATTATTACAGCATAGATCTCAAGACCTTAGAAAAAGAGTAGCAATATAAATAAAAGGAAAGTAGAAGGAAAGAAAAAAATGAAGAGTAATATTTAATGAAATAGAAAGCAAACATAAAATAGAGTATTGACAAAGGTGTAAGTTTTTTCCTTGATGAGATTTTGTTTAATGACAAACTTCCAATGGAGTTAAGCAAGGAAAAATAGAGTGAGGAAGAACACAAGTAAATAATATTAAAAATGAGAGAGAAAGGGTACAAATTAAAAATATTCGGATTTGAAAAGTAAAATATAACTATACATGTTGTTATTAAACACATAATAAGAGGATAGGTATACACAATTTTTATAATAAATTTGAAAACTTGAATGAGTAAATTTCTAGAAAATATAATTTACTGAAACTGACTCAAGAAGAGATAGAAAACCTGAATAACCCTGAATCCATTAAATAAATTCAATAGACAATTAAAAAAAAAATCTTCCAGTGAAGAAACTAAGCTCTAAAAGATTTCCAGAGAAATACAAGAAACCAATCTTTTTAGTCTTACTCAAACTCTTTCATAAAAATAATAAGAGAAAAACACTTCTAATTTATTTTTACAAGGCTGCTGCTGCTGCTGCTAAGTCGCTTCAGTTGTGTCCGACTCTGTGCGACCCCATAGACGGCAGCCCACCAGGCTCCCCCGTCCCTGGGATTCTCCAGGCAAGAACACTGGAGTGGGTTGCCATTTCCTTCTCCAGTGTATGAAAGGGAAAAGTGAAAGTGAAGTCGCTCAGTCGTGTCCGACTCTTAGCGACCCCATGGACCACAGCCTACCAGGCTCCTCTGTCCATGGGATTTTCCAGGCTAACAGTATTTATATTGGAACCCAACAAGAATAGTTTAGAGAGAACACTTATGCTTTTGGTGAAAGCATGCTTTGTTTCTGTGTGTGTGTGCCCAGTCATTCAGTTGTATCAAACTCTTTTTTACCCTGTTGACTGTAGCCTGCCAGGCCCCTCTTTCCATGGGATTCTCCAGGCAAGAATACTGGAGTGGGTTGCCATTTCCTCCTCCAGGGGATCTTCCAGACTCAGGTATGGAACCTGCATCTCCTGTGTCTCCTGCATTGGCAGGTGGATTCTTTACCACTTTGCCACCTGGAAAGCCCCTGTACTTTGCTTCTATCACTATGCAAAAAGATAAAAATAAAAAACAATGTTGATCCTCATGCATGACTAATAATATCGGTTATCTAAATTATTATTTATGATAACTTTATTTTGAGAAATAGGAAAAATTAAAGTTATAAACCTGAAACCAAGTTTCACTCTGGGTACCTGAACCAAAATAATTGCCTGTGAGTGAACCAAAAGATGGTCATCATTTCCTTTTTCTGTTCCCTTCAGTGGTTAATCAATCCTTTAATATTATTCTTTTCAAGCTCACTTTCCCTTCCTTGCCTTCTGCCTTCACTTTTTTTTCCAGAGATAATATAGAGGCTATTGAGTCTAAATTCTCTCAATATTATTCCCTTCCTGCTATATTTATCTATACTTGAGCATATAAACAGTCTCCTCCTCCCATTAAAAAGAAAGCAAATAAGATAATCCCTCCAACAGTACTCTTTTCCATCTCCTCCAGCTCTTCATTCTATCAATTATTTCCATTTTGTCCTGTATCTTCAACATTTTTCCATTTATTCTTTTCATGGGCCAATTTCAGTTCAAAGTATCATCATCTGTCCACTCATTTAGGCAAATTAAAACCCGGGAGAGGTTGTTGACTTCTCACTGCCCCTTGGTTTCCCTCCCCATCCAATCCAACTCTACAAAATACTGGTCTTATTGCCAATTCTATTCCCTGAATATTTCTCACATTTTACTTTTCTTTCCATTCCTACAGCCACAGTCCTAACTCAGGATTTCATCATTATTCACTTTTAAATTCATCCAGTGCCTCTATTTGAGTGTATGGTCCAGAAGAACAGCATGGATCTTGGAGTCAGGCTGTGTTCAGAAGCCAACAATATATTTTACTATGATTCTGACTTTTGGGACATTAACTTCTCTAAACCTTATTTTACTCAGCTATAAAATGGAGATGATAATGCTTGTTCTTAAGTGTTCTTGTGGTGATTAAGTGATATTAGGTATATTAATACTGTGCCTTGCATATAGGAGGCACTCCAGGAATGTTAATTCTGTCTCTCCTTATAGCTTATTATCCTCCAGTCCCTTTTCTACACTCTGCTATGAAAGTGACCTTAACACAAATCTGATCATGTCACTTCTTTAATGAAAATCCTTTGGAGGTTTTAATCTGCCCACATCTTAAAATTCAAATTCCATTAGCAAGAAATATAAGGCTCTTCACTGGCTGACCCTCCACCCTTTACTCTGCCTCAAATTCATGAGCTCCTTAAATACACAAAAGGAATTTGTCTTACCCATCTATAAATCCCTAGGGTCTAACAACAATGCTAGGTACAAACTGAATAGCATTAAAATAGAATAAATGTTCATTTAAACTCATGTCTAAATTTTGAATGGAATTCACTTCACAGATATACAATAATTGGTATTTGGAAATTTCTTGTG
Organism: Okapia johnstoni; assembly: GCA_024291935.2. Classification (NCBI taxonomy): domain Eukaryota; kingdom Metazoa; phylum Chordata; class Mammalia; order Artiodactyla; family Giraffidae; genus Okapia; species Okapia johnstoni. The sequence continues at coordinate 68,969,132 of CM044305.1, read as the reverse complement.
TGGGTTTGGTGGGAGGTATAAGCTGCTATTAAATTAAGAAAAACTGACATTTCTATTTTGACATGTTTGTTATTTTGTGATCATAGGCATCTTCAGTTTTGATTTACTCTGATGTTTCTTAAACTGACAGGATAATATCAAGCGTTAGGAAAATCGTGCCTAAGTTAATCGTGAAGGGATGTATCAAAGGGAAATCAATGGCATGTAATGCAGGAATCAAACAAAAACAATAGAAAACATCTCAAATAGCTTAATTTTATGTGATTATCATAGTAGTTTCACTTTGTATTTAAAAAAGACTTTCATTCTGAAGATCTCAAAGTATATTGAATCTATTATCTCGCTTTTACTAACAAAGTCCCTGGGAGCTAACAGGAAATTACAACTTAGGTAAATAAAGCTCGTTTTGGACCATTCACATTTTTTGTTAAAATGTTTCTGTTTTTACTATATTCAGATTGCTGAGCACTGTTGGTGAAAATCATACAACTGGATATATTGCTGCCACTATATTTGTGGTCACTTGTGGTCGATATTGATCCCTAAACCACTTTATAATTTCACAGTCAAGTCAGAGGATATATATCCATAGCTACTTCAAATTTTCCCCATTGTTCTCAAACCTCTTTGACGTATCTCCAAATCTTCCTGCAGTCTCAGCAGATAGTCTTCCCTTTTTTCTCTCTCACACATACATATACAAACACACAGAGCTACAAAACCTACAAAACTATCTGTGCCTAATGTGCTTACTCACTCAGTTGTGTCTGACTCTTTGCAACCCCATAGACTAGCCTGCCAGGCTCCTCTGTCCATGAGATTTCTCAGGCAGGAGTACTAGAGTGGGTAGCCATTTCCTTCTCCAGGGGATCCTCCCAACCCAGGAATCAAACCCCAGTCTCCTGCATTGCAGGCAGATTCTTTACTGTCTAAGCCACCAGGGAAGCTACCTATATCCTTCCATTATCTTTTCTGTGACAAAAGAAGTAGTGTCTCTTCTATTTAAAATCAAACCCTTCACATCTTCTCTGGTTCCTAACTCTTCTATGATTTTTAGATGTTTTTCCACTTCTGATTACCCCCCTTCTTTTTTTTTTTAATTTTTCTTATGCTCTACTGGATCTTTTCCATCTTCATTAATACATGTTGAAGACTTAAAAACACCTAACCCCATCTTTCCTTCCTGATAACATTGCCTTTAAAAGTTTCCTATATTTTCTGTCACAATTTGCCCACATTCCACTCACTCCTCAACCTACTTCAAGTTAGTTTTGCTAGATCATACCATAAAAAAAAAATCTTCATAAGGAAACTAGTGACTTATATGTCACCAAACCCAGTGTTCTTTCTGTCCTCATCTAATTTAGCTTTTTTCTATAGAAGTTGACAATGTTAAATTAACCACACACTTCTTTTGGAAACACTATCTTCTTTTGCTTTCTGGAGTATCAGGAGAAGATTTTTTCTTATTCTCTCCACCCCATCTTGTTATTTTGCAGGTTGATTCTTCCCTACATAAATTTGTGTTGCCAGTTCTCAGAGTTATGTTCTAGACCTTTCCCCCCCCTCCTCTTCTCCCTTTTCCTCTCTTCCTTTTCAATCACATTCCCCCAGGGTGATCACATTTAGATCCATAGCTTCAGTTGGTTATCTACATGCCAATGAATCTAATTTGATGCTTGTAAGCCAGAGATATTTCCTGCACTCCAAACCTGAACATTCATATACAGATTAATCCATGTCTATTAGCATATCTCACTGAAATCTAAAACCAAGGACTCACATCTATATTAATTCTTACTCTGTCTCTCCAAACACTACTTATTCTCTAGTTTTCCCCTCTGGAACAAATGACATTCTCAATCCACCAAATTGATCAAGCATGAAATATGGCAAATGTTCTTGTCCATTTCCTTACATCAACATTCCCACAAATCCAATTTATCAACAAATTCTGTCAGCTCTACCTCCAGAGTATGTCTTGAAACCATCTACTTTTCTCTACCTTCTCTGCCACTACCCTAGTCTAGTCCTCCATTCCCTTTCTCCAGGATTGCTACAAAAACCTCCTACGTACATGGTCATTCTACTTCCAATATTCCTCTCCTAAAACCAATTATAGGAGAAAACTAGTAGCAATAAACACAGCAACCAGATGTCTTATTTATTAACCTGCTTGTTTTTATGCTGGCACCTATCTGGAAAATAAAAATTGTTTTTAAAAACATGACCACTACATCATTTTCACAGCTAAAAAAACTCATAGAAATTCCTTACCTAGGAACCTTCAAATATTTAGTCAGTGCTTAAATTTCCCTAAGAGTATCATAGTGGTTTATCAGGGGGTTTTTGTTTGTTTGTTTGAATCATTCTACAAATAAGATCCTCTCCCTATATTTAGTTGAAAGTGAAAGTAGCTCAGCCGTGTCCAACTCTTTGTGACCCCATGGTCACATGACAGGTGCTTAGTTAAGTACTAGTTGAATGAGGTTATGTCACTACAATTTCAGCTTTTCTTTTTGAATTGATAATAAAATGTGTTTATGTTACACCCATAAAGCATTTTATATAAGCAATCATATTAATTGCCATAACATCCCAATAAAGACGAAAAAGCAGACTGATTTCATTGTGTTTCTTCTCAGCTGTGAATTATGATGTGAACATTGGTATTGTGATGTTCCATTATCTTGAATTAAAATGGCCTGAAATATTTACTTATTTCTTCTGATTTGTATCTGGGATTCTAACACCTAAAAGCACTCTCAGGCCAAAATTAGGAGGGTGAAAGATTTATACTGTCTATTGCAGCTTAATCATACTAGTTCTAAGTGGTAAGCTGCTAACACCCATTCCCTATCTCAGCATCAACCCCTCCAGGAAGATTTCCCTGAGCCTGATCCCGACAGAGTTATTGATGTCTTCATCTGGGCTATACTGGAATTTGGATCATACTTCTGATATTACAAATACCATTTTTTTGTCTACATTGCTTCCATCCATTAGATTGTGACTCCAATGAAGATAGATTCATTTATTTCCATATATCAAATGACTACCACTGTGCCTGGTACACAAAAGACGCTCAATTCATAACTGCTGAATCATTGACATGAATTAACATGCCCTCTTATCTATAGTTAGTTCTCATATAATGAAAAATGGCAGGAGAGTTTGTTGTGGTGGTGGCAGTGCTCATTACCTTGAAAAAATGAATGGAATCAGAAACCCTGGTCAAAATATAACAGTAAGAAAACCAAGTATTTAATAGTTGGATCCCAGGGGCTACCCTGGTGGTCCAGTGGTTAAAAATCTGGCTTGCAATGCAGGGAACACCAGTTCAATACCTGGTCCAGGAAGATCCCACATGCAGCAGAGCAACTAAGCCCATGTGCCACAATTACTGAGCCCATGCTCTTCAAGAGAAGACACTGCAGTGAGAAGCCTGCACACTGCAACTAGAGAATAGCCCTTGCTAACCTCAACTAAAGATAAGCCCAAACACAGCAACGAAGAACCAGAGCAGCCAAAAATAGTTAAAAATAAAAACATATATTTTTTTTAAAATTGTTGGATCCCAAGAAATTCTGTGTTAGATGGCTAAACTGTATTCAGGATTCTAATTTTAATCCCTCCAAACCTCAGTAAAAATGCAAGGAAAGTTTTTTTTTTAAGACATAAACCCAAAATCTGGGAAGAACACTAGAAGAAATAAAGAGCAATGTAATATTTGAAGTGGAACCCAGGTGGATTAGCATTAGGTGACTTAGCCTGAGATGGTAGGGAACTCAGCCAGCAGTGGAGAATGCTGAGAAATAACCCAATTTATAATCCAGTATCATCATAAGTTTCAAAAATTGGCAGCACCAAGTACTTTTGGAACAGAGTGTTAAGAGAGAGTTAAAATCAGGAGGTTTGGGTGAAAATATCTGAAAAACAGCTTAATTTAGAAAGATCCTTTTTCTCATTCTACAGAGGTAGATAACTGTCTTTCACTTTCCTCCACAGAAGTCTGCATGTTTATTCTCCAGCTCTGCATAAAAAATAGAGAGTCACTGAACTGGAAAACACCAGGCACACTGGCCCTGGACACTGCTTAAAACAAGGGGATTAAGAAACTATATGCATAATCAATTGAATGCTTCCCTCACTAAGGCTGAAGAATTCCATCCTCCAGGCAAGAGATTGGAAAAATCTTCTCTGGAGAACCTGATGAGCCCAAAAAAGAAAAACTGAAATATGCAGATGACTAGGGGTTCTGCATTTGAACAGTCTATCTGCACTCAGAGTAAAGCAGCTACACCCCAGACCCAGTTACAATCAGCAGTCTCAACCAAAAGCAGACAACCAAAGATTAGCAAATCATGGGGAAAGGATCCAACACACAAGTTAGAGATAAGGATTAAAAAAAAAAAAAAACTAAAAAACGAACAGAACTAATTTCTTAAAATGAGAGGAAAAAAAAAAACAAGAAACGCAGGAAATGAAGACTTTGGAAGGAGGAGAAAACTTAAAACAATCAAAGATATTACTCAGAAAGATAAGGCATACCTTATGCACAAAGCAAGAACAAGATGCTTTAAAAAGGAATATTTGGAGAACAAAGATAAAAATTTTTGGAAACTAAGAAAATAGTAGATATAGAGTAATTAATTTTTAAAACTATTATTTTTATGGACCTTGTGATGTTAATTTAGTTGACAGTTTTTTTTTAATATTTGTAAAATGTGTCATTTATTCCTTCATTATTAATATATATATTCCTATTTTACCTAATATCTAATATTGTGTGGGTGGTTTAAATGTTCATTTTCCTGAAGCAGGCCCCCCAAAATTGTAAAGAAACTTCAGGTTTCTCAAAATCTGTCTACTTTGAAATGGGGTCCTGGAGCTAAAATACGAGATGTAAGCAGGGCAGGAGGTTTAGGGGGAGAATCTGTTTCCTTGGCCTTTTCCAGATCTAGAGGGTGATGCATTCCTTGGTTTGGGCCCCCAGACAGCAACTGTATATCACTCAAAATTTCTCCAAGCCAGGCTCAATCAGCTTAATGAAAACGGTTAAACTTCCAGAATGTCAAGATGGATTTAGAAATGGCAGAGGAACCAGAGGATCAAATTGCCTATTCGCTAGATCATTGAAAAAGCAAGAGAGTCCATTAAACATCTCACTTTTGCTTTATCGACTATGCCAAAGCCTTTGATGTGTGGATCACAGCAAACTGCTGGAAAATCTTTAACAGAAATGGGAATACCAGACACCTGACCTGCCTCCCTGAAGAAATCTGTATGTGGGTCAAGAAGCATAACCAGTTAGAACTGGATATAGGAACAACAGACTTGTTCTTAAATAGGAAAAGGAGTACACCAAGGCTGTACACTGTCACCCTGCTTATTTAATTTATATATTAACTTATATGCAAGATTTATCAAGCAAAAATGCTGGGCTGGATGAAGCAACAAGCTGGATCAGATTGCCGGGTGAAATATCAATAATCTCTGATAGCAGTGACACCACCCTATATGGCAGAAAGTGAAGAAGAACTAAGAGCCTCTTGATGAAAGTGAAATAGGAGAGTTGAAAAAGTTGCTTAAAACTCAACATTCAAAAAACTAAGATCCATGGCATCAGTCCCATCATTCATGCAAACTAGATGGAAAAACAGTGGAAACAGTGGTGACTTATTTTTTTGGGTTTCCAAAAAATCTCTTCTGATGAGTGATTGCAGCCATGAATTAAAAGTCACTTGCTAATTAGAAGAAAAAAGCTATGACCAACCTAGACAACATATTAAAAAGCAGAGACATTACTTTGCCAACAAACGTCTGTCTAGTCAAAGCTATGGTTTTTCCAGTGGTTATATATGGATGTGAGAGTTGGACCATAAAGAAAGCTGAGCACCAAAGAATTGATGCTTTTGAACTGTGGTGTTGGAGAAGACTCTTGAGAGTCCCTTGGACTGAAAGGAGATCAAACCAGTCCATCTAAAGGAAATTCTGTACCTGATTTTTCAATTGGAAGGACTGATGTTGAAGCTGAAACTCCAATACTTTGGCCACCTGATTTGAAGAACGGATTCTTTGGGAAAAAATGAAAACCTGATGCTGGGAAAGTTGAAGTAGGAGAAGGGGATGACAGAGGATGAGATGGTTGGATGGCATCATGACTCAATGGACATGAGTTTGAGTAAGACTCTGGGAGTTGGTGAAGGACAGGGAGCCTGGCATGCTGCAGTCCATGGGGTACAAGAATTTGGACTGATGAGAAACTGAACTGATTCGCTCAATTTAAATTTTTCCAACCTGGCTGTCTTCTACAGCTCTTTAATATCGTGTTCTGCTTGCATATGTTCAACCCTTAAGATACTGTTTTGTTACCTTGAGCCCATGCAGACAAACCCTTGGGTCTCATTTCAATGTTCCCTAATGCAATCACTTCTGACAAAAATCTCTGTTGCCATGTGGGTGACATATTCTTAGGTTCTGGGGACTAGTTGTAGAATCTATCAGGCTTCTATTCTGTCTGCCACAACTATATTTAGATAATTACCTATTTCTTCATTTACCTTTTCATAAACAATTAAAGATAATTGACTTTACTAATATTCATATTAGTGTCAAGTATACAAATAGTGATTTATATGTTTATTGATTATACCCTTTTAAATCTTCCATTCTGAATTTCTGAATTTCTGGTAAGTCAGGTAAAATTTGTGTGATTAGGAAACTCCTTTGAGGAATTTGGACTTTTTATACACCATTATTTACAGATATACTTGTAGGCTAATTTTCCTCAGTAAGCTAAGCGGCTATGCTTATTCTCATAAATAATCAGTTTGTCTCTTTAACTGATGTCCACTGTCTTTATTTAGGGGCTTAGAAGAACTTCCAAAAAATTTGTCTGCTGGGCCTTACACAAGAGAAAGATTTGCTCCATTTATTTAATCTTTTTGGTTTCTAAATTGGGTATATAAGAACTAACATATATTAATATATAAAATGAGATCTTGGAGGATTCTGCCCTCTTCTGTAAAAAGGGGGATGTAAGAGTATGACTCAGAGTCTCATATTGGGCATATACCTTGAAAAAACCATAACTGAAAAAGACACATGTACCCCAATGTTCATTGCAGCATTATTTACAATAGCCAGGACATGGAAGCAACCTAGATGTCCATCAACAGATGAATGGATAAAGAAGTTGTGGTACATATATAACAATGGAATATTACTCAGCCATAAAAAGGATGAATTTGAGTCAGTTCTAGTGAGGTAGATGAACCTAGAGCCTGTTATACAGAGTGAAGTAAGTCAGAAAGAGAAAAATAAATATTGTATATTAACACATATGGAATCTAGAAAAATGGTACTGATGAACCTATTTGCAGGGCAGGAATAGAGATGCAGACATAGAAACAGGACTTGTGGACACAGTGGGGGAAGGAGAGGGTGGGACAAATTGAGAGAGTAGCATTGAAAACATATACATTCCATATGTAAAATAGATAGCTAGTGGGAAGTTGCTGTATAACCACCAGAACTCAACCCCAGTTCCACCTGTCAACCTAGAGGGGTGGGGATGGAGTTGTGGGGTGAAAGGGAATTCAGGGAGGGAGGAACATATGTATACTTATGGCTGATTCACGTTGTTGTATGGCAGAAACCAATACAACATTGTAAAGCAATTATCCTCCAATTAAAAAAAAATAAAGTGGGTAAAGATGCTCCTCTTGTCTTCTACAAATTCTTATATCCATGGCAAGACTTAATATGCAAAGGATGGTGATGTTGTTTAGCAGTTTAACTAGCTCAGAAATGTAAATCCTAGCTAGCTCTCCTTGAAACTGAATGCTGAGTGATGTGCTATCCGTCAAATCTCATGAAATAGCAGGAGGGGATGGATTTCTGTAATTGTTGCTTTTGGGGTACTCTTTGCCAAGAGGCTATATTGAGAGTAAGCTAATTTAGCAGTATCCGTGTCTCCAACAGTGGGATTAAGGTGGAGAAAAGCAGGTTCCAAGGCTTAGGAATCTATTGTGTGAAAATGTCTGTAGGGATCCAAGTTTCTAGAGATGCCAAGACATAAGTACTTAGAGTTCTAAGGGCCTACTAGAAAAAATGAGTCACAGTGAAATATAGTTGCTTTCTCATAGGACAGCTAGACCAAGCTGCCAGGAATGCAAGGGCTCGACCTGTAGAATTTCTCACTTCAGAGCAGAAACCACCAGGTAAACCATATCCATCTTTATTTATGGAATGTGTTAGTCGCTCATCGTGTCTGGACTCTTGTGACCCCATGCACTGTAGCCCTCCAGGCTTCTTCTGTACTTGGAATTCTCAGGCATGAATACTGGAGTGGGTTGCATATCCTCCTCCAGGGATTTTTCCAACCTAGGTGGATCGAACCTGGGGTCTCAGCTTTGCAGGCAGGACTTTTACTGTCTCAGCCCGAAGGAAGACCCCTAGAATAGAGGGAAAGAGGGGGCAGGGGAGACGGAGAAGAGGAGATAGGGGCATAGAGGGAAGAAGAATAAAGAACTTAAGACTACTCATTTACGTTTCCTTGGTTTCTAACATCATATGGAATATAGAGATCTTAACATCTTATTTTTTTTTTGAAAGTGAAAGTCGCTCAGTCGTGTCCAACTCTTTGCGACCCCATGGACTATATAAGTCCATCGGAATTCTCCAGGCAAGAATACTGGAGTGGGTAGCTATTCCCTTCTCCAGGGGATTCTTCCAACCCAGGGATGGAACCCAGGTTCCTCTCCACATGCAGGCAGATTCTTTACCAGTGAGCCACCAGGGAAGATTGTTTTTGTTTTTAAAATAAGGTAATAAAAGCTACCAATTATTGGGGAGCTACACAGGTACTTAGATTTGAATGAGGCACTTTATGTTACATAATATCTCACTTAATTATCTTATTAGCAAACCAATAATGTATGTCTTGATTTCTTCATGCTTATAAAGGTGAAGAAATAGCTTCAAGAGATTTATGAACTTTCCCAGGATCATACAGTTAGTCAGTTATAGAGCAGGAATTTGAACTTATGTTCTGACAACATTAAATCATTGTAAAGTCTCCATTAATAACTTGGGTAATCCAAGGCATTATTTCAATATCTGTCCTGAAAAACAATACACTTTTGAAGCCTGTAGTTGTTCTATTGCATTGCAGGATAAGGTACTTTCTCTCTCAGTATAGATTATGTACCATTTGATAAATTACCTTAAGAAGAGAGAAGTGAGTGAACAGTTAGCCTTGTGGACCCTGCAGGGGGCATCAGAGGCCCATGAGCATTAGTGCTTACTCAGTCCTGTCTTACACCCTATGGATTGTGGTGCCAGGCACTCTGACAATTGGGATTCTCTGGGATATAGATTATAGAGTGGTTGCCATTCCCTCTTCTCCAGGGGGATCTTCCTGACCCAGGGACTTCAAATGTGGTCTCCTGCACTGCAGGCAGCTTTCTTATACATGTGAGCCACCAGGGAAGCGCTATTGAACTTTAACGGACTCAGCATTTCATTCTGAAAGAAAGCAAAGGGCACTGTGACCAGGAGTGTTGCTCTGTGTGTGGAGATGAGGGGCAGAAATAAAAGCAGTGAACCTTACGATGGAAGGAAAGAGATATTTTCCTTTGCTCCCTGCTGTCTTTCCCACCACATTTCTATTCCTCTTCTTTTGTACCTTTTTGTTTTGTTTCATGCTCTTTCAATTTCATTCCTTAATCTGTTTCACCATAATTGCATTTTACTCTTCTCCCCTACCTTTCCCCCCTTACCTTTAGATTTTTCTCTCTCTCTCTTTTTCCTTTCTTTTTTGGGCTGTGACACACCACTGGCAAGAATCTTGTTCCCCAGCCATGGATGAATCCACCATGCAGTGAAAGTACCAAGTTCCAACACTCCAGGGAATTCCTTCTCTTCTTTTTAAGAACTTCAGATTTGTCTTAACAATTTGCCCTCATACAGGGCAGCAAAGGAGACACAGTTGTAAAAAAACGACTTTTGAACTCAATGGGAGAAGATGAGGGTGGGTGATTTTGAGAGAAATACCATTGAATACTTGTTGGTACGAATTGTAAAAATGTTGAGCCAGTGCAAGTTCTAATTGCATGAAGCAGGCACCAAAGCTAGTGCTCTGGGACAACCTCAGAGGGATGGAGTGGGGAGGGGGGTTCTGGATGGTAGGGACAAACCAAAATGATGTATACCTGTGGCTGATTCATGTCGATGTATGGCAAAACATCACAACAATATTGTAATAATTATCCTCCAATTAAAATAATTGATTAAAAAAAATAAATTGTCTTGGGTTCCCCGGTGGTCCAGTGGTGAAAGATAAAATGCTTGCCAATGCGGGGGACACAGTTTTATCATTGGTCCAGTAAGATTCCCACATGCTGAGAGGCAACTTAAACTGTGTACCACTCTCTGTACCATACTCAGGAGCAGGTGAGCTGTCAACTACTGATAGCCACGTGCCCTAGAGCCCATGCTCTGCAGCAAGAGAAGCTTGCCATGAGAATCTCACATCTCCAAATCGAGAGTTAGCCTTACTCACTGGCAACTAGAGGAAAGTCCATGCACGTACATGAAGGACCAGTGCAGCCAAAGATAAATAAATAAATGTTTAAGAGATATATGTACAAAAATTGTCTCTATACATGTAAAGTTAAATGTAATACTATGGCAGCATCGATATTCTAAAATAAATAATTACTACCAAGAGAGATGAGTAACCTAGTGCTAGAGGTGCTTGTTGGTTGTTGGTTTGGTTCAGGTGGCTGGGGTGGGGCAGTGGGGGGTGTGCATGGGATGTGAGGGACACTGAATTAATATCAAATGGAGAATTCCCCAGCAGTTCAGTGGTTAGGACTCAGTGCTTTCACTGCTGGGGGGCCCAGGTTCAATCCCTAGTCAGGGAACTAAGATCCTGCAAGCTGTGTGAGCTATGTTGTTTTCATTTATTTCCGATTCTTCATGACCCTCTGGGCTGTAGTCTGGCAGGCTCCTCAGTTGACAGGACTGTGTTTCCTTTCATAGAGGCTTCTGGGGAAAAATGTGTTTGTTGTCCTCTTCAACTTCTAGAGGCTTACTGCATTTCCTTGGCTCATGGACCCTTTCTCCATCTTCAATGCAGCAGTGTTTGCATCTGTTGTACCTTTCTTTAATATAATCTCATCCTTCTTGACTCCCACTCCTTTGCCTCCCTCTTCACTTTTAAAGATTTTTGTGACTACATGGCGCCACCACTTGAATAATTTCCTAGCTTAAAGTCAGCCTAAGTAACCTTAGTAACCTTAATTCACCTGGCAAATCATAATTCTCCTTGGTTTATGATATCTCAACATATTATAGATTCTGCGGGAATTAGGAATGTGGACATCTGGTAGGGGGCATTATTCTGTCTGTAATCAATTACCATAAAGTTGACATTCTTACATCTATCAAACTAAATTAAAAGTATTCGTTATTTACTTATCATGTACAGTTTACCCAAAGTTCCCCAGAATATTCATTGGAAGGACTTTGCTGAGCTGAAAACTCCATTACTTTGACCACTCTGCATGGCGAAGAGATGACTATTTGAAAAGACCCTGAGATGGGAAAGATTAGAAGACGGGAGAAGAAGGGGGACGACAGAGGTGAGATGGTTGTGGATGGTATCTTCACCAACTCAATGGACATGATTTTGAGTAAACTCCGGGAGTTGGTGATGGACAGGGAGGCCTGGCATACTGCAGTCGATGGGGTCACAAAGAGTCAGATATGACTGAGCGATTGAACTGAACTGAACTGATAACAATTCATGATTAAAAACAGAAAGAAACCAACTCACAGGAAACTAGGAATAGGGAAAAAAACTATTTAAAATGTAAATTTGATTAATTCCATCCATTATAAAAAAAACTAAAACTAAACAACATATTTAATCAGTTTAGTTCAGTTCAGTCCCTCAGTCATGTCCGACTGGTTGTGACTCCATGGACTGCAGCATGCCAGGCTTCCCTGTCCATCACCAACTCCTGGAGCCTACTCAAATTCATGTCCATTGCGTAGGTGATGCTATCACTTTCCCCTAAGTGTTATACTGATAGCCTCAGCTATTAAAATAAGCCAAAAATAGAAATAGAAGACATAAACATTGGGATGAAAGAAGCAAAACTGTCTCTATTACCAGATGACACAATTGTTTATACAGAAAACCCTACAGAATATACGAAACAACTAATAGAACTCACAAATGAATCTAGCAAGATCACAGGATACAAAGTAAATATCCAGAAATTTATTCCATTTTTGTATACTAGAAAATGAGAGGAAAATAAAATTTTGAAAAATCATTTGACAGTAGCCCCTCTTCCCAAACATAAAAAATTGGGGAATAAATCGAACAAAGCAGGTGAGACATCTCCTCACTGAAAACTACTGAGAGAAATTAAAGGCATATAAACGGAGAGAACCACTGACATGGACTGGAAAATGTAATGTTGTTAAGATATTAATTCTTCCCAAATTAAACTGTAGATTTGACACAATCTAAATTCAAATTCCAGTAGGGAATTTTTTTGTAGAAATTTCCAAGTTGATCCTAAGTGTATATGAAAATGCACGTGACCTAGAATTGTCAAACCAATTTTTAAAGGGGTAAACAAAATTAGAAAACTTATGCTGCCTGATTTCAAGCTTTACGATAAAGCAATAGCAATTGAGTGTGATGCAAAGGAAAAGATAAGTAATTGGATCAAAGGACAAAAAGTAGTCCGTAAATAGCCCCATATATATGGTTAAAATATTTTTCAGCAAAAGTAGCAAAGCACAAGGAAGCAACCTAAATGTCTACCAATGGAGGAATGGATAAAGAAGATGTTGTACATATATAAAATGTAAGATTACTCAACCATAAAAAAGTACAAATTAATGCCATTTGCACTGACAGAGATGGACCTAGAGATAATCACACTGAGTAAAGTAAGTCAGACAGAGAAAGATAAATATCATAGAATATCACTTACATGTGGAATCTTAAAAAAAAATGGTACAAATGAACCTATTTAGCAAACAGAAATAGAATCACAGATGTAGAAAACAAACTTATGGTTACCAAGGGGGAAAGAGGAGAGGAGGGATAAATTGGGAGATTGGGATTGACATATACACACTACTATATATAAAATAGGTAACTTTATAACACAGGGAACTCTACTCAATACTCCATAATGACTTATATGGGAAAATAAAAAAGAGCAGTAATATGCATATGTACAGCTGATTCACTTTGCTATACCGCAGAAATTAACACAGTATTTTAAATCAACTATATTTCCATAAAAATTAATTAAAAAACAAAATAAAAATCCTAGAATAGCAAATAAAATAAAATTTTAAAAAAGAAAAAAAGCTAAAGTATCAAGGGAATTAAATACAGCAAAAGAGTCTTTAAAACAAATAGTGCTGTAACTGCATATCTATTTGGGAAAAAAATTAATCCTGACCCTTAACTCATGTTCAAAAATTCACTCAAAATAAATTATAGATCTTAATACAAAAAACTGGAACATAAAATGTTAGAAGTAAACAGAGAAAACCTTTGTGACTTTGGGGTAGGCAATTTTTTTTTTTCCCAACAAGTCACAGAAATCAATAACCATAAAAGAAAAAATTAGTAAATTAAACTTCATCAAGCTTAAAATCTTTGATTATCAAAATAGCCAGTACTTACATCTGACAAATCTGACAAAAAATTTGTATCCAACTTATATAAAGGGCTCTTACAACTCAATAATAAAAAAAAAAGCCCTTTCAAAAAGTTAAAAATGTATAAAATATTTTAACAGATGCTTCACAAAAGAGTATATACACAGATGGCCAATAAGCATGTGAAGAGATGCCCAATATATCAATCATCAGGGGAAATGCAAATTAACACATTAAAATGACTAAAACTTGAAGGGAAAAGCTCCAAGTTTTTGTGAAAATATGGAGCAACTGATAATTTAATATCTTGCTGGTGGGAATGAAAAATAGACTATTTTGCAAGACTATGTGGTAGTTTCTTAAAAACATATAAACTGTATCTATTATAAAACTCAACCACTTCTTTCCTAAGTATTTACTTAAGTGAAATGAAAGTATATATATACAAAAACCTGTACATAAACGTTAATAGATGCTTTATTTGTAATAGCCCCAAACTTGAAACAACCCAAATGCCCTTCAAGAACTTAAAAGATAAATTGTGCAGTATTCATATAGGGAACAAAAAGGAATGAACCATTAATATACCCAACAAAATGAACGAATCAGAAAATGATAATGCTAAATGAAAGACGTTAAGTCAAAAAGAGCACATACTGTATTATTCTATTTATGTGACGCTCTAGAAAATAAAAGCTAATTTAGAGGAACAGAAAGCAGATCATCAGTTGCCTGGGTAATAGCAAATAAAGGATGAATTGCAAAGTGGCCTGAGGAATCTTTTGTTGGTGATGGAAACGGTATGTATCTTGATTGTGCTAATACTTTCACGATGTACATAACTGTCAAAATGCAATAAACTGTACAGTTTTATTATGCAGTTACTGTGTGTAAGTGATGTCTCAATATAGGGGATTTTTTTTAAAAAACAGAATAATGGTCGTATTTAAGCATTTGTATGTATAACTATCTGTTCAGTCAAAACTCTATAATTGGATATTTGTGGGAATACTTTTAGTGAAAATAAATAATATCAAATATGCAAATTCAATTTACAAGTCTAAACATTCTATGAATGCAATTCAAAGATGCAACAGAAAGAATTGGAAGACAGAGATCTACTACTGGAGAACCAAACTGGGTGAGAAAACAGTGTTTTGGCCAAGATGGTGACTGCCAACAAAAAGAGCAAAGCCCTTATTTGTTCAGCAGCAATGAAGAGCATTCTGACACAGATTTTCCTGAGTAATTAGTATGCCTCAGGTGTAGAAGAGCTTAGATAGGTTATTTGTTTCGTGGTTCATATAGTCGTGGGACTGCTAAGGTAGCAAATAATGTGCCTGTCAATAGTCGATGAAACAAATTGCCCTGGGAGAATTTATGAAAGTTTTCAGAGACTGCGGTACCAAATGAGTTCTATTTGGAAGGTGAGCACTAACATCCTACTTTATGAAACCTGGGATTCAATAAACCTCATTAGCCATGTCCCTAACACCACCTAACTTTTTGTTAAAGGCTCGTCACTATTTCAGATGAATTGGGCGACAAAATGTCTTCCCCCTGAGCTCTTTGTGAAAGGGAGACTGTAAATCCAAGGCATTACTAGTAGTTTTCTGTTCACCAGAAAAAGACAGATCTATTTACTCTTTCCTGGCACTTTTGGAAGCCTTAGTTACCTATAAATTATTCAGTTATATCACAGAGGAACAAAGAGACTGAAGAAGATCAAAGCTGTGAATCAATGCCCAAATGTTCATTTCTGGTGGCAAAATTAGACATCCAAGACAGTCTTGCATTTTCTTCACTCTTTTCCCCCCATTTTCCTTCTCTTTGTCCCTAGATAGGTACCTGACACCTTTTAAGCATTCCTCCTTTTTTCCAAATAAAACATTTCAAAATATGGTTCACTTGGTTCCTAATTATATTTAATTTTTAATAGCACTCAGTACATAAATACTTGTCAGCTGAAGGTCTCTGCCCATTCTTTGCCACACAACATTGATGACAGAAAGTGATCTGTAGGAAGAAAAGGAAATTTCTGACTTAATTATTTTGATTTGTTTTATATGGAGATGTTGTCTAAAGCCATGGCAATGAAAATATCCAGAAAGACCCATCTAATATTGTATGATCAGATGAAATTTTTAATTTCTAAATGGTTGGATTTGGGGTAATCAGAAGTTTCCTAAATTTGGATATCATTTTTAAGTGCTTTTAATTCAAGTGCTGTTTTCAAATGATCAATTGTTTAACTCTTAAAATTAAAGAACTATTTTCTCATAAAATTGTATGGTGACTATCCTAGTGTGCTGGATTTCCACTCCACTATTTGTCATTATAATGATGTTAGTATTTAGTTTTCAAATTAGTGTAGCAAATATTCAATAGTAATCAAGTACTTGAAGCTCTTGTAGAGTTTGGGAATTTGATTAAAATAGAGATTTCACATTTTTTTTCTTTTGGCTGTTTCCACTTAGACAAAGAAGCATGAAAACATTTCCAAAGTCTAACCGTGTTAACAAATCCTTTTGGTTTCACTGCTGATATTATCAGTCTACCCTTGCGGAATGTCAACTGCTAAACCTATTCCACCCCTGGACTGGCACAGTACTAAGAAATTGACTTTACCATCTGGCTTTCTAACATTTTTATCAGGTCTTTTTAATTAGGTTCAAATCGGTGATCTCCACCTTTCCCTGCTTCTACCTTTTTCAGTGCCATTAAGACTGAACTGATTTCCAGTGCACTGCAGTGTGCTCAAGTGGAACTTAAATTGAATAGTATTTTCCCCCAGGTTTTCATGCCTTACGTATGCTAGCAAAAGTCATGTCATGCTTGCTCAGTAGTGCATATAATTCAATTTTTGTTTTATTAAGATATGAAGATGATCATTACATTAAAAAGCTAGGCAACCTTAAGAGACCTAAATGAAAAATGGGACCATAGTCAGAGAAATTAAAGATCTCTACCAGGTAAGGAAAAAGGAATGGAGAGCACTGAAACTGTGCTCTTGAATTTACACTGCTGAAACGATGTATATAATAGAAATATTTAAAAACTTTTCCAAGTTAAACCTAGTATCACCCTCTCTTACCAAAGAACACTTCCACAGGGTTTGTGAGAAGATGAAAAACTGGTCAAATCTTGGTTATGTCAAATCTCTGTTAATTTAAAATGATCTCAATTCAATACAAGTTGAACCTCTGCAGCAGAAAGCTGGTCGGGCAATAGGAGCTCTTTGTTCCCTCTGTCTGTGGCAGTAGAGCTGTCTACAGGCTGCATTGCAGTTAACCTGAAAATTTTCTTTTTCTTGAAGAGGAATTGTAGAGCTGTTATTCCAATATAGTAAGCTTAGTACCTTCGTAATAGTTACTTCAAAATGGCCTCAGATTCAAATAAAATTGATTTCCAGGGAAGCCAAAGAGTGTTGTTTTTTTTTAGGATGGCAGCAGAAAGAAACCTTATCCTTACCTCAGCCTTATAGAATGAACACTCAGTCGTATTTCTAAGAAACATCTAAAGCATTAAGGATCCTTATTCATTCTTTGTCCAAATATATATATATATATACACATACAGTCCTGGGAAGGGTGAGTCACAGATCACTTGACTCCCTGCCATACCAACCTGAGCAGGACCAATTGAGCAGACCTTTCATTCCCGTATAAGCTTACATGCATAAAGAGATTAAATTGTAATCTTAAATTCAAACTGATGATTCTGGATTTCAAACGGGGAGGACTTGAAAGGTTTGTACCCATGGTAATTTTCACACTACACTGAGATTTGGAGTCAAAAAACCCAACCCACAGAGCTACTACTTAGGAATTCTATGCACCTTTTTTTCCTGATGTCATTCTAAACAATGCTTAGAGTCCTTCTATATGAACCTTCAAGGCTGAATTTCCCATCCCTATTAGGAATATCCTACCCACTCTCTAACACAAAAGATTCTGGTTTTGAGAACCTGTGTGGCTCAAACACCTGTTCAAACAGACATGGGAAGTTTGGGATACAGGCATCCACATTCAGATTAAAATTGCACAAAGGGGACATCCTATGGCCCAAGAAAATAATTTTTCCCTGAGTTTCAATCTCCAGAGTGTAAATGCCCACAGTTTCTGGATATTCTGCTCTCTAAGCTCTTTATAAATAAATGTATGCTGCCAGAGCTGCAGACTATCATTTTCATTTTTTACTCTTCTAGGTGATGCCGTGTACATTTTGGGACTGAGCTTTTTATATCTACTCAATTTCTGCAGGCACAAATCTTTCATAACTTCTTAACTTTCTGAGAAATTCTCCTGGCAGGACTATATAGGGTAGCACATGTCTCCCCTCGGCTGAAATAGTCAATCACATTTTAACCCACCAGGTCTTATTCTTCCATCTGTATTTTACAGCAGTATTTAAGGACCAATCTTAGCCAGAGGCATAATTTAGCAATCTAAGTAACAAATTTTTACAAACTTCCCCTTCCCTGAGTCACAAGTTCAAATTCCTTCAGGGGTGATTTCTTAGTAGATGAATTTAGTGCCACAGTGAGTTCAAAGAGGAAAATATTCAGAAGGGAATGGAGTATTTCCAAACCCCTAGAGATCCACATCACCTGCAGAGAAGTTATACCTCTGCACAGAATTTCTAGAGCCTGGATAGCAATCAAAGATCTGAATCTTTTGTTTAAGACACTAAACATGACAATATAGCCTCAACAAGTAAGGCAAACACTTTCCCATGAGTTTGCTGTTTGTCTCACTTGGCACAAATTGGTACTCATCCCTGGCGAGTAGGTAATTGCAAGGTTTTTGTTTCACAGTCCAGCTATGGTCTAACAGTATTTCAGTACAAGTTTCTGAGTGAAGAAGTCACCTTGTGATTTGTAGTCATGCTAGCCATAAATCTTGGCCATAGGTTAAGAATAGACTCAAAAATGTGTCAGTAATTCATGTTATGCTATGATATCTCATTTAGTTCTAATATGATAAAGTGTGACAGCTGCAGCCTGTGACTAATTATGGCCTCACAGTGAAGCCTTCCTACGTGGAAAGCAAGATTTTCAAGAGTCCATCATATGAAAAGGAGCTGCTTTATCTATCCAGCAAAGTTTAGTTGCATATCCAGCTTCTGCTTTTTCGAGAAATGACATAGGTTACATGGAGAGCTCTACAGTGTCTGAGGATTTCTAGTTTCAGATTTCAAATGATTAATCATCATAATACTCCTGAATCAGTATTTTCTTTTTTCAGGAAATGGAAAACTAAGGTAAAGATGCTTTTAATGCCCCTATGGAAAACGCAGAGAGATGTAAAATGAGTATGTGTGTGCATGTATGACTTTTCAGATTATCCACATTTTGATAATTGAAAGTAGCAGACAAAAAAGCTAGTTCTCATAACCAGAAGCTTAAGGGATATGAGAATTTGACATCTAACCTATCTTCATTGGCTTTCACCTTTTTAAAACCTAATGGATTGCTTCCTGCTATACAGTGTGCCAAAATGCATAAAAATATTTCAAATATCCAGAGAAGCTTCACATCCATTGATCAGGGTTTATATATTGATTTGTGGCTATGAGTAAACCCATTCTTTCCACTTCTCTCTGTTATGATGAAAATGGAGTGTATACTAATTTGAACTGAAAGAAGATATCTAATGGCAGAGGGTGTTGGGTTTTTTCCATTTTGGTCTCAGAATTTTGGTTTTACATTAAATCATGCTATTTGTTAATGATCAAAATAATAGTCTGAGCCAATCCTGATACTCCCTGATGTCATCCTAGAATCAAACGTATGTTTTATTGATCTTTGCTACATATCTGCTCACTACAGAAGTTTGAGTCTGGATGCATACTTGAAAGGAATTATAAATATTTTCAAGTTTATAGGAATCACACACACACACACACACACACACACACACTTTGCACACAACACACAGATGTTTCCTTTATAAGGATGTTTATCAAGTTCAATCCAAGGTGAAACAAACTTGCATCACCTCTGCCCCATGGAAATATATAATCTGAAACAGAATGATGCAAATACATTACAAGAACATATAGAGAAACTGAAAGAAGAATTAAACAAGTCCAGAAATGAAATATATGAAAACTAAGTTGTGGTGGATTCTTGGAAGAGATGGAATTTGCAGAATGTTTTGACTGATAGTAGAGAAACAGCTTGGGCTTTCCTGGAAGCTCAGCTGGTAAAGAATCTGCCTGCAATGCTGGAGACCCCAGTTCAATTCCTAGGTCAGAAAGATCCCCTGGAGAAGGGATAGGCTACCCACTCCAGTGTTCTTTGGCTTCCCTGGTGGCTCAGATGGCAAAGAATCCAATTGCAATGCTGGAGACCTGGGTTCAATCCCTGGGTTGGGAAGATCCCCTGGAGGAGGGCATGGCAACCCAATCCACTATTCTTGCCTGGAGAATCCCCATGGACAGAGGAGCCTGGTGGGCTACAATTCATGGGGTAACAGAGTCGAACCTGACTGAGCGACTAAGCACAGCACAGAGAAATAGCTTATTGAATTGGAAAGAATGATATTCCAGACACCTGGCAGAAAAAGGCTTCAAAGTTAAAATAGAGACTTTAGAGGCTAGAGACAAATGACTGGCAAAAATGTACACCTAATAAAGGTGGCCAGTTAGAAATGTATGGAATACTCAAGAGGGTAAGAAGACAAATTAAATGAATATGAAAGTTATCTAAAGAAGCCAACCGGCCAATGTTTTTGCTTCTGGTCAAGACGAAACCTAAACTATCCCTTAAAAATTACCAAACACCCTAGTATTTCTTCATTTAGGCAGGTATTTTCAATGGTCTACCAGGTTTTAATCTTTCCTAATGTGATTTTTACCCACCTCAATTCTTCTACTATTATTATCTGAGCTTACTTTGCAGTATTAATATAGGATAATCCTCTGCATTCTTAGTCTTAATAAAATACACCTCTAACTCCTAAAATACACACTATAAATCAGAATTTTATTTTGTTTCAATTAATGTGAAAACCCTATTTAGATACAAAATCCAGAGGTAGATTTGTGTCTTGTTTTTTTAGATTTTTGTCAGATTTTATGTTTGTCATCTTTCTGTCTTGTTCATCACTGCACTACTAATCTTATTCTTTGTTTTCTAAGACAATGCTATTAGGTATAAGTACTTTCCTTTTGGTTTAGATCAAAATTAGATCACACTAAAATTAGTGGTGTGAGCCCTAAAATCCTCTGTGTTTTATCCAACCAAAATGTGATCTTGATATATCTGTTGACCTCATGTAAATCCTGTAAGATGCTGTTTCTTTTGGTAGCTGTGGTTTGATTTTTGTCATCCAAAGAAAGAGTACATTGATCTTTATTTTTTGGTTCAATTTGCTTCATCTCAAACATTCATTGAGCACCTGTTATGCGCTCAGTACTGTATTAGACCTTAGAGATGAAAGAACTTTGGTCCAAGTCATTGCCATCTTTCATCTGGACAACTGAGGCGGCTTTCTGAATGGTTTCTCTGTCTTTGCTTTCTTCCAATCTTGTCTCCACTCTGCAACCAAAGTGAGCTTTCCAAAACAAAAATTTAATTGTGCCTCTCTGCTACCTAAAATTCTCCAAATGGCTTCATTTTGGAGGCTCCAAGATAAAGCCTCAATACCTTCCTTGGCTTCTGTGGTCCTGCACAGTCTCCATCCTCAACCTGTACCATTTCACCCTGAAGTTCCAAGCATACCAAATTTCTTTCACTTCCTCAGAAGCTCCACATGATGCCATTCACCTCAGATATGCTAGTTCCTTTGAGTGCTCAATTCTTCGTCATCAGGCTAACTCCTCATCTTCCTGGGGTCTCAGCTTAAGGTTACCTTAAGGAAGCATCACTCCAGGTTCACAGTATGAGTTGTGCAATGTCCTGTTATGTTCCCCCACTTTATGCCTCCATAATAGATACTAAGAACTAAGAAAATTCCAATTATAATATTTTAGTTTGCTTGAATCATCATAACAAAACACCGCAGATGGGGTAGCTTAAACAACAGAAACTTTTCTCACAGTTCTGGAGGCTGGGAAGTCCAAGATCAAGGTGGCAGCAAAGTAGGTTTCATTCACAGATCTCTTTTCTTGCCTTGTAAGTGGCCACCACTTCACTGGGTGCTCACTTGACCTCTTCTGTAACATGGGCACCCACAAAGAGAGAATGTCCTGGGGTTTCTTCCTCTTCTCATAAGGATACCAATTCTATCAAATTAAGACTCAACCCTACGACCTCATTTTATGTCTCTTGCAGTGGAAGATCCACTGGAGGAAGGTGCAGCAACCCACTCCAGTATTCTTATCTGGAGAATCCCACAGACAGAGGAGCCTGGCAGGCTACAGCCCATAGAGTTGCAAAGAGTCAGACAAAACTGAAGTGACTTAGCACATACACACAAACTATGACCTCGTTTGACTCTTATTACCTCATAATAGATCTTACCTCCAAATAACGTCATCTTAGAGGTTAAGACTTCAACATATAAATTTTGGAAGGACACAATTCAGTCCGTAGCATGTAGCATTCGTTACCTGTTACAGTTAAGGTATATTTAAGATATTCTTCGCCTCCTGGACTGTCAGCTCTGACAGTAAGAACTGATTAATAGATTTTAAATGAGTAAATAAAATAAAATATGATCTCCACCCTCAAAAAGCAATAAATCTAGCTCATTAATTAGGCAAAAGTAAAACAAGTTATAATATAGCATGTGAGTGCAAGTCACTCAGTCGTGTCCAACTCTTTGTGACCCCATGGACTATACAGTCCACGGAATTCTCTAGGTCACATTACTGGAGTGGGTAGTTTTTCCCTTTTCCAGGGCATCTTCCCAACCCAGAGATTGAACCCAGGTCTCCTGCATTGCAGGCAAATTCTTTACCAGCTGAGCCACAAGGGAAGCCCATAACATAGCATAGAAAACTTGTTTATAATTGTCTGAACAAAGTACAATTGGAAAGAATTATTAATATGTGTAATTCTGACCTGGATGAGGGTGAAGATGTGGTGGGAGTTAGAGTCAAGGAACATTTCACAAAGGAGGTGATATTTGAGCTGGGCTTTATAAGAGAAATGTCTTTACTTTTTTGACTATCACTACAATTTAAATTTGCTTAAAAAAAATCTGTAGTAGCTCTTAAATGTGTATTTCCATCAACATCCTTGTGTTGTGTCACATACGTTGCTTCCTTGAGCTTATAAATCCACAAGGTAGAGCATAGTAGCCACTAGCCACATGTAGCTATTTAAATTTACATTAATTAAAATCAAATAAAAGTACACATTAAGTCATTCTAGCAACATTTTAAGTGCTCAGTAGCCACATGTGGTTATCATATAGGACAGTGCAGATTACAGAACACTGCAATCCTTTCAGAAAGCATGCTATAAAGCAATTATTCATTTATCTAATAAATCTCTATCAAGCATCTACTATTTGCCTGGTACTGTACTGGATGATTGTGTGGACAAAAACAAACTATCACAAGGTTCCTGACTTCCCAAATCTCACTCCAGTAAATAGGCCCTCCTCTATTTCTGCAAATTGGTTCTTGATGAATTGCATTTATTTATTTTTGTTAACTTCAGGATTACTATCTCTAGGAATGCATGTGCTGACGGCAGTTTGTTGAATTGAAAGTGTCTCAGATGTTCACAAATCAGGATAGCTATGAATGGAACTTTGAATAAATCTGCTACATATTAGATACCCAGTATGGGACCACCTTATGCTGAGTACTATGGAACATACAAAAGGAATATGAGACAGAATATCTTTCCTCTATAAGTTTATAAACTAAATATGGAATATAAAAATAATTTATAAACCATGAATATATTTCTATTATCTAAATGAAGACTGGATTCACATAAATTTAATGAGCATATACAAGAGTATAAAATCAAGTGCCAGAGTATATAATATAAACTTATAAATCCTGCACAAATTCACAGCTGAGAAAGAATTACATGAAGCAAAATGGTCAAGGAAGTCTTTGGGAAGGAAGTGCTGAAAGTAGTCATGAATTACTGTATGACAAGTGTCAGTTTTTTGTTTTTTGGGGTTTTTTAGCTACAAATGAACTCGGTATATTTAATTAAGCTTGGTATTACCTAAATCATGGTACAAACATCAAGTCACACAC
The DNA here is from genome assembly GCA_024291935.2 of Okapia johnstoni. Lineage (NCBI taxonomy): Eukaryota > Metazoa > Chordata > Mammalia > Artiodactyla > Giraffidae > Okapia > Okapia johnstoni. Next base: position 68,945,258 of record CM044305.1, on the reverse strand, counting down.
CCACATGACCGAATGTCGTAGAAGGTCAACATAAACTGGCTTCCACAAAAAAGGAGGTTTATTGATTTATGTAGATTGGAAGTTTAGGTGTATACATTAAATACAAATGCATCTAGAGAATCAAACAAAGTAATCACCTATCTCTCTCATCTCTTCCTCTCCATCTGTCAGCTCTGCTTTCCTCCATATTGGCTCTGTTCTCAGGAAGGCTATCCCTCTATGGTAGCAAGATGGCTGCCAGCAACTCTATGCTGACATCCCACTATTTCAGAAACTCCAGTGAATTTGGGTCATTCTGTTTTTGTCATGTTATTATCTGTGAACTAATCACTGTAGCTAAGAGAAATCAAATGCTCTGACTCATCAAGCCTGAGTTACAACCTCATTGCAAGAAAGGAGGAGAGAGAGTTGGGTCTTTGTACTCTCAGAAAGAAAATCATGAAAATGTATAAAAGTAAAGACAAACAAAAACAAGGGAATGGAAGCTACATAAACAACTAAAATTTAATTCAAATCAGGCCTTGAGGAAAATGCTAAATTTGTCTACTTTTCTGGTTGAAATGTGAAAGGGCTATCCAAAGAAAGCAAAATAAAGACAGAGACATGAATGAGTGTGTCATCTCCAGAGAATGGATTCATTTCCATTACAGGGGAATTTATCAGACAAGAAGTTATCCATTTGGCTTTGATTTACCATCTTTAACATACCCAGGGCAAAACCTTTTGCAGTCTTGGCTGCTCCAGTTAACACACACACCAAAAAAAAAAAAAAAAAGCAAGAAAAGAAAAAGAACAATAAGCAAACAAGAAAACATTGATGAAATTCATATCTTATCTGTCCCATCTGTCTGACTGTCTGCTTTTATCTTTGATTTTTTTCTATTTCTTGATTTATATGTGTTCCCTGAAATTCACATAACCAGTTAGTATGAATGTTTCTTACCAATACTGACCCACACCCCCTGCCTTCCTAGGTCTCAAAAAAGTTTTAGTTTAAAATGCAAGTTTTTCAGGCGGGGCTAAGATGGCGGAGGAATAGGACGGGGAGACCACTTTCTCCCCCACAAATTTATCGAAAGAACATCTGAACACTGAGCAAACTCACAAAACAACTTCTGAACGCTGGCAGAAGACATCAAGCATCCAGAAAAACAGCCCATTATCTTCAAAAGGAGGTAGGACAAAATATAAAAGACAAAAAGAGAGACAAAAGAGTTAGGGACAGAGACCCGTCCCGGGGAGGGAGTTGTAAAAGAGAAGTTTCCAAACACCAGGAAACCCTCTCACCGGAGGGTTTGGGGGAAGATTTCGAATCTCGGAGGGCAACATAACTGGGAGGAAAAATCAATAAAACCCACAGATTACGTGCCTGAAGGCAACTCCCAGCAAAGAACCCTAGACGCTCGCATCCGCCACCAGCAAGTGGGGGCTGAACGGAGAGGAGCGGGCGGCACTGCTTAGGGTAAGGACCGGGCTGAATGCCCTGAGGGCAATCTGAGGGAGCTAACATGAGACAGCAACCTAAACTGTGGGACAGCCAGAGAGAGAGAACTATCCCGCGAAAAGCCCAAAGCTAAGACACTGCCGGCCCGCTCACAGAACAAAGGACTGAGCGATACCAGAGGAGAGCTATCCGGCTGCGGACCGCCCCATCCCCCGCCAGACACAGCGGGCAGGTGGGACCAGCCACAGCCAGACAGGGGCAAACTCGACCCCAGAGAGGGCACCCCCTACCAAACTGCAAACAGGCTTCCAGTTTCTAAGCAAAGACTGCCTGAGATCCCGGTGGGTCGACAGCTGCCGGGAAGGTCGCAGCCAGAGACCAGCTCCCCAGAACTAACACAAGGCACACCGGAGCCAGGTGCGCCCGTAAACTGAGGCGGGGACCAGGGAGGTGATAAGCCGCACCGCCCCAACAGGGGAGAGTGTGCACGCCAAACTCCTGGCTACCTGAGCTGCTCCGACCAGGGATCGGCACAAACTGCGGGCCCAACCGAGTCTGTGCCTTTGTGGAGTACCCGGGAACCTGAACCTGAGTGGCTTAGACCTGGAAAGTGCACGCATCTCAGGGCCCACTCCCCAGACTAACCTGAAGCCTGAGCAGGGCAGACTGGGAAAGCACACACACCGTGAGCGGGGGCAAACCCAGTGCGGCCAAGACACTGCAAGCTCTCCACACACACGCCAGTGATACTGGTTTGCAGTGTTCCTCCCTCCCCACAGCACGACTGAACAAGTGAACCTAAAGAGACCACCTTTGCCCCTTTGTGGCAGGGCGGAAATTAGACACTGAAGACACTGCAAACAGAAGCCAAATAAACAGAGGGAAGCGCTTTGGAAGTGACAGGCCAACAGATTAAAATCCCTGTAGTTAACACCAACTGCATTGAAAGGGGCCTATAGATCTTGAAAAGTATAAGCAGGAACAAGGATCTATCTGAAACTGAACGGACCCCTCACTGCTCACAACAGCTCCAGAGAAAGTCCTGGATATATTTTTACTAGTATCATTTTTTTTAATTTTTTTTAATTTTTTTTTCTTTTTTAAGTCCTCTATTTCACCTTTAATTTTCATTTTTATAACCCACTATTACCTTTCAAAAAAAAAACCCTATTTTTAAAGCAAACTGCATACATATATCTTATACTTTTTGTGATTTTGTTTTCTTTTTTCCTGTTTTTATATTGTATTTTTTTAAGAGTCTAACATCTACTCTAGATTTTTAATCTTTGTTTTACATATTTGATATCAATTTTGTACATTTAAGAACCCAATCTTTAGTACCCATTTTTACTCAGGAGTGTGATTACTGGCTAGATTATTCTCTCCCTCTATTGACGCTCTTTCTTCTCCCCCAGGGAACCTCTATCTCCCACCCTCCTCCTTCTCTTCTCAACCCAATTCTGTGAATCTCTGAGGGTGTTCTGGGCACCGGAGAACACTTCAGGAACAGAATACTGCCCAGATCTCTCTCTCCCCTCTTGATTCCTCCCTTTCTACTCATGCTCACCTCTATTACCTTCCTCCCCCCTCTCTGTGTATCTCCATGAACCTCTCTGAGGGTTCCAGACTGTGGAGAGCACACAGGGAAGTGCTTACTGGCTAGACTGCTCTCTCCACGTTTGAGTCCCCCTCTTCTCCCCCTGGTCACCTCAAACCCCCCACCCCCTTCACCTCTCCATGTAACTCAGTGAACCTCTCTGGGTATCCCTCACTGTGGAGAATATTTTCACCATTAACCTAAAAGTTTTATTATCTATGCTGTATGGATGGAGAAGTCTTGAGGCTACTGCAAGAATAAGACTGAAAGCCAGAGGAAACATTAATTAATAAGAGATCATTCAAAAGCCTCCACATATACACTGAAACCAAGCTCCACCCAAGAGCCAATAAGTTCCAGAGAAAGACATACCACAGAAATTCTCCAGCAACGCAGGAACATAGCCCTGAGCATCAATATACAGGCTGCCCAGAGGCCCACCAAATGCATAGACATCTCAAAACTCAATACTGGACACTCCATTGCACTCTAGAGAGAAGAAATACAGCTCCACCCACCAGAACACCGACAAAAGCTCCCCCAACCAGGAAACCTTGACAAGCCACTCGTCCAACCCCACCCACAGTGAGGAACCTCCACAATAAAGAGGAACTTCAAACTACCAGAATACAGAAAGGCCACGCCTAACACAGCAATCTAAACAAGATGAAAAGGCAGGGAAATACTCAGCAAGTAAAGGAAAATGAGAAATGCCCACCAAACCAAACAAAAGAGGAGGAGATAGGGAATCTATCTGAAAAAGAATTTAGAATAATGATAGTAAAAATGATCCAACATCTTGAAAACAAAATGGAGTTACAGATAAATAGCCTGGAGACAAGGATTGAGAAGATGCAAGAAATGTTTATCAAGGAACTAGAAGAAATAAAAAGGAGTCAATATATAATGAATAATGAAATAAAGGAGATAAAAGACACGCTGGAGGGAACCAACAGTAGAATAATGGAGGCAGAAGATAGGATAACTGAGGTAGAAGATAGAATGGTGGAAATAAACGAAGCAGAGAGGAAAAAAGAAAAAAGAATCAAAAGAAATGAGGAAAACCTCAGGGACCTCTGGGACAATATGAAACGCCCCAATATTTGAATCATATAAGTCCCAGAAGAAGAAGATAAAAGGAAAGGCCATGAAAAAATACTCGAGGAGGTAATAGTTGAAAATTTCCCTAAAATGGGGAAAGAAATAGTCACAGAAGTCCAAGAAACCCAGAGAGTCCCAAACAGGATAAACCCAAGGCGAAACACCCCAAGACACATATTAATCAAATTAACAAAGATCAAACACAAAGAACAAATATTAAAAGCAGCAAGGGAAAAACAACAAATAACACACAAGGGGATCCCCATAAGGATAACAGCTGATCTTTCAATAGAAACGCTTCAGGCTAGAAGGGAATGGCAGGACATACTTAAAGTAATGAAAGAGAATAATCTACAACCCAGAGTACTGTACCCAGCAAGGATCTCATTCAGATACGAAGGAGAATTCAAAAGCTTTACAGACAAGCAAGAGCTGAGGGAATTCAGCACCACCAAACCAGCTCTCCAACAAATGTTAAAGGATCTTCTCTAAACAGGAAACACAGAAAGGATGTTTAAACACTAACTCAAAACAATAAAGTAAATGGCAACGGTATCATACTTATCAATAATTACCTTAAATGTAAATGGGCTGAATGCCCCAACCAAAAGACAAAGACTGGCTGAATGGGTACAAAAACAAGACCCCTATATATGCTGTCTACAAGAGACCCACCTCAAAACTAGGGACACATACAGACTGAAAGTGAAGGGATGGAAAAACATATTTCATGCAAACAGAGACCAAAAGAAAGCAGGAGTCGCAATACTCATTTCAGAAAAAATAGACTTTAAAATAAATGCTGTGAAAAGAGACAAAGAAGGACACTACATAATGATCAAGGGATCAATCCAAGAAGAAGATATAACAATTATAAATATATATGCACCCAACATAAGAGCACCACAATATATAAGGCAAATACTAACAAGTATGAGAGGGGAAACTAACAATAACACAATAATACTGGGAGACTTTAGTACTCCACTCACACTCAACTAAACAGAAAATTAACAAGGAAACACAAACTTTAAATGATACAATATACAAGTTAGATTTAATTGATGTTTACAGGACTTTCCACCCCAAAACAATCAATTACACCTTTTTCTCAAGTGCACACGGAACTTTTTCCAGGATAGATCACATCCTGGGCCATAAATCTAGCCTTGGTAAATTCAAAAAAAATTAAATCACCCCAGTCATCTTCTCTGACCACAATGCTGTAAGATTAGACCTCAATTACAGGAAAAAAAACTATTAAAAATTCCAACATATGGAGGCTAAACAACACACTTCTGAATAACCAACACATCACAAGAAATCAAAAAAGAAATCAAAATATGCATAGAAATGAATGAAAATGAAAACACAACAACCCAAAACCTATGAGACACTGTAAAAACAATGCTAAGGGGAAGGTTCATAGCAATACAGGCGTACCTCAAGAAACAAGAAAAAAATCAAATAAATAAACTAACTCTACACCTAAAGCAACTAGAGAAGGAAGAAATGAAGAACCCCAGGGTTAGTAGAAGGAAAGAAATCTTAAAAATTAGGGCAGAAATAAATGCTAAAGAAACAAAAGAGACCATAGCAAAAATCAACAAAACTAAAAGTTGGTTTTTCGAGAAGATAAACAAAATTGACAAGCCATTAGCCAGACTCACCAAGAAACAAAGGGAGAAGAATCAGATCAACAAAATTAGAAATGAAAATGGAGAGATCACAACAGACTACACAGAAATACAAAGGATCATAAGAGACTATTACCAACAGCTATATGCCAATAAAATGGGCAACTTGGAAGAAATGGACAAATTCGTAGAAAAGTATAACTTTCCAAAATTGAACCAGGAAGAAAGATCTTAACAGACCCATCACAAGCACGGAAATCAAAACTGCAATCAGAAATCTTCCAGCAACAAAAGCCCAGGACCAGACAGCTTCACAGCAGAATTGTACCAAAAATTCAGAGAAGAGCTAACACCTATCCTACTCAAACTCTTCCAGAAAATTGCAGAAGATGGTAAACTTCCAAACTCATTCTATGAGGCCACCATCACCCTAATTCCAAAACCAGACAAAGATGCCACAAAAAAAGAAAACTACAGGTCAATATCACTGATGAACATAGATGCAAAAATCCTTAATAAAATTCTAGCAAACAGAATCCAACATCATATTAAAAAGATCATACCTCATGACCAAGTGGGCTTTATCCCAGGAATGCAAGGTTTCTTTAACATCCGAAAATCAATCAATGTAATACACCACATTAAAAAATTGAAAGATAAAAACCATATGATTATCTCAATAGATGCAGAAAAATCTTTTGACAAAATTCAACATCCATTTATGATAAAAACCTCCAGAAAGAAGGAATAGAAGGAACATACCTCAACATAATAAAAGCTATATATGACAAACACACAGAAAACATTATCCTCAATGGTGAAAAATTGAAAGCATTTCCCCTAAAGTCAGGAACAAGGCAAGGTTGCCCACTTTCACCACTACTATTCAACATAGTTTTGGAAGTTTTGGCCACAGCAATCAGAGCGGAAAAAGAAATAAAAGGAATACAGATAGGAAAAGAAGAAGTAAAACTCTCACTGTTTGCAAATGACATGATCCTCTACATAGAAAACCCTAAAGATTCTGCCAGAAAATTACTAGAGCTAATCAATGAATATAGTAAAGTTGCAGGATATAAAATTAACACACAGAAATCCCTTGCATGCCTATACACCAATAATGATAAAACAGAAAGAGAAATTAAGGAAACAATACCATTCACCATTGCAACAAAAAGAATAAAATACTTAGGAATATACCTACCTAAAGAAACGAAAGACTTATATATAGATAACTGTAAAACACTGATGAAAGAAATCAAAGAGGACACAAACAGATGGAGAAATATACCGTGTTCATGGATTGGAAGAATTAATATAGTGAAAATGAGTATACTACCCAAAGCAATCTATAGATTCAATGCAATTCCTATCAAGCTACCAATGGTATTTTTCACAGAACTAGAACAAATCATTTCACAATTTGTATGGAAATATAAGAAACCTCAAATAGCCAAAGCAATCTTGAGAAAGAAGAATGGAACTGGAGGAATCAACCTGCCTGACTTCAGGCTCTACTACAAAGCCACAGTCATCAAGAGAGTATGGTACTGGCACAAAGATAGAAGTATAGATCAATGGAACAAAATAGAAAGCCCAGAGACAAATCCACACACCTATGGACACCTTATCTTCGACAAAGGAGGCGAGAATCTACAATGGAGAAAATACAATCTCTTTAACAAGTGGTGCTGGGAAAACTGGCAACCACTTGTAAAAGAATGAAACTAGAACACTTCCTAACACCATACACAAAAATAAACTCAAAATGGATTAAAGATCTAAATGTAAGACCAGAAACTATAAAACTCTTAGAGGAAAACATAGGCAAAACACTCTCCGACATAAATCACAGCAGGATCCTCCATGACCCACCTCCCAGAATATTGGAAATAAAAAGCAAAAATAAACAAATGGGACCTAATTAAAAGTAAAAAGCTTTTGCACAACAAAGGAAACTATAAGCAAGGTGAAAAGACAGCCTTCAGAATGGGAGAAAATAATAGCAAACGAAGCAACAGACAAACAATTATTCTCAAAAATATACAAGCAACTCCTGCAGCTGAATTCCAGAAAATAAATGACCCAATCAAAAAATGGGCCAAAGAACTAAACAGACATTTCTCCAAAGAAGACATACAGATGGCTAACAAACACATGAAAAGATGCTCAACATCACTCATTATTAGAGAAATGCAAATCAAAACCACAGTGAGGTACCATTTCACACCAGTCAGAATGGCTGCTATCCAAAAGTCTACAAGCAATAAATGCTGGAGAGGGTGTGGAGAAAAGGGAACCCTCTTACACTGTTGGTGGGAATGCAAACTAGTACAGCCACTATGGAGAACAGTGTGGAGATTCCTTAAAAAACTGGGAATAGAACTGCCATATGACCTAGCAATCCCACTGCTGGGCATACACACCAAGGAAACCAGAATTGAAAGAGACACGTGTACCCCAATGTTCATCGCAGCACTGTTTATAACAGCCAGGACATGGAACAAACCTAGATGTCCATCAGCAGGTGAATGGATATGGGAGCGGTGGTACATATACACAGTGGAATATTACTCAGCCATTAAAAACAATACATTGCAACAGTTCTATTGAGATGGATGAAACTGGAGCCCATTATACAGAGTGAAGTAAGCCAGAAATAAAAACACCAATACAGTATACTAATGCATATATATTGAATTTGATAGATGGTAATGATAACCCTATATGCGAGACAGAATAAGAGACACGGATGCATAGAACAGTCTTATGGACTCGGAGGGAGAAGGTGAGGGTGGGACGTTCTGAGAGAATAGCATTGAAACATGTATATTATCATATGTGAAACAGAACACCATTCCATGTTCGATGCACGAGACAAATGCTCAGGGCTGGGTCAATGGGATGACCCAGAGGGATGGGATGGGGAGGGAGGTGGGAGGGGGGTTCAGGATGGGGAACACATGTAAACCCATGGCTGATTCATGTCAATGTATGGCAAAAACCACTACAATATTAAGTAATTTGCCCCCAACTAATATAAATAAATTTATTAAAAAAACAAACCAAAAAAATGTAAGTTTTTCTTAACATTTATGTGCTCAGTTACTTCAGTCATGTCAGACCCTTTGTGACCCCATGGACTGCGGGCCACCAGGCTCCTCTGTCCATTGGGATTCTCCAGGCAAGAATACTGGAGTAGGTTGCCATGCCCTTCTCCAGGAGATCTACCAACCCAGGGATTGAACCCACATCTCCTGCATCTCCTGCATTGGCAGACAGGTTCTTTACCACTATCATCACCTGGGAAGCCCTTTCCTAATATCTGCTGTGTGTGAAAGTCACTCAGTCATGTTTGACTCTTTGCAACCCCATGGACTACACAGTCCATGGAATTCTCCAGGCCAGAATACTGGAGTGGGTAACCTTTCCCTTCTCCAGGGGATCTTCCCAACCCAGGGATCAAACTCAGGTCTCCCACATTGCAGGCAGATTCTTTACCAACTCAGCCACAAGGGAAGCCCTTTCTTAATACTGGGGGCCAGCCAAACTCCATAGCACTAAAGCATGAAGCGTGTCACCACAGAATAACCTTAGCATATTGGGAAATTTTTCAGAGTTGCTAATTTTTCTCAGAAACTTCATTAGTTCAGGTCAGTTAATGGCATTGAATATTTTAGTGAGGCCTATGAAAACCACATCTCTATGTATAGATTTTTGCTATCAGACATTTTACCCGTGCTGGAGTGGTAAGAGAAGTCTGCTCCAGACACAGAAAATAAGGGAGGTGCATTGTCTGTAGAAAATTTAAGGACAATAATAAAACAAACAAAAAGTCACTCTGCTTTTTTATTATCACCATGTACCTGCATTTTAAACAATGTCAGGGATAAAATACTCCTCTGTGGGGGCGGGGAGGGACTCTTTGATCGGTCTGAGTCAGGATTTCTCAACCTGAGCATTATTGACATTTTGAACTGGATAATTCTTGCTGGGTGGTGGGGGCTGCCCTATGTATTGGAGGATGCAGCCACTACCCACTAGATGCCAGTAGTTCCTCCTCACGGATGACATGCGAAAATGTCTTTTGACATTGCCAAATGTTCCCTGGGAGGCAGAAATCATTCCTGGTTGGGAACCACTTGTCGAAATTCAAATTAATTGCAGTGATTACTATTGAGATTTAATCATTTATATTTTGTTACTTTTAATAATAATACTTTTTTCTATCACTTATCATGATAAACATTATATCTGTCATGGAAGTGAACTCAAAGGGCTTCCAGTTATCCATCTAGCCTCTGACACACATAGATCCCTCCGTTGTTGTTGTTGTGTTGTCACTCAGTCATGTCCAACTCTGCGACCCAATGGACTCTAGCCCGCCAGGCTCCTCTGTCCATGGGATTTCCCAGGCAAGAATACTGGAGGGGGTTGCCATTTCCTTCTCCAGGGGATCTTCCTGACACAAAGATTGAGCCCAGGTCTCCTGCCCTGCAGGCAGATTCTTTACTGTCTGAGCCACCAGGGAAGCCCACAGATCCCTCTACGTGCATTCATTTCCAGAAAAAGTTCAGAACAGCTTAGAATCATATAAGCTTGCTGTTGGTAGAGTTCACATTGCCAGCCTTTGTGCTTTTGAATATTCCTGCATTTAAATAGTAGCTTCAAAATAAACAATGACAGGGCAATAATTTTAACAGCAGATAACCTGGACCTGAGCTGCTTCAATATTGTCATTCTATGTGACTACTTGAATTTTGTATCTGGATTTGGTATTCTGGTGTGGTAAGAGGATATTTTAGTTTGCTGAATTTGAACATAAATTTAAGATTAAAATGTATCCTTCTATTTTAGCTTCTTATTGAATTGTTTTTAACTGTCTTTAATCTACAACATTATTATTTTATTGTTTATTATTACATCACACCAATATGTAGGTATAAGTTTTTCCCTTAAAAAATACATTAGTATAAGTAAAAATATTACTGTATTATTTTTTATTTATAAACTTATATCTCATAAACTTCCAATAATAAATAAGCACTAGGGGTGTAATGAAGAACATAATGATGACTATAGTTAACACTGCTGTGTGGTATATTTGAAATTTATTAAGCAATTAGATTCTAAGAGTTCTTATCACAAGGAAAAAGACTTTTTTTTTGCCTTTTTACTTATCTAAATTAGATGATGGATGTTAACTAAACTTATTGTGGTAATCATCTCACCATACATGTAAGTCAAATCATTATGTTATACACTTTAAGCTTATACAGTGTTGTATATCAATTACATTTCAATAAAACTGAAGGAAAGGTGTTAATATATTACTTTTTTCTTTTCCGAACTATTTATTTCATTTTAAAATATTTTACTAGCATGATTACACATAAAACATATCTAAATAACAATAATAATAATCAATAAAAGAAAGTCCTCACTCTCTTGGCCATTAATTTCACTCCATTATCATTACTAAACATGACTACATCCTAAAAGAGGAAGGGGATGTTAAAAATTATCTTTTCCAGATATCAAATATACCAGTTTGCCTCTTTTTGGCAGAAAACAAAGTTTTCTTCTGTGAAGTCTTTTGCACTGAAGCAGGGGCAATTTTCTCAACCAGGGGCAATTTTGTCCCCCCTCCCTAGGGGACATGTTGCAATGTCTAGAAATATTTTTGGCTGACACAGTAGAGAGGAAGGTGCTATAGGCATCTAGTAAGTAGAGGACAGAGACATTACACAACATCCTACAATCCACAGGACATCCTCATACAACAAAGGACTATCCTGCCCAAATCTCAATAGTACTGAAACTGAGAATCCCTGGGAAAAGCAATAATCACTCAAAACTCAGCAAATATTAAGAATGTACAGCCCAGCTAAATTAAATGCTAACTTTTATGTAACAAAACACTTCTCCTTGTGAATTTCTACCCACTCTTCTAGTTTTGTATCACTGCCTAACTGACCTTGCATTTCACCCCAATAAAGAGTTTGTTTTCAGGCAGGGTTGAAAAAGGAAAAACATTTTATTATCAGCATTTCCCAAACCTTCTCTAAGCATAACAGGTTAAATTTGGAAACATTAAGGACATTCTATGGATCTTGCCAGTATTTGCATAGAACACCTAAAACCACATGCATCTCTGTGACAGTCTGAATCTAGAGTAAGGAAAACTGGGAAGTTTTAACAAACCAAACTAAAATCTGTAATTAGGATTGCAAAAATGCCCCTATTACATGATTTTTATAATCCTTCAGTCTTCTACGCAGATGAAAATTAAAATTTTAATTATCTCCTCATTGAGCCCATAGATAATTCAGTGACACCTGTAACCCAAACTGTCTCCATCTGCTTTAAAAAAAAAAAGACTTAAATATAAATAAAAGAAAAAGAAGATAAAGGCAAGAAATAAAAGCTATATCTTCTCCTTGGAAAGAGAAGATGCTATATTTGAATAGGAACTACCTAGATATAAAATTTCCTTGATCTAGAGCTGGGTACCCTGTTGCCTGGATGAACTCTTAGGGACCAGTACTGAAAGTTAATTTCCCCTATAATTACAATGAATTACTTATTAAATGAGAAAGTCTCCAATAGATATCAGTCTTACATACTAGTCGTCTTTCTGTCAGGGACTAGTTTATAACCAATTTTAATTTATACCTTCAAACCCTACTTTATCAGCATGTCAGCAGTGCAGGCTATTCAGTCAGTCAGGTTGTGTGTCTTCAGAAGATAAAATGACATCGTTTCTCCTGTTGTGGATATTCTATTGCTTCCCACTTTTGTGTAGATAAAGGTTGGTGAGGGTGGGGGAATTCCCTGGCCGTCCAGTGGTTGGATCTCCTCATTTTCACTGGTGAGGGCTGGGATTCCATCCCTGGTCAGGGAACTAGGTTCCAGCAAGCAGTGAGGTGAGGCAAAAAAAAAAAAATGTCAGCGGAGATGGTGATAATAAAGTAGTATTTTCATCTTGTGACCATATTATTGTCATGCGCTCAGATTCTTGATCTTATATGGGATTTTCTGACAAAAGACCATCTGGAATAAGTTAATTATTGAATATAAAGACATGGAGTTACCAAAAGCACATGAGAATTTCAAAAGTCTTGGATACATGAATAAACTAAACCTAGGACTGCCACGTATTTTATTACGTCTTAGGAAGCAAGGTTATGTTTACTGTAATGACTTTCTTTAATATGATACAGTTGAACTTTTTATTACAAGTTTCTAATTTAAAGTAAATCAACCTCAAAGTAGTTTTTGCTACAAATTTGATTAACCATTTTCTGTGCTTAGGATGTTTTTACAGCAAGAGGAGCAGAAACAAACGGCTAAAATATAATGAACATTGCCTGTGCTAAAATGTAACTTCCCTCCAGCTCACCTCTAGGGAAAAAAATGAGATTTAAGTACAAGTTCTAGCTAGGTGCAATCCCTTCCTCCTACATCATTTTGGGTGCCCAACATACACCACTAATTCTACATAAAAAGGAATACAGTTTTGATTTGTACTTCAAACTCACTTACTATTGATAGCAGGTGTCTAAATTTATAAACTATTAGAGATGCTATCACTAACTACTGGATGAGCTTGACTTCCAATTCCAGAATTGGTTAGAAACATGTGACATTGACAAGAAATATAACGAGAACAAAAATAGAAAACTACAGATCAGATTTCATGCTTTTCTCCGTATTATGATCTTCCCTCAAAGTTGACATCTTGGCCTTTATAGTTTCTTGGCATCCTTTAATAAATAAACCTTTCCTTTTGATAGCTTCACCCAGCATTTGCAAGAGTAGATATTTTTAGTGCCCTTTTCAATCACTGAGAGTGATAAGACAGAGAATTGGCCGGGTCTCTGGATAATTTTAAACCATTTTGTATTGGCTATGTCACTGGTTTATTTGCCATTTGTATAAAGCATAAAATGGTTCTGGAAACTCTACTCCATCCTGTAGCTAGGCCATATAAAACACGTAACCTCCAAATTCTTTGCAACGGTAGTAAAGAGGAATAGAGAAAGCACTCAAAGTCTTTACTGACAGTCCAGAAAACTCATGCTCCCTGTGCATTTGCCAAAAATAGGCACACAGGTCCAACCAAAATGCAAAGGAAAGTGGAAATTTTAGGAAACTCATGGATGTTTGTCAAGAATTCTTTCTGCCAGTCATTTTTGCATATATTCTATTTGTAGTCATTTTGTCATTCTACTCGTATATCTGGGATGCAAACCTCTGCCATTGAAATTTAACTCCGTTTTGCCTAGGTCCAATAGGCACAAACAGGGAAGCCTGGCATGCTGCAGTCCATGGGGTGGCAAAGAGTTGGACACAACTTAGAGACTAAACAACAACAGGCATGAAAAAACATCTGTGATCTCATTCATCAAAATAAAAAGCCAAGAAGTGATAAGTGAAGTTTATTTTGAAGTGAACCAATTGCAGTTAGACAAGACATTAGATACAGTTTAATTCTACGATATGCAGCTTAGGACATGCCTCAGAAATGCTTTGATTTCAATCCAGGAAACCAGCACACCTTGCCTGCCGATATGAGGCAGACATTTTGAAATTGGCTAAAAGTATTAATCCTTAGGCTGTCACAAATGCCTACAGGCTGCCTTCAATAACACTGATTTGGCTGTCAAGTTGTGGTAAAATGTCAACATCTCATACTACCCAATTAATGGCTTTAGAGACATACTTCTTCTTACAGAGGAACAAAAGGTCTGTCTCTCCTTATTTCTTATGTAACTCAATGTATGCAGTGGACAGTATCATATTATAGAGACAAATAACTGTGGAATGTGATATGGCTGGGACACAGATTCTACCCGAGTAAAGCACACATACCGCTGGCATGGCAGAAACTGCCCTCAATAGTAATGATGTACAAGGACAGTAGTGGCATATTTTTTTTCCCCTTTGCAACTTGGGCTGTCAGAAAGTAGTATTTCTCAAATTTTGCACGTGACAAAAAATATTCTACTTAAAAACGTCTAATCTCCTATTATTCTTTAAATTATAATGAAATGTAAACATCAACAACATGTAAACATCAACAAAATGCAAACATTCTCCAGTCATGCAGAATGACTGCCAAATGGTAAATGGTATGGTCCTCTACTGAGGAGAGCATCTCACTCCCTAGCTCATTTTGCATAGTTCAATAGGCCTTAATATGACTGATAGTAATAGGAGAGTCACCCTACACTGTTCTCAATTGAGATCAATTAGTAGCTCAGTCAGTAAAGAATCTGCCTGCAATGCAGAAGACCCGGGTTCGGATTCCTGGGTTGGGAAGGTCCCCTGGAGAAGGAAATGGCAACCCACTCCAGTATTATTGCCTGGAGAATCCCATGGACAGAGGAGCCTAGCAGGCTATAGTCTATGAGGTAGCAACAGTCAGACATGACTTAGCGACTAAAACACCGCCCCCAAGAGATCCTTATAGCTGTTTGTAGTGAATAATGGTTATCATATGGCTTTGGCTGTATTTGAACCTGTTGGGTTTTTTATTTTTTGTTTTGCACCTTCAGGGTTAGTTTGAATTTTAAAATACATGAAACTGACTGGTTTTAGTGGGCAGAAATTCAATATGAATGAGGATACATTCATTAGAATATGAAATCACCCAGCCCATAAAAACGACAACCCCGAACCTCAGGACCCCTTTCACCTGCTGAAATGAACCGCATTCTGCCTATGGAAATTCCTTTCCCTACTTCTTACTATATGCATAGCTTCTCTACTAGAGACATTTCAAAGCTTTCAAAGCAGACAAATGTGGACATATTATTAAGTTATTGGCAATGAAATAGGAATATAAAGGACGTATACACTTTCTGCCTCGCTTGTTTAAAAGGAAATTGTTTCCACTGGACTCCTTTTTTCTCCTTTCCGTGAGATGGAAACTAGACATACCAGAAATTCAGTTTTGACCATGTGATCTAGGAAATGACCTAGGAGATGACAGAGCATCAAGATGAAAGAAACCTCTGTTCCTGAACAAACTTGTCAAGCAGGGAAGCCCCACCAGTGTAGAACAGCCAGATTTTACTTAAGAAATTAAACTTATTATTTAGACCACTGTGTTTTGGAGGTCCTTTGTTGAAACAGTTTAAATTTACCTTCACTGGAGCACTTGACTCAGGAGGCCCGTGTCACATGCCCTTGTCCCACCTTAGACATAAACTGCAGTGGACAGTGTCATGTGAGCTCAGATCCATCCCATCCCGTGCTGACCACACCCCCTCAGAGACATAGGGCGCAGCTTTCTAATCATCACATCAGGGCTTTCACCAATGCCTCAAAAGCCCTCTCAGGCCGCATACTACCTTCAAACAATGGGAGACAAGCAACAGTGGGTAAATACTCCACTCTCTTTTTCTAGGTGTTGCAAAGAAGGGTGTTGCAAAGAATGGTTATGTCCCAGTTCTTGAATGAGTTCCTGGGCCACCAAGTGAAGGTCCTTGGCTTAGGGCACAATTCAGAAGCACCACAGTAAAGTGAAAGCAAGTTTCTTTAGAGAGATACATATTCCATAGGCAGAATGCGGTTCATTTCAGCAGGTGAAAGGGGTCCTGAGGTTCGGGGTTGTCGTTTTTATGGGCTGGGTGATTTCATATTCTAATGAGTGGAAGGCTTATTCCAACTACTTTGAAGAAAGGGCAAGGATTTCCAGGAGTCGGGCCACAGTCCACGTTTTGGCCTTTTTATGTTTAACCAGAAAACTGTCATGGTGCCAGTGGGTATGTCATTTAGCATATGTTAATGTATTACAATGAGTATATAATAAGACTCAAGGTCCACTAAAAGTTGAATCTTTTGCCCATCTTGAACCTACTCGGTTCTAACCAGTTTTTGTAGTATCCTGTTTTTCTCAATGGCTGTATCATTCTTTAAATGGTTGTTCCCCGCCTGCTTCTCTCCTGTCTCACAGGCATACAATTCTGTGAGGATAAGTTTTTTGAAAGAAATGAAAATGTTTAACCCAAAAGATTGTTAAATATTTGAAAGACATGTATATAGGCACGCATGAACATATGTAGGTAAATATTTGAGAAGTATGTATAAAAGAAGGGCTTCCCAGGTGATGCTAGTGATAAAGAACCAATACAGGAGACTGATGCAGGTTCGATCCCTGGGTCAGGAAGATCCCCTGGAGAAGGAAATGGCAACCCACTCCAGTATTCTTCCCTGGAGAATTCCATGGATGGAGGAGCCTGGTGGGCTACAGTCTATGGGTCACAAACAGCAAAGTGACAATGACTGAAGTGACTTAGGACACGTATAAAAGAAGAATGAGGTTAATTTTCTTCTGTAAGATCTTACATAGGAGAATGAAGACTAAGAGGCAGAAGATGCAGTGAGAAAGATTTCAGTTCACCATAAGTAAAACTTTATAAATTCAGCATTGTTCAAAGTAGTTTCTAAAATGTATGTTTGAAATATAGTGACAAGTTACCTAAAAAGCCCTAATGACTCCCACCACCTACTCTTCGGTCCATACAGACGAAGTCCTTCAGGATCTCCCTCTCCTGCCTTGGCTTCTCTTGCTCCCCACTTCACCACACCTATGACAAGCCATGATAAACTCATTCACAGTTCTTCTAATATGCCAGGGTTGTTTTATTTCTCTGCCTTTTTACTATGCAATTCTTTCTGCTCTTTCCACCATTTTCTCCCCTAGCAACCTCACTCTTTACAACCCAGCATGAACATGTTTTCCCTCTGGAAAAGCTTGTCTGAACCTTGCCTCACCTCCGCAGCATCCACACACAAGAGTTAACTATTCTCTCCTCTGTACTACCTGTTCCTTTCATATCCTTATTTTTTCAATTATTGCCCACATTATACAATGATCTGCCTACATGTCTATCAACTCTACTAAGCTATGAGTTTCTTAAAATCAGAGACAGTATCTTGTTAATTGTTTTGACTACATCACTCAGGAAGGTCTCTGGCATATAATTGCTGTTCAGTCACTCAGTCATGTTCAACTCTTTGTGACCCCATGGACTGCAGCACACCAGGCTTACCTGTCCTTCACCATTTCTTGGAGTTTGCTCAAACTCATGTTCATTGAGTCCATGATGCCATCCTACCATCTCATCCTCTGTCCTCACCTTCTCTTCCTGCCCTCAATCTTTCCCAGCATCAAGGTCTTTTACAATGAAGCAATGTGTCGTAGCTTCAGCTTCAGCATCAGTCCCTCCAATGAATATTCAAGGTTGATTTCCTTTAGGATTGACTGGTTTGATCTCCTTGCAGTCTGAGAGACTCTCAAGAATCTTCTCCAGCACTAAAACTCCAAGGCAGCAATTACTTGATGCTCAGCCTTTTTGATTGTCCAGCTCTCACATCTGTACATGACTACTGAAAAAACATAGCTTTAACTGTAGGGACCTTTGCCAGCAAAGTAATGTCTCTGCTTTTTAATATGCTGTCTAGGTTTGTCATTGATTTTCTTCCAAGGAGCAAATGTCTTTTAATTTCATGGCTGCCGTCACCATCCCAGTGACTCTGGAGCCCAAGAAAATAAAGTCTGTTACTGTTTCCATTGCTTCCCCATCTATTTGCCATGAAGTGATGGGACCAGATGCCATGATCTTCATTTTTTTGTTTTTTCAATGTTGAGTTTTAAGCCAGCTTTTTTACTCTCTTCTTTCACCTTCATCAAAAGGCTGTTTAATTCCTCTTTGCTGTCTACCATTAGGGTGGTGTCATCTGCATATCTGAGGTTATCAATATTTCTCCCTGAAATCTTGATTCCAACTTGTGCTTCATCTGGCCCTGCATTTCCAATGATGTACTCTGAATATAAGTTAAATAAGCAGGGTGACAATATACATCCTTGACGTACTCCTTTCCCAATTTTGAACCATACGTTATTCCATGTCTGGTTCTAACTGTTGCTTCTTGACCTGCACACAGGTTTCTTGGAGGTCAGTAAGGAGGTCTGGTATTCCCATCTCTTTAAGAACTTTTCACAGTTTGTTCTGGTATACACAGTCAAAGGCTTTGGTGTAGTCAATAAAGCATAACTAGATGTTTTTCTGGAATTCTCTAGGCTTTTCTATGATCCAAAGAATGTTGCTAATTTGATCTCTGGTTCCTCAGCCTTTCCTAATCCAGCTTGAATATCTGGAAGTTCTCGGATCACATACTGTTGAAGCCTAGCTTGAAGGATTTTGAGCATTACTTTGCTAGCATGTGAAATGAGTGCAATTGTGTGGTAGTTTGAACATTCTTTGGCATTGCCTGTCTTTGGGATTGGAGTGAAAACTGACCTTTTCCGGTCCTGTGGCCACTGCTGAGTTTCCCAAATTTGCTGGCATATTGAGTATAGCACTCTAACAGCATCATCTTTTAGGATTCGAAATAGCTCAGCTGGAATTCCCTCTACCTCCACTGGTTTTGTTTGTAATAATGTTTCCTAAGGCCCAGTTGACCTCACACTCCAGGATATCTGGCTCTAGGTGAGTGATCACACCATTGTGGTTATCTGAGTCATGAAGATCTTTTTTGTATAGTTCTTCTGTGCATTCTTGCCACCTCTTCTTAATATCTTCTGCTTGTTAGGTCCATAACATTTCTGTCCTTTATTGTGCCTATTTTTACATAAAATGCTCCCTTGGTATCTCTAGTTTTCTTGAAGAGATCTCTAGTCTTCCCCATTCTATTGTTTTTCTCTATTTCTTTGCATTATTCACTTAAAAAGGCTTTCTTATCTCTCCTTGCTATTCTCTGGAACTCTGCATTCTAATGGGTATATCTTTCCTTTTCTCATTTTCCTTTTGCTTCTCTTATTTGCCAGCTATTTGTAAGGCCTCCTCAGCCAACCATTTTGCCATTTTGCATTCTTTTTCTTGGGGATGGTTTTGGTCAGCATCTCCTGAACTATTTTAAGAACCTCCATTGACAGTTCTTCAGGCACTCTGTCTATCAGATCTAATCCCTTGAATTTATTTGTCATTTCCACTGTATAATCACAAGGGATTTGGTTTAGATCATAGCTGAATGGTCTAGTGGTTTTCCTTGCTTTCTTCAATTTAAGGCTGAATTTTGCAATAAGGAGCTCATGATCTGAGCCACAGTCAGCTCCAGGTCTTATTTTTGCTGACTGTATAGTGCTTCTCCATCTTTGACTGCAAAACAATATAATCAATCTGATTTAGGTATTGACGATCTGGTGATGTCCACGTGTAGAGTTGTCTCTTGGGTTGTTGGGTGAGGGTGTTTGCTATGACAAGTGTGTTCTCTTGGCAAAACTCTGTTAGTCTTTGCCTTGCTTAATTTTGTACTCCAAGGCCAAACTTACCTGTTATTCCAAGTATCTCTTGACCTCTTATTTTTGCAGTCCAGTCCCCTATCATGAAAAGGACATTTGTGTGTGTGTGTGTTAGTTCTAGAAGGTCTTGCATGTCTTTATAGAACTGTTCAGCTTCAACTTCTTTGGCATTAGTGCTTGGGGCATGGATCTGGATTTCTGTGATATTGAATGGTTTGCTTTGGAAACAAACCAAGATCATTCTGTCATTTTTGAGATTGCACCCAAGTACTGCATTTCGGACTCTTTCATTGATTATGAGGGCTACTCCATTTCTTCTAAGGGATTCTTGCCCCATTCCTATCCATTTTAATTCACTGATTCCTAAAATAATGTTCACTCTTGCCATCTCCTGTTTGATCACTTCCAATTTACCTTGATTCATGGACCTAATGTTTCAGTTTCTTATGCAATACTGTTCTTTACAGCATCAGACTTTCACCACCAGACACACACAACTGGACACTGTTTCCACTTTGCCTCAGTCTCTTCATTCCTTCTGGAGCCATTTCTTTGCTCTTCTCCAGTAGCTTATTGGACTCCTACCTACCTGGGGGGTTCATCTTTCAGTGTCATATATTTTTGTCTGTTCATAGTGTTCATAGGGTTCTCAAGGCAAGAATGCTGAAGTGGTTTGCCATTCCCTTCTCCAGTGGACCATGTTTTGTCAGAATTCTCCACCATGACCCATTTGTCTAGTGTGGCCCTACATGGCATGGCTCATAGTTTCATTGAGTTAGGCAAGGTTGTGCTCCATGTGATCAGTTTGATTAGTTTTCTGTGATTGTGGTTTTCATTCTGTCTGCCTTCTGATGGATGAGGATAAGAGGCTTGTGCAAGCTTCCTGATGGGAGGGACTGGCTGTGGGATAAACTGGGTCTTGTTCTGCCAAGGCCATGTTCAGTAAGCCTTTAATCCAGTTTTTTTTTTTGCTGATGGTAGTGACCTCCTTCAAAAGGACTTAGGCCAAGATGCCAGACCTCCCAGAACTGTTGTAGTCAGTGCCCCCAGCCTCACTGCAGGCCACTGTCAACCCAAACCTCTGACAGAGACTCCCAAGCACACATGGGAAAGTCTGGCTCAGTCTCTTGGGTCACTGCCCTTTATCCTGGATCCTGGTGTGCACAAGGTTTTGTAAGAGGCATGTAATAGGCACTCAATTATTTAAAGAAATTAATTTAGAAAAGAAGAAAAGAGAGAAAGATGGAAGAAGGAAGGAAGGGAAGGAAGGAAGGAAGACTGAGAGTTTTTGGTGGGGGTCACAACAGTTGGACATGACTTAGTGACTAAACAACAAAATTCAGAGAGAATTAAATCATCAAGAGTGGTTATTCTAACTTACCCTGAAGGTTTCTTCCAACTCTGAGTATCTGTGATTCTAAAAAAAATTGCCAGCTGCTCAAGGCTAATTATACTTATTTAAATGAAAATTAGTTTAAAGTTTCAGTCATCCTATAGTGAGGACACTGAAAAGTAAAAAGAAGTATTATGATCTATTAAATCTTATATTGTTGGGTTTCTGAAATCAAAAGTTAGTAAATGAAGATTCTTTTTATATCATTTAGTACAAGCTTGAAAATAAATTATACCTACCTTATAGTCACTGAGAGTTTTATTAATAGAAGTATGTGATGTGTATGTGCTCTGGTGTGTGCATATGTGTGCACAGGTGCATAAATACCTATAAGAAGTATACCACTGTATCCCCTGAAGTGAAGCGATCAGATAAAGAGTCTCAGCACTATGAAGGAATAAAGTGAAATTGATTGCTTTGTCTTAACCAGCTTTCCACAGTAACAGAATTGCAAAGCACCCATTTATTAACACAATTATTATATCACAGCTCTCTATCTCAGACCCATCTGGACACTAAGATAGTTCCAGTCTAATAGATAAACCCAGTTGTTGTTCTCTGTTCCTCATTGTCATCAGGTTCAGGTATAGCGGAGCTCTGGAAGATCCTCATTAAGGGCAGCTTCCCTGACTCTTTCTTCAGTCACTGTTGGCATGATATTCACACCTAACCCAGGGAGTCACAGTAACAAAAAGCTACTCTATCCCTTGCCCACATGTCCCACTAAACTTCTTTTACTATCTACGCTATCCTCTGTGGTGGAAAAGAATCCAGAGATAAGGTAGGATTTCATTTCATACACAGCTTCACAGCTCTGTACCCATTCTGAATGTTAAGGTGTGTCTTTTTTTAATATTGATAGTAATTATTAGAACTGTGAATTTGTGAAAAGCTATGAAATTTGCACCTTTAGCAGTCCCCTTTGGAGTGGTCACTTTCTTCCCTTTAAGTTTTTCAGCTCTCAGTATCCTTATAATCCTTCTTGGTTGTCCAGGGTCCTCTACACAGATATCCTCCATTCTCTGGAGTATCCCATAATCCCTGTCAGCCTCCCTCATCCTAAAGTTGATCTGTCCTGAGAACTAGCTTTCTTACCACTTTTCAGAAATGACTAGCTAAATAATTGATCAGTTAATTCATTATGATCATGTTATAGATGATACCAACTAGTGTTGAATCATGCCTCCACCACTTCCTTACCGTGTGCCTTTGGCTAAGTTATTTAACTTTCTTTTTGCCTGAGTTATCTCATCTGTAAAATAGAAATGACAAGAGCACCTATCTTAAAGGGCTGTTATGAGAATTCAACAAATTAACATATATGAAGCGGTTAACATGAAGCCTGGCATTTAGTAAGTACTCAGTAAATGTTTAGCTATCAATAACCATGTTTTAGGAGGGAGTTGAATGTTCGGTTCCACATCAGTCCTTGTGGAAAACCCCTTGGGAGTGATTTTGCTGGCCTACATTTTACCACATATTCTGCCTGCTACACGAGGAGGACCTTAGTGGTTACTTTCTGCACATTTGGACAATATAGAAAGACCAATGAGAGAATGGGAGTTTTTCCACACTATCAAAGGTAACACTCATTAATTCCTGTGTTTGATCCCTGGTCAGGGAACTAGATCCCACATACTTCAACCGAGAGCTTGCATGTTACAACTAAGACCTGGGGCAGCCAAATAAATAAATATATATATATAAAAAAAAACTAAAGAGACTTTTTAAGATAGGCAAGTACTCTAACCAAGGATGACCTTGGGAAATAATTCACTCATCAATTTTTCTAAAACCCTTGTGTCTTATGAGAATTTTTAAAAATTTATTTGCCTTTTCTCCCTAGTTTCTCTTGAGTGATGACTATTCTCCTTCATCAGCTGGGCCTGAGCATTTTGACATACCTTATCAGACAAAACTGTGTTCCTGGACTTGTCCTTATACTTCTTAATGACTGGTATCATAAATCCCCCCCCCCAAAAAAAATGTTATGGCCCAAAGTAATGTGCTGAAAGTCATTTTTTCCTTTTCATGGGGATCATTTCAATTATAGAAAGTGTGCTTTTTAAATATATAAAAAGAAATTCAGACTAGTTTTTAAATACTGTTATCTCTGTAATGACTTAGTTTCTAGACAAAATTGGCATCCTTTTAAAAGCTTGATTTTTTTCTTCAGTTCCTCTCCTTTTTCATAAATGTGGCCTAGAAGATAAACCTGTTGCATGAAGCCACAGACCGACAGCAAAAACAGAAGACAAGAAGGAGGTTACAGATTGTATATGATGAAGCCAAGATAGGAGAGAGATCAAATCACTCCCATCTCTTTGCAGCTGATGTTTGAACTTGCCAGTGTAGAAGGTAACCATGCACACATCAATCTATCTCCCTAATAATGGCCTCTTTAATAAGACTATAGTTGCCTGCATGTGTTGGTCCAATTCTACTCTTTTGTTTTTAAACATTCACAGTCTTTGCTTCTCATTTCAGTGGGTTTTTTTTATAGACAATGTCACACATTCAATATTTTCTATTTAAAAAAAATGTTGATTGAAATGTTATCTTAGCTTTATATTTCTTCTCCTTCCCTCCCACACTCAGACACCAGCCCCTTTGAAGTTTCTTGAGTGACCACATACATATTGACTGAGCTATTTCTGTCATGAGCTTAAAAGCACCATGCATAAGTCATTCTCTATTTTCTTTTCACTCCCTTTCAATTCAAAGTGTATGCTCTCTTGGCAATACAAAATGATGCATTTCAACAGAGCGCACTTTATAAAATGTCTGTTAGACCATTTTTATTTTATAGGGAATCAAATGTTCATGTCTTAAATATTGGCCAATCCTAAGTACTTCAGAATGGAGGTTATAAAAGCATGGTCCAAATAATATCGTTTTAATGTGTCTTGGAGTTAACTTAATGCTATTATTATCTTCAAATAAATGTTTCCATTCATCCTGTTTCTCAGATCATTTTCAATTATAAGCAGTAAAGTAAAATTGAAATTGTCAAGTCCCATCAACAAATGTTGATTAAGCACATCTCAGCTCTTTAAAGGTACTACAGACTGCTATCCTGAGAACATGTGTTACGGAATCAAACTTGGGTCTACTCACCCATGCACAGTAAAAGCCAATCTATAAACACTGGGTTGTGGTGAAGGAAAGTGCAGCAATTACTGCAGGCACCAAACAAGGAATCCAGGGCAGCTAGTCCTCAAGAAGCCTGAACTCCCCAAAGGGATTCAAGAAAGAATTTTTAAAGCCTAGGTGAGGAAGAGGAGGCACAAGGTATGTGATCAGCTTATGCACAATTCTCTGATAGGTTGATGGTGAGGTAACAGGGCAGTGTCACAGGGGTTAATATCTTCAGTCTTCCGGCTCTGGTAGACCTGGAGGCTACATGCTCAGGACACCAAGTAGTTAACTTCTTGCATTTGATGAAGGTTCTAGCATTTGTAAAACAACTCAGGAAATGTGCTTCAGATACTGTTTTCCAGGTACTTCAGAGAGGAGCTAAAGGAGAAGATATAGGGGAGGGGTCTGTCCCAAGAAGTCCCCATAGGGTCCTGCTCCATTAAGTATATATTTTCTTCCTTGATTTCTCTTCCTGTTACTGCCTTTCTATGCATCTTTGTGACTTAAAGTCTCAGCTATTAAGTTTGTGAATATGGCTGCAGAAATAACTACAATGTTCACTAAATTGGGGGGGAAATCAAACTTTTTTTCAAATTGATTTTCCTAAATGAATGGCCACGGGTGAAATTTGAAACTTAAGTGAAATTCTATGTATTTCTAAACAACTTCTTTTTGGCAAATATAGAATAATCACTTTAAAACTAAGAAATATAAAAATTAGTCACCTTGTAATAGGCTCCTCATTATTTGCAGACTCCATGTTTGTGAATTTGTTTCCCTACTACAATTTACGTAAATCATAACTCAAATTCAGCTCACTCTAGCATTGTCTGCCATTTGTGACTTCTGCAGTGAAGAAGAATTTTTTGAGTTGTCAGTGTACAGGTCTCCGGCTGAAGTCAAACAAGGCAGCACTTGGCTTTCTTATTTCAGCGTTCATACTACAAACAAGTGTCCTTTTTTCAGTCTATTTGATGCTACATTTTTTATGCTTTTGGTTGGTGATATTCCTGTTCCAAATGGCCCCCAAACAGTGCTGAAGTGCCAGCAAGTATTTCTAAGTTCAAAAAGGCTGTAGTGTGACTTACAAAGAAAGTACATGTGTTAGGTAAGCATTATTCAAGCATGAGTTATTAGTGCCATTGGCTATCAGTCTATTGTTAATGAATTAACACAATATGTTAAATAAGGTGTATTTAGAGACACACACATAAAACAAGGTTGCATATTGATTAGTTGGTGAAAATGTTGCAACCAAAAGCTCACAGGAACCCAACCTTGCATATCCCCTAGGAGCAATGGTTCAATACTTTATAAAACATAACTACCACAAATAACAAAAATCAATTGTATTTTAAATCCAGGTTCAGTTAGAACTGCCAAGAAGTCAGATACATAAATAAATTAATAAAGTATCTTTCTATGCCAAGATCTCTGGATCATAGGCCCTTGAACTTTTTCATAAGAGGAGTACTGAAATTAGGTAAATTTATTTTGAAGATAATTCCATATTTTCAGAAATAAAGATGTCTGCAATCAGCAAATGTATCTCTAACAAAGCTTGAAAAGAACATTTGAAAATTCTCAGTTACTATTTTTTATGGATAATATCTTTGCTTATTTAAATACATGGATGCCTTGTCAAGCTAGTTTTTCCCCTTCAAATCAGATGCCATGATGTTTCAGTACTGCTTTAACCATCTCTTGGTGTCTCAGCTAAGAATGCCTGTTTCAGTTCTACCTGGAAGTCTACCACTTAGACTTCCACCTCTGGTACACAGTGGCCCCATAGTCTATCCCAGTTGTAAGCCATCACAGGGGACTGGAACGCAAAAGCAGAAAGTCAAGAGATACCTGGAGTAACAGGCAAGTTTGGCCTTGAAGTAAAAAATGAAGCAGGGCAAAGGCTAACAGAGTTTTGCCAAGGGAACACTGTGGTGATAGCAAGCACCCTCTCCCAACAACCAAGGAGATGACTCTACACATGGACATCACCAGATGGTCAATACCTAAATCAGATTGATTATATTCTTTGCAAACGAAGATGGAGAAGCTCTATACAGTTAGCAAAAACAAGACAGGGAGCTGACTGTGGCTCATGCTATGAGCTCCTTATTGCAAATTCAGACTCAAACTGAACAAAGTACAGAAAACCACTAGGCCATTCAGGTATGACCTAAATCAAATCCTTAATGATTATACAGTGTAAGTGACAAATAAATTCAAGGGATTAGATCTGATAGACTGAGTGCCTGAAGAATTGTGGACGGAGATTTGTAACATTATATAGGAGGCAATGACCAAAATTATCCCCAAGAAAAAGATAAGCAAAAAGGAAAAATGGTTGGCTGAGGAGGTCTTATAAAGAGATGAGAAAAGAAGAGAAGCAAAAGACAAATGAGAAAAGGGAAGATATACCCATTGAATGCAGACTTCCAGAGAAAAGCAAGGAACGATAAGAAAGTCTTCCTAAGTGAACAATGCAAAGAAATAGAGGAAATCAAAACAATCGGAAAGACTAAGGATCTCTTCAAGAAAATTAAAGATACCAAGGGGACATTTCATGCAAAGATGGGCACAATAAAGGACAGAAACAGTATGGACCTAACAGAAGCAGAAGATATTAAGAAGAGGTGGCAAGAATACACAGAAGAACTGTACAAAAAAGTCTTAATAACCTGAATAACCATGATGGTGTGATCAGTCACCTAGTGCTAGCCAGACTCCAGAACTTCTCACTTCCAGGAGTGAGAAGTCAAGTGGGCTTCATGAAGCATTACTACAAATTAAGCTAGTGGAGGTGAAGGGATGCCTGCTGAGCTACTTAAAATCATAAAAGATGATGCTGTTAGAGTGCTGTATTCAATATGCCAGCAAATTTGGGAAACTCAGCAGTGGCCACGGGACTGGAAAAGGTCAGTTTTCATTTCAATCCCAAAGAAGGGCAATGCCAAAGAATATTCAAACTACCACACAATTGCAATCATTTCACATTCTAACTAGGTAATGCTCAAAATCCATCAAGTTTCAACAATATGTGAACCAAGAACTTCCAGATGGACCTAATGCTGGGAAAGATTGTGGTCAAGAAAAGAATGTGAGAACAGAGGATAAGATGGTTGGATGGCATCATCAACTCGATGGACATAAATTTGAGCAAACTCCAGGAGAAAGTGAAGGACAGAGAAGCCTGGCATGCTGCAGTCCATGGGCTCCCAAATAGTCAGATACAAATGAGCATCTGAACAACAACAACAAGCCATCCCTGGCCCATTCCATCGAGTCTATGGCTATTCCTCAAACAGAGTGTCAGGCATCTCCAGCAGCCACTCAGCTGTCCTTAGTTACTTTATAACACAGCAACAGTGAACATGTGTGATTAGGTTAGCAAAATAATTGTTGCCAACGTGTTATAACACCATAGACTGGAACAGTTTTTTTAAAAATTCAGGCATCAAAGAGATTTTTCTCTTTGTCTAGTTCCACAAATGCATTCAAAATGCTGCATAAGCTTAATAAGCCCAAATGAAAACATAGCTAGATGTGATGTTGTTGTGGTGGTGAGGTGTTTGGTTGATGATGGATTTCTTTTGAAGCCAATTTTATTTCTTAAGGTAGAAAATGTCTCAGGTATACTGTGTCACTACATAATAAAAGTAGTGCTCTTTGGCTTTGGAACAATTTATTCTATCAACTCCTTTCTTGCAGTACCAGATTTGCAATATATGGAAGTATACAATATGTTGGACAAGTGACTTGGGTTACCCAACAAACAAAGTAGAGTTCCACCCATTTGCAGTTCAAGTACAGTGATGCACCCTAATTAGGAAGGGCTGTGAGAAGAACAGTAGGACTACTTCAATTGTTCTATAGGCAAAGCACAGTAAGTGTTGATTAATATGAGATTTATTGACAGGTTGTGAACCAGGGAGGCAAGTGGGTGGCCAGTTGGTCATTGTCTAACGTTTACATTGAGGCACCCGAATGATTTTCACTTTCCTCCAGCACATTTCCTGTATTCCCATTTTAAGTCTACTAATGACAGATTTTCTACCAGTAACTTTCACATACTCTTTAGCCATCAGAAGACCTGTTTATTTGACACTAATCCTAAGTATTTTCTCTAAATTTTCCTTAGCTTTCTTTCCATCATGACTTTTAAATAATAAATGTCATTAGTGGTTCCATAAGGCTTAATATTTAAAGCACTTTCATAGTTGTTAAAAAGGCCACCCTTACCATATCCATGAAAGTTAGACCAGGTCTGTTCCACTGTTTACCCCATGCACCTTCCTGTCAAAAATAAAAACTTCATAAACTTCTTTTAATGAAGGACCACATTTTGAATATTGTCAACAGACCAGGGTGTAAGTCCTGAGGACTTAATCCAACTTTTAACGGTAACTGGGACATGTGCTAAGGTACCACTTAGCATATGCTACTTTGAACAAAGAATGAGGTCTTATTTTATTAAGCTTGTATATAATACATAACATATTTCCATACACACCTGGGCAATCAGAAGGAAATTGATGACTATGAGTAAGGTAAGTAAAATATACTCCCTCCTAGATTCAAAGTGATCATCTAATTGAGGCAAATTACCTTATCCAGGATTTGCTCATAATAGAAAATGTAGCTCCTGAAAGGCTTAATGATACTGAATCGGTACCCTTTTGAACTAAATTACTTCTTTAGAGAGCAAAATGGTCTTCCTGGAAGAGGTAATTTACCTTAAACATATGAGCACTTAGCCTCAAAGAAAAAGTACCAATTTGCTCTGGGAACCCCATCCTTTGGTTGCTCACTCCCCTGCACAAAGAATTGGTCATTGCAAGCTATTTGACTACTACTGTTTAGGTACTTCAAAGTACAGCCAGTGTTGTCCTCCTTAAAGTGACAATGTTGGAATGTTAACTCTCTGAGAAAAGGGAACTGCTCTCAGTGGGAAATTTAGATTGTGATTATTTAAATAGTATTCTTGTAAAAGGTTTGACATTTCATAAGAGGAAATTTCACTGCTGTGACTCACACAAATTAGATGAAAATGGATGATAATCCTTTCTGTGTTTAGGTGCTTAGTTACTCAGTCCTGTCTGACTTTGCTACTGTATGGACTGTAGTCTGTCAGGCTCCTCTGTCCATTGAATTCTCCAGGCAAGAATGCTGGAGTGGATTGCCATGCCCTCCTCCAGGGGATCTTCCCAGGGATCAAATCCACATCTCCTGAATTGTAGATGGATTCTTTATCATCTGAGCCATCAGGGAAGCCGCTGATAATCCTTTCTAAGTAAAGCCTATTTGAGGGAATTGCCCACTCCTAGTTGAATTCACCCTCTGACCCCTTGAATAAAAGCAATAGTCCAGATCCAGATAATCCCTTCAGTCTTTTATCAAAGAGTTCTTATAAATGCTAATGAAGGGCCTCTCTTGAGTTCCCAAACTTTGTATTGTAGACTAACCCTCTGCTCCAAGCACTGTTTTTAGGCGTGATGCCTTTTTCTCTAATATCCTTATGCTGTGGATTTACTGTTTGGACTTTATTTTTCTTGCACTTCAATGTTGCCCTTCTGCATATTTTAATAAACCATCCCTAAATTCTTTTTTGGCTTCCCAGGCAGCTCAGTGCCAATGCAGGGTGCAAAAGAAACTCAGTTTCGATCCCTGGGTGGGAAGATCTCCTGGAGAAGGAAATGGCAACCCATTCCAGTATTCTTGCCTGGAAAATTCCATGGACAGAGGAGCCTGGGGTGCCACAGTTCATAGGGTCGCAAAGAGTTTTTATTGATGTGGCTGTTTTTGCTGTTACTGTTGTTCAGAAGAGGAGCTGACAGAGGCCAGCTAGAGAAAGATATTACCTATATTTATCACTCATTATCTACAAGCATTCTATTCCCATCTATGATATTCATTGCAAACCTGTCCAGGTTAGGCCTTGGTTTTTGTCTTTCCATCATTTTTCTAAGCTGGCAAATCTTTGGTTTTTGAGGTGTTTGTAATTTAAAAAAAGAAAAAGAAAGTTAACTTCAAATCAGTTCTCATTGTAATATCCCTTGATCATTAATAAGACTATAAAACAAAACTATTATTAATATCTGAAACTATTCTGACATTATGCCATTTTTTCAAGCCAACTGTTATTGCTGGAATGAACTTTCCTCATTTTCTTGTCTTGATCACTAACTAATGAGTCACTAATAAATCATTACTTTGTCAGACCTTTACAGCTTAGTTTTTTACCACAGTTCTGCTTTCTTTAGGCTGCAGATGTCAAGGCTTCTCTCCTTATCCACTTACCTATACACTCAAAAGAGACAGGTATTCCTCATATAGCCCCCTCCAACTGTTCCGTGGGTTTCAGTTCAAAGAGCAGCATTTAATTTACAGATGAATGTGTTTCTGTTTGTTTCAATGAACCCATACATTGTTAACTGTAATTTTCCCCTTGGTTAAATGCTTGTTTTTATTTTGAGGGTGACTGTTTTGTAATTATGTAACTACAGCCCACATTTACTCCTAAAAAACAGAATTGACTTTTTTCTCCTTTTCAACCTTATACATTTTCAAGGAAGCCTTTTAGATAACAAAACCTGATTTCAACCTGATTTCATTGTACATCAGGCAATCCCTTTCTCCACTGGATTGTATCTTTGAAAGGGTAAAGCAATGCAAAAATCTACCACACACATGTTTAATTCATTGGCTGACCTTTTAAAACGTAGATTTTGTCATTAAACTAAAAGTGACCCCAACCTTTAGATATATAGTATAATAATATTTAGACACATAACATCTCTACACAGGAGTCCATAATTTTAAAGCATAGTTTTAGGCTTAAATAAATTGATTTTTTTCATTTTGCTTCCAAGTTCCACTCTGCTTTTTGTCCATCTCTCACTCCTGAGAGATGAGGCAAATTAACTCCTTAAACAGAGCAGGAGCTCCTAGGAGAGAGGAATATTTTTCCAAAACAAGTTTTCTCGATTGCAGATCTGAGTCATTCAACTGACTTTGCTGGGGTAGGAGTTGTCACAGGTTGTTCCCATAACCCTCCTTCTTCTATTCACTGTGCTGCCTACCCGCCAGCACACACCCAGTCTCTGGATATTATATTGGTACAACTTGTCTCTCCTGTATTATATAGAAACTAATTCTGAAACTGTGGCTTCCTTGAGAGCTTGGACCAGGTCAATTAACCTTGGTATCCCCAAAGCTTAGCACAATGCCTGGGACATGTGTGGGCTCACTGAATAAATGTCTGAACAGGGATCAGTTAAATAATTAATTGAACTTTAAATTCTTCTGATGCACTTACAGTTTTCTCCAATCTGAAAACTACAGTTAAGGGTAAACAGAGGGCAAAGCCTCACGATCACACTGGCCTAAATTCCCTCGACTTCAATTCTATCAAAACAGAAAAAGACATAATTCTCAGAATGTTGAGGCACTGGTCCAGTTAGTCTTGTCTTTACTATGCCACTACTATTGGTGGCTCAGACAGTAAAGAATCTGCCTGCAGTGTAGGAGACACAGGTTCGATCTCTGGGTTGGGAAGATCCCCTGGAGAAGGGAATAGCAACCCACTCCAGTATTCTTGCCTAGAGAATTCCATGGACAGAGGAGCCTGGTGGGCTACAGTCCATGGGTTCGCAAAGAGTCAGACAGGACTGAGTGACTAACACACTATCTAAATAGAATGCACCTGCATTAACATATCCATTAAATTATTTGTAAAATTCCAGACTTCCACTCAATGTATTATGGTCAGTATATTACAGAAAAACATTCACAATTGTTTATTGATACTGGCAGAAAAACAAAGATAAATAGACATACTAAAATTTATAATCATGCCTTCTTTTATGGGCTCTACATTATCTGACAATATCAATGAATATCCCATTACAGGTACAATATTATCCAGAACTCATCATAAAAAGACTTTTAAGACTTCCTCACATCGACAGGAAATGATCAACACATGTAAGTGAAAACTAACTTCATTAAAAAAAATAATTGAGTTGAATTCCTGTAATTGGATGGCTGTAAAAATCACCACAGTTTCAATTACTCTAGTATTGTGATGGAATTTCACCTCATGGAAATGAAAGAACTTAACCAAATTATTTATTTCTTTTAAATGGTAGATAACATGAGTAAAAGTATTACTATGCTATTTAAATCTAATTTGAAAACATAATTTACATGATGAAAATTGCCCTACTTCTTAATCAGAGTCACTGTGGTGGAACTGTTTTAATAAAAGTTTCTTTATATATATATATATATATATATATATATATATATATATATATATATATATATAAAATTTAGCTTTCCTATTAGAAAATGAATTCTTCTATCTCCAAATTACAAATTGGCTTGCACTTTTAACCTTTTCTCTGAACCTGAAGCTTACCTGAGATGAAGTGAAGAGGGTGCCACCTGATAACCCCATCGCTTTTGCTTTGCATTTCTGTCCTGTAGGATTATCAAACTTGTATTATGCTACTCCCCAGTTTAACACCATTACTAACCAATGAGAGAGTGCTGAAAGCAAAAGGCAGAACTCAACGTGTTCCAGGCTGCTACCCTCCCCATAGCTTCACATTCATCAAGGTACCCAGCCTCCCTCAGCTTATTCCAGCAAGTGAAATTCCCTTCTCATCACCAGGGAGAAGCCAGGGCAGCATGAAAAAGATATGCAACCTCAGGGAAAAGATAGGAGATATGCAAACCAAACATCTTTTTATAGATATCATTGGATCACATCAATTGTTGACACCATCCCCTGACAAGACAAAATTGCATGGATTAGCAGAATCGAAAATTACCATTCTAAGAATCATTTTAGAATGATTCTGGCAGGAATGGGGTTTGATTCTAAAGGTAAATTTGCCCATCCTACTGTCTTGTTGGGGCTTCTCCTTTGCCCTTGGGCATGGGATATTTCCCATGATATGCAGATGACACCACCCTTATGGCAGAAAGTGAAAAAGAACTAAAGAGACTTGATGAAAGTGAAAGAGGAGAGTGAAAAGGTTGGCTTAAAACTCAACAATCAGAAAACTAAGATCATGGCATCTGGTCCCATCACTTCATGGGAAATAGATGGGCAAACAGTGGAAACAGTGGCTGACTTTATTTTTCTTGGCTCCAAAATCACTGCAGATGGTAATTGCAGCCATGAAATTAAAAGATGCTTACTCCTTAGAAGAAAACTTATGACCAACCTAGACAGCATATTAAAAAGCGGAGACATTACTTCACCAACAAAGGTCCTTCTAGTCAAAGCTATGGTTTTTTCAGTAGTCATGTATGGGTGTGAGAGTTGGACTATAAAGAAAGCTGAGTGCTGAAGAATTGATGCTTTTGAACTGTGGTGTTGGAGAAGACTCTTAGAGTCCCTTGGACTGCAAGGAGATCCAACCAGTTCATCCTAAAGGAAATCAGTCCTGAATATTCATTGGAAGGACTGATGAAGCTGAAGCTCCAATACTTTGGCCACCTAATGCAAAGAACTGACTCATTTGAAAAGACCCTGATCTTGGGAAAGATTGAAGGCGGGAGGAGAAGGGGACGACAGAGGATGAGATGGTTGGATGGCGTAACAGACTCAATGGACCTGAGTTTGAGTAAACTCCAGGAGTTGGTGATGGACAGGGAGGCCTGGCATGCTGCAGTCCATGGGGTCGCAAAGAGTCAGACATGACTGAGCGACTGAACTGAAGAATCGTTTTAGGTCATAGGATCAAATGGCTGGGCAGTTAGTTACCTTAGAGATAATTTGCTCCTACCGTTTCATTTTGCCAACAAGGAAACTGAGACTCAGGGATGATAAGTGACTTGCCCAAAATTATACACCCCCAGAAATGAGTCACTCTGGGTTTCCCTCGTGGGTCAGACTAAAATCCCAATGTCTTTCGATTAGGTTGGTAAGATTCCCTGAAGGCCTATTTGGGTTTTCATTTAGATGTTTTATTTGGGATAGAAAATTAGATTATGTGTGCAATAAACTGCCATTGAATTATAATTACACATATATCTTTAGGATATGAAGTTTTAAAAAGTCTTAACAGATAATGTAAGCAGAATAGTAACAATAAATAATACAACAATGAGAAACAGTTATTTCTCTGATTTGTGTGTTAAATATATCAAACTAAATGACTATATACACTTAGACGGTTACATTTCTCCCTTTTTCTGCTTCTTTTTCTGCTGTTTCTCTTCCCTCTATCCTATCCCCTATACATAGCTATAATATTCACTTTTTAGGGTATTTGCTAATCCCACACCCCATATCCTAAAATCCCCCAGACAGGGTGGATCCCAGCTGCTATATACTTACCATGTACCCAATATCACATCACCCGCTAGGCCCACAATGATTGAACATGTGGAAACCTTCAACATAAGCTGGGCTGCTTTTTCTTCTAGGCCCTCCCCTAAGCCATAGGTGACCAGATGAGGGTGAACATATACCTCAAGTTGTGCTAACCAGATTCTTCTCCTAGGAATCTGGATTTGTGATACAGAGATATGGCTCAGCCTCTGCTATTTGGATAAACCGCTTGGTAATGTTCTTACATTAGAAATGCAGAAGCTGTAAAGAGGCCGTGCTTTTGTATTTGCTGATATTATGAAAGTTGACCTGGAAAAAGGGTGCTAAAAAAGAGAAACTTCCCAGTTTCTTGACAGTGAGTTTCCAAATATCCATGAAATATAAACTACCCTTTCTACATCAGGTTTCCTCTCCAGGGGATCTTCCCCACCCAGGGATCAAACCTGAGTCTCCTTCTTGGCAGGCGGATTCTTTACCACTGCACCTCCTGGGATGCCCACTACAATCAAATACACTTTTGTTTATTTATTATTATTTTTGGCAAACATGAAAACTACACACAGACATCACACACTTCCATATTGACACACATACATACCTATTTAAATTATAAGCCAAGAATTCTAGAACTTCATACATCCTGACTGAGTCTTCCTGATATTTCTAATTTTTCACAGAGCATATGTACTTATTGAAATTAATAACATCTAGTCCCAATGTGCAGAGAAGGCAATGACAACTCACTCCAGTACTCTTGCCTGGAAATCTCACACATTTCCATGGATGGAGGCCCACGAGACTGACTCCACCCCCCCCAAACCCCAACTCCCCCGTAGGCTGCAGTCCATGGGGTCGCTAAGAGTTGGACACGACTGAGTGACTTCACTTTCACTTTTCACTTTCAAGCATTGGAGAGGGAAATGGCAACCCACTCCAGTGTTCTTGCCTGGAGAATCCCAGGGAAGAGGGAGCCTGGTGGGCTACCCTCTATGGTGTCGCACAGAGTCGGACACACAACTGAAGCGACTTAGCAGCAGCAGCAGCAGTCCCAATGTGCAGATGGAATAGGTACCTTGAAGCCATGTGTTCTGTGATCAGCGATGTTGCCTTCCATCTTGATATTAGCAACATATAGGCAAAGCATTTTAGGAATGAACTATAGGTTTCACTTTTTACTCAGTTACATAATTACAAAGATTAGAAATTACATTCTCTGTTAAAATTAACATGGCATGTAGACTTGGTAGTGTTGATTTGTTTGGTTTTTACTATCTTGGAAATTGAAATGATCAAATCAATACATTGTTCAGTCATCAAAGAAGCTAAAAGTACAAGGTAAATACGCTGTCATCCATGGGTACTATTGTGGTTGGGTGGTTTTTCAAGTAGAGTAGATTTAACTTTTGCTGCATTTAATCATGTAAAATTTTTATTCTATATAAAGGTTTTTTTTTTTTAGGATATATATTCACATAACAATCAATTGTCTCAAATGGCATACAATAACCTTAAAATTTTGGATATATAAAGGTTTTATCAAGAAATGCTAAGTAATGCCAACTTTGAATTTAAGAACATAGGATTCCGGAATGAAGAGGGGGTCAGTCAATCAATTCACACAGGGCCTCACCAGGAATTAAAAATCTCTCAGTCAGTATCACAGTCTCTACTTCCATATTCTATTTGGCAGCAAGGAGTTACTGAGCACCTGTGAGTAATCTAGACATGTATATTGTAAGCTGATTACATACATGGGGAACTCTATGCTTTAGTACATGAGTGATACTAAATGTAAAAATATATAAATTAGTACTTGTCCAAAAGGAGTTTAGAACTGGCTTAAACTCTAGAAAGGCATATTGAAATTAAACAATGTGAGAAAAATTTGCTAAGTAATAAAATATTTGTAAATAAAATTGGTGCAGCATAAACCCTAAAAGGGGGAAAGATCCATTCGTTCAGCAAATCATTATTGTGCCAACCATTGTGTTCAATTCTTGAGCTGTACCTGAAAGGACCAATAATATTTCCAATTACATTGGCAGAGAGGAACAGGAATAGAAACAAAAGTATAAACAAGGGGATATGGGGAGCATATCTGAAGGACATTAATTAGATTCGCTTGATTCACATAGGGGAATCATGAGATATTCTTAGAAACGTTGCTTAAAGCTAGAAAGAAGTAGAAGGCCTTGGAAACCAGGCCAAGGAATTTGGACTTCACCTTTGAGGGCAGTGACAAGACTCGAATGTCAATGGCAAGCAAAATTTCGAGCAAGAAAGACATACTATCACAGAGTTTTAGGAAAATATATTTGGTAATGAAGGCATACTTTCAAGGTATAGATGAAGTTGAGACTCAAGATAGATTAACTGGAGATCCCTGAAATAGTGTGTCAGATGCTAAGAGCTGGATTAGGAAGTTAGCAGCAGATAGAAAGAGGAAGGAGAAATTTTAAAAGGCATGGATTTGAGAGTTATGATTGGTTGTGAAGGAAAAGAAAGGAGGAGAGAGTCAAAGATTACAGTGAAGTTTAAGGCCTAGGTGGCTCAAAGAAATTACTGAGTCAAGACAGAAAGCTAGTTTTAAGGAAATTTATGAGTTCAGTTCAGTTCAGTTCAGTCGTTCAGTCATGTCCGACTCTTTGTGACCCCATGAATTGCAGCACGCCAGGCCTCTCTGTCCATCACCAACTCCCGGAGTCTAT
Source organism: Okapia johnstoni (assembly GCA_024291935.2). Lineage (NCBI taxonomy): Eukaryota > Metazoa > Chordata > Mammalia > Artiodactyla > Giraffidae > Okapia > Okapia johnstoni. The sequence continues at coordinate 68,907,581 of CM044305.1, read as the reverse complement.
CCAAACCCATGCCCATCGAGTCAGTGATGCCATCCAACCATCTCATCCTCTGTTGTCCCCTTCTCCTCCCGCCCCCAATCCTACCCAGCATCAGGGGCTTTTCCAATGAGTCAACTCTTCACATGAGGTGGCCAAAGTATTGGAGTTTCAGCTTCAACATCAGTCCTTCCAATGAACACCCAGGACTGATTGGATCTCCTTGCAGTCCAAGGGACTCTCAAGAGTCTTCTCCAATACCACAGTTCAAAAGCATCAATTCTTTGGCACTCAGCCTTCTTCACCATCCAACTCTCACATCCATACATGACCACTGGAAAAACCATAGCCTTGACTAGACGGACTTTTGTTGGCAAAGTAATGTCTCTGCTTTTAAATATGCTATCTAGGTTGGCCATAACCTTCCTTCCAAGGAGTAAGCGTCTTTTAATTTCATGGCTGCAATCACCATGAGCAGTGATTTTGGAGCCCCAAAAAATAGGCATGTTGAACTATCCCTAGGCGGGGCCATTCAAATGAAATTATCAGACAGATTAGTTGATAGTGAAGATAAATTCTGAGTCATATACGTAAAATATCAGCTAATATAGAGTCTGGTCCCCATGTTAGGAGACATTGGGGGAAATGAAGAAAGTTAACATAGCTCTTCCCTCAAGAGTTTATCATTCCAGTGGTATAATAAATGCTAAACTAAGCTATACTGTACCGTAAGAGGTTAGAGAAGGGTGAAAGAAATGTAGGCCAGGACAATCACTGAAGGCTTCTTAAAAGAGGTGATACTTGCATCTGAACTAAAGAAGAGCCTGTATGACTTGTAGAATTTCTCATCATATTGGTGAGGTTAACAATAATGATAAATATTTTATGATTTAATTTTGATAAATTAAATAATATTGATAATATCTCTTCCCAGCCAAGAAAAATGAGTCTTTCTTCATAAGCTTAGACCCTGAAGATGTTGGAAAACTAAAAGAGAATGTGGCAAGGAACTTAATGAACATTAGGCACCAGTTCTGAACCACCTGATAACATGTTTTCTATCCCTTTCCTTACCTGGTTTACATGACTCTTGTTTCAGAGAAAGCTCTTAAGGCATCACTACAGAAAAACACCTAATTCTCTTAGCTTGATATATGGGATCAGAAAAAAATATGGGTTGCCTTAAAGGGTGAAATGAGTGACTGGAAAATAATCTAAAATTTTAGCAAACATTTAATGCTTACTCCTCAGAACACTAGGCTGGGTTGGAAGGACGAAGAGTAGAGTCATAGAATCATGACATATCCCCTGCTCTCAAAGGGGCTTGTGGTCTGGTAGAGATGAACATCCCTACATAAGACAAAGCATATAGGATCAGAAGGAAGCAAAGGCAGTTCTAAAAGTTGTGAACCAAAATACCTATGATATGGTATGGAAGCAACCTGGTGGCTCAGAAGGTAAAGAATCTGCCTGCAATGGAAGAGATCTGGGTTGGATCCCTGGATCAGAAAGATCTCCCAGAGAAAGGCATGGCAATCCATTCCAATATTCTTGCCTGGAGAAACCCATGGACAGAGGAGCCTGGCATAGTCCATAGGATCTCACAGAGTCGGACATGACTGAAGCGACTTAGCATGCATGCATGGTGTGGAAGGGTCACTGGTGAACCCTGTTCCAGTGACAAGGTTCAGCCAGTACCAATCGGCAAGCCATGTACAATTGCAATGGGCTTGGCAGTTAAAGAAAACAACTTAAAAGTTGTACTCTGCATTTTGAACCCAAGTGTTTATTTCTAAATCAAGTGCAGTTTGAAGAAAAATGTAAATGAAGGACTTCTTTTATTTAAAAAACATAATTTTGGGTGATGTCAGGATTCAAAGCATCAGAAATAGTCTTGAAAATGAAGGAAAAAAATTTAACTCACATTTTACAACTCTAATGTTTCAAGCAAAGAGTTGGATAAAAGGGGGGAAAAGCGAATTCAGTAGTTTTTTGGCTGGAAAAGATTGGCACTCTTCCATGTCTTGCTTGCTGCAAGAGCCAGAATTTGATTCAGGAGGAGCTGAAAGCTTCTCCATGCTGCTCCGGTGGCCCAGAGATTCTGGCTTTGGGTAGCACCATCTGGACCAGTGTGAATGACAAAGTCAAACCTCCCACGTGTGTTTGCCTGGCTGAGCAAATCAACTTCAGAGCAAGGGCACAGGCTGCCTCTTGGGCTCCATCAGCTTTCTTCCTTGGTGGTGTGGGTAGCTCCAAAGTGCCACTGCTATCATGAAGAAAGTAAGACAGCTTTTCCTGTTGCTGTATATTGCAAATCATCCAATTTTTAGTTGCTATTTATCCCTCTTTTTGGCAGCTATAGTTACTCAGCTTCCTGTATCATCTTCTCCTGTGAATCAAAGAGCTTTCCCCGCATATAGATCCTAACAAGTGTCTTCTTGGCAAACCCTCATTAGAGGAGGTTTTTCCTGATTGTTTTATAAATGGGTGTAAATGAGGCTAGTGAGCCTGAGCTGAGCTCCACTGACTGTATTGTATTGTATCCCAAATCTTGCTTATGATTTTAGTCTGTCAATTATTTTAGTCATTGCTTGCTTTTCTCTTTTACTATTCTTGACAAAAGTTAAAGTTCTGAGACCACAGCAATAGATTTGGAAACCAAATGAAGAGGTCATCAGCCTATACAGTAATCTATGCTTCAATGTTCCATGTCACCAAGAAAATCTGAATACCATCTCTAATGCCACTGTTGTTTTATTTTTCTTTTGGCCGAACTGACTTTCCACCTAAAATCTGGCTGAGGGAGGAAGATGTTCAATTGACAGCACTGCCTATCTACTGCAATAGATATCTGCTAATGTTTCCTTTTTTTAATTTATTTTTATTAAAATATAGTTGATTTGCAATTTTGTCTTGTTAATATTTTCTTGTACAATATAAATAACATTTTCTCTTTCTTACTACCCTTCATCTTAACAGGCAAAAAAAGAGATCTATTGCCACATAACATAAAGGTGGTGCTGATGATCAAAAGTGACAATAGCATGCAACCTGCCCAATTTTAATCCATTTCAAAAATACCTGTGCAAAAAAACAAACTTCTTTTACCTTGGTATTTCAAATGTAGACTAGTCCAGCTAGTCCACAGGTCCCCAAATGAGCTATATGAAGTATTTTGAAGTCCTCGAATTATCAGCATTTAGGCCAGAGAAAGCTCTAAGAGACTTTTGGCCCTCGATTTATAAAATTGAATTTTAGAAATAGAATAAAAAAGGCTGCCACCTGAGTTTCTTGCTGAGCTGACTTTGCAAAAAGTTGAGATTTTATTTTTAAACCCTAATGAGCTCTTTGTCCCAGATTAGGTAAGAACGCTCTAGTGAGTACGTATGTAGCTTTAGTAAATAACCATGAAAATTTAGGGACAATGCCAGGTATAATCATTTTATGAGAATGAGATTAATTGTTAATCAGGATTCATACACTGGTGAAAGCAACCCACTCTGAGTACAGATTTATAGACAGGTTATATACACGGGAACATCAGAAGCTAAACAAGGTCACTAACCCAGGATGTGCCCTCAGGATTAGAATATAACTAGAGATGGCTGTAATCTAATCAACTGCACTGTAATTTCTCTAAAGAATGTTCCTATACTATATGGTACTTTCCTGCAAGGAGTCTATAAAAAGGAGAATTGGATAGAAAGAAATTGCTTGTGTTAACTAACTCTGTCCAGGAAAGACAGGCACTATATATTGCAATAATGGTAATGATAATTATGGAATCATAAACATCATCATTTATTGATGTTTAAGTAACTTAATATATGTGAAGCACATAGAACAGCGTCTGGCACAAGTACGTATTCACTAAGTGTAAGCTATAATTATTATGAAGCTGTAATAGTACAATAAAACACTCTACTAAGTAATTTACAAACTTTAGTTTAGAACTAAAATCTCCATCCAGCCCACAGTCCTAAGTGTTTTTACCAATCCTTCAACCCTGCTCCCACCACACATCCAAATACCCATAAAATCTGGTCTTCTACCCTTCATCTAATTGCACAAGCCAGGATTAGGCACAATCTGAACACCATCTTCTTCATTCTTCAAGCCTCATCCTTCAGGAAGGTTTATTGATTGTATTTCACATTGTTAATATATCTGTCACTAAGTTGTCTGTACCTCCAGTGTCACCACTCTGGTCCAAGCCACCACTTCCTCCTTCCTAGACTATTGCACATAGCCTCCTGATTGGTCTCCTTGCACACTCCTTTCCCCTATTTAAGCAGATCCTCCACAGAGTAGCCAGAGTGATCTCTTCAAAACCCAAATCTGATCACTGACACTTTTTACTAGTTTTCTGTTGCTCTTACACTATTACTAACCAAATCACCAACTAGTCCTGCAAGGGCATGCTTCGTCTGTTCCCTGCTGACCTCTCCAACCCCAAACTGTACCATTGCCACTCTTGCTCCATACGCTTCAGCTACATTGCTTTCTTCCAGTTCATAAAAAGTGTATTCAAAATGAGGACTTAATCTGAAAAGTCAAGGAAGTCCTCCCAGAGAAAATGAGGTTTGAACTGAGGAGCTGGAGAATAAGTAGGTGTTAAATTAAGGCAGAGCCTGGTGGGATGGGTGTGTGGAGAAGAGTGAAAAGTAATTTGGCAAAGAGGAAACTATTCTAGGAAAAGGGAACAAGTAGCATGAGCAGAAGCCCTGGAGAGGAAATGAGTTTTGTATGTTCTAGAAAATTAAGAGAGTGTGGCTTAAGGGTAATGATCAAGCAGGAAAATAATATGGGTTGAAGCCGGAAAAAGGGTAGGAGTCCAAGTGTGTTGCGGCTATAGTCCACCATGAGAAATTCACAAATGATAACGGATTTAGTGAATCCGAACTAAATGATGAAACCTTTTTTGTAAACTACAATTTTGTTCTTACTTCAAATTTTAAAATACGTTTCATCCTTGTTTTAGTCAAATATAAGTGTGTGTTCTTCACTAAGTCATCAGTGAAGTCTATTGGACCTGGATTGGTAGACAGTAGCAACAAGGTGCCAGGGTGCAGAGACAGGAATGCATTGCTGGTGGGGTTTCAGGTGCAATGGCCCAACTGTGCACAACAAGAATCTGGCCCTCACTGTCTAACACAAGCCAACTCTCTCCCTTTTGAATCCAATAACTATTACTCAACAATTGAGAGAACAGAACCAACAAACAGCTTGCCTGGATTAGCCAGTTGAAAGATGAAACTTTAAATTGCTTTTGAAAAATAAAGTCGATTAGGGAACAACTTGGGATCAAAGAGAAATAAACAAATTACATGTTTGCAATTCCACTATGATGTATTTAAGCATAGGGCATGGAGAGGAACAGAATGTGAAAGAAAGGAAGAGAAAGAAAGAAAAGAGAAGGAGAAGGAAGGAGGGAGGGAAGGGAAAAGGAAAAGAAAAGAAAAGAAAAGAAAAACACCATCCAAAGCTTCAACTGAAAAGGACTTAAATAAAAAAGAGCATTTTGACTTGCTACTTTTCAAGACTTTTCAGTGAAAGAAACAAGGATAAAAGAAAGTATCAAAATATTGCTTGAAAAGCATCCCCACATTTTCAAACAAAGCATTTTTCAACAAAGGCTTGAAACAATTTCCAATTATTCATATATTTTATCATCAAGAAAGATAGCTCTTATTTTCCATATTTTAGGAATAGAGAAACCAAGGCACTGCATTCTTACATAGCATATACAAGTCACTCTTAACAGAACACAAAGTGAAATTGAGGTTTCTTGGTATCTAATCTACCTTAGTCCACCAATATCATAAAAAATTCCATGAGGGCAGGGATCCTATCCCATTCCCATTTAGCATCTACCACAGAGCATGCCACATAGTACCTTCTCAATAAATATTTGTTAAATGGCTGAGTAAGCCATTCCTCCCCAGGCTGACAAGTACAATTTATTCTTCATTCACTGTCTGGAGTTTCTACCAATAGACAGCAATATAAAACTTGCCAATATCAGTATCTTGGAAACTGAATATATAGCAATTTGGCAGGTTGCATTGTCCCAATTATGCGTTAGAAAGTAAGTTTCTTTTTAGACATCTGTTTGTTTAAACCTCTTGGGTTTTGTTAATGGTAGTATTTAAAGACAGTTGTTATTACTTGGCATTGTCCATGTTAACGTAAATGAGCCTAACATGCATGGTTGCACCACTCTGTCTTTGCACTCATATAAGGGAGGTCGTATTATAGGGGACTGGAATGCAAAAGTAGGAAGTCAGGAAACACCTGGCGTAACAGGCAAATTTGGCCTTGGAGTACAGAATGAAGCAGGGCAAAGGCTAATAGAGTTATGCCAGGAGAACACACTGGTCATAGCAAACACCCTCTTCCAACAACACAAGAGAAGACTCTACACATGGACATCACCAGATGATCAACACTGAAAAAAGCTTGATTATATTCTTTGCAGCCAAAGACGGAGAAGCTCTATACTGTCAGCAAAAACAAGACCAAGGCAGACTGTGGCTCAGATCATGAACTCCTTATTGCCAAATTCAGACTTGTATTGAAGAAAGTAGGGAAAACCACTAGACCATTCAGGTATAAACCATAAATCAAATCCTTATGATTATACAGTGGAAGTGAGAAAATAGATTTAAGGGACTAGATCTGATAGACAGAGTGCCTGATGAACTATGGACAGAGGTTAGTGACACTGTACAGGAGACAGGGATCAAGACCATCCTCATGGAAAAAAAATTCAGAAAAGCAAAATGGCTGTCTGAGGAGGCCTTACAAATAGCTGGGAAAAGAAGAGAAGGGAAAAGCAAAAGAGAAAAGGAAAGATATTCCCATTTGAATGCAGAGTTCCAAAGAATAGAAAGGAGAGATAAGAAAGCCTTCCTCAGTGATCAATGCAAAGAAATAGAGGAAAACAATAGAATGGGAAAGACTAGAGATCTCTTCAAGAAAATTAGAGATACCAAGGGAACATTTCATGCAAAGATGGGTTCGATAAAGGACAGAAATGGTATGGCCTAACAGAAGCAGAAGATATTAAGAAGAGGTGGCAAGAATACAAAGAAGAACTGTACAAAAAAAGATCTTCATGATGCATAAAATCACGATGGTGTGATCACTCACCTAGAGCCAGACATCCTGGAATGTGAAGTCAAGTGGGCCTTAGAAAGCATCACTACGAACAAAGCTAGTGGAGGTGATGGAATTCCAGTTGAGCTATTTCAAACCCTCAAAGATGATGCTGTGGTGAAAGTGTTGCACTCGAGATGCCAGCAAATCTGGAAAACTAGTAAAACACTAATAAAGTAACGCTCAAAATTCTCCAAGCCAGGCTTCAGCAACACGTGAACCATGAACTTCCAGATGTTCACGATGGTTTTTAGAAAAAGGCAGAGGAACCAGAGATCAACATTGCCAACATCCACTGGATCATGTAAAAAGCAAAAGAGTTCCAGAAAAACATCTATTTCTGCTTTATTGACTATGCCAAAGCCATTGACTGTGTGGATCACAATAAACTGTGGAAAATTCTGAAAGAGATGGGAATACCAGACCATCTGACCTGTCTCTTGAGAAACCTGTATGCAGGTCAGGAAGCAACAGTTAGAACTGGACATGGAACAAACAGACTGGTTCCAAATAGGAAAAAGAGTACATCAAGGCTTGTATATTGTCATGCCTGCTTATTTTAACTTATATGCAGAGTACATCATGAGAAACGCTGGGCTGGAAGAAAAGAAACACAAGCTGGAATCAAGACTGCTGGGAGAAATATCAATAACCTCAGATTGCAGATGACACCACCCTTATGGTAGAAAGTGAAGAAGAACTAAAGAGCCTCTTGATGAAAGTGAAAGAGGAGAGTGAAAAAGTTGGCTTAAAGCTCAACATTCAGAAAACTAAGATCACGGCATCTGGTCCAATCACTTCGTGGGAAATAGGTGGGGAAACAGTGGAAACAGTGTCAGACTTTATTTTTGGGGGCTCCAAAATCACTGCTGATGGTGATTGCAGTCATGAAATTAAAAGATGCTTACTCCTTGGAAGGAAGGTTATGACCAACCTAGATAGCATATTGAAAAGCAGAGACATTACTTTGCCAACAAAGTTCCGTCTAGTCAAGGCTATGGTTTTTCCAGTGGTCATGTATGGATGAGAGAGTTGGACGGTAAAGAAAGCTGAGCACTGAAGAATTGATGCTTTTGAACTGTGGTGTTGGAGAAGACTCTTGAGAGTCCCTTGGACTGCAAGAAGATCCAACCAGTCCATCCTAAAGGAGATCAGTCCTGGGTGTTCATTGGAAGGACTGATGTTGAAGCTGAAACTCCAATTCTTTGGCCACCTGATACGAAGAGCTGACTCATTGGAAAAGACTCTGATTCTGGGAAGGATTGGGGGCAGGAGGAGAAGGGGACGACAGAGGATGAGATGGTTGGATGGCATCGCCGACTCGATAGACATGGGTTTGGGTAAACTTCAGGAGTTGGTGATGGACAGGGAGGCCTGGCATGCTACGATTCATGGGGTCACAAAGAGTCGGACACGACTGAGGGACTGAACTGAACTGAACTGAAGGGTGGTCATGGGCTCCGGCTTCTGCTAGTGAAGTAGGTGTCTGGATTAACCTGAGCTTGACTGGTTGCATCTTTCCAAGTCTCCATGTTCTACCTGCCTTCCACACAGCAGAGTATGAGCAGTCTCACTGTATTCCATGCTAAAGTCTATGTTGTTTGTCTTTGAAGAGCAGAATTTTTAGCTATCAAAGTGATATACTCTAGCATATATCCTAATTTGTTAACCCTAAAGTGAAATACAGATTGTTGACTTACCATGCGGATGCTGATTCTGTATCTATTGACCTCCCATTAATGTGTTAAAGGCAGTGTCAGGCACATTTACATACTTTGCCTTATTAATCTTCACAACAAGTTTGTGAAATAGGAGTTGTTACTCCATATCATGAATGAGTAAACTGAGTCTCAAGGGAGGTATGTAACTTGCTCATAGTCACCCAAAGGGGCATTCCAAGCTTCTGGAATTATTGTTGCATTGGCAACTTTATCATTCTTCTCAAATGAAGCTTGTATTCATTTTATATTATGACTAAAACAATGAATATTCATGACAGAAGTGTCTTAACATAGACACAAAACAAGGGGAAAAAGAAAAAGAAAATAAGAACAAAAAGAAACTATTATAAAAATGATTTAGAGACAACTGCTGGCAATGACTTGCTATATGTTTTTCAGGGATTTTTTTTTAAGGATATATTTTTAAGGAATCAGACTTTGAGCAGTTTTATAATCATTTTTTCCTCAATTAACAATTATAATCATATGTTATTCCAGTGAAAAAGGCAACATCATAATTTTAATGACTGCCCTAATATTCCATCTCATGGATCTGCCATAATTTATTTAATCAAACTTCCTTTTTTTATACTTTTAAGCTGTTTCCAACGTTTTCCTGTAATGAATCATTCTGCAAAGAACTTCATTATAACTCTATTTTTATGCCCATTTTTATTAATTTACTTGAAATAAATTCCTACAATGGAATTTCTGGATTAAAGGGCATGCACACCTTCAAAGTTTGTTTGATACATATTTATCATGTTTTTTTCAATGGAGCTCAGGACTAAAGCCCAGGCTAGTGGAGACATTTTTAAAAGAGGAAGAAATGTTGCTATGTTTCTCTTCTGCTTTCTTATGATTATCCTGGCCTCGCCTGACTTGTTATCATCCCCTAGTCACTTCTTCCAGTCACTTGCAGTCTCTGCATTCGCACTTTGCCAGTAATTCTCTTAAGACAGCCAAGAGAGCAGAGCTAGAATCTGACTTATGTCTCTATATTAATGATGACTGGTCACAGGTAGGCACAGAACTATGAACAGGCAGATATATAATTATTAGCATTTGGTAGCTGAATGAATCTTTCTGAAATAGGAACTTCTAAGTCAAATAATTCAGCTATTTAAGATTTAGTTCTATTTTCTTTCCAGCTCTCGAGATTTATTTTCCTGATTATGAGTCTTGCTTTCAGTCACTGGTCCTTAATACATCTTTTAAAAAAAATCTTTACACATATTTTTCTTACTTTTTTTTTTCTTGGGAGAAAATGTGTTTGCAGATTGTCTACAAATACAGTTCAGGTTAAGTGATTTCATCCTCAGTGTTGAAATGCAATTAAGGCTTAAAATGGCCTCTAAGAAATGCTATATTTCAGTACCTGTGAGTAGAGGCAGACAGCCTGTATTTGATAATGAATTCATATCTGATACATGAAAGAAGTTTATTTGATGCTTTCACATCTCCATTAAAGGCCTAATTGTCTAGTGTCACAACCCTCTTTGGCCATTATCTTCTATTAATGGGAAAGGCTCCCTTCTTTAGCACATTAATAAATGAATAATGAAGGTTTAGACTCTAAAGCACAAACCCAGGAACACCCAGATATATTTTGCTTGCTTCAGTGCCATTCTTATTACAATACATACAATTAAAACATCATCTCTGTAGAGAGACAAATACAAAGATGGAAAAACTGCAGTTAAGGATGTTTCTATCAAGCTGGACTCACCACTGCTGGAGTCTAATACAGCAGGATACTTAATGTCATCTGCTGCAGCAGGATTTCATGTGTATCCAGATTTCCCCATCACTAGTCTGAATAGCAACTCTTTTTCAATTAAGGTAATCTTATTTTTAAACTGTGATAACATAAAAAAAATAAGCTGCATAAAATATGGAAGCAAGATTTCCAGAAAATGCCCTTTGCAGCCCTTTCTCCCTCTCCTTTTCCAGAATCAGATCTTTATTTTCAATTCTGTTCACCTCCCTCCTGTGTGACTACAGTCGTCTTGCAATCCTCCCTACATTAAAATGCATTCCACTGCAATAAATCCTGTAGTTCAAGAGATGCCATAAATACCTAATATTTGGTATATTGCTGACATACAAAAGTGAGAAATCATAAAGGATTGTGGAAAATTAAAACAGTCAAGGAAGATGAGCGTTGAATATTGAGGAGGAGGCATTATTTGAATGGGTAAGAGGAAATGAAATTTGTGTCCACCCTCACATACATCAGCGCCCCATCTACCCTGACTAGATGCTCCATGCTGGGAATCTCCCTGAGAGAGATGGAGAGAGAGATTTGACTGCAGTTTACTTCCAGGTTTCTCAGCCAAGACTTATTTAAGGAACAACCTGGAGAACACCCACTATGAAGGAACAACTTAATTCTCTAAACTTTCCCACCACCCTTGGTCCTCTCATCCATGTCTGGGATTCAACCCCTCAGGGAGCCTTAGGCAAACTCCTCCATCTCTGTAGCCAGTGCTCCTCCTTCACGCTTTGCCACAATAGCTCGTGTGTGTGTGTGTGTGTGTGTGTGTGTGTGTGTGTGTGTGTTAGTTGCTCAGTTGTGTCTGACTTTTTGTGACCCACCTGAGCTGTAGCCCTCCAGGCTCCTCTGTCCACGGGATTCTCCAGGCAAGATTACTGGAGTGGGTTGCCATTACCCTCTCTAGGGGAACTTCCTGACCCAGGGATCAAATCCAGGTCTCCCACATTGCATGCAGATTCTTTACCATCTGAGCTACCAGGGAAGCCCAGAAGAGCTCATAGTGACAAAAAAAAATGTTAGCCAAAAAAAATATGAAAGCAATCTTAATGGAAAGAGCCCAGTGTCTCAAATGTTAGAAAAGAATGTGCACAATTGACTATCGCGGTCTCTCTTTCAGTTCAGTTCAGTCACTAAATCATGTCAGACGCTTTGCGACTCCATGGACTGCAGCACGCCAGGCTCCCCTGTCCATCACCAACTCCCGGAGCTTGCTCAAACTTGTGTCCTTCAATTCAGTGATGCCATCCAACTATCTCATCCTCTGTCATCCCCTTCTCTTCCTGCTTTCAATCTTTCCCAGCAGCAGGGTCTTTTCCAATGAGTCAGTTCTTTGCATCAGGTGGCCAAAGTATTGGAGTTTCAGCTTCAGCATCAGTCGTTCCAACGAACATTCAGGTCTCTCCTTAGAGAGTCTTTTCATTCAGAGTTAAAGAGGGAGCAGGAAGGAGACCAGTTGAGGAAGTAAAGCTGTGGATTTTCCTTACAGCATTCTCAGTAGTGTTGTGTATGTATCTATGTGTGTCTGTGTGTCTGGCTTTATATCTTGAAGTTTAAACCTTTTCTAGAAAATATAGGATAGCAATTAAGAACCTGGAGTTTTTCATCAGACGGAAATGGGACTGAACCAAAGCTCTTCTAATTATTAACTTTATAGACTATCAAAAACACTTAACCTCCCAAGTTTTATTTCTCCCATCTGTGAACTGTAAACATAGTACCTACATCATAGAATTACTATGAAATCTAAATTTTATAATCTACGTAGACTATGTATAATAGTGCCTGGGCCCAAAGTAGGCAGTTAATAAATTACTGTTGTTGCTGCTGTGGTTGCTGTTATTATTCCCATTCTTATTTTCTTAGCCACTAGACACATAAAATATGTCTCTTTTTCCAGCCCCCTCCCCTACCGTGTTGGGACAGGTAAAGAAAGGCTCTGACTTACTAGAGGATATATCTTATAATCAAAACTATTGAACTTAGTAGGATTGCCGATTCATTGTCTCAATATCATGCATTTGGTTATGTTCTATTCCACTTATCTAGAAACTGCTCATCCCTTGCCCAGAGCACCAGCACCCTAGAACATTCATTCATTAGACGTCTCGAGCACCTGGCACACACTGGGCATTTTGCTATGCCCTGGATATACAATTATAAGCAGGATGAACATGGTCCCTATCTTTGAAGAGTTCCCAGCTTGGTTTTGTTTATTAGGAGGAAGGGTAATGTGAACAGAGGGAGAGATGGATATGGCATGTGCTATGATAGAAGTTAACAACCAATGTAAAGAAAGTAAGAGCGTAGAACAGCCTAGGTGAATGACAGTGTCAGGGAAGGCTTTCCAGAGTAACTGTCTCTAGACCTACTTCTTAAAGAGTATATAGAAATTATATCCAGAGAGAAGGGAAGGTCATTCCTGACAGATCTAGCAAAATGTGCAAAGATGTACAGTTGGCACAGTGGTAAAGAATCCACCTACCAATGCAGGAGACAGAAGAGACGCAGGTTCGATCCCTGGGTCAGGAAGATCCCCTGGAGTAGGAAATAGCACCCCTTCCAGCATTCTTGCCTGAAAATTCCCATGGACAGAGGAACCTGGTATGCTGCAATTCATAGGGTCACAGAGTCAGACACGACTTAGTGACTGAACAACAACAATGCATAAAACAAGAATGTCAGGGTGTGAAATTTTTGTTGTTGTTGTAAAAAATATTCCAAGGGCTTGTCCAGTGGTCCAGTGGTCCAGTGGCTAAGACTCCATGCTTCCAGTGCAAGGGGCTTGGGTTCCATCCTTGGTCAGGGAACTAGATCCCACAGGTTGCAACTACAGATCTCTCAAGCCAAAATGAACAAAGATCCTGCAAGCTTCAACTAAAAGTGGTGCAGCCAAATAAATGAATAAGTAAACATTTTTTTTTAATTCCAGAAGATGTAAACAATTTCTTGGTTTCTCTGATTAAGAAAAATATAGTAACGTAAACTTTTAATTATCACCAAGAGTTTGCCAAGTGAGTATGGAACCAAAATCAGGAGAATTAACTGGATCATCTTATTAACTATGTTCTGAATGTTTGTATCCTTCCAAAATTCATATATTGAAAACCGAATGGCCAAGGTGATGGTATTAGGAGGTGGGGATGTTGGGAGGTGATTAGGTCATGAAAAGGGCCTCCCTGGTGGCTCAGACAGTAAAGAATCTGTCTGCAATGCAGGAGACCTGGGTTCGATCTCTGTGTCAGGAAGATTCCCTGGAGAAGGGAATGGCAACCCACTCCAATATTCTTGCCTGGAGAATTCCGTGGACAAAGGAGCCTGGTGGGCTACAGTCAGTGGGGTCACAAAAGAGTTGGACACAACTGAGCAACTAACACTAGGTCATAAAGACAAATCTGTCATGAAAAGGAGTAATGCTCTTATAAAAGAAGCCCCTTAGAGCTAATTTGCCTCTTCTACCACGTGAGGACACAAGTAGTCTACAACCCAGGAGAGGAACCTCACTAAATCTTAACCATGAGGACCCTTTGATCTTAGACATCCAGCCTCCAGAACAGGGAGAAATCAATTTCCGCTGTTTATAAAGCCACCCAGTGTCTGGTGTTTTTGTTATAGCAGCCAGAACAAACTAAGATCTTTAAAATTTAGGAAAGCCATCCTGAAGCAGTAAGAACTAGAGGATAAATAAGAATCAGCCACAAAATGTAGGAGGAAAAAAGTATTCCAGACATAGGAGACAGCATGACTAAAGGCCGTAATGTGACATATCGTTCAGTGTGAATGAAAGAAGTCTAACACATGAAGGGGAAGCGAGAGTGATGGGGGAGTGCTGGGGAAGGGGACTGAACCTGAGAAGCATCATAAGTCATTGTAAGATTTTGGACTTAACCCTGAAAGCAACTACAATTTTGTTGAAGTGTTTTAAGGAGGGATCTGCGACCACATAATTTTTTTTCACTTTAAGATCACTCTGCCTGTAGATTGGAGCAGGATTTGAAAGGAAACAAGACTGGAGGTAGGGAGACCAGATAGGAAGCTCTTGCAATATTCCAGAAAAGTAGTGACAATGGCTTGTGACAAAGGATATGGAAAGAAATATTTAGATGGCAGAATAGATAAAAGCTGGCAAGTGGTTGAATAAGGGGTATGGAGTGAGTGTAAGATGAATCCTATGTATCTGGCTTGAGCAACTGAGTGGATGGTGATGCTCTTCACTGGTACAAGAGACACTGAAACAGGAACAGACCAACAGGGTAGAAAAGATAATGTGTTCTGCTTGGGACAGGTTGCCTTTCAGTTGCTTGTGGACATCCAAATGAAAATGCCTAGTTGGCAGTTGAATATGTAGATCTTGGGCTCATAGTGGAGGGCTAGGCTAGCAAGTTCTCTTTGAGAAACATGGGCACACTAATTACACTTCAATTACTTCTATAAATAGCTAATATTGTCCATTCTGAACTCATCTTAATTATTTTCTCTTATGGAGGAATGATCTTATTTAATGCTTATTTACTGGTTTCAGTAATCAGAAAAACCATCATAGATAAGGTGGCATTTGACCTGGACCCCTGAAAGGCAAAGATGGTGACAAAAAAAGAGGGTATTAGAGGCAAAGAGGAGAGAGACAGAAAAACTTCTGTTCAGGAAGATGAGTCTTCCAAACTGACTACAGCACAAGGATGGTATATGCATTTAACTGACTGTGTGCCAAGAACAATGCTAACCATGAGAAATATAAGTTGACTAAGGGATGGGGTCTGCACTGTTCATCCCTCAACGCCCAGACTGAGTTACAAGCACGTCCTCTGTGCTTTCTGAGTACCCTCTTCTCAGTCTCATTATTGGACTTATCCACATTATATTGAAAGCATTTGTTTCTTGCATCAGGGTCCTTCACTATAACAAGAATTCTTCCTGTCTTATTCACCATGTTATCCTCATGCCTAGCACAGGCACTGGTCACGGTAACTACTCAATTAATGTTCACTGGAACAAACTGAACTGCAACCAAGGAGCTTACAGTCTAGTAAGGAAAATGTGGAAGCTAAAGCTGGAGAGAAACATATTGTAGAGAGATCTAAATGTCAGTGGCAAGAGAAAGTGTTGGAATTATATTGGTAGGCAATGGGGTGTCAAGGTAAGTTTTTGAAGCTGATTTTGAAACTAATATTGATCCAATAGCCATGTATAGAATGCATTGGAGGAGTCAAGATGTTAGTCAAAAGGGTACACATAGCACAGTCAGCCAACACATAGTGGGTACTCAGTAGACATTTACTGAAAACATGGATATAAGTCAGGGGCAGAAAATAAGGAATGGATGGAATTATTCAGTTCAGTTGAGTTGTTCAGTCGTGTCTGACTCTTTGTGACCCCATGGACTGCAGCATGCCAGGCTTCCCTGTCCATCACCAACTCCTGGAGCTTGCTCAAACTCATGTCAATCGAGTTGGTGGTGCCATCCAACCATCTGATCTTCTGTCATCCCCTTCTCCTCCCACTTTCACAGTGACCATCTGCAGTGATTTTTGGGAACTATTAGGTGAGGAATTGCTGTTCACTCTCTGATTTCTAATACTCTACCAAAGCCTGCATGCCATCAGGCAACATACCTATTCACTGAATGCTTCAATTTTGCAAAATGGAAACAGCTTTAATAGAAATTATTGTGTGTGAAAATTTTCAGGGGTGGGAGGCTGGCTATTATTGATTAAAATGGGCATAATTCTGCTGTCTTTGTTATTTAATTGTGGAGACTTCTAGACATTTGCATTTGATTATAGCTGTTGCACAGCTGTTCTGTTTTCTCATAAGCTTGCTCTCTGGTACCAAATATCATAGACAATCATTCAGAACATCAAAGCATCCTATTTCTAGATTCCTTCAGCCCAGAAGCCCAGTGACAATAAGCTGAGGTTTATCTCTGGGTCTAATTAATGTGTGAATCCAATTATTGTGCTGTATAGGTGTGGTTTACCTAAGTCAAGCCTGTGGATCTATAGTGCATCTAGCTGATTTATAGAATGCTGTAATCAAATTGGCCAGTCAAATGGAATGGACAAATTGCATTTAACAAAAACCAACGAAAAAGAAGGGAATGCAATTTTCCTTTTCCTTGGGATCCACTGGCTTATGTAACTACTATATTCTGGTGAATGTTGTAAGTTTTCATTATGAAAACATTGGATTTACTTGAAATCCATTAAAAAAAAATAAACATGTCTATTCCACCTGAGAGTTATTTTATGCTGAAAACAAATAGCATTTTTCTAATATTGAAATATGTGCTTCCACTGCTAAAATAAAAGATATATTTCAATAGAAGAAAATTGACATGTGTCTAAAGCAGCTTTATTTCTTATGATTTATTTTATTTGCTTTATATAAATTTCTCTCTTTATGAATGAAGTTAAAGTTGGATTTTTATTTTTTATTCTGCTTAGCTTCTGTAATTTGGACAATTCTGCCTCAAAAAAGTCTTTGCTGGCCTGTGTACCTCTGTACTGAAAGCATTCACCTTAAGTGAGGCCACCATGGAAAACTACCTGGGTTCCTGAGCTCTCTGTAATAAACTGATTAGAATATGCCCATGTGTTCAAGCCCTAAAGGTAACCAGAAAGAGAGGGAATAATGAAAATCAGAGAGAGATATTACTTAAGAGAGTATCCATATCTTAAGTTGGTGAATAAGTGAGTTTTCACTCTCTGTTCTATGCCTATAAGGTAAAATACATGAATATGCTAACTTGTGCAAAAAAAAAAAAAATGGAAAGGACCAAACATAAAAGATTGTGATTCATTACCTACAGGAGATATGTGGGAATGGGGTGGGCAGGATGGGGAGATGGAAACAGAGAAGAAAAAATGGGTCAGGGGGTCACTACTTTGAGTATACACTTTTTGGAGAGTTCGAATGTTGGAACCATGATAGTATTGCACATAGTCAAAAACTAAATAAAAATGAAATCAACAGGAATGAAGGTGAACCCCAAACGGAATACAAACAAAAATAAAGGAAGCTAATTGTATTTGTAATGAATAATATCATGACTCTGAATGGAAAAAGAAAGAAAACAACCCAAGTAACTTTTGAATACAATATTTTAACTATGCATATTCAGGTAAAAAGTAAAATAACAAGAAACAAATATTAACCCTAGTTTAGTATGCTTATTCTTCACATTGCTATAATTACAAATTTTGGAAACACTTTATGCCTATTCTAGGAATGAGCAAATAAGTAAATATATTGTGGAAAATGAGAACTAGGGTCTCACTGTGGGAGGGCGGTAAAGACATGGCAAGGGAGAGGAGCAAAATCAACTCTGTGATATTGATTCTAAGTACAGGTATCAGGATATCCTCATGGTTTTTAACAGATAGGTAGCATAGATTAGATGATCGAGAGATAATAGAGAGAGAGATAGACAGATAGGAAAATACATACACACATACGTACATACATGCATACCTACACACATATATTTCCTAGCTTTGTTTGCTGAGAGGCCTTAGAAACAGTAATACTCCACAATAACTAGCAAAACTAGTATCCACTCTTAATTCCAACATATTATTTTCTACCAAAAGGACCCAGAGCCTCTTGGAATTGATTCCAGAAGTGGAGCAGAGAAAGAAGAAAATGAGCCTGGAAACAATTTGCTGAGCCAGAAACTAAAAAAGTGCTAAAAAAATGGTCATGGCAAGGGGACCCAAGATTCAGCCTGAGGGGCTCCATTGGCAAAATATGGACCAATTTGAACATCAAAGTAGTGCTGCTGCTGCTGCTAAGTCGCTTCAGTCGTGTCCAACTCTATGCGACCCCATAGACGGCAGCCCACCAGGCTCCGCTGTCCACATAATTCTCTAGGCAAGAATACTGGAGTGGGTTGCCATTTCCTTCTCCAAAATGAGAATATATGTCAATACTAACATAAAATGTTTAAATAAATAAATAGGAAATAAGATAAAGCTGTCTCTTGCAGTAGAATTCAAACTAATAAATGTGGTAAGATTAGTGTGTTGCACTGAATTTTCCAGGTGGCACTAGTGGTAAAGAACCTGCTTGCCAATGCAGGAGACACAGTGTGGGTTTGATCCCTGGGTCCGGAAGATCCCTTGGAGAAGGGAATGGCTACCCACTAATGGCTATTCTTGCCGGGAGAATCCCATGGAGAGAGGAGCCTGGGAGGCTACAGTCCATGGGATCACAAAAAGTCAGATAAGACTGAGCACAAGACTAGTGAGTTGCACTGAAAAGGGCACAGCCTCCCTTCTCTGGTATTTTTTTTTGGAGGGAGAGGGGAACTCATAATTGAGTGTCTGAATCTAATCAAGAAAAAACAGTAGATAAATACAAAATGAGGAATATTTTAGAAAATAAATAGCCTGTTCTCTTCAAAAATGTCACAACCATGAAAGGCAATAAAAGGTTGAAAACTGCTCCTGATTAAAGAATACTAAAGAGATACAATAAGTAAATCCACTGGGCAATTTTAGATCAGATTCTAACACTCAAAAGACATTAGTGGAACAATTGACAACATTTGAATAAGGTTTCGATTAGGTAAAATATTGTACCAGGGTTAGTTTCCTGATTGTTATGGTTATATTATGAATATGTAAGAGACTATCCTTATTTTTAATAGAGATATTAAATAAGGATATTTAATAAAGATACTGAAGTGTTTAGGGGTAAAGGAGGAATATCATGTCTGCAACTTATTCTTAAGTCACTTAGAAAAATTTAATTGATATATTGATACACAAACCTCTGTGAAAATCATATATAGAGAGACAAAGACTACAAAGATGGTAAGAGGTAAACATGTAGGGAATCTGGGCATCTGAGTGAAGGGAATATGAAAACTGTACTATTTTTGCAACTTCTCTGTGAGTCTGAAATTATGTCAGAATAAAAAGTTTAAAACTGTGAACATAAAATATTTCAAATAAATCTATCCCAGTGCCAAGATGTTTGGGATCTGGACTAGTATGATTTTCTGAAAATGTAAGGAAATAAGCCAGAAAGAAGTCATTCTCACTATCAGAGTAGTTGGATTAAATCATTCTATGACCTATTTTTCTCTTTGTTTCTTGTTCAGTGTCATTAGTATGGAATTGCCCACAGAAAGATGATGCCACATCAGCTCCAATTACAAGAACCAGGCCCAGTCATTGACCTTTCCATACTTAGTGTTGATTTGACTTTCAGTTCAGTTCAGTTCAGTCGCTCAGTCATGTCCGACTCTTTGCAACCCAATGAATTGCAGCACACCAGGCCTCCCTGTCCATCACCAACTTCCGGAGTTTACCCAAACCCATGTCCATCGAATCGGTGATGCCATCCAACCATCTCATCTTCTGTCGTCCCCTTCTCCTCCTGCCCCCAATCATTCCCAGCATTACGGTCTTTTCCAATGAGTCAACTCCTCGCATGAGGTGGCCAAAGTATTGGAGTTTCAGCTTCAACATCAGTCCTTCCAATGAACACCCAGGACTGATCTCCTTTAGGATGGACTGGTTGGATCTCCTTGCATCCCAAGGGACTCTCAAGAGTCTTCTCCAACACCACAGTTCAAAAGCATCAATTCTTCAGCACTCAGCTTTCTTCACCATCCAACTCTCACATCCATACATGACCACTGGAAAAACCATAGCCTTGACTAGACGGACCTTTGTTGGCAAAGTAATGTCTCCGCTTTTTAATATGCTATGTAGGTTGGTCATAACTTTCCTTCCAAGGAGTAAGCGTCTTTTAATTTTATGGCTGCAATCACCATCTGCAGTGATTTTGGGTTAGACCACATCATCTTTTTATTTAAATACAAAATCTAACTTTCAAAGTAAAATCACAGTATAAGCTTAATCACATCTCCCATTTTTGAGAAGTCTTGCTGTTATTGCTATGAACTTTTAGGACTTTCCACCTGTCAAGTGTGGACTTCCTAGAGTGCCGACTTCCCAGTAGGTGCAGTGGTAAAGAACCTGCCTGCTAATGCAGGAGACGCAAGAGATGGCACGGGTTCGATTCCTGGGTAGGGAAGATCCCCTGAAGGAGGGCATGTCAACCCACTCCAGTATTCTTGCCTGGAAAATCCCATGGACAGAGGAGCGTGGTGGGTTACAATCCATGGGTCGCAAAGAGTTGGGACACAACTGACTGACTAAGCATGCAACACACACTGTTGAGTGCATCCTAATCCATGCATTTGGCTCTTTCACATCCTTAAAATAAATTAGGGTGGCTGAAGATTAATTAAACTGAATAGTTCACCTAGCCTGAGCACTAGCACAAGTCTAGTCCGGGACTAAACACTTTTGTTTTAAGGAAAAAGTATATCTGGAAAAGTAAAATTACTAAAAGTACTTTTCAAAGTAGAAAAAAAAATTTAAAAACAGAGCTAATTCACCTCTTAATTTGGAAGTAGTGGAAGTGAGATGGGAATGAAATGACAATAAGGGAATGGGAGTTAAGGTGGAAACATTTTGCTCTGTTTTACCCTTGCAGCAGGGCAAGTCATAAGATAAATTGTGAACTATGCAAAATTTTCTTTCAATTTCCTAAATCTTCCCTCCTCCCAAGGTGTTTAGTGTTCTCTTTCTCTTTTCTTCTATTCCAACTTTTACATCATTCCTCATTCTCACTAAGGGATACATGACTGATACAAACTCAGTGAGTTCCCCTTCATTAAGATTTTAACAGATATTAATACCATAAGCCAAAAGCTAAAACTCCCATGGCAGATTTCAGGCATGTGACAGCAGATGAAAGAGATCACCTGTCCACAAGTCTGTTCTCTATGGCTGCGTCTCCACTGCTGCCCTGTAAATAGGATCATCAGTGCCATCTTTCTAGATTCCATATATATACATTAATATACAATATTTATCTTTTTCTTTCTGACTTACTTCACTCTGTATAATAGGAAAGTGAAAGTCGCTCAGTCATGTCTGACTCTTTGTGACCCCAGGGACTATACATCCACGGAATTCTCGAGGCCAAAATACTGGAGTGGGATCCCCTCCTCCAGGGGATCTTCTCAACCCAGAGATTGAATCCAGGTCTCCTGAATTGCAGGTGGATTCTTTACCAGCTGAGCCATAGGGGAAGCCCAAGGATACTGTGGTGGGTAGCCTACCCCTTCTCCAGCAGATCTTCCTGACCCAGGAATTGAACTGGGGTCTCCTGCATTTCAGGCAGATTCTTTACCAACTGAGCTATCAGGGAAGCCCTCTGTATAATTGGAGGTGACACAAACTGAGAGAAGAGCATGGAAACATATACATTACTATATGTCAAATAAATAGCAAGTGGGGAAATCTGCTGTGTGACACAGAGAGCTTGACTCAGTGCTCTGTGACAACCTAGAGGGGTGAGATAGGGTGGAAGATGGGAGGCAGGTTCAGGAGAGAGGGGATATATGTATACGTGTAGCTGATTCATGTTGATGTATGGCAGAAACCATG
Source organism: Okapia johnstoni (assembly GCA_024291935.2). Taxonomy (NCBI): domain Eukaryota; kingdom Metazoa; phylum Chordata; class Mammalia; order Artiodactyla; family Giraffidae; genus Okapia; species Okapia johnstoni. Next base: position 68,885,484 of record CM044305.1, on the reverse strand, counting down.
ACAATTTCATAAAGCAATTATCCTCCAATAAAGAAATAATAGAATAAATAAATACATGTTTAAAAAGAGAGAGATCATGTGGAAGGAAGGAGATAATGATTCTGGATCTTTTCAATACACCTGGTATCACCTACTTCTATGTAGGACTAGCTCTAACTTAGTAAACCAAAATATCACAATTACTTTGTATCTTAAAGCAAGCTTGACTCTCGCACTATATTTAGGTTACACAAGTTGGCAGCCTGGCATCTTAGCCCAGAACAACATTGGCTGTAGATATAAAAGCACTTTCAGTCTACTTATATTTACATAGCACCTTCCATCTTAGAATGCCTGCTTTTTTATTAAGATTATTTTTTTAAAAAAATCCATGAAAGACTGAAATTCAATATTAATATTTTCTTTTCACAGATGAGTAAAGTGATTCAAAGTAGAGTGCCATTGTAAGTTAGCAACCAAAAGTTAGCAACGGAATGATAAAAGAGGCTTCTGTCTTTGCATTCTTTATCTGAAAAGAAACAGTTTTACAGCTGGACTTGGACTCTTCCTAGTTCTGTGTCTTCTGCAGAGCTGGTTTAAAACCATACCATCCAGAGCCTAGGTATCCACATTTTGTTTGAAATGTCATTTGGCTTTGCATCATCTGCCATAATCTCTTTCCCAACTGGCTTGATATTCTTTCTCTCTTATGGATGCTGTAGGGAGGATGGCAATGTGAGTAGAAGGTTGGCCCAGATGGCCTTAAAGGGAATCTTAAAGATTCTCTAATTCTCTGATTTAATTTTGATGATTCAGTTTTATGACTTTGGCTATCACCAGATGAAATTATGTAGACACTCTGCCTTCCAGATATATTCAGCCCTCAGATATATGTCAGCTTGTCTGTATCCAAATTCAATACATCAGTCAATGATTAAGCATTCACTTACATGCAGCATTCTACAAAGTGTGTCCTTAAGGCTCTGACCCACAAATATGAATAACAGTTAGGAGCAGCATGTATGGTAGAGATGGACACATCATGTTATCATAGTATGGGGACACCAGGTAATCTAATCAGCCAGCTACCTCTCCATGTCCTAATTTCAAGCCATGAAACAATCTTTTGACTGTGATTTGAGGTTCCTTGTGGATGGACAACAGAATGAAAATAGAATGTTCATCAAATAACAATTATTGAGCTACTGAGAGCTTACTATGTAGGAGACTAAATACTTCACATATTAACTGACTTTAATTCTCACAGCAACCTTATCAGATAGGGACCAGCATTATTTCCCTTAGTTACAGATGAGGCAATCGAGATATGCAGAGTTTAAGTAACTTTTCCAAAGTCATGTAGGTAGTAAGTGGTAGCCCTGGGATTCAAACTCAAGCAATCTCGTTCCTGGCCCATAAAGTCTATTAGCCCATAGTGCCACTGCAAGTATGCAGGCCACTTGATAGTTATATTGGATTTTCTATAAAGTAACCAATCACCCAGCTGCTTCTAAAATTAAAGCCACAAAGACCTACTGTATAGCACAGGGAACTCTGCTCAATGTTATGAGGCAGCCTGGATGGGAGGGGGGTTTGGGGGAGAATTAATACATATCTATGTATGGCTGAGTCCCTTCGCTGTTCACCTGAAACTATCACAACATTGCTAATCAGCTATACGACCCCATGGACTATACAGTCCATGGGATTCTCCAGGCCAGAATACTGGAGTGGGTAGCCTTTCCCTTCTCCAGGGGATATTCCCAACCCAGGGATCGAACCCAGGTCTCCCGCATTGCAGGCGGATTCTTTTACCAGCTGAGCCAATAGTAAAACATCTTTAATGGGGTCTTAGACTTTATTACATCTCTCTGGTCAACTCATTCTCCACTCACCACTACTATTCCAGACCTTCTCCATTCTTCTTCTACCTCCAGCACACTCTCCTCCCTGCTCACTCACAGAGGATGATCTTACCTCCTACTTTTCAGAGGGGGAAAAAAAATCTATCGTGTGTCATATGTCAAGTCCCACATCTTCCCAACATCAAATATACCTCCTTCCCTCTGTGTGCATCTTGTCATCTTTCAGAGCTAACACATCTCCAATGCTTTGTGTCTTAGCTCTCTCCATCTTCACAGAAATCTTATAGCATCAATGACGACACATTTTTCTATTCTACATATTTAACCTCATCCTTTCAACTGAATCCTTTCTACTGACTTTGATATATTCTCAGCCTGTCCGATTAGAACAACTAAAACCTTCACTTGACCCCACATCCCCCTATAACTATTAACCCATCTCTTTTCTCCTTTTCTTTGCTACAGTTTCTCAAAAGAATTATGTCTTCCTCTCTCTATTTCCTTTCTTTCCTCTACCACTCATTCAACTCAGTCCAATTTGATTCACACTGAATTGATTCTACCAAATCAACTTGTACTATTAACAATTTCTTTCATCTAAATCTAACACAATTTTCATTCCTCTTATTTAAACTACATTTTGACACTGTTGACCACTCTCCATTTTTCTTGAAACATTCTCCTCTACTGGCTTCCCTTAGACCATGCACTCCTGATTTTCCTCCTATAAGTCAAGCTGCTTTTTCTCAGTCTTCTTTGTCAGCTCCATCTCCTCCAGCAGCTTTTATATGTGCCTAAGTATATACCTGGGTGGGCTTCCCTGGTGGCTCAGATGGTAAAGAATCCACCTGCAGTGAGGGAGACCTGGGTTCAATCCCTGGGTTGGGAAGATCCCCTGGAGGAGGGCGTGGCCACTCACTCCAGTATTCTTGCCTGGAGAATCCCATGGACAGAGGAACCTGGCAGGGTGCAGTCCATGGGGTCGCAAAAAGTTGGACACAACTGAACGACTAAGCACAGCACATAGCACATATACCTGGGTAAATATAAAAGACCATATATTTCTCTTAATTTGCCTAAAATATATGTGACTACTTAAAGCAAAAATTATAGCATTAGTTTGTAGGGTTTATAATGTATATAAATGTATTACTTATGACAATTGTAATACAAAAGATGGTAGAGAAAAGGTTAATGGACCTATGTGGTTTCAAGGTTCCACATTTTTCATGAAGTGCCACAAGATTAACTGTAAATAGACTAAGAATTTAAGGATGTATCTTGTAATCTCTGAGATAACCACTAAAAATAATAAAAGGAGACAAGCTTAAAATCCAACAGCTAAATCAAAACAGAGCTTGAAATTATTAAAAATAATCTAAAAGAAAGCAGGAAAGAAGGAATGGAGGCACCAATAACTGACAGGACCCAATAAAAAATATAGATAACAAATATGATAGACCTAAATGCAACTATACCCATAATGATATAAAATGTTCATTTTAATGAAGTTCAGTGTATCAGTCTTTGGCATTAAGGATCAGTCTGGGTTTTGTGCTTCTCCGAGTGGTGTAGTTGAGACTCATATTCAGGACTAACTCCAAAGCCCATTTTCACAGCCACTGGCCATTGTACTGCCTCCCAGTATCTATGTCCCAGGAGATCCACACTCTCCACGTTGGGCAGAGAAAACTGCACAGGAAGTCTGCAAAAGGGATTTCCCACACTTCACGTAAGAAAAGAAATCCCAAGAGTCCTGTAAGGCCTAAAGAATCTAATAACACAAGGGTCTGCTCCTGACCTTGGGGATGACTTACCTCGCCACAGCTGAGAAATGATAGAAAATTCTGTAAACAGGACATCAATGTTCATGGTATGGATTTTTGTCCTTAGAATTCAGGAGAAAAAGAACTCGATAGAGCTACCACTGGCCCTACAGCAACACCAGCTTCACTCTGATAGTTGCTTCTGGAGATAACCAGTCAGTCAAGCTCAAGTTAAATTAGAACATCAGGATTATTTCAGAGCATTGAGTATCCACTAACTGATTTTTGGTCTGAATTCAATTTAATCAATGAACCACATGTATATTGAGATTCCCTGCAAATTCTTGGCCTTCTCCCCCCCCCCAGCTTTATACTACCTTTTGCTACATCTTTATTCCATCTACCCCAAGTCCATTCTATAAAGCTAATTAACAATCACCCTAGGACTTCCAATTTCTCTTTTCACCCCAAATCTCCCAGTGTTCCTGGATTTTGTTTCCATGGTAACAACTAGCATTTGCTTCTGTGACTTTTATTTCATTTCCTTACCTGTAACTTTCCCTGCAACATACTAAAATATGACTTTTACCTCCCTCTTAAATTCCACATACCCCTTTACAATGGAACTGATCTTTCCAAAGACATCAAAATCCTCCTTGCTGTGAAACATAATGGAAGATATTTTATTCCCATGTCTCAGCAGTATTTGACATTGTTGACCATTTCCTTCTTCTGGAGAAATTAATTTCCCCTCAGCTTTCATTATGTTCATCTTCTGGGTTTCTTCCTACTCCTCTGTCTGTACCTTCCCAATCTTCTTTACAGGCTCTTTTCCTTTTATATGCCATTAGGATGTTGATGTTCATTTGGGTCTTGCCTTAGATTTTCTGCCTATGTCAGTAATTTTCCAGCCTGGTTACAGTTGCTCCTGTTAGTGCAAAGACCAGCTATATGGAGGTATCTCTCACATCTCTGTCTCCATCCTCGATCTCTTCTCTAAGCATGAGGAGTACACGCATGCTAAATCACTTTAGTCATGTCCAATTCTATGCAACTCTATGGACTGCAGTCTGTCAGACTCCTCTCTTCATGGGATTCTCCAGGCAAGAACACTGGACTGGGTTGTCATGCCCTTCTCCAGGGGATCTTCCCGACCCAGGAATCAAACCTGTGTTTCTTATGTCTCCTGCATTGGCAGGCAGGTTCTTTGCCAATAGCACCATCTGGGAAGCATGAGGCAAGTCTACTTGAATGGCAATTGGGTATGCCCACTTGAATACTCCTTTCCAAAGAGCTCACACTCATCATGTCAAAAATCAGTTGTCATCTTCCCATCTACCGCTACCTCCTCCTGTTCTCTGTTTCAGGGAGTCGCACCTCCAATACCCAATCACAGTTCTGTAATGATCAGAAACTATTGGCAGGAGGGTTCTTTACCACTAGCGCCACCTGGGAAGCCCACCAAGACTTATCAATTCCATCTCTCTCTCTCGCTCTCTCCCTTTCTCATTCTTTTTTCCTCTCTTCCTCTCCCCTCCCTTCTCCCTCTGAAATCTGGCTATTTCTCTCCATCTTCACTGCCAACACAATATGCAAGCCACCATCCTCAGTTGCATGGATTATCACAATGCCTTCATAACTTGTCTCTTTACCTCTAGTCTTCTCCCACTTAGGTCCATTCTTCACAATGCTGCCAGATACATCTTGGTAAATATCAAAACATGAAACCTCTCAGTGGTTTCCTGCTGTATTAGGGAAAATTCAAAACCGTTTAACACAGACTCTAGATACTTAGCATTAAGAGAGTCTGAGATGGTCTGGGTTTAAACCTTGGATCTGACAGTCACAGGCTGGGTATACTTGGGGTATTTGGTTAACATCACCGAGCTTCTGCATCCTTATCTGTAGAAGGAAAATAATAATGATTATAATGATAATAGTAATATTAAAATAATAAATGTTTCATAATGTTGTGAGGATTTAATAAAATTGCACATAAATAAAGCACTTTAGAATGTTTCCTTTCTCATAATTAAATGACTGCTATTTTTGTTATTATTATTATTCAACAAATATTTTTTGAATTTTTACTGTGTGATAGAAGTAATAGTAGATAACGGCTATGCTATTTTGAACAAAATAGACAAAGTTTTGACCCTCAGGGGGACTAATTTACAATCTAGCCACATTTCTTACTTCTCACAAACTTACACTGTAAACTGTACTACTGTAGTCTCATTAGATGCTCTTTTTCTCATGCTGTTTTTCTCTCCTCTGGGCATTTTCCTACGCTCTTCCTGTTTCAGAAAATATTCTCTCCAAGTCCTCCCTCACCCGTTTAACACTTCACCCTTCAGATCTCAATTTAAAATGTCACTTCCAAGATTTCTCTAACTGGATTAAGCACCCCCCCCCCCCCTTTTTTTTAAGTCTTTATTGAACTTGTTATAATACTGCTTTTGTTCTATGTTTTGGCTTTTTGTCCCAAAGCATGTGGGATCCTAGCTCCCCAATCAAGGATCAAACCTGCCATTCTGCTTTGTAATAATGGAAAGACTATTCTGAATAAAAACTATTAATATAAAACTAGAATTAACACTAGTTGAATTGTTGAAAAACAGCTATCATGTAGTCTAAATTTGTGTCACACCCTAAAGTACATGCCTTAGCTGCACATTATCTTGTTGAAGAGGTATTTGCATGGATTTCTCCTAAAAACAACTCATGTCACAGCTCTACACACCATTCAAAGGATAATAGGCTGTATAGCTCAGAAGAATTTCAGAAATGATTAGACTCATTAGTGGGATGCCTGAACAGAACTGGCTGGCCATAGAGAGAGGCACACATGGCCAGCAGTGATAAGGCTGACAAAAGTTGACAAGCATTCCCAGCCAAGTTCTGGCCCTCAAGTTTCCTAGCTGCAAAGATACTTCAAAGTTTTGAAAGATATACTGGCATACTGCAAGCGCTTCAGTTCAAGTTCAGTTCAGTTCAGTCACCCAGTCACGTGTGACTCTTTGCGACCCCATGGACTGTAGCACACCAGGCCTCCCTGTCCATCACCAACTCCCGGAGTTCACTCAAACTCATATCCATCACGTTGGTGAAGCCATCCAACCATCTCATCCTCTGTAATCCCCTTCTCCTCCCACTTTCAATCTTTCCCAGCATCAGGGTCTTTTCAAATGAGTCAGTTCTTTGCATCAGGTGGCCAAAGTATTGGAGTTTCAGCTTCAGCATCAGTCCTTCCAATGAATATTCAGGACTGATTTCCTTTAGGATGGACTGGTTGGATCTCCTTGCAGTCCAAGAGACTCTTAAGAATCTTCTCCAACACCATAGTTCAAAAGCATCAGTTCTTCAGTGCTCAGCTTTCTTTATAGTCCAACTCTCACATCCATACATGACTACTGGGAAAACCATAGCCTTGACTAGACGGAACTTTATTGGCAAAGTAATGTCTCTGTTTTTTAATATGCTATCTAGGTTGGTCATAACTTTTCTTCCAAGGAGTAGGGGTCTTTTAATTTTATGGCTACAGCCCCCAGCTGCAGTTATTTTGGAGCCCCCAAAAATAAAGTCTGCCATTGTTTCCACTGTTTCCCCATCTATTTGCCATGAAGGTATGGGACAGGGTGCCATGATCTTAGTTTTCTGAATGTTGAGCTTTAAGCCAACTTTTCACTCTCCTCTTTCACTTTCATCAAGACGCTCTTTAGTTCTTCTTCGCTTTCTGCCTTAAGGGTGGTGTCATCTGCATATCTGAGGTTATTGATATTTCTCCCGGCAATCTTGATTCTAGCTTGTGCTTCATCCAGCCCAGCGTTTCTCATGATGTACTCTGCATATAAGTTAAATAAGCAGGGTGACAATATACAGCTTTGATGTACTCCTTTTCCTATTTGGAACCAGTCTGTTGTTCCATGTCCAGTTCTAACTGTTGCTTCCTGACCTGCATGGGGGTTTCTCAAGAGGCAGGTCAGGTGATCTGGTATTGCCATCTTTTGAAGAATTTTCCACAGTTTGTGGTGATTCACATAGTCAAAGGCTTTGGCATAGTCAATAAAGCAGAAATAGATGTTTTTCTGGAACTCTCTTGCTTTTTTGATGATCCAGTGGATGTTGGCAATTTGATCTCTGGTTCCTCCGCCTTTTCTAAAACCAGCTTGAACATCTGGAAACCCATGGTTTACATATTGTTGAAGCCTGGCTTGGAGAATTTCAAGCATTACTTTACTAGTCTGTGAGATGAGTGCAGTTTTGCAGTAGTTTGAACATTCTTTGGCATTGCCTTTCTTTGGGATTAGAATGAATACTGACCTTTTCCAGTCCTGTGGCCACTGCTTAGATTTCCAAATTTGCTGGCCTATTGATTGCAGCACTTTCACAGCATCATCTTTCAGGATTTGAAATAGTGTAACTGCAATTCCATCACCTCCACTTGCTTTGTTTGTAGTGATGCTTCCTAAGGCCCACTTGACTTCACATTCCAGGATGTCTGGCTCTTGGTGAATGATAACACCATCATGATTATCTGGATTGTGAAGATCTTTTTTGTATAGTTCTTCTGTGTATTCTTGCCACCTTTTCTTAATATATTCTGTTTCTCTTAGGTCCATACCATTTCTGTCCTTTATTGAGCCCATCTTTGCATGAAATCTTCCCTTGGTATCTCTAATTTTCTTGAAGAGATCTCTAGTCTTTCCCATTCTATTGTTTTCCTCTATTTCTTTGAACTGGTCACTGAGGAAAGTTTTCAACTCTCTCCTTGCTATTCTTTTGAACTCTGCATTCAAATGGGTATATCTTTCCTTTTCTCCTTTGCTTTTTTCACTTCTCTTCTTTTCACAGCTATTTGTAAGGTCTCTTCAAAGAGCCATTTTGCTTTTTTGTATTTCTTTTTCTTGGGGATGGTCTTGATCCCTGTCTCCTGTACAATGTCACGAACCTCTGTCCATAGTTCATCAGGCACTCTGTCTATCAAATCTTGTCCCTTAAATCTATTTCTCACTTCCACTGTATAATCGTTAGGGATTTGATCTAGGTCATACTTGAATGGTCTAGTGGTTTTCCTTACTTTCTTCAATTTAAGTCTGAATTTGGCAATAAGGAGTTCATGATCTGAGCCACAGTCAGCTCCTGGTATTGTTTTTGCTGACTGTAGAGAGTTTCTCCATCTTTGGCTGTAAAGAATATAATCAATCTGATTTCATTGTTGACCATCTGATGAAGTCCATGTGTAGAGTCTTCTCTTGTGTTGTTGGAAGAGGGTGTTTGCTATGACCAATGTGTTCTCTTGGCAAAACTCCATTAGCCGTTGCCCTGCTTCATTCTGTACTCCAAGGCCAAATCTACCTGTTACTCCAGGTATTTCTTAACTTCCTACTTTTGCATTCCAGTACCCTATAATGAAAAAGACATCTGTTTTGGATGTTAGTTCTAGAAGGTCTTGTAGGTCTTCATAGAACCGTTCAACTTCAGCTTCTTAAGCATTAATGGTCAGGGCATAGACTCAGATTACTCTGGTATTGAATGGTTTGCCTTGGAAAAGAACAGAGAACATTCTGTCATTTTTTGAGATTGCATCCAAGTACTGCATTTAGAACCCTTTTGTTGACTATGATGGCTACTCCATTTCTTCTAATGGTTTCTTGCCCACAGTAGTAGATATAATGGTCATCTGAGTTAAATTCACCCATTCCAGTCCATTTTAGTTTGCTGATTTCTAAATTGTTGACATTCACTCTTTCCATCTCCTGTTTGATCACTTCCAATTTGCCCTGATTCATGGACCTAACATTCCAGGTTCTTATGCAATATTGCTCTTTACAGCATCGGACCTTGCTTCCATCACCAGTCACATCCACAACTGGCTATTGTTTTTGCTTTGGCTCCATCTCTTCATTTTTTCTGGAGTTATTTCTCCACTGATCTGCAGTAGCATATTGGGCACCTACCGACCTGGAGAGTTCATCTTTCAGTGTCCTTTTTGCCTTTTCATACTGTTCATAGGATTCTCAAGGCAAGAATACTGAAGTGGTTTGCCATTCCCTTCTCCAGTGGACCATGTTTTGTCAGAACTCTCCACCATGACCCGTCTGTCTTGGGTGGCCTTACATGGCATGGTTCATAGCTTCATTGAGTTAGACAAGTCTGTGGTCCATGTGATTAGATTGGTTTGTTTTCTGTGATTGTGATTTTCAGTCTGTCTGCCCTCTGATGGAGAATGATAAGAGGTGTATGGAAGCTTCCTGATGGGAGAGATTGACTGAGGGGGAAACTGGATCTTGTTCTGATGGGTGGGTCCATGCTCAGTAAATCTTTAATCCAATTTTCTGTTGATGGATGGATCTGTGTTCCCTTCCTGCTATTTACCTGGGCCAAACTATGGTGGAGGTAATGAAGATAATTGCAACCTCCTTTAAAAGATCCCATGCATGTACTACAAGCATTTCAGACTGTAATATAGTCTTAGCCAGTATTACAAATGAATCATTTTTAGGTTTCAAAACCCCCCTTTTCCAGAAAAAAAAATCTTTCCTAGAAGATCAATATACAAAATAACAAACAGTAGAGTTACTTTATTTTGGGGGGGCTCCAAAATCACTGCAGATGGTGCTTGCAGCCATGAAATTAAAAGATGCTTACTCCTTGGAAGGAAAGTTATGACTAACCTAGATAGCATATTTAAAAGCAGAGACATTACTTTGCCAACAAAGGTCCATCTAGTCAAGGCTATGGTTTTTCCAGCAGTCATGTATGGATGTGAGAGTTGGACGGTGAAGAAAGCTGAGCACCGAAGAATTGATGCTTTTGAACTGTGGTGTTGGAGAAGACTCTTGAGAGTCCCTTGGACTGCAAGGAGATCCAACCAGTCCATCCTAAAGGAGATCAGTCCTGGGTGTTCATTGGAAGGACTGATGTTGAAGTTGAAACTCCAATACTTTGGCCACCTCATGCGAGGAGTTGACTCATTGGAAAAGACCCTAATGCTGGGAAGGATTGGGGGCCAGAGGAGAAGGGGACGACAGAGGATGAGATGGCTGGGTGGCATCACCGACTCGATGGGCATGCGTTTGTGTAGACTCCGGGAGTTGGTGATGGGCAGGGAGGCCTGGTGTGCTGCGATTCATGGGGTCGCAAAGAATAGGACATGACTGAGAGACTGAACTGAACTGAGAGTTACTCCCCCTTATTCCCTTCCTATGTGCTTGTGCTACTTCACTTCAGTCATGTCTGACTCTCTGCAACCCCATGAAGTGTAACCAGCCAGGCTCCTCTGTCTATGGGATTTCCCTGGCAAGAATACTAGAGTGGGTTGCCATTTCCTTCTCTATGGAATCTTCCTGACCCAGCAATCAAACCCAAATCTCTTATGTCTCCTGTATTGGCAGGCGAGTTCTTTACCACTGGTGCCACCTGGGAAGCCTTTCCCATGTCCCCAACCTAATGACCTTTGAGGGAAAAGCAGAAAGATCACTGTACTGACAATCAGAAAGCAGACACACAGAATTCCAGGACAGAATTAAAATAATCCAGTACAGCTGTTCAATCTATTCTTGAATTCTTTTCTACAAGAACCCTGCAAGCTCTATCCCCCATACTGTTTCTGTTCTTGGAAAAATCATTTCCCCTCTGTAGACTTCAGTTTATACACCTGTGGGAAGAGGAGTGAGATGAATGCAGTCAAAGGCCTTTTCATCATAAAAACATGATTCAGTAGTGCTAAGAACAAGTAAGAGTCCTGACCCAGAAAGGAGATGATGAAATTTGTTAAGTTTTGGATTCTGTGCAACCAGTACTCCAAAGGAATATGATCTGAAATATCCTATAGGACTATATAGGTAGCTTCAAGGATTCTAAAATCCCTCTAAATTTTCATATAAAACTGGAGCATTCTTCTGGTAATGAAGCCCAATTGGATTTTTTGTTTGCTTGTTTTGTTGTTTTATTTTGCATTCATTTACTGCAATATTTTGCGTTTAAACTGGAAAACCCAGAGTTTTTTATAAAGTTGCTTCTTTTGGAGATGATATTGCCATCCCAACTTTGGTTGTTCTAGAGTACTCTTGACCTCCTTTGAGTAGTTGAATTTGTAATAGGTTTTGTCTTTTTTCATTTTTCAATCTTTTCTGGCTCTTTCCAATAAAATCCATATATGTTCTAGTACATGAGCATTCAAATGATGCTTAAGAGGTACAAATATTTCCTAAGGTTTCTTTGTCATATAAGGTTTTTTAAAATGTTTTACTTTATTGTGATAAGAACATTTAATATGACACCCTCTTAACAGATTTTTAACTATAAAATGCAACTTTTATTAATTAAAGAACTGGCTTATTGGTGATTAATTTCCTAATAAGCCTGTCACTGTAATAAAGGAGAGTTAAAAGGACTGATATTTTCATAACCTAAGTAATGATTTACACCACAGTCTTTTCTTCCAACCATTTTCAGAGAATGCCCATACCTAAACTGTGGGGTCAAAATCTTCCTGGAACTCTTTTGGTATGTTTATTTATTACAGTAGAAATTCTGAAATCATTTATATGTGCTAAAGGATTAATCAAGTGAGTAAATGTGTGGATGTTGTAGGGGGTCAAGGTTCTCATTGTGGAAGAAAGAAAATACATATAAGGAATGAGGAAAGATGAGATTAGGATTGAAAGTATCAATATGATACCCTTGTAGTGATACCATATTAGCAATGAGTGTATATAGTATCTAGATCTTGGTTTCTAAGTATCATTACCCATTAAAAGGAACTATGACTCCTTGGAGAAGTGGCTGATACCATTTCTTGGGATGGAAGGTACAAAATGAGCCTGAAGTATCTTGTCTTGGTAGAAAGCAAGAAAGTACTAGAAAAAAATAATAGGGGATGGTATATTTTGAAATAAATATCTTGAAATGGACCACCTCCCACTGAGTAAGTATGGCATAATTTGAGCATCAAAATTTAAAAGGTAATGGATAATAATCCATTGGATAAAACAGGTATTCATGAATCCATAGCTATATAGTTAATTGGTATATCAGGACCCACAAAATGGAGGTTGCCCCAGTGGCCTGCCTCACATCACAAATCTAAACCTAGATCAGCCTGCATTTACCAGAATCACCCGTCAAGGAAACTTAACACCAATCACAATCCTCCAGCTCAGCTTTAGCCAGCTTACCGTAGAACAGAACCTGCCAGCCATATAAGGAAACCGTGACCTTTAGCCAATCATGCCATTTTCGAAATGCCTCTTCTAATGCTCTATAAAACTCACCTTCCCAAAATCCCTCAGGAAGAGTGCTACACTGCTTGTTTGGCATCGTATTCCCCCAGTCCATGGATCGTTTTCCCTAGAGTAAAGGATAGCAAATTCATGACTAAACTGTTTTAGTTTTGCCATTTGACAATAGTGGTAATAAATAGAAAGAGAGAGACAGACACAGGGAGAAGGACAAAGAGGGAAACAGACAGAATGTCAGCTAACAAGTATGGAGGGAGTGGCGGATTTAGAAAAGCACTATTTTGTAACCATTATAGTAAAGATCAATTTAAGCCACAATTAGCAGTTGATGCTAAATTCAAGGAGGGGAATGGATGACAAACAGGATATATGCATGATCTTAAAATGTCTCCCCACAATTACTTTATTAGTTACAAAGGGGAAGTAGTAACTATACTGTGAATGAAACAGATAAAATGTTGACCAATGATCAAAATTAACCTCATCAATGAAGGGCAGATAGACAACGTGTGCCTCTGTAGGCACTTCCCTAAAATGGACCCAAGATTGTTTTTATAGTCTCCCTTGAACCTAATTATGAGGAAACAGTGGAGAAACTTAAATTGAAGTACATGCTATACAAAACTCAACTGCACTCTTTACATTTCCTGAATTTGATAACTGCACTGTGCTTATATAAGAAAATCTCTTCTTTTTAGGAAAGACATAAAGAATAAATAAAAGCTTATGAGCATTTTCTGAAATAGTTTGTCTTAAAATGCTTATATAAATGTATAAATAAATAAACATATATAGAAAAACAAAAAGACATGCAGAGATACAGATAAAGAGGACAGAGAAAGACTAATAAAGCAAATAAATGTAGCAAAATATTAAATATTAGTGATGGCTGAATCTGAGTAAAGGGCAATCAGGAGTTTTCTATATTGGTCTTGCAACTTTGTCATAAGCTTGATATTACTTCAAAATAAAAATTTTGTTTAAAAATTGACTGCTGGGGACTTCCCTGGCAGTCCAGTGGTTAAGACTTCGTGCTTCCAATGCAGGGGGCACAGGTTCAATCCATGGTCAGGGAAGTAAGATCCCACATGCTGCGTGGCACAGTCAGAAAATAAACAAATAATTTTAAAAATTGACTGGTGCTGATGTTCATCCTAATTTCAAATGATAAATAGAATTTATTTTAAAACTTTCTTGTGCAGGAAATTAATTTACTGGGAAATACTTTATACTCAAATGTGCTTATTTTCTTTGTAGTGAAAAGGATGACAACATGAAATATGTGAAGCACTGAACACATAACAACCCAATTAGAAGCAACTTTTTTAAAACTAGAGGAAAAAAGTTCCTACTCAGTAGTAGGATGTGATGCACAGCATTTTACTCCCACACACACACTCAAGAATCTATTTGTATATCATGTTATTAAACTTTTTTCTCACAGAGTCACCACTGGCCAACTTTATTAACACTTCCCTGTAAGACAGCAAACAGAGCATTGGATGGGGAGCCAAGAAGGCCTGGGCTCAAGTCCCAGCTCTGTCACTTACTAGTCATGTAGGTGTAACTGTCTAATGTCAGCTTTCCTATCTAGACAATGGGGCTAATGATATCCTGAGAGGTTCAGGAACACATAGAACTTTCTACATGTATACATGCACCTGGCCTTGTCTTGAGGGATTGGGTCTGAAGCTGATAGTACGTGTTGGACTTGGCTTGTATGTCTTTCTGTTTAATCTGAGCATCCTCTAGGGTGGAGCTTGTCTGCAGGAGCTTTATATTCCTAAAAGGAATTTGACAAGCTGCTTTCAGGAGTAGTAAATCCTAGACAATCTGTTGCAATGAATTCACTAGCTTGTGCATACTATGGCCATTTTGCTTCTTGTGTCTGAAACCATTGTGCTGGTCCGGAGACTGACAACACAGGAAACAAATTTCTTTTGCCCCCTAGATCTTTCTTGTGTGCTTTTGAGACCTATTTCTTTCACTTACTGACAATTGAACATTTTTTCCCCTCCTGTTAGCTCTGCTGAACCAATCTTCCTATGAGAGAGTAAGAACTGAATTGCATTCTGCCTTCAGCAGCAACAATTTCATCAGTTAGACTGTGACTGCTGAATCTTTATTCCTGGGACATGGTGAGATAGGGCAGGAGCTTCCAGATTGCTGACTAGCTATTTTGAGACTTGTAAATTTGTGGCACAACTGACTTGTAAACCAATGCTTGTATAAATGCATCTGATACCCAAACATAAAAACGTACCATTTTATCCATCTTGTTCGCATTAAAATCATAATTTTCTCTAATTCTTCATCTTCTTTTCACATTTTAAGCCATTCATGAAACAAGCAGGATTAACTACCAGAGAGAAGTAAAATGTAGTTGGTAAACATAGGACATACACAGCACTTTGCACTTACTGTCGCTGTCTCTATTTTGTTTTTCCAAATCTTCACTCTCAGATAATTTTTTCCATCAAAATCTTTGTCCCCAGTAGTTTTCTTTAGTTGTGCCTATGGAGTTTTATAACAGAGGAGATGACTCAGAATATTAAGTAGCAAGCTGGTGAAATAAGTGCTGTGTTTCTAATTCTTAACATCAGTGCTTCAGGCCAGTCATCTGCAAAATGGGACTAAAGATACACATGATATACAAGTAAAAAGTCATGAGCATGTGCAATGTGATATAAATTCAAAACAATAGTACATGAACTGTTTAAGATTTTTACTAGGAAGAAAACTTCTGGATTCACTAAGCCCAAGGTTCAGCCTGAACTAATTAATAAATGCCAAGGTGATATACCTCAAAATGCACCAAAGTTGTTAAACGATACTTTAACTCCCCAGTATGACAATTGGAAGATGTATGGGTTTTCTACTACTGCTATAACAAATTACCACTAACTTTGTGCCTTAAACAATACAAATGTACTATTATATTGTATAGGTCAGAAGTCTAACGTGGGTCTCACTGGGCTAAAATCAAGGTATCAGCAAGACCGAAATCCTTTCTGAAGATGATAGTGGATTATCTGGATGGTCCTAATATCCTTACCATGGGAGCAAACTTGAGAGAGAGAGAGAGGAAGAAAGAGAGAGAAAGAGATATAGCAAAAGCAGAGGATGGAGTGAAGCACTTTAAAGATGGAGAAAGGGATCCAGGAGCCAAGGAATGTAGCTGTCCTCCAGAAGACTTCATTTTTATTTTATTGAATTATAACTGACTTACAATATGCTAATTTCATATGTACAGTATAACGATTCAGAATTTTTACAGATTATATTCCACTAAATGTTACTACAAGATAATGGCTATAATTCCCTGTGTTATACACTACATCCTGGTTGTTTATGTATTTTATACATAGTAGTTTATATCTATTAATCCCATACCATTGTCTTTCCCCTCCATCTTCCCTCTCCACACTGGGAACCACTGGTTTGTTTTCTGAAGTTTGAGTCTGTTTTTGTTCTGCTGTAAATATTCACTTGCATTACATTTTAGATTCCACATATAAATGATATCATACAGTATTTGTCTTTCTCTCTCTGACATTTCACTAAGCATAATATTCTCTAGGTCGATTCACAACGCAGCAATGGCCAAATTTCATTCTTTTGTATGACTGAGTAATATTTCATTGTATTTGTATGTTACATCTGCTTTATCCATTCAACTGTTGATGGACACTTGGGTTGTTTCCAAGTCTTGGCTATTGTAAATGATGCTTCAAGGAACATTATGGTGCATATAGCTTTTCAAATTAGTATTTTTTGTTTTTTCTGGATATAAACCCATGAGTTGAATTGCTAGATCATATGATAGTTCTATTTGTAGTTTTTTGAGGAAACTACGTACTGTTTTCCATAGTGGATACACCAGTTTACATTCCTACCAACAGTGTACAAGAGTTCCCTGTTCTCTATATTTTATCCAACATTTGTTATTTATAGACTTTTTGATGGTGGCCATTCTGACAGGTATGAGGTGATACCTCATTGTGGTTTTGGTTTGCATTTCTCTAATAATTAGTGATACTGGGCATCTTTTCATGTTAGCCATCTGCATGTCTTCTTGGGAAAAATCTTTTCTATTCAGGTCTTTTGCCCATTTTTTAATTGTTTTTTTATTTTTTTTTGACATTGAATTGTATGAGCTGTTTATATGTTTTGAATATTAATATATAATTATATATAGCTATATATAATTATAGTCATATAATTTGCATATAGTTTATCTCATCTATAAGACTGTCTTTTCATTTTGTCGGTAGTTTCCTTTACTGTGCAAAAGCTTTTAACTTTAATTGGGTCCCATTTGTTTATTTTTGCTATTTTTTGCCTTAGGAGAGAGATCCAAAAAGTTA
Organism: Okapia johnstoni; assembly: GCA_024291935.2. Lineage (NCBI taxonomy): Eukaryota > Metazoa > Chordata > Mammalia > Artiodactyla > Giraffidae > Okapia > Okapia johnstoni. The sequence goes on along the minus strand of CM044305.1, from coordinate 68,868,262 downwards.
TTGCTACAATTTATGTCAAAGGGTGTTCTCCCTATGTTCTCTTCTAGGAGTTTTATGGTTTCCGTCTCACATTTAGGTCTTTAATCCATTTTGAATTTATTTTTATATGGTGTAAGGAAATGTTTTAACCTCATTGTTTTATATGTAGCTGTCCTATTTTCCCAGTACCACTTATTGAAGACATTGTATTTTCTCCATTGTATATTCTTGCCTCCTTTGTTGTAGATTAATTAACCATAGGTTCGTGGTTTTCTTTCTGGGCTATTTTGTTCCATTGTTCTATGTGTGCTTTTGTGCCAGTAACATACTCTTTTGATTACTGTTGCTTTGTATCATAGTCTGAACTCTGGGAGGATAATTCCTCCTGCTTTGTACTTTATTCTCAAGATTGCTTTGGCAATTTGGGTCTTCTGTGATTCCAAATGAATTTTAGGATTATTTGTTCTAGTTCTGTGAAAAATGTCATAAGCATTTTAATAGGGATTGTATTAAATCCCTATTTGGGGAGTATAGATTTCTTTGGGTAGTATAGACACTTTCAAAGTATTGATTCTTTCAATCCATGAATATAGGATGTCTTTCCATTTCTTTGCATTATCTGGAACCTCCTTCGTCAATGTTTTTGTTCTCTGAGAAATTCTTTATCTCTCCTTCAATTCTAAATGATAATATTGCTGCATAGAGTATCTTAGGTTACACGGTATTCCCTTCAGGCTTTGGACTATCATGCCACACCCTCTGGCCTGCAAAATTTCTGCAGAGAAGTCAGCTGATAGCTTTATGGGGATTTCATTACATATGATTTCTTATTTTTCTCTTGCTGCCTTTATAATTCTGTCTTTACATTTTGCCATTTTAATTATATGTCTGGATATGGGTCTGTTTGGGTTCATCTTATTTGGAACCCTCTGTGCTTCCTGTTGGGCTTCCATGGTGGGTCAGATGGTAAAGAATCCACCTGTATTGTGGGAGACCTGGGTTCGATCCCTGGGTTGAGAAGATCCCCTGAAGGAGAACATGGCAACCCATTCTAGTATTCTTGCCTGGAGAATGCCTAGACAGAGGAGCCTGGTGGGCTGTAGTCCATGGGGTTGCAAAGAGTCAGACACGACTGAGCAACTAAGCACGCACATGCTTCCTGTACCTAGACATCTGTTTCTTTATTCAGATTTGAGTTTTTAGTCATAGTTTCCTCAGATACATTTTTAACATCCTTCTAACTCTCTTCATCTAGGACCCCTATAATGCAAGTGCTGGCACACTTAATGTTATCCCAAAGATCTCTTAAATTGCTTTCATTTTTTTAAATTTGTTTTTCTTTTTGCTGTTCTGATTGGGTGATTTCCATTATTCTACCTTCCAGGTCACTTATATATTCTTCTGTATGACTTAGTCTGCTATTCATTCCTTCTAGTGTGTTTTATACTTTAGCTATTAAAATTTTCATTTCTGATTGGATTTTCTATATTTTCTAGTTCCTTATTTAAAATGCTCACTGTTTGCTTCAATTCTTTACCTAATACCATTAACATTTTTATCACGAATATTTTGAATATTTTGTCTGGCAAATTGTTTTTGTTTCATTATGCATTCTTCAGAGTTTTTCTCTTGAGAGTAGTTCGTCTGCCTTTTCATTTTGCTTAATTTTCTCTGCCTCTATGAGTTTAGGTCAGACAATTACCTACTGTCATCTTGAAGGGGTGTTCTTATGTGGGAGCATCCCTGTGGAGACTGTGTGCGTCCAGTGCTTTTTCTTGGAGAGCTAGATTTGATGTGGATGCAAGTTGTGTGTTTCTTCACAAATGTGCTTGCAACTATCACTTTGGTAGGAGGTGGGGCTGGAGATGGAGATGCTAGAGCTGGCACCAGGTGTTAAGCAGGGCTTTCCCTCTGCTCAGTAGCCATCACCACCTTATCAGAGTAGTCTGACTCCACATTGCTGAAGCAGAAGCCCCGAGAGTCAGCCCAAGCTGGCTCTACTTCCTTTAAGTGTGTATTTTTCCCTCTCCTCATACTTAGACCTGTGCCTCAGAAGAGGGGAGTACTGAAGCAAGTGAAGCAAGTGAGAGCCATGCACACAGAGAGGCAATGTGCTGCCAGTGTAGGCACTTATGTCTCTGCTCAGGCAGCCTCTGATGCAAGTCTCCTTTATCCCTCACAGCTGATCACTGTCCCCAGCCTCTGTCACTCCTGTCCTGCCAAGAAACTTCTCTACAGGCCTGGTGAGGGCTTACGTGGACTCTTGGCATGTGCCAGCTGTGGTGCAGTGTCCACCATTAGAGTTCTAGGTGGCTTCTCAGGTGCTGTTTGAGAAAGTGCCAACAATCACCACCACCACCCCAACCCAGGCTCCATCCTGGGACTGGGTCACCTCTGCATCCCACAGGTGAATCTTCCCTTGGTCATGGCCACCCCAGATGCTATGCTATGCTGTGGCACACAGTAAGAAGGGCCAAGAACATTTGCTCAGCTTGGGCTAGGGTGAGCTGCTAGGCACTTGTGGGAAACCCAGCAGCTGCTAGAGCAGACCTCTCTCTGCCCTGCCTACAGGCTGAGCCAGTGTGTGCACACTCCTGATGAGCAGAGTCCAGGCTTCCCACAGTCTCTCTGTCTGTCCCAGTGCTCCTCAGACCAGTGAAAGGGGTTTGTCTCTTCCTCATAGGACCCCAGGACTTGGAGTCCAATCTGTGGCTCATACTGCTTACTCTCCAGAGCAGGTGTCCACCCGTATAATTTCCAGTTTCCTCTGAATCCTCTCCCAGGGGCACAGGTCCTGACCCAATCACTTTTCTTCCCTTCCTACCCAAACATCTGTGTATCTTTCTTACAGCCTTGATTGCACAGGAGTCCTTCTGCCAGTTTCCAGTCAAGCTTTCTCTAGGAATTAATTGTTCCACCTGTATTTTGATGTGTTCATGGGAGAGGTGACCGCCACATCCTCTTACTCCACCATGTTGATCTCTCCTTTGCCGTCTCTATTAGCTTGAAAAGGCAAAGAAGTAGATCTTCTCCTAAAGCCTTCAGAAAGAATGTAGCACTGCTGACACCTTGATTTTAGCCTGCAATGCCTATTTTGGCCTTCTGGCTTTCAGAACAGTAAGAGAATAAATTTGTGTTGCTTTTAGCTTTAAGTTTGCCATAATTTATTAAAGCTGATAGAATCCTAAAGGCCACTTACATATCTTAACTTTTTGTGCTATCCTCCATCTTCAAAGTCAGCAAAGTCAAATCTTTCTCTGACTTTTCTTCCATTATCATGTGTCTTTCTGACCTTGGCTGGGAAAGGTTCTCTGAGTTTAAGAATTCATATGATTGCATAATCCAGAATAATCTCCGCATATCAAGATCCTTAATTGTTTTCACAACTGTAAAGTCTCCTTTGACATGCATGCGTGCATGCTCAGTCATGTCCGACTCTTTGTGGCCCCATGGACTGTAGCCCTCCAGCCTCCTCTGTCCATGGGATTTCCCAGGCAAGACTACTAGAGTGGGTTGCCATTTGCTACTCCAGGGGATCTTCCCAACCCAGAGATCGAACCCAAGTCTCCTGTATCTCCTGCATTAGCAGGCGGATTCTTTACCACTGAGCCACCTGGGAAGCCCTTTTGACATGGAAGTTAATTTATTCACAGGTTTCAGGGATTAGGACATGGACATCTTTAGGGGGTGGGGGCATTATTCTGCCTTCTACAGAAGGCTTAAGTTCTACACCTGGTGCACCAACTCTCTAGAGATGTTACTTTAAGGAAATGTTATCAACTCTCTAGATCATAATACTTTGCTGTATCACAGAATTGCTCTCAGCATTAAATGAGTGAAAGCATGTGAAAGCACTTATATGCTGCAAAGGTTACATAAATATAAGGGATTATTATTTCAGGAAAGGTGGAAGGGCAACAGTAGTAGTAATTTAAATAATGGATAATGAAGGAGATATGGGTGTCCTCTTTGTCCTGCACATCAAGCCTTATCAAGCTATTTATGGGTATACTTAGGGGTGTCCCCTGTGAACTTACAGAGTCCTGTCATAATCTCTTTACTGGACATTTTCATTTATCTCATTAATTTGGATTGCCATACAACCACTGGAAGGTGGCATCTTATCATGATCTAGCTGCTTCTTGTCACGGTGCCCTCTATGTCCATCCCACATTCTCTTGCTGCTCCTGAAGCTATATATGTTAGAGGTGTAAAAGAGATGTTATAATTCTTTCAAATGCTTCAAATGTTCATTGAGCTGAGACCACACTGTGCCCATATACTGGACATTTTGTATCATATATGGTCACCTGACCACCACTGGCTGGTTCATTTAAGACTGGAAACAATGAAGACTTAGACTTCATTCAAGGTTACTTTCACTTGGTGTTTTTGTCAAACCAGCAAACAGGATTGGCAAGAATATACGCCAGGAGCACAAGAAAGTCAGAAGCGAATGCATGTGTGTGTGTTCATTCGTGTCCAACTCTTTGCAACCCATGGACTGCAGTCTGCCAGGCTCCTCCATCCATAGAATTTTGCAAGCAAGAACACTGGAGTGGGTTGCCATTTCCTTCTCCAGGGGATCTTCCTGACTCAGGGATTGAACCCCCATCTCTTGCATCTCCTGCATTGGCCAGTGGATTCTTTGCCACTGAGCCACCTGGGAAGCTCCAGTGAATGCATTCTAGGCAGAAATAGAGATCTGCAATGTTAGAGGAGTTAAATACCATGAAGTTGCTGCCTGTTATATGATTTTAGCCTGGGAGAGGGCCCACCTCAGCACTCAAGAGGCTACCCATTACTTTTCATTAAATTCTCAGTATACCACATTTAAATACTTCTGTGTCCTCTTACTTACTGACTCATTAAGGCTAAAGCCTGACCACATGACATTCCATAAGTCCTTTGTAAATACAAGTCTTTCTTCTTGTGCTTGCAATGCCTCTATTCAAAAAGTCTTTGGGACTAAATCGAGGAACAGACATTGAGCCACCCTTCCCACCCCTTCTCCATCTCATCTTTGCCAACCAACTGCCCACTTACAAGACTATCCCTGCCATTTCCTCATGGACTCATCTCACTCTTTCCATGCCTCCTCTTTTCCTTCTCCTAGGCCTCTTCCCTCCAGGTGACAAAACCCGTTTAAGTAGACCCTGTGGTCCTATCAGCTTATTAGATGCACTCAGGTATGTATGAATGTCAGGCTCAACTGGGACCACTGCTATTGATAAAATTATATTTGTTGTGATACACACCCAATAACAGATACAGCTATGATTGCCAAACAGTATCAGTTCACAATTCAAATAAAAGACAAATTTCTTAAAGTCAAGAAGCTTGTGGTCTAATAAGCAACACAAAGAAACTAGACCTAGGTTATTTCTATACACACGAAATCAAAATCTTTATAGAACCTTATCAGTTGTAACTTTGGGCAGAACTAATTAACTGAACTCCTGAGACATGGAAAATTCTCCTCCTGTCACTGGGCAGACAATTGCTAATCAGTTTAACTGGAAGTTGAAGTTAGAACAGTTTGGAAAGGATACTGCAGCCACACATGGAGAAAAAGCTCTAGAAAAGAAACATCCAAGTCCACAATCACAACGTCATGGTATGTGGGAAGGATCTGGAGTATGTGCACATAGTGCCTTCCCCACACACGACCCGGGGTATGCTTAGAGCTCGCACCCGCTTCTAATCTGGTGGATTGGAATGATGGGTTCAGATCAGTGACTATCACCAAATAAGTACACAAAGAAAAGGAAAAAGCAGATATCTCTGAGTTTCTCTCCCTGAACCACTCACATGGCTAAGCTGGTCTTTCAATTCTTACACTTCCTATTCAAGTGTTGTCTGAACTGTTCCTGACAAGGTGTTACAGGGGCTGTAGAAGCCATTGAATCAGCTCTGGCACTGCAGTTGAGCAAATTGTTTCATACACACCAGGAAGTGGCAGAGAATTGCTTGCCATCATAATGCAGCACTCAGGGGTCAAGGGACTTCATATCTGGGTTACAACGAGGGATGTGCTATGGAAGAAACTTGGTCCATGCCCGAGTTTGTACTTTAATGGTGAGGTCATTTCACTTGGGAAGAATCAAAAAATCCCAAACATTTTGTTTCCTGCAATTTTATGTCCCAAAAGTTCCTGTTTCCACTGATTCCATTCAGCCACATTGAAGGGTTTGCCTGCACTGCCCTGATTAATGAACATTGTATTTTGCTTATAGAAAATAATTGAAAAAATTGAAGCAGGGCCCAGCATGATAACCCCTCCAGTGTTAGAAATAACATACAGAGGTGCTCATCCTAACTCAATAGAAGAACAAACAAAATGTCAAACTGTAGAGATGCAAATAACTGGTCAATTCAGTCCAACAACTGCTCAGTGACTACTCGATTGCAAGTAGGTAAAGACTTGTACTTTCCAAAAGCTGTGTTGTTATAGGAGTGTGAAGGGCAACCTGTCTCCTCAAGAGAAATTTCTATCTAATTTTTTTCTAATATATAGTGTTTCTAATATACTCTGTATATTCTTGATAGTTCTTGGTAGTCTACGCTTTAAAAATCTTCAAAAAAATATGTTTCTTCCCCATAAACTCTGAGATGATAGAAATAGGAGTATTTCTATCCTAAAGAAATAGGGTATTTCTTTACTCTGCCACTTCTTCCACTGTTTCTATTATTGCCTAGAATGTGATATAAGCTGGAAAAGAATACCATACTTTTGAAGTCACAGATGCCTCTCTGACCCTTGCAAAACATATGAAAGTTCTCAAAAATTGAAACAAACATGTTAATCAAAATATCAGAAATGTAACCTATAGCATATATCCTAAATGTCACTGTCCCATACAGGATTGGGAAGTTGCAATCTCTTAATAATATATATAATATATGTATGTGTGTGTATATAATATATATATATATATACACACACATACATATATAGTTTTCATATAGATTTTATATATATATATATATATATAAAAATACATGGTAAATATATTTATTTGCCATATACATATGGTAAATATATTTATTTGCCATATACATATGTCCAATAAACCAGCATACTCCTGATTCAAAATTCTCATCTTAAAAAAGAGAGGAGGCTGTATCCAGAGAAGAATGCAATGAAATATTATTTATTAGCTGTTTTCTATTGTAAGAAAAAAAATGACAGCAAAGAAATGTCTAAGAAAACTATTTGAGGCAAAAAAAACGACATCTGAACGGAGTCAGAACTTTCCCCTTGGTAGTGCTGCTTCAGCAGCCAGTTAGAAAGATGAACGTTGTTTCCAGAATATAGTAGCACTGAATTTAACCATATACCATAAAGCCTTCTGATTTCATGTAACAAGCAATCGAATATATACTGCTAGACACGATGCAAAAGAGCATGGAAGGTAAATCGAGAGTATATTCAAGAAAAACTGGTGTGAGAAAAGACAACTCGTGTAAAAATAAAAAGGGAAAACGGTTCAGGCTTACGAACATAATTTGAATGTCACAGAAACCAAAGTTGTTACCCTGGGAACAGAGATACCATTGATAATCAAACATATTGTTTTGACTTTTTCTAGGACTCAGAAATGAAACATTAGTATGTAAAAGTTAAAAAAAAAACATGCATGTCTGACGGACTTGCCACAATCTCATCTTCAGTTTTGCCATTAATACTGAATGTAGATTTATGAGGACAGAGAAATTAGACTTAGCAAAGCTACAGTGAATTGATTTGTAGGGAAGCTCTGTACTCGACGACTGCTGTGCCATGCTCAGTAGCTCAGTCATGTCCAACTCTTTGCGACCCCATGGACTGTAGTCTATCAGGGCTCCTCTGTCCATGGGATTCTCCAGGCAAGAATGCTGGAGTGGTTTGCCATTCCCTTCTCCAGAGGATCTTCCCTACTCAGGGGTCGAACCCAGGTCTCTTGCATCTCCTACGCTGGCAGGCAGATTCTTTACCAGTGAGCCACCTGGAGGGTAGAGTTAAGAGGGGTTCGGCTCTGTATTTCCTAAAGGAAACTAGAAATTGGCCAAGTGGAATTTTCTAGAAGTTGCCTTCATTGTGTGACAAAGAATTATTCTCTGTTTTAAGTGCATTTAATATTTTTGAATGAATGATAGCCTTAGAAATTAAACAGACTATTCCCCCAGTTTTTTTTAAAGGAGAATGATATTTCTCTGTCATACACCAACAACAAATACATTTTAGTCATTCAATAGGAACCATACAATGCTCATGAATTTGCAAGGGAAAACAGCAATCTTGCTAAGAAAAAACAGAAAGGTAAAATGCCAAGCCTCTCTGCAATTTTTTTTCCCCCCAAGTTCTAGAAGTGTTGGCAGACATGTGTATGCAGGGCCCTGATAATAAGCAAATGAACATGTTTAACCTCTGGGCCAGATGAGCTGTATGGAAGAGTCCTGTCAGATTGTGTCATGTCTAGGGGAAGTCACATAAGATGTCAGTACAAACTAGGCTGGTATCCTTCAAATATTAGATTCACCAGCTTCTGGGAAATGCATTCCCATCCAATTAAGTGACTTTCTAAAAAGAAAAAGAGTAATATAATTCTCTTTTGGTGAGCTATTGTTTTGGAAAATGTATTTCATGGAAAGCAAAACTGTCAAGTTAGGAAAGAATTATAGAGATAATTTAGACAAGGTTGTTCAATTTGGAAGCCCTAAACTGAGATCCAGGTAAGGGAAGTGGTTTCCTCTGGGAAATTGTGCACAAAAGCCAAGACCTACCTGACCAGTGCTGAATCTACATATGCCGTTTACAAAATGTTACAACCAGATTTCCTGAATACCCTTCCAGATTTTCCTCCACTGGAAACTTCCTAATTCTTATTCAAAATACAAAATACTCCCTGACATTTCCACTGGAGGCATTTCATAAGAAAAGCAGAGTGAATGTTATAGGTGTGTGCCAAATCGATTCAGTCGTGTCTGATTCTTTGTGACTCCATAGACTGTAGCCCACCAGCCTCCTCTGTCCAAGGGATTCTCTAGGCAAGAATACTGGAGTGGATTGCCATTTTCTTCTCTAGAGGATCTTCCCAACCCAAGGATCAAACTCATGTCTCTTATGTCTCCTGCATTGGCAGGTGGGTTCTTTACCTCTAGTGCCACCAATATTGCAGATAATAGTGATAAATACAAAAGAGGCTAAGGTCAGATCAGGGATGATTCAAATTTACCTATGATTTAAACCCAAATTAAAGCCATGTGGACCAAGATGTGTTCTTACAATTTGAGCATAAGACTGTGATCATCCCTGTTCTGTCTTGAATAAAGCATATTTTCCTTAGTAGATATATTCCCATTTAATAGTCTGTGTAATTAATTAACAGAATGCTAAATTAAAGGAATTCCATCTGTAATACTATTAATTATTTCTTCATCATGGAAGAATTCACCAGTAGTCTTATTTTAACCTATGTATTCCATTCTGCTTTCATACTCAAATGCTACTGCACTAAAGGTTGGAGGAAAAACAGCCTTTCTATAGCAAGAAACACCCTTTCTTGCCATAGAAAGAGTACCTCATTCTGCCACTCACTAGCTGTGCAACTTTGGACAAGATAACTTCTCTGAGTTTTAGTTTTTTTCATGTATGAAACACAGTTCACAGAAAGAGTTAAGTTGAACTCTATATAATAGTTGAACATGAGAGTTTGGGAGCGTTAATCCCTGGGTCAGGAAGATCCCCTGGAGAAGGGAATGGCTACCCACTCCAGTATTCTTGCCTGGAGAACTCCATGAACAGAGGAGCCTGGTGGACTACAGTCCATGGGGTCTCAAAGGGTCAGACATGACTGAGCGCCTAACATTTTCACTTATCTTCTATTACCAATCCCAGAATTGGTTCATGTAGAAGGAAATAGAATTAAAATAGAAAATGCTCTTTTTCAGGTTCATAGGCAACTTTTAAACAATGGAGGAGCATAGTAGTAAAAACATGAAGAAGTCGTGGGTTTACCTGCAGATAATTCCTTCCTGTTTAATATTATATGTGAATTAAGTCTGTTAAGCTGGAATAGCCCTCAGTGCTGTATAGAAAGGACGCATATTAGTGGATATTAAAGGCATAAATACATACATTCACGTACACATAAGTGCACATACACTTACACAGACACACACAGGGACTTGCCAAGAGAACTTAGCCAAACGCTATATTTGGTTTAAACTGTAAAGTGTTTTTTGTCTGTGCGTTTTGATTCTCTCCTTACACCCTCTATATCAGAGGCTATCCTTTCTCAGTCAGTAATTGTTGGCCTCAAAGAACAGGAATGCATTCAGACAAGCTTAAATAGAAGGGGGTTTAATAAAAGGCTGCAACTAACAACCTTATGGAAATCCAACAAAGCCCAGTGAGGAAATGAGGAACCGGAAATTTACCTGTTAAATCACAAACCATGGTTCGCCCTATCTCAAAAAAGCTTGTCACCTATGCCCTTCTGGCTCCACTCTTTCTCAACGTCCTCTGCTTTCATATGGCACTATTTAGCTAGAGGAGCCATTCAGGTCATTTATCTGCTCATTTTCAAAGTGACTAAAACAATCATTAAAATTTGCTGTATCTCAAATATTTTATATGAAAAATATTTTATTGAAGTATAATTGACTTACAATATTATATTAGTTTCAGGTGTACAACATAGTGATTTGATATTTTTACACATTACAAAATGACCATCACAATAAATCTAGTTACTATCTGTCACCATACAAATTTATTGACATATTATTGACCATATTCCCTATGCTATATACTACATCCCCAAGAGTTGGACACAACTGAATGACTGAGCACATGACTTATTTACTTCATTATTGGACATTCGTATCTCAATCTCCTTCATCTATTTTGCTCAGCCTTCTATCACTCTCCCTTCTGACAAAGACATATTTCTTCTCCATATCTATGACTCTGTTTCTGTTTTGTTCTGTTTGTTCATTTGTTTTGCTTTTTATTTACTTCATTTTTAATTGAAATATAGTTGCTTTACAATATTGTGAGTTACAAGTATACAATGTAGTGATTCACAGCCTTTAAAGGTTATGCTCCACTTATAGTTATTATAAATATTGCCAGTATTCCCTGTGTTGTAAAATATATCTTGGCAGCATATTTATTTTTGCTGAAAAGACAGTTGAGAGCCTTAAAGGAGTCCCCTTGTACATAACTAGTTGCTTTTCTCTTTCTACTTTTAGGGTCCTCTCTTTAATTTTTGCCACTTTAATTATACTGTGTCTTGATGTGGACCTCTTTGGATTCATCTTATTTGGAGCTCTGTATTCCCTTGACCAGGATGCCTCGTTCTTTTCCCAGGTTAGGGAAGTTTTTAACTATTACTTCTTCAAATAAGTAAGTTCTCTGCCCCTACCTCACTCTCTTGCCTTCTGAGACCACTGTAATGTAAATATTAGTACTCTTGATGTTGTTCCAGAGGTACACTGTCTTCATGTTTTAAAATTCTTTTTTTCTATTCAGCTTAAGTATTTTCCACTACTCTGTCTTCTAGTTTGCTGATTTGTTCTTCTGTATCATCTAACATACTGTTGATTTCTTCTAGGGTACTTTTTCTTCAATGATTGAATTGTTCAACTTTATTTCATTCATCTTTATATTTCCAAAGTGAAAGTGTTAGTTGTTCAGTCATGTCTGACTCTTTGGGATCCCATGGACTGTAGCCCGCCAGGCTCCTCTGTCCATGGAATTCTCCAGGCAAGAATAATGGAGTGAGTAGCCATTCCCTTCTCCAGGGGAGCTTCCCAATCCAGGGATCGAACTCAGGTCTCCTGCATTGCAGGAAGATTCTTTACCATCTGAGCCACCAGGGAAGCTCTTATATTTCCAAACTCTCTGTTAAACTTCTCACTGTGTTCATTCCATTTGGAATTCATTGAGTATTCTTTTATGATTATGGCCCCTTCTTTACATGGTGGCTGCCAACCCACTGGTGTAGAGCTGGGTCCCAGCATGGCAGAATGCAGGGGTTGGATGTCCTGGGACTGGTGTCTGGCTTGCTGATGAGTTGGTACAGGTCCCTGCATGGCTGCTTGTCCTGGGAAGTCCCAGGCTGGTTGTCAAGCCCAGAGGGCCCCAGGGATGGTGACAGTCTGCTAGTGGATGAGTAAACCCTGGACACTAATAGATTAAAAAAATACTCCAAAATAGTGCTTGCCAGCACCAGTGCCCTTATGGTAGAACAAGCTCCCCAAAATGGCTGCCACCAGCATCTATGTTCCCAAGGATAGTCCTGATTGCCTCCTACCAATCAAGAGGCTCTCTAAGATCAGCAAGGGAGTCTGACCAGACTCTTTTCAAACTACTACCTCTGTGCTAGTCTTGGAATGTATGAGATTTTGTGTATGCCCTTTAAGAGTAGAGACTGTTTCCAACAGCCCTGTACCTCTCCCATACCTAAGCCGCACCGGTCTTCAAAATTACATGTTCTGCAGACTCATCTTCCCAGTGCACAGCCCTGGGCTTGAAAACTTGACATGTTGGCTCGGACCCCTCACTTCTTGGGTCGAGAACCTCTGCAATTGTGATTATCCTCTCATTCGTGGGTTGCCTCTTCCAGGAGTGTGAGTCTTGACTATTTCCCATCTCCACCACTCCTATCCCTCTTGCTGTGGTTCTTTCTTTTTAGCTTTAGTTTTATCATTTATGCTAGTCTTCAGGTCATTCTCATAAACAGTTGCTCTGTAAATAGTTGTAATTTTAGTGTGCCATTGGGAGGAGTTGTTCTCAAGGTCTTCCTACTCCACCACCTTGGTCATACTTTTTTTTTTTTTGGATAGCAGGATAAGTGAATAGCTTCTCCCTTCTAGGGCCCAGTAGTTGGATTCCAAAATTTTTTTATACCTTCCAGCCCTTTTCTCAAGTGTGGTTTGACTTTTATACTTTTGCACTATTTTGCTTGCACAAGCTACATCCATAATTTCTAGTTTGGATTCCTTTAAAGTGGAATGAGAATGAAAAAAAGACCTATGCAAGGAAGTAATATGATATTTAAGATTTGCTTCAAAATAATTGTGGTGAAGGAATGGGTGGGTATAGCTTCAACAAGATTGGACATGTAGGGATAATTATTGAAGCTGGATGATGAGAGTATCCTGTTTAATTATACTAGACTCTCTAATTTTAGATATGTTTGAAATTATCCATAAGATAAAGTAAAAAACAATACATGTGAAGCAATATGAATGTAGAATCTTCTTAATTATTATAATTTCCCCCATCTTCTACTTTTTTCTCACCCATGCCTAATTTGACAGATTTTTTTAGCACCCTGCATTTACTGAGTCTTACAAAAGCATTCAGCCTAGATTTCATTGAAGCAACAACTCATTTTGCATTCATATTTCATCAGTTTACATAATATTTAATTAAATCACATAATTACATTATTATGTACAACTGGCATAAATAGATTTAGAATAAACTCAACTAATTTTCAATAAGCATACAACTCAAAACTGTTGAAGCAGAAGTATCTGGGAAAACTCAACACTTCTAGTACACTACTTCTAACCACACTACTAACTATAAGCAGTTAATGTATGGAGCCTATTGGTCCTGGTCCTGAGTGTCAGTTAATCCTGTAAAGTGATTAAGAGGAAGTTCACTAAGAGAATCTATTGTATTTTGTTGTTGTCACCATTGTTATGTATGTGTTTGCCTTCATTTCTCAAGCTTTAATTCTGACTGCAATTAATCTTTCATGATCTTAAACTCAGGAAAGTTGAAGATTTCATGCTTGCTTTGAATGATCTTCTGGTATGTAATGGAGCCAATAGGACTAAGTTTTTCAGTTACTTATGTTTGGCAAGGATGAGGAGTATATTTCCATATTCTTATGTTTTCCTGCTTTCTCACAACTCTCTGATTTGCTCACTTAAAAAGAAATAGAAGTTAAGTTGTTTTATGGACATTGGCTTGATTATACTTGCTAAGATTCCTAGTAGCAATATTGAGGAATTAATTAAAATGCTGAGATAAGAGTACCTATCCAGAGAGACAAAGAATGAGTGTGTTAGTAGCCCTCAGCTCTAAGTTTCTGCAATCATTTGTGGAAATACCTTGAGGAAACATGCTAGTTTTTATTTTGCTATGCAGGGTGGCAAAAGGTGATATGACAGACCAATCTTTTTATAATGATAAAACTGTAGAGACCAAAATTCTTTCTCCCCCTCCCTCCATGATACCTCATAAAGCTAATTCCAGAATGAACTAGTCACACTGCCCATTGAGCTTCTTGCCATGGATATTGGAAGGAACTGCTTTCCCTTCACTTAACCACTCCAGTATGAGTAACTTGTGAACACACAGGAGCAAGGCAATTTGCTCTTCCATTTTCCATCTCAGGTATGCAGCAACAGCATGCATTCTGAGTCATGCAGAGTGCACTCTAAAGAATGCGTGCTGTAAGCTCAGAGGGGCTAGTAATCAAATTAGGTTGCTAACAAATGGCAATTTATAATGCTAAAACTAATGAGAGGTCAAAGAACTAAAATATGCAAGGAGTTTTAATTATCCTGTCCTTTGTGACTCCACAAGAACATCTTTAAAGGAACACTATCACCAGTATTCAGCTGGTATTTCAAGTTTCATTAAGATTTACATAACCTGTTACATATTGGGAAATACATTCTTTCTTTCCAAGCAGAGCAAGGACCTAAATCCTTCTCTTCGGGGTTGGAAAAAGAGAACTGTGTTGCTTTAATATTCAATTCATTGAATCCTTTCCTTCCCATAGCACTGATGGGAAAACATGGAATCTCTTCAAGGAAATCTCTAGATTGGATAGCATAGGAACTGTAGCAAATAAAATAACAACTTTCCCGTCCTTATTTCCTATGCTATTTCACAATTATTTTAGTCTCTCTCTTTTTTATTTTTTGCCAGTTTGTTTACATTTTACTGACTCTGTGATGCTCAGGCCTTGACCACGAACTTCAGCAGTGGTACAACTGTTTCTTCCGCTGCTATTTCTTGTTCTTCAACTTCTCCTCATGCTTGTTGAACCAGCAGCATGTGCTTTCTTGGGCTGCAGATCCAGAGGCTTGTACTTCTTGCCCTTGCAGAATTTCCTCAGGTTCTCTTTTTGAGTCTGATTAACAACAGTGAGAACTTGGGCAATGAATTTACAAACAGCTAGGATCTTGGAGAGCTTGGATGCCACACTGCTTGTCACTTTGGTGATGCCTAGCTTGGACAGCACCACTTTGAGGCCACCCACATGTTTCAAAGGTTCCATCTTGCCAGGAAGATCTCAAGCTTTAAACTTGGCCATGGCTGCACAAGCTGCTGCCACTGCCTACTCTGAGGGATTTTTTTTCATTTCTTATTGGCACTCTCTTCTGTCACAAGTGGGCTTCCCAGGTGGTGCTAGTGGTAAAGAACCCACTTGCCAATGCAGGAGACATAAGAGATGCAGGTTCTGTCCCTGGGTTGGGAAGATCCCCTGGAGAAGGGCATGGCAATCCACTCCAGAATTCTTGCCTGGAGAATCCAATGGACAAAGGAGCCTGGCGGGATACAGTCCATGGGGGTCACAAAGAGTCGGACACAACCGAAGCGACTTAGCATGCATGTACTGTCATATGTACATCCACACACACCACCACAACAACCACATGCAACATTTCTGCAGGTCAAAGTGCTCTTCATCTCTCAGAGCCTACCTGCTTTTTATGTAGTGTTCAAGGTGGGTTTGTATATTTATTTATTTGGTTGGAGAGAGGGTGGCAAAATTGATGAACTAAAGAAAGTGATGTCAACTGAATGTGGAACCTTGCTCCTTGGAAGAAAAGCTATGACAAACCTAGACAGCATATTAAAAAGCAGAGACATCACTTTGCCAACAAAGGTTCGTCTAGTCAAACTATAGTTTTTCCAGTAGTCATGTATGGATGTGAGAGTTGGATTGTAAAGAAGCCTGAGCACTGAAGAATTGATGCTTTTGAAACTGTGGTGTTGGAGAAGACTCTTGAGAGTCCTTGGGCTGCAAGGAGATCAAAACAGTCAATCCTAAAAGAAATCAATCCTGAATATTCATTGGAAGGACTGATGCTGAAGCTGAAGCTCCAATACTTTGGTCACCTGATGCAAAGAGCCGACTCGTTGGAAAAGATCCTGATGCTGGGAAAGATTGAAGGCAGGAGAAGGGGATGACAGAGGATGAGATGGTTGGATGGCATCACCGACTCAATGGACATGGGTTTGAGCAAGCTTCGGGTTATAATGAAGGAGAGGGAAGCCTGGCGTGCTGCAGTCCATGAAGTCACAAAGAGTCAGACACGACTAAGCAACTAAACAACAGGCAAAAATAAAACAGAAAAAAAACTGCTACCTCTAAAAGCTGGGGAAAAGATCAATTCAGTCATTGGAGATATTAGCAGCAATACACTGTGAACACACATGGTCTGGAAAGGCTTTTGCTGCAAAGAGGGTTAATTGTCCAAAGGTAATGTCTGTCCATCAAGCCAATTTAAGGCCAAAGAATGCATCTGGGCATGGAGTTTTCTTTCATCAATAACTATGTCAATAAAACAGCAAATGGAACACAAAAAAATCGAACCCATCCATATCATTAGGGCAGCAAGACAAGTAACCCAGAGCATTGAAGGGTCCGGGTGTTGAACTAGTTGCCCTTATTATTGAAAAAATTGTTAAAGCATAAAAGCACATCCAACAGGGAAATTGGGAACATTGCAAATAACAAAATTTTCTTCCTGAAAAGGAAGAAAACATCTGGAAATTCTGTTAAACTTGTCATCACCCACACCCTGCCATGTGACACTGTTACACTGTTCTCTTAAAGAGTTAGCCCATTGTTTTATGAGACAGTGTGTATTAATAGCTAAAGGGCAAAGAGTATGAGCCCTAGAGTCAAACTAAATACAGTTCAAATACTTATTAGCCACATAGTCTTGGTCAGGTTACTTTTTTCTTTCTAAGCCTCAGTATCCACATTTATAGTACTGGAGTAATAGCAAGGCAGCAAAAGTCCAGGTTTTAGAGTCAAACTGCGTGGCTTCCTGTCCTCTGCTCTACCATTAACTGGCAGGTAACCTTGAGCAAATTGCATAACTTCTCTGTGACTCAGTTTCCCCTTCAATATATTGTTATTGTTGTTCAATCACTAAGTCATGTCTGACTCTTTGAGACCCCTATGGACGGCAGCAGGCCAGGCTCCCCTGTCCTTCACTATCTCTTGGAGTTTGCTCAAATTCGTATCCATTGAGCCATGAGGCTATCTAAATCTTCATCCTCTATGGCCCCCATCTCCTTTTGCCTTCAGTCTTTCCCAGCATCAGTCTTTTCCAGTGAGTCAGCTCTTCATATCAGGTGGCCAAAGTACTGGAGTATCAGTCCTTCCAATGAATATTCAGGGTTGATTTCCTTTAGGATTGATTGATTTGATCTCTTTGCAGTCTGAGGAATTCTCAAGAGTCCTCTCCAATGCCACAGTTCGAAAGCATCAGTTCTTCAGTGCTCAGCCTTCTTTATGATCCAGCTCTCACATCCATACATGATTACTGAAAAAAACATAGCTTTGACTATACGGACCTTTGCTTATCTGTTCAGTTCGTCACTCAGTTGTGTCCGACTCTGTGACCCCATGGACTGCAGCACGCCAGGCCTCCATGTCCATCACCAACTCCCAGAGTTTACCCAAACTCATGCCCATTGAGTCAGTGATGCCATCTAATCATCTCTTCCTCTGTTGTCCACTTCTCCTCCCACCTTCAATCTTTCCCAGCACCAGGGTCTTTTCAAATGAATCAGCTCTTTGCATCAGGTGGCCAAAGTATTGGAGTTTCAGCTTCAACATCAGTCATTCCAATGAACACTCAGGACTGATCTCCTTTAGGATGGACTGGCTGGATCTCCTTGCAGTCCAAGGGACTCTCAAGGGTCTTATACATCACAGCACATCACATCACATCACAGTTTATACATCACAGCAAAGTGATGTCTCTGCTTTTTAATATGCTGTCTAGGTTTGGCAGGGCTTTCTTTCCAAGGAGCAAGCATCTTTTAATTTCCTGGCTACAGTCACCATCTGCAGTGATTTTTGGAGCCCAAGAAAATAAAATCTGTCACTGCTTCCACTTTTTCCCCTTCTATTTGCCATGAAGTGATAGGACTGGATGTCATGATCTTAGTTTTTTGAATGTTGAGTTATGGGCCCCATTGATTGTCAGGACCTCACAGGAGCTTTGTGAAAATTATATGCATAACAGAACACACATAAAGCACCTTATAAGAGTTCCATTGATATAAGTCATTATAGTACCTACCTCAGAAGCTTGTGTTAATAGTAAGGATGAAATAAGACAATGAATGAAAAGCGTTTAAACTCGGTATAATCAGTGTTCAATAAATGCTAGGTTTTGCTCGGTGCTTTCCTTTTAACTTTCCAACTGCTTTTTAAGCTTCTAGAGGATGAGTCTTAATTTTTTTTTCTTTGTACTATAATATCTAGCACTCTGTTATATGCAAATAAAAGTAACTCAATTATAACCAAAGGAAAGAATAAAGGAACAAAAGTAGAAACTCAAATATCAGAACCATGGACTCACAAGCCTGGAGAAGATTGGGTTTATTAAAAAGTGATGGTATAGGTCAAATGACATGTCTGATTTTTGGTAAATTATAAATATTAATGAGAGATAATAATTTGGCATTTGATTTCTTACTTGTGTCAAGAAGAAAATATATTTTTCCCTCTACCCTTTCAGGTTCTTGGCTGACACCCCTTGTAATAAAAGACAAATTAACAGGAGAAAAACAATTTTAATTATATACATACAAAGTATAATAGTAATGGAGCCCCACAAAGATATGAGACTGAAAAGGCAGCCAGACAATAGAGGCTTATAAGATCCCCTGGAGAAGGAAATGGCAACCCATTCCAGTATTCTTGCCTGGGAAATCCAATGGACAGAGGAGGCTGACCGGCTACAGTCAATGTGGTTGCAAAAGAGTCAGACTCAACTCAGCAACTAAACAACAACATACCACCCTGAGGCAAAGAATGCAGTAGGGGTATGGGACGTTAAAGCAGGGTAGGTAAGTTGTGGGACAATGAGAGCAGTATAATAAATTTGCAGTATAATAAATAAATTTGCTCTGCCAGTCAGGTTAATTTTTCAGATGAAGAAATGACTTCTGACAATAGCTCTCTCTGTGCTACCAGCCCCTTTTCTAGCGTAAATTTCATTTATAAATGTAGATTTCCTTTAAGAAAGGGAAACTTCTACTCTGTTTTCAAACTTCTCCTATGTTTGCAGTTTCTCAAGACAATTCTTATGCCAAAGAGGCATATTTTCGGGTGGAATTTCATTTGAAAATAATGATGACTACAACAGATGATTCAGCAAAAAAAAAAAAAAAAAAAGAAATGACCCAACTAATGGTGTTACATAGACACGGGTTAGGAGGTAGTTCTCACACTTGAGACTTCTGTGGATCACCTTTACAAAATTTCACTCCATCAGTATACCATCAAAAAAACTCCTTCACAATTTGTGTTTTATACACATATCACCTTTACTATTATTTTATTTTCTTAACTATTTTTTTCTTTAAACTAACTTAAATTGTGTTGAAAACAGGACAACAAGCCCAAAATGGAGTCACTTATGCCAAGCCGCATATCACCAAGACTTAATTACAGTTTTGGCCTCTCCCAGAATTGGAATCAAGAACCAATCTAGCATCAGTTGGTTAGCACTAATGAAGTCATCTGCCTGATAGACACCTGCTGTCTCCTAAAGTGAAATGACCTTGCCATAATCCACTTTTTGCCCAATTAACTTTCTTATTCCCACTCCCTTCTACCTATAATTTTTTTTCATCTTGTACAGCTCCTCAAGGCTCCTTTCTATCTGCTAAAAGGGATGATGTCCAATTCATGAAATATTGAATAAAACCAATAAGATCTTTAAAAGTTTTGCAATTGAACTTTGATTTTGTTAGGTAGTTAGACTAGGAGAAAGGAGTCCAGAATGGCAGTGGCTAAAAGACAAGGAAGGGAAAAGCCCGCAAAAATAGAACAAAGGAAGGTCCAAAGACCGGAGTGAGGACCTCAGGTAAAAAAACAGCACTACTGGCCAGACCAATTTACATAGGGCAAGCCCAGGGGGAGGAGGAAAAAAACATATAAAAAGAGGAGCCAAAATTGGGCTGGCGGCCTCTCTTCTCTTCGCGTCTTTTGGGTCGGCATTCCCTCATGCCTCAAGGATGTATTTTTCTTTACTTTCTAAATAAAACTGAGCTGTAATGCTGGTCCATCTGAGAGCTTTAACACTGGTACGTCTGAGGGCTGTAACGCTGGTCCATTCGTCGCTTCAAATTTTTGTTTGTGACAAGACAGAACTGAGGAAATTACAAACTCCCCGGATGATTTTTAACAATTGTTTTCATGTATTGATTTGAAAAAAGAGTTTATATCATTACATTAAATGGAAACTAGCATTATTTATCAAAAATAGAAGGTGAGAATAAAAAGACAAATGCATATAATAGAAAACAAAACAGTATGTTTCTTAAAATGCTAGATAAAGATTATTGTTGCCTGAACATGAGTGCTCCCAAGTCTGATATCTTTTGATTGATGACCTGCTTTTTCTTTGTTAAAAAATTTATTTAGAACACAACAGAGGGCTTCCTTGGTGGTCCAGTGGTTAAGAATTCACCTGACAATGCAGGGACACAGGTTTCATCCCTGGTCCAGAAAGATCCCACATGCCATGGAGCAGCTAAGCTCGTGCAGCACAACTACTGAGCCAGTGCTCTAGAGACTGCAAGCTACAACTACTGAGCGCTTGAGCAGCCCGACAAGTCTACTGAAGTTCCTGTGACCTGGGAGTCTCTGTGCTCCACACAACAAGAGAAAGCGTGACCCAATAGAGAAGCCTGTGCATTGCAACTAGAGAGTAGTCCATATGCAGAAACAAAGACCCAGTGCAGCCAAAAATAAATAATAAAATAAATAAGTAAACAAGCAAATTAATAAAAAAGAAAAAGAACCACATCAGAAATGTTGAACACTAACTTGTACCAAAGTGGGGAAACTGAAAAAGAATACAAAAGGGAAAACTTCCGCACTCTGTGACTCAGTATTATTTAATATCTGTATACTCTGTGAACCACCTGAAATCATTTTGTGATTTCATGAAACACTGGCCTATATGACCAATCAAAAATGGTATCTGGCTCTCCTAATGCTTGTACAGTAGCGTTCTCAGAGTGTAGCCCCTGAATTACCTGCATCTGAATCACCTGTGGGGGCTTGTTAAAAAAGGGGAGTGGTAACTAGTGGTAACTTTACTTAAGCATCTGGATACTGGGACTCAACATGTGAGTGAGCTAAGTCACTCAATCTTGTCCAGTTCTTTTGCAACACTGTGGACTGTAGCCCACCACAGGCTCCATGTCCATGGGGTTCTCCAGGCAAGAATACTCGAGTGGGTTGCCATGCCCTTCTCCAGGGGATCTTCCCAACCCAGAGATGGAACCCATGTCTCATGTATCCTACACTGGCAGGCAGGTTCTTTATCACTAACACCACCTGTGAAGCCCACTGGGACCCAACATAACTACATTATTAAGGAACACTCACACGGACAAATTTTAATGCTCAATAAAACTTGAGAAGCAAGGCTATATTTATAATAGTTACTGAAGAAGAGTTGGAACCATCCCTATAAACAGTTCAGTAGAAAATAGAAAAGCTGAAAGAAGGTGTGAAAGCAGAATTTAGCTAAAGGAAGTAACCTGCCCCAGTCTTGAATAGTAAGGCTACAGCCTGCAAGATAAGCACTGCATTTAATTGGAGTATTTTAATACCAGAATGAAGTAGAAAGAAAAAAGAACAGCATCAGGCAATGAGAGAACAAAATAATTCAAAGAAGAAAGGGACTGATTTTTACAAGAAAAAGATGTAAGGAATTTAAAATGTCACTTTGCTAAGTGGATCATTAAGCAGGGGTGTGATAACAGTTTACAAATGTTTGAATCATACACGAAAAAGAGGAGGAATAATTTGTTAAATAATAACAAGAAAGGATAATTAGGTATTAAGAGAATGTAACTGACCAAATTCTCATTCCATATATAACTCAAGCATTCCTGCTCTGCACGTTGTGTCCAACTTCTGTCTTAAGGGATGTGCTCTGATCTTCTCCCCAAAAGAGGCTGGAGCATGGCTCTAATGTCTGTGTCTTTTTCCCAGCATACTCCTCTGAAGGGGAGCACAATATGCCACACCTCAAAAGCATATGCCCTCTTTGGGCATAAGGATGTTTTTGAGCTAATTATTTTTGAGAGGCTACAGATAGAAGATTCTCTGAAAATAGAGTATAACTTGCCCTTTCCTGAGGGTAAATTACATTTATGAGGAAAATTTCCATTTGTAAGGGTGTCTCCCTCTCTCTACCAGGAAGAGAAGGTTGGCTCTAAATCACTACATAATTTTGTCAAGGAGAAGGCTCTGACATAAATCTGCATAACAACCTTATCCTTGTTTACTGTGTTTTTCCTGGTCACCCCTTAACTGGCTCCCCCACCTAACTCCCAGGCCACTGTGGCTGTCCTGACCTCCATATCCCTTCTAAAACTACAGCCTAGACTCTCACTCCACTAGCGCAAACCTTCAGGTTCAGTGGCCCTAACACCTTAAGAGTATTATAGGGGATTCTGCACTAGTGCTTAGGAAACTTCCGCTTTGAGGAGCTGAGAAATTGATTGGCAGCAGGGCCAGACTCTGGCAAATCTGAGCAGTTATAAAATTTGTCTTCAGCACATTTTTTGTGCCACCCCCAGCTCCAGATTCCTAGACATCTCAAAATATAGAAGTAAATGTCCCTCTTGTAAGAAGACAAAGGGATCAAATAAATACCACTCATATATGGAATAACTTAATATGTATTGGGCTGCACCCCACAGGCCTGGACACCCTGTTTTTGCCTGGCTTCAAGAAATAAGAGACAGCCCAGTGTTGACAACAGAGACATCAATGGTTTAAATGAATAGGAGGACCTTCCATGGCTGAAGAAAGTTCCTGGAGCAACACCCCACCATGTGCAGTAGATGACAGGCAGGACACAGCAATCACTAGCTGGGGCTGGGGACAACTACATAGGAACATCGGTCATGTGAGTAGGGTGTAGGTGAAGCAGGCACTAGTGGAGCAAGGGATGTACTAGAGAGCAAAAGAACAGCCATTTTGGGTTGGCCTGATCATATCATATGTTACCTCTGGGAGCAGGAATGGTAATTACTTTAAAAGAGCACTGTGGATAAAGGAAGTTCAGTTCAGTTCAGTTGTTCAGTCATGTCTGACTCTTTTGCGACCCCATGAACCACAGCACGCCAGGCCTCCCTGCCCGTCACCAACTCCCAGAGTCCACCCAAACCCGTGTCCATTGAGTCGGTGATGCAATCCAACTATCTCATCCTCTGTCGTCCCCTTCTCCTCCTGCCCTCAATCTTTCCCAGCATCGGGGTTTTTCCAATGAGTCAGCTCTTCGCATCAGGTGGCCAAAGGATTGGAGTTTCAGCTTCAACATCAGTCCTTCCAATGAATATTCAGGAATGATCTCCTTTAGGATGGACTGGTTGGATCTCCTTGCAGTCCAAGGGACTCTCAAGAGTCTTCTCCAACACCACAGTTCAAAAGCATCAATTCTTTGGCGCTCATGTTTCTTCACAGTCCAACTCTCACATCCATACATGACTACTGGAAAAACCATAGCCTGGACTAGACGGAAATTTGTTGGCAAAGTAATGTCTCTGCTTTGTAATATGCTGTCTAGGTTGGTCATAACTTTCCGTCCAAGGAGTAAGTGTATTTTAATTTCATGGCTGCAATCACCATCTGCAGTGATTTTGGAGCCCAGAAAAATAAAGTCAGCTACTGTTTCCACTGTTTCCCCATCTATTTGCCATGAAGTGATGGGACTGGATGCCATGATCTTAGTTTGCTGAATGAATATTGAGCTTCAAGCCAACATTTTCACTCTCCTCTTTCACTTTCATCAAGAGGCTCTTTAGTACTTCTTCACTTTCTGCCATAAGTGTGATGCCATCTGCATATCTGGAGGTTATTGATATTTCTCCTGGCAATCTTGATTCCAGCTTGTGCTTCATCCAGCCCAGCGTTTCTCATGATGTACTCTGCATGTAAGTTAAATAAGCAGGGTGACAATATACAGCCTTGATGTACTCTTTTTCCTGTTTGGAACCAATCTGTTGCTCCATGTTCTGTTCTAACTGTTGCTTCCTGACCTGCATACAGGTTTCTCAAGAGGCAGGTCAGGTGGTCTGGTATTCCCATCTCTTAAAGAATTTTCCACAGTTTATCGTGATCCACACAGTCAAAGGCTTTGGCATAGTCAATAAAGCAGAAATAGATGTTTTTCTGGAACTCTCTGGCTTTTTTGATGATCCAGCGGATGCTGGCAATTTGATCTCTGGTTCCTCTGCCTTTTCTAAAACCAGCTTGAACATCTGGAAGTTCACAGTTCACGTATTGCTGAAGCCTGGCTTGGAGAATTTTAAGCATTACTTTACTAGTGTGTGAGGTGAGTGCAATTGTGCAGGAGTTTGAGCATTCTTTGACATTGCCTTTCCTTGGGATTGGAATGAAAACTGGAAAAAGGAAGAGGATTCAATTAAATGCAGGAATTCTAAAGTTAGAATTTTAGACCCTGGGGCACCTGAGTGCGGAATCCTTTGGTAGAAGAGGAATGCCATCAGTAGACCTCAGTTTACCATGTTAGTGATTCTGTAGGGGAGGGGAAATAGTTTTCCTTTTACTTTTCTAGGTTCTTGACTGAGACTCCCCAGTAGTAAAAGATTAACAAGAGAAAAACAAACAGAAGTCTCATAACATGTATACCACCTATATACATGGGAGATACCCAGGAAAACTAAGTAACTCCCCAAGGTGAGGCAGCCCAAGACTTTACCTTAAACACTACTGCTGCTACTGCTGCTAAGTCGCTTCAGTCGTGTCCGACTCTGTGCGACCCCATAGACGGCAGCCCACCAGGCTCCACCATCCCTGGGATTCTCCAGGCAAGAATACTGGAGTGGGTTGCCATTTCCTTCTCCAGTGCATGAATGGGAAAAGTGAAAGTGAAGTCGCTCAGCCGTATCCGACTCTTAGCGACCCCATGGACTGTAGCCTACCAGGCTGCTCTATCCATGGGATTTTCCAGGCAAGAGTACTGGAGTGGGGTGCCATTGCCTTCTCCGACCTTAAACACTACCTCCATCTAAATACAAAAGAAGATATTGGGGGAGGGAGAGACAAGTTATGGGAGGTGACCAGGAAAAGCACAGTAAACAAGGACAAGGTTGTAATACAGATTTAAGTCATTGCCTTTTCCATTGACATGAGTTTATAGAAATTTATAGCCATCTTTCTCTTCCTGGTACAGAGAGGGAGAAACACTTACAAATGGAGATCTCCTTTATATATTTAAATTTCCCTCAGTAAAGGGTGATATCTACTCTGTTTTCAGAGATTCTCCTGTGTCTACAGTCTCAAAATAACAAGCCCAAAATAATCCTCATGCCAAAAAGATACATTTTGGGGTGGCATATTATGGTTCCCTTCACCACATTAATGACTCTAAACTGCTGTCCCCAAATTTCAAACTGATCAGTCATACCTGAAAAAACCTGGATATTGAAGCAGTGCCATGTACTACCTTCTTCTGCCTCCTGATAGTTCAGAGACATTAACCTATTGAGTGACTTTCAGAGCCCACTTGCTGAAGGCCTGACATAGCTGCATAGCAGTTTGTAACTTTAGATGTTAAAACTATTTTTCAGAGAAAGTGAAAGTGAAAGTTGCTCAGTCGTGTCCAACTCTTTGCGACCCCATGGACTATGCATTCCATGGAATGCTCTTGTCCAGAATACTGGAATGGGTAGCCTTTCCCTTCTCCAGGGGATCTTCCCAACCAAGGTCTCCCGCATTTCTGGCGGATTCTTTACCAGCTGAGCCACAAGTTGATTAGAGATTGGTGCTAATAATGCCGAGTTTGAGGGTTTGATCCCCTATATGGGCTATTGCAAGCCTTTATGGGGGCTTCCCTGGTGGCTCAGACAGTAAAGAGTCTGCCTGCAATTTGGGAGACCTGGGTTCAATCCCTAGGTGGGGAAGATCCCCAGAAGAAGGAAATGGCAACCCACTCCAGTATTCTTGCCTGGAAAATCCCATGGATAGAGGAGCCTAGCGGGCTACAGTTCATGGGGTTGCAAAGAGTTGGACACAACTGAACGACTAACAATTTCACTTTCACACATACTGGGCTTCCCTGGTGTCTCAAATGGTAAAGAATCTGCCTGCAATGTAGGAGACCTGGGTTCTATCCCTCGGTCGACCACATGTATTTCCCACCCTAGTCCTTTTCTACTTTCTCAATAACTCACTTTACAGTGAACTCACATGAGCTTAGAATGCTGTTCAATCAACCAATAATCTCCTGATTGAATTACTAAGTTAAGAAATGTGGTATAAGTGGCATAATTTGAGACTTAAGCTAGACTAGACTGAGAAGTAGAAATGCAGAGGAAGGGCTTTAAAATATATCACTTGATGGATAGCCTGAATCATTAGCTGGGTCTCTTCCATCTATGTGTTTTATATAATAAAGTAGCACTGCACTTTCCAAGGAAGTTCACATTACCACAGAAAATTCTATTTCATTGTATTTTAATTTGGGTTTAATATAGAACATATTTGAATGTCCTCTTCATCAGCTGAATAGTGTTTCTATCAGAAGTAGATAAAGGCTGTGAATTGCTATAGCGGACCTGTGTTGCCTTTGATCAGCACCTTTTTTCTCCTCCACTTGCAAGTAGAGGCTTCTTTTCCTGGGGGGAAAGAGTTCATATGGGTTTAACCCTGTCCTGGACATTTGTTGTTGTTGCTCAGTTGTTGCTAATGTCCAACTCTTTGCCACCCCATGAACTGCAGGATGCCTGGCTTCGCTGTCCTTCACCATCTCCCAGAGTTTGCTCAAACTCATGTCCATTGAGTCAGTGATGCTATCTAGCCATCTCACCCTCTGCTGCCCCCTTTTCCTCTTGCCCTCAATCTTTCCTAGCATCAGGGTCTTTTTCAATGAGTTGGCTCTTTGCATCAGGTGGCCAAAGTATTAGAGCTTCAGTATCAGTCCTTCTAATGAATATTCAGGGTTGATTTCCTTTAGGATTGACTAGTTTGATCTCCTTGATGTCCAAGGAACTCTCAAGAGTCTTCTCCAGCACCACAGTTCATTGGGAGTAGTCTTACAACACAAGAGTGTTCTCACTCACTCTGATTTGACCGATCTGAATACTCCATCTCTCTAGCCCCAGTGATTGGTCCAAGTATCATCACATGATTCAGGTCAGAGTAGCCAAGATTCTTTGGCTGAAATCATTGCATGCAAGTCTGGGGTCATCCTGTCATGCCTATGCCTCTGTGGAGTGGGAGCAGTGTAAGAAGGAAAATAAGCAGAAGTGACAGATGGAGAGAAATAGTTAGAACTCCTAGATCTAGTTGTCTATACAGCTCATTGAAATCCCCCTTTGACTTCACAAGTACATTCTCCTTTTTTGCTTATTTCGGTTCATATTGGGCTTCTGACACTCGCAACCAAAATATTTCCACATAACACATTTCCAAGTTTAACTTAGGAAAAATGAATTAAACATAGAGGTATACTTTGCTTTATGTAACTGGTATCTTTTTCAGAAGTCAAGGTTAAATAAACTTTTGTGAATCAAATCATATGAAGGGGAACTGAACATGTCACCCAAAATGTGCCACTTTAGCATAAGGATTATTTTGAGTGGCTTATTTTAAAATACTGAAGACACAGGAGAAGCTCTGAAAACAGTTGAAATGACTCTTGTAAGGGACATTTGCATTAGAAAAGAGGCTGTAGCAGGAAGCTCACTTTTTCACCAGAGAGATTTTATCTGCCTGGCTGGGCAAGCTTTGTTTACCAAACGTTTTCTCTTCTCACCTTCCTCTGAATTTCCTTCCCTCCTTTGAAGCCCCAGATTCCCGTCCCTTTCCTTAGCCCAGGATGATATAAAGCTTCTATTGCCTGGCAGCCTTTTGAGTCATATCTTTATGGGGCTTCCATACAGACTTATGTGCTATGTAATTTAATTTATTTTTCTTCTGTTCATCTGTCTTTTTGTTACTGGTGACTGGAGTTGTTAGGGGAACCACTGACCAAAACTGTCCACCCTGGCCAGGCAAGATAGCAGCCACTTTTGCCAGTTATCTTAACAGGAGGTCCTGGTAAGGAACTTGGAACTAACAAGCTACCACCAACCAGAAGAATTTGGGAAAGCTTCCCAGGTGGCACCAGTGGTAAAGAACCCACCTGCCAGTGCAGGAGACATAACAGACACAGGTTTGATCCCTGGGTTGGGAAGATCCCGTGGAGGAGGGCACGGCAACCCACCCCAGTATTCTTGCCTGGAGAATCCCATGGAGAGAGGAGCCTAGTGGGCTACAGTCTATGGGGTCACAGTGTCTGACACAACAGAAATGACTTAGTACACATGCATGAAAAGCATATGTGGCTGAATCAAGATTAGCAGGATGAAACTTATGCCCTCAAAAATAAAATGCAATGATCTGCTGATGCAAGAATTCTTATACATTAGATGATTGTCTTTCTCATTGTCCATTAATCAATTGGCATTTTGGTTTTCCATTTTAGTCTCTGTGAGCTTACTTATTGTGAGTCCTTCCCTGAGGGATAGATCATATCTTAGTGTACCAACTAAATCAAATATATAAGCTTACAAGAATGAGAATACCCAAGAAATAATAAAATCTCTAAAGTCATTGCTCTCTTTCTGGGATCACGAAAGCCAGTCAAGTAGCTCTCCCAGAATAACCATCAGTTACTTGCACCGTTACACGTTTGTATGTAATGCCTTTCCTTAGAAACAACCAACCAAACAAAAAGTTTCCCCCAAAACCTATACTATGAAAGATTCCCAACAAGTCTCCTTTTAAAGATGTATTTTTTTTGATGTATGTTTAAGGGAGGTAATAAAATTTTCCCTCTACTTTTCTATTTTTTTGGCTGAAACTGTTGCAGGAAGGGGGCCCCCTTCCAAGGCCCGAGAGTGGGCTCTTGTCTTAACATTTGGAAATGAGTTGTCCAAGGAGACACACATGCTGACAAAGCAAGAGACTTTATTGGGAAGGGGCACCCAGGCAGAACACAGGGAAGAGAACCCAGGAGGACTGGTCTGCCTGGTGGTTTGCAGTCTCAGGTCTATGGTAATTGGGTTAGTTTCTGGATTATCTTTGGCCAATCAGTCTCATTCAGGGTCCTTCCTGGTGGCTCAAACATCACTCAACCAAGATGGATTCCAGTGAGAAGGATTCTGGGAGGTTAGAGGCGTTTCTTTTATTCTTTTGCTTGCTTCGCTTCAGTCATGTCCAGCTCTTTGTGATCCTATGGGCTGCCTCATGCTTTTCATACGTCTATGGTATAGTGCAGGCATACTTCAGAGATACTCAGGGTTGAGTTCACTGCAATAAAGCAAAAGGGCTTCTCTGGTGGCTCAGCAGTAATGAATCCGCCTGCAATACAGGAGACGAAAGTGATGCGGGTTAGATCCCTGGGTCAGGAAGATCCCCTGGAGGAGGTCATGGCAACCCACTCAAGTATTCTTGCCTGGAGAATCCTATGGACAGAGGAGCCTGGTGGGCTACAGTCCATGGGGTTGCAAAGAGTCAGACATGACTGAAGCAACTAAGTACACACACAGGCACAATAAAGCAAATATCCTAATAAAGTGAGTCACATGAATTTTTTGGTTTCCCAGTGCATGTAAGAGTAATGTTAACACTAAAGTCTATTCAGTGTATAATAGGAAAATCAATATATATATATCTTAATTTAAAACTATTTGACCACTAAAAATGCCCAATTATAATAGTTACATCAAAGATCACAAATCATTATAACATATATAATTATGATGAAAAAGTTTTAAATATTGTGAGAATTACCAAAATGTGATGCATAGACATGAAGTGAGCAAATGCTATTGGAAAAATAATGCTGATAGACTTGCTGGTTGCAAAGTTGTCATAAACCTTCAATTTGTAAAAAATGCAGTATCTGCAAAGTGCAATAAAGTGCAGTAAAATGAGTTATGCCTGTATATAAAAAGTTTAGAATTAGGTATAAATATTAGCAAATCATGGAACATCACATAAAACCCTGGATTTACAACTTCTCTTGGAAAATCAAAATACCTACTAACACTAATTTCTCTGATCATGGCATCACTTGGATGGATCTGAGTAAGGCCTGAGCCCTTTGTATGAGACATGAGCTGTCCTATATACTGAAGTCCCCATTAAGCCCATTTTCTTAATTTATTTTCCTTTACTGGCTTATACAGGTATTTGAGTTTCCTACATTTAGAAAGGAAAGCTATAGGTGAAGGCAATAAGCTTATTCCTTCCCCCTAGCCACAGAGTTTGATTCAAGAGTGGGTATGTGAGTGAAGTCAATATAATTAGAGTGAATCTCAGGGGTTTTGCTGGGAATGTTGGGGCAAAGATAGTCACTGTTTTTTCTGCTGCAAATGAAAAAGGAGGCATGTATGTCTGAGTGCTACTGACAGCCATCCTGGGACTATAAAACGAAGCAAGTCTTATGATGACAAATTACATCAAAGAAGACAGCAGAGATGCCAAAAGAAATAGGATCCTTTGGGACTTGAATGAGCTGCAGGATCAAGCCTTACCTAAACCTACACTGGAATGTTTGGGAACATAGTTGTCATTATTTAAACCAGCTTGAGTTGAGTGTAAGGGGAGCAGAATATGCCACCCAAAATACGCCTTTTAGCATAAAGATTATTTTGGGCTGATTATTTTTGAGAGGTTGCAGACACAAGAGAATATCTGGAAACAGAGTAAAATTTGCCCTTGTTAGGGAAATTTATACTTATAAGGGAAATCTCCACGTATAAGGGTGGCTCTCTCTCTGTACCACACTAGTTAGATGACTAAATCTCTAGGAATTTATGAATGGAGAAGGCAACTACTAAAATCTGCAAATAACCATACCCTTGTCTAGTGAGCTTTTCCTCATATCCTTCCATAACTGGCTCCACAACCCTGAACATCTTCTTTGTCTTTAGCTGGAGATGTAATTTAAGGTGATGATGTGGGCCATTTCCAGGAGTTAGTTCTTGTGGATCTCTCCAGTGCATAGAGGAGGTATATATGGTATTAAACTTTTTGGTTTTCTCCTATTAATCTGACTTTTATTATAGGGTGTCTCAGCCAAGAACCTAGAAGGGTAAAGGGAAAAAATGTTTTTTTTTCCTCTACAGGTGATTTGCCACAGAAAGTATTCTGATAGGAAAGGTATCCCCTGCCCCCCAATAGAATGAATGCCTAGCAACACTATTGTAACTCATGAGAGCATGGCAAATCCCATAGAAATCCTGAAGCAAAAAAGGTTAAGAATCACTGCTCTCATCTATAAGATATAATAAAATTAGGATTCATTTACTGAGTTCAACTTTTAGTCTCATTTTCATGAGATTGTACTTAATTCACCTGGATTAAACCCTTGGGTCTTCCCAAACCCTTTAGCCATCATAGGCAACTTCATGTTTATCCACACATGGCTAGTCATCAATCTCCAATGTTTGTGTGAGATAATTTTGGTATGAGTGGGTGTTTTAAGTCTCACCTACTATTTTTGTGTTTGTCAATTTCTCCTTTTATGTCTGTTAGTGTTTGTCTTATGTATTGAGGTGCTCCTATGTTGGGTGCATAGATATTTACAATTGTTATGTCTTCCTCTTGGATTGATCCCTTGATCATTATGTAGTGTCCTTCCTTATCTGTTGCTAATATTCTTTTAATTTTTAGGTTGTTCTGTTCTGATATGAGGATTGCTACTCCAGCTTTCTTTTGCTTCCCTTTTGATGGAAATATATTTTTCCATCCTCTCACTTTCAGTTGCCCCCCCTTTTTCTTTGTGTCTTTAGGTCTGAAGTGGGTTTCTTGTAGACAGCATATATATGGGTCTTGTTTTTGTATCCATTCAGCCAGTCTGTGTCTTTTGGTTGGAGCATTTAATCCATTTACATTTAAAGTAATTATTGATATATATGTTTCTATTGCCATTTTCTTATTGTTTGGGGTTGATTTTGTAGATTCTCTTTTTTCTTGTGGTATTTCTTGACTATATAAGTCCGTTTAACATTTGTTGTAAAGCTGGTTTGGTGGTACTGAATTCTCTTAACTTTTGCTTGTCTGAAAAGCTTTTTATTTCTCCATCAATTTTGAATGAGATCCTTGCCAGGTACAGTAATCTTGGTTGTAGATTTTTCCCTTTCAAGTTACTTTATATCCAGGCCATTTCTTTCTGGCTGCAGGGTTTCTGCTGAGAAAGATCAGCTGTTAGCATATGGGGTTTCCCTGCATTTATTGTTGCTTCTCCCCTTGCTGCTTCATTCTACGTTCTTTGTGTTTTAATTTTTGTTAGTTTCATTAGTATGTGTCCTGGGCATGTTTTCCTTGGGTTCATCCTATGGGATTCTTTGTGCTTCTTGGATTTGATTGTCTATTTTCCTTTACCTTGCTGGGAAGTTGCAACTATATCTCTTCAAAAATTTTCTCATTTACCCTTGTATTTTTCTCTTCTTTTTCTGGGATCCCTATATTCAAAATGTTGGTGCATTTGATATTGTCCCAGAGGTCTGTGAGTTCTATCCGAGTTACTTTTCGTTCTTTTTACTTTATTCTGCTCTTCAGAAGTTATTTCCACCATTTTATCTTCCAGCTCACTGATTTGTTCTTCTGCTTCAGATATTCTGCTATTGATTCCTTCCAGAGTATTTTTAATTTCAGTAATTGTGTTGTTTGTCTCTGTATGTTTATTCTTTAATTCTTCTAGGTCTTTGTTAATTGATTCTTGCATTTTCTCCATTTTGTTTTCAAGGTTTTTGATCATCTTTACTATCATTATTCTTGAATTATTTTCCAGGGTTAGTTTGCTTATTTCTCTTCATTTTATTTGGATTCTGTGTTTCTAGTATTTTCCTTCACTTTGTGTAGTATTTCTCTGCCTTTTCATTATTTGTTTTAATCTTATGTGCTTGAGGTCTACGTTTCCCAGGTTTAAGGTTGAATTCTTTCTTCCTTTTGGTTTCTGCCCTTCTAAGGTTGGTCCAGTGGTTTGTGTAAGCTTTTATAGGGTGAGATTTGTGCTGAGTTTTGTTTGTTTGTTTGTTTTTCCTCTGATGGGCAAGGCTGAATGAGGTGGTGAATCCTGTCTGCTGATGATTGGGTTTGTATTTTTTTTTGTTTGTTGTTTAGATGAGGCGTCCTGCACAGGGTGCTACTGGTGGTTGGGTGATGCTGGGTCTTGTATTCAAGTGGTTTCCTTTGTGTGAGTTCTCACTATTTGATACTCCCTAGGGTTAGTTCTCTGGTAGTCTAGGGTCTTGGAGTCAGTCCTCCCACTCCAAAGGCTCAGGGCTTGATCTCTGGATCTGTTCGGGAGTTCTGATCTTCTTGCCTTCAGTTGTTCCAGGTCTCTCATCCTTGGAATTTCCTCATAGTTGAAACTATCCAAATGAAAAGCCCAGAAATAATTCTGGCTTCAAGGCTCTCGCATCCAATTCTCTGCAACGGCACCATCTTCTTTTTCTACTCGGCTCCTTTAGATGCACCACTGCCTCCTCACTGACTCAAGAGGTGGAAGTTCAATGGGAGTGGAACCTACACTGACTCCTATCCCAGCTTCATTCTTACTAAAGACCAGGACTCTTGATAGGCGTGGAGGAGGAATATAGAGAATTCAAACGAGGGTGGGAAAGTTTACAACCTTTCTAAAAACAAAAACATACTACTTTTAGTAGAACAAAAATTATAAAGATGGCATGTCCTTTAGTCATAAAAATATATATTGAATAATACCACCAGTTTTGTCCACACTGTGGTTGTTTACGTATTCATACTTTCTTCCAATTTATTGTCCTGATTTTCATTTAAGTGGTCTTCCCTGGTGGTTCAGTTGGTAAAAGCGTCTGCTACAATGCAGGAGACCAAGGTTCGATCCCTGGGTTGGTAGATCCCCTGGAGATGGAATTGGCAACCCACGTCTTCAGTATTTCTTGCTCTGGAAAATCCATGGAGGAGAAGCCTGATAGGCTATAGTCCACAGGGTGGCAAGAGTCGCGACATGACCCTGGAGACGGACTTCACTTTCACTTTCACTCTCATTTAAGGTATCAGGCCTCCCGCATTCCATTCATCTCTTTGGAGATGCTTAATTTCTCTCTTGACTTGTGTTTGGGACTAATGCTGTGGCCCTCCAGTCCAACCATGTGATCTTTTCCCCCTGATCAGGTAGCTGGCTCATGGGAGGGGCAAGTGAATCCAAGTCAAGCTAAGGAGCTGTGAGTAAGTGGTTTGCTAGGGGAATGCTAATAAAAGACTCTTACTTGCTTATCTGAGGAGAGGCTTCTTGTAAACTATATCCTTTTTGTTCCAATCGTGGGATGATAAGATCATATCTCTGACAGCTTTTGGCAGCTTTGTTTTAATCCAGGTCGGAAAGCCTACTTTAGAATGAACACCGTTGCACAGCAGAGAGAAAGTTGAAACATGAGCTACATCCTTGATGGGGTCTTAGTGGAGTTACTGAGTCAAATCCCACCAGGAGGTGAGCCCCACCTGTGACAATCCACTGTAAGAAAACTTACATCCTTGTTTTATTTATCCAGTTTGCATTGTTGCTGATTTCTTTTCCTTTTACTGGTAACCAGCTCATGTTACCTTTTTCCCAGTGTATCTAATTCTGGAAAGGTTACGATGAGGGAATTCAAATTTTTATGACTAGCTTACTAAAATTTATTTGACATCATCGCATTTATTTTCCTTAATCTAGCCTAACTTTATTTTAGGCGTGCTGTTCAGTTACAGTTTCCACTAAACCTTATGAAGCTATTTAAGTTTAAATTAATTAAAGTGAATAAAATGTAAAACTGCATTTCCTCGTTTGCACTAGTAACTGATAGCCACATGTGGATAGTGGCTACATCTAGGTTGGCACAGGTACAGAACACTTCCAGTCTCAGAGAAAGTTTTACTGGATAGTGCTATGACAGTGAGAGAGAGAAAGAAGAGAAGAGGAAGAGAGCGTAGAATGAGAGGTAACTTGTATTCTAATATGACCCTCAAGTGTACTCACTGTTTTCCCTCGGAAAGCACTCTTCTCTTTCTCAGGTCTTTTTTATTTCTGTACAAATCAGAGAGGGTGATCAAGGAGGTTGGGGGGAGATTTCCTTCATGGTTCAGAGTAATGAAATTCTATAGTGCTTGTTTTGATTTTTTAACATTTGTAGTTTTTGTTATCTTCAGGGGTCAGCTTGTGAATTCTACCATCAGGATCTATTTAGATATAAGTACCAGGGCTGAAAATTCAGGACTCTGTTTCATTTTTTTCTTCTAGCAAAATAAAAAAAAAAGAAGTATCCCAAATTTGATTTAGGGCAGGTAGGTTAAGGGTTTAAACAACATATGGGCCATTTTTTTACTTAGTGTTTAAAACAATAGATCTAAACAGAATCAAGGCAGTCATCCTTAATATGAATTGCTATCTCATACAAGTGTACTACCAAAAATAAACAAATAAAGGCCTTGGAGGAGGGCACAAAATAAACTTGTTTCTGAAAAAACGTTCATCGTTTATCCATCTTGATAGTAGTCCTCATATTTTATTTTTGTATTCATTGATTATTGTATATTTACACGTTCAAAACACTTGAGTCTCTACTTTATGTTGTGTAGTATATGTTACATATATTTATATATATATATATATATATATATTATATATATATATATATACACACACACACCACACACATATTATACTTGATTCTGACAATAGGTAGCGAACAAGGTGCTAGTTCTCCTATATAGTGTTTACGGTAAAGAGATAAAGCCGATATCATAAATAATTCCTGAAGACAGTTATTTACAATTGGTAATTAATTGCTATAGAGTATGATATACTGTGAGAGCATTAATCAGGGTGGAACAATTGGGTGTGGGGCATTCCAGAAGAACAACTGAGAGAAACTCTATCCCACCAAGGACTCAAGTGTGTAGAAGGAGCTGAGTGAGAATTGTTTGTAAAAGACGAGCCTAGAGAAGTAGACTGGTGCCAATTATGCAGAGCCCTGTCAACCATGGCCATGGCATTGTGGGCTTTATTTTAAGCACAATGGGAAAAAATCACTGAAAGGTTTTCAAGGTTTACTTGAGTGTCATGATCAACATGCATCTCAAACTCATTTTCTCTGGTGGCCAGAGTGGGTATGAGATGCTTGGAAGGTTACATTTGAAGGCAAGTGGACTAGTTAAGGAA
Source organism: Okapia johnstoni (assembly GCA_024291935.2). Classification (NCBI taxonomy): domain Eukaryota; kingdom Metazoa; phylum Chordata; class Mammalia; order Artiodactyla; family Giraffidae; genus Okapia; species Okapia johnstoni. The sequence continues at coordinate 68,831,788 of CM044305.1, read as the reverse complement.
GTTTATTATAATTCAAATGAAAGATGGTGGTATTTGGGGTGTATATGTTTGAACGGACAGGGAGTACAGGGGAAGAGGTTTAAGCCACCAGAGTCTGGTGAAGAGCCATTTTCTTAGATCACAGTGGGTATGGGAGATAGCGGGATATGAATTCTGGCTATACGATTGAGCATTTTTAATCCAAAAAATAGTTATTGTTTTTATTATTATCATCAAAGCAGTCATTTTCACAACCTCTAGGTGCTTATAATAATATATTCATATTTCATAATAAAGAGGACCACTTGGCTCTTTAAAAGTTCAGTTTATTTATCACTTTCATTAGTGCAATGGTAGTGGAAGCTGTTTGTGGTTTCAACTTTCTTTCTGTTCTAAAAAGTGAATGAGGAGGATGAGATGTGGGAAGAAACAAAAGAAACGACCTTTTTTCTTTCTTTTCCTTGGCTGCCTGGATGACAGTACAAGATATGCAGTGAGGAATTATTAAAATTGATAAAGTAATTGAAGAGATTGGCTGCTGGGAGGTGAAAAATGAGTCCTCGTACATGAAAAGTTATCTTTTTCTTCTAGCCTAAGAGGAAATCTTACCTTTCCATTTACCTTTTCTTACAGTTACTGAAAATTCTGGGCTTGTGTGTCCACATCCAAATTACCAAACTGAGAGTCACCAGTTTTATAGCAAATGATTCCGCCTCAGCTCATTAAGGTTATTTATTGGAGCTGTTTTTTGGCTTTTCTTGGTGTGGGTGGTGTTTTTGCTTGGTTTTTTACCTTATGTATGCTGTTCTATTTTTATGAAATTAGTTCTTCTCATCTTCACTCTACGGCTAGGAAGCTTTGAGTCAAATTAGTTACTTCCTCTGTCCTTGTTGGTTTGGAGTTCACTTTCAAAGTTTCATTTGGCTTATCTTCCTTAGGGCTTACGTGGCTTGGATCTATATTTTGTAATTTTTTTTTCGTTTCTTGGCATTATTGCTTGCCTAGAATTTGGTTACTTAGAGCTTCAGTTTCTGAAAATCAAATAACCAGTTTGATTCAAAGTTGTTCAACTTTATGAGAGGTGTGACATTAGTTCAATCACTTAAACTTTTTGAAATTTGTGTTTTCATGATAAAATTAGAGATACTGTAATACAGACTATTAGCATATTTGTGTGTTTTATATGAGAACTGCATGTGAATGCTTAGCAGGGGCTTGGGCACATGAAAATAATCATCTTCTAGACAACAGGTATTAATACAATAGCATTCATCATCATCATATTATTTAATATCTGTTCATCAAATCATCTTAGATATTGTAGATTATATATACTCATATTCTCTTGTACTTCTTTTGCTTTTCTTCATTTTTTCCTCATCTTACCTTAATACTTTTTTAAAACAAATAAATAAGAATAAGGCAAAAGATACCTTGATGTGAATGGAGAAATAAAAAGAGTGTATTATTGCAAACAAGTGATGCTGAAGAAGTAGTCAGGAATGAATTTATGGAGGATGTTTTTGTTGTTGTTGTTCAGTTGCTCAGTCATATCCAACTCTTTGTGATCCCATGGACTGCACCACACCAGGCTTTCCTGTCCTTCACTGTATCCCAGAGCTTGCTCAAACTAATGTCCATTGAGTCAGTGAAGCCATCCAAACATCTCGTCCTCTGTTGTCCTCTTCTACTCCTGCCCTCAATCTTTCCCAGCATCAGGGTGTTTTCTAATGAGTCAGCTCTTTGCACCAGGTGGCCATAGTATTGGAGCTTCAACGTCAGCATCAGTCCTTCCAATGAATATTCAGGATTGATTCCCTTTAGGATTGACTGCTTTGATATCCTTGAAGTCCAAGGGACTCTCAAGAGTCTTCCCCAACACAACAGTTCAGAAGCATCAATTCTTTGGTGCTCAGCCTTCTTTGGGGTCCAGGTCTCACATCCATACATGACTACTGGAAAAACCATAGCTTTGACTAGATGGACTTTTGTTGGCAAAGTGATGTCTCTGCTTTTTAATACACTGTCTAGGTTGGTCATAGCTTTCTTCCAAGGAGCAAGCATCTTTTAATTTCATGACAGCAGTCACTGTCCCCAGTGATTTTGGAGCCCAAGAAAATAAAGTCTGTCATTGTTTTCATTGTTTCCCTATTTGCCATGAAGTGATGGGACTGGAGCCATGATCTTATATGTTCTGACAAAGGATTTTGAGCTTATACTGCAAGGTATGGGAGCCATTGAATGGTTTTGAGAAAGAGCATGGTATGCTCATCTTTTATTAACAGATAAATCAGTCTGGCTATGATGTAGAAAGATCAGTCTGGCTGACTTGTAGAAAGATTGAAAGCACAGAGATCAGTTGGAAGGTGTTTGTGGTAGTCCAAGTGAGATATGAAAAAAAAATCTTGTTCTCAGAGGTCTATAATAGGAATATTAAGTAGGGAGAGGTTTCTGAGCTCTGTGAAGTGTGGGTACATAAGCTTAAGAGAGCTAGAAGGGAAGTAATAACCTCAGAAAAGGATCTTTTAACTTTAGAGGACTTTAAAGTACCTTCTGCTCACTGTCATAAAGGAGAGAATCACTACTGCTTGACTCTATTCTAATATTCATGATATGAATACACATGAATCTCAGACAATTTTTTAAATTGCATGACCTCACATGGTTTTTAGATGTTTCAATGAAATCCAGATGCCAACTGAATTAGTATTAGTGTTAGTTCCTCAGCTCAGTCATGTCCGACTCTGTGACTCAACCCCATGATCTGGGGTTCGCCAGGCTCTTCTGTCCATGGGTTTCTCCAGGCAAGAATACTGGAGTGGGTTGCCATTTCCTTCTCCAACTTATAACAGTTATTAAATGACCTTAATTAAGATGACCATATATCCAGTTTTGCTAAGAAATAGCCCCTATTTATTCATGAGCTCCTAGAATAAGTATTCTAGTATAAATTACAGTGCTTCCTTTAATTCTCAAAAGCACCTTGGTTTGGATGGTAAAATTTATGATCACTCTAGCCCATAGTAGCTTCCCCATTTGACTATCCTTCAAGGGTGAAAAGGAGGAAACAAAAATGCCAATATCTCCATTTTTTGAATATAAGCCAAGAGATTTTTTTTTTCATCTGCAAAGTCCTATCGAGAAGGAAAACAGAATGGAAAGCTATATAACCTGAACAAAAATGCAATCATTTAATTATAATTTAATTATATATGTGTGTGCATGTATATACACACCCAATTAATAGACTTGATCCTCAAATAATTACTGAGTTCTTCCCATTTACTTTCTCCTCCTGTGTACTAAATTTTGTGCAAAACTTAAAACCTTTCTATCCCTTGGTACTTAAAAATTTCAACAGAGTGCCCCAAGGCCTTGAAGGGAATTAGGAGGTTGTTACTGGTTGCGAGATCCATGACTGTTCTCCACTCAAAGAGTTATCCTTCATTCTGTCTTCTATAATCCTGTGAGAAGCCAAAACAAGCTTGCTCAGTAGGGTTCCTTGTGAAATATCAAGAATTCTGCACCAAATCATCACCTCCCCCATGCTAGGTCCACACAGGGCAGAGTGAAGAGAAAAGAAGCATAACAACTTTGTTTAGTGGCACACTGTTCTGTCACATCAAGATTGGTTTTGATACACCCCAAACTCTGTTTTTACACTCTGACCATAATGGCAAAATATAATTCTGGCCTGTGTAAGCCAATATAAAAGTGATGGACAAATAGAGGACTGAGGCAAAGAAGATTGGAAGAAAATGAAATTGTATTTTATTATTTCTATCCATCCTACTTCCATAAAGGACTTGAGGTAATAAAACAAATAAGCAGTTGTAATGAATTATAATCATTGTTAACAATAATCAAATGGGGAGTAGCCATTATGTTGCCCTCTTTTTCTTACTTCTTTTGCTTGATCTTTAGTTTTAAAATAAATCAAGAGTCCTGCAAAAACTCTTCACAGGTTCACAGCTTGAATAAGATACTAACTCAAGATTAATACTTGGCTCTTTTATCTTTGTAACAGTCTGATGGCTTCAAGCTTTCTAAAATGAAATTGAATTTGAATAAGGATAGCACTCCTGAGGTCTGTAAATTGTCAGTTCTCAAAAGGTTCCTTCTCTGTGGCTCAGATGGTAAAAGCGTCTGCCTACAATGTGGGAGACCCAGGCTCAATCTCTGAGTTGGGAAGATCTCCTGGAGATGGAAATGGCAACCCACTCCAGTATTCTTGCCTGGAAAATCCCATGGACGGAGGAGCCTGGTAGGCTACAGCCCATGGGGTCGCAAAGAGTTGGACACAACTGAGCGACTTCACTCACTCACTCACTCATTCTCTGTATTCCATATTCTCTTTCTAAAGCCTATACAACAGATAATATAGACTCAATTCTAACTAGAAGATGTTACAGGCATGTCAAAAAATTTCTTTTTAAAGAAACTGATGTGCTCTTCAATTTCATTAAATCTGAAAGATATCTGCATAAAATTTATCTACAGATGATATTTTGACATGGTCAGCATAGGCTTTTGCAAAGAGGTAAAGAAAAAGGCTCCCTTCATCTTTCCTTACCCCCAGTTAGGGCCCAGAATAGGTACTGAATCAGTTACCAACACCATCTGTTCTATTATTTATTATGTTACACTGTAATTTATCTGTTTCTCTATCTATCTCCCCCACTATACTCTATGAACTGCTTGAGGGTAGTGGTTGTTTCCCGTTCATCTGTATTTCTCTGGCACGTAGCATGAAAGGAATTCAGTAATGTGTTGAATAAATGAATAGGGTCTCATTTTAATTTTGTTAGAGGCCATCTACTTAACACTATGCCTCTTGCATTGTAAGTGTTCAATAAATGTTAAGTGTTATTTGCTATAATGGGGTCAGATGGAGCTGTACTGAAGCAGATTCCAACAGGTTGCTAAATTTTCAGGAATTTTGCAAGTTGGTTGTTAAATTATTGGTAGAAGTAGCCATGGTGGGAGAATTCACACCATGGAAATTTGCAAATGCCACAGCTCAGCATACAGAACCTCTCCGCCCAGGTAGGCAGTTAAACATTTACCAGCACACCACTGAAGTCAGATAACATACTACCCTGGAGCTTGAATCTCTCTAAATGTTATTAAAGTGCACATACAATAAAGTGTGCTTGTGGTATTTGTTGGATTTAGAAGAGAGAAGGAAAAGGGAAAGGGAATATAGGGGAAAGAGAGGTAGTCCACCAGCGACTGAGTGAAGTTCCAAATCCAACCTCCCATAACTGCTTACCTCTCTCAGAGGATATCCTTTGCAACATCAATGACACAGAGTTTCCTGGTGGACTTATTTTTGGCCAAAAAGAAAGAATTGGCTGATGATCTCAATTTAATGTCAACCATTATCATCCTTCAGAAAAACTTCAAATGCTATGACACCAACAATATAAAGATTTTCTAACCATTGAAGTTCTCTGCGATGAAGTAGGTTGCCTTAAAATGTTAGGAGTTTTCTATGCAAATTAGGAATGTTCACAGGGAAACTAGATGAAAATATGCAGAGACACTGCAGAGTGAATTCTCACTAGCTGACTTCCCAGCACTGTGCTTCTCAAAGTCTGATCTACAGACTTCTTGGGACACACCCCAGACCTAGTGACTGAGGACCTGCATTTTAATAAACACCTCAGGTTATTCATATGGAAATTAAAATTTGAGAAAGCTTTGCTTTAGATCACCTCTAAGGTCATGGCTAACTCTGGGATTCCACACCTCTATTGTCATTTGAGAAAGAGATACAAATCATGCTTATAATATTTGGAAGGGAATAGAATGACAGAATGAAACAATTTGACACTAAATTCCAGATACAAGTTCCAAAATAATCTCGACATACTTAATGATAGGTGAAAATCAGCAAGATGAAATTCAAAAGGCAAAGTATGAAATTTACATTTAGACAAATTCCTAAAACAAGGGAATCAGGCAAATCCACAGGACTAAGGACTGTCAAGGCATCCAGGTGACTGACACACAGGCAAATCCTTCTGTCCTAGATTCTGAGCTCTATTCATGTGCCTTCATGGGTTTATATTACTCTGAGTTCTCTGAAGTCACTGAAGGAATTTGCAATGACTTTCTGAACTAGACCATTTAGTAAGACCCTCTTAGTTACAATATCTGTTTCTTTTGGGCTCTCCCCATCTCCCACTAGACCTGGAGTAATGCTATTGACTGGTAATAATTATTAATAGCATTTTAGATTGTACCCTTGTTTCTACTTCCTTCCAGTGACTACAAAATTTGCATAACAAAACAACAAAACATCTCCATGATAGAAATTATTTATATTGTAGGCAGCATATATGATATGAATTTTAACAAGTCAATTAACAACTGATTTCTAAATAATATCCTGCAACTAATATTTTCAGTTTAAATTTTATACTATAAACTTTATTTTTTTTAAGTTTTTCATTCCTTCCCCCAGCAGGATCTATTCTTTATATATTTTATTTTTGGCTGACATGGATCTTTGTCACACGCAGGCTTTCTCTAGTTGCAGCAAGCATGGGCTACTCTTCATTGTGGGGCACAGGCTTCTCATTGCAGTGATTTCTCTTGTTGAATCACATGGGCTCTAGACCACAGCTTCAGTAGTTGTGGCACATGGGCTTAGTTGCCCCACAGCACATGGAATCTTTCCAGGCCAGGGATTGAACCCGTGTCTCCTGCATTGGCAAGCAGATTCTTAATGACTGGACCACCAGGTAAGTCCTACTATAAATTTAAATATTCCCCCAAAGTGATCAAATCCATTGACCACTTCTCTTAATCACTGTATTTCTTCCTGATCTCTGTTGGGCAGAACTGAGTGGACAAATGTGTTGAGAAGTCACAGCCTATGTATTGAATGAAGAAATGCAGATTGTGACCTGCTGGATAAGGAGGCACCAGTCACCACATGGGGGCACCAGGGAGCTCACTCCTCATCCTACCTCTCACTTTGGGGATCTGAAAACTATGGGGTCGGTTTGATTGAAGGTGAAGTTTCAAACAATACATCCACACAAAGGATGTAAATAAATCATAAGATTTAGGATTCCTTACAGATCCTGGGTAGGGGGTTGTTGGCAGCACAATGAGCCAGGGAAAGGGCAGTCCTCCATCCCAGGTCACAAGCCAGCAGGAGATAGACAGCAGGGTAGCAAGTACCTATTACTTATAAGGTGCTCGGGGCAGAGCTCACTAGCTTTTTGTAGGCTTAGCTTTAAGTGTGGTTATTTTAAAAGGTGTTCCAGAGAAAAGTGAAGAAGAAACATATGGCATCCATCCTAAACTACAAGTCTTTATTGAATTGCCCAGACTCTGGATGTGAGTAGGGTTATCATACTATGAAATGTCTGCACAGCAAGTCAGAAAAACAAGGTTGTTTTCCTCAAAAGTTGTTTTTCCCATCACAATAAACTGTTTGTAAAAAGCCAGTAAATACTTTGGTTTGTGAGTCATATAGTCTCTGTTACACCTCCTTAAAAGCAGATATAAACAATAGGTAAACAAATTCAAAATGCTTGGCTGGATGAATCGAAAGCTGGAATCAAGATTGCCAGGATAAACAGTAACAGCCTCAAATATGCAGATAATACCACTCTAATGGCAGAGAGCAAATAGCAGAAAGCGAAGAGGAACTAAAGAGCCTCTTGATGAAAGTGAAAGAGGAGAGTGAAAAAACTCATTTGAAACTTAACATTCAAAAAACTAAGATCATGGCATCCAGTGCCGTCACTTCCTGGCAAATAGATGGGGAAACAATGAAAACAGTGACAGGTTTTATTTTCTTGGACCCCAAAATCACTGCAGATGGTGATTGCAGCCATGAAATTAAAAGACCCTTGCTCCTTGGAAGAAAAGCTATGACCAACCTAGACAGCATATTCAAAAGCAGAATATTACTTTACCAACAAAGGTCCATGTAGCCAAAGCTGTCGTTTTTCCAGTCATCATGTATGATTGTGAGAGTTGGATCATAAAGACAGCTGAGTGCCAAAGAATTGATGCTTTTGAACTGTGGTGTTGGAGAAGACTCTTGAGAGTCCCTTGGACAACAAGGAGATTAAACCAGTCAATCCTAAAGGAAATCAACCCTGAATATTCACTGGAAGGACTGATGCTGAAGCTGAAACACCAATACTTTGGCTACCTGATGTGAAGAACTGACTCATTGGAAAAGAACCTGATGATGGAAAGATTGAAAGCAAGAGGACAAGGGAATGACAGAGGATGGCATCACTGACTCAATGCCCTTGAGTTTGAGCAAATTCTGGGAGATACTGAAGGACAAGAAATCTGGCGTGCTGCAGCCCATGGGGGTTGCAATTTGTTGGACACACTGAGCGACTGAACAACAAACAAATGAGAGAATGAATGCAACTGTGTTCTATAAAAAAAACTTTATGACAACAGAGAGGCCATAGTTGTCTGACCCTGAGGTGGAAGATTCTGTGTCACAAGAAGCCAGCATCCCCTCTTGCACTTTTTCCAGGCGAAGATGGCTCCATTTCACCTGAATTTGCCTCCCTCAACCCAGAAACCCATATGGAATTTTTTTTCAGTAGAAACCAATGAGTATGATCCAGATACATGTCAACCAGATGTTGCAGAAATGTTTCTTTTTCTCTCCATTTCTCCTTCTTTCTTCTGTCCTTGTGTCAATACAAGGCTCTATTTCATTCTGCTTATCTTTCACAGTGTCCTCCTGGAGGTAAATTCACACACAGAAAATTTGTCTTTGGTTCTAATGATAGAGATTGGCAGGCCCATGAGCCAAGGCTGAGCTAAGTTGCCTAGAGAAATCTAGATTGGGAGGGATAGAGACATTTTGCTCTTCATTCCCTCTACCAGTCATGCCAGAGGAGTGACCAGTCAGAGAAAACAGCCCTGCCTTCTGGGGGAGGGAAGGTCCCTATTTAATTCCCCCAAATCTGTTCATTTCCAAGTCCTTGGTACTCCTTCCCATGATTACTTTCCACACTTATTTAACCAGTTTGAAGAGGATTAAGGGCTCAGTTGACACTTAAAAACAAGTTTCATGTGGTTGAATGAAAAACATGTTCTGGCAGCTTTGAGCAGTAGTACAATGACTTAGAATGTCAGATAAAGGAATCTGAAAACTGGATCCCATTTTGAATTCAAGCTGATATCAGATAGGCCTTAAAGGTTCCGTTTTAATTTGCAAATTGAGATTTACCAGAAGCCAAGACAAGCAGTCCTCATCAAGGCAGCATTTTTGCAAGTTTGATCCACAAGGTCACAGTATCTTTGACCCTGTGGTGCTTCAGATTGCTTTGTTCCTCCCAGAACACCCTGCAATAAAAGGGAGCTGATCAATGGAGAGGGACCTAGGCTGCCTGTGAGAAGATAGCCAAGGGGGATGATAAAACTATTTTATTTCATGCTTGAGTATATCTAATATTTTTTTCAATATTTTCAATTCAGAATTTTTACCCTTCTTGAAACAAAACAAGGAGAAAAAAAACGCATTTTTAACTTCTGAAATGTGATAGAAACACTGACTTTGGGTTGGCTCCTAAAGATATTTGGGGGGTTAATTTATTTCTTTGAAAAGACAGTACAGAGTCAGATAATCCAGCTGTTATAATTTTGAAGAAAGCATAAATGTGATTTAGAAACATATTCACCTTGCTATATGCCTGTTAGTAAAAGATAGTAGTGAAATCCTCACAGAGGTGCCAGTTGCAGTAATCTTAACAAACTGGAGCCTGAAAACCATCAAGAGATAGCCACAACATCTGCAATTAAGAAAGCAAGCAAGGGAGAAAACAATGATAAATAAGGAAAATGTTAATATTCCGTTTATTCTTTGCAAAACATGCATCAAATATCCCACAGCATCTCTTTTTAAACATAGAAATGAATGTGGGCTACTTCCCTTTCACCAAAATGAATGTTGAAGAGAAGTTTCAGTCTCATCGACTAATTCAGTTGTTCCTTTAAATTGAATTTTTAAACATATGGGCAAACAAACCAATCTATATTCAGAACAGTTCTTTGAACAGCATGCAAACAGTTTGGGATTACATGCTAGGTATTACGCAAGTGAGTTTTCACAGGACAAAAGAATGGATTCCTCATTGTAACACGAGATAACAACGCTAAAGAATTTCAGCTCAACTTTAAATTTCTCCCTCCAACTGCTGTAGTTTTCTTAGTAGTACTCTAACAGTCTCCTCAGTTTCTGGTTTCTTCCACCAAAGAATAACTGCCCATCTCTACTAAAAAATGGTTCACTGATCTTGTTCAGTCATTTGACAAACATTTCTTGAGCAACCCTTATGTGTCTAGTACTATCTTTTACAATGATGTATTAATATTAATTTCTGCTGTATAGCCAAGTAATTCAGTTATATCTATATATTCTTTTTTATATTCTTTTCCATTATGGGTTTTCTCATAACATCAAATATACTTCCCTGTGCTATACAGTAGGACCTTGTTGATTATCTGGATAGTATCATAAGCACTTAGAATAGAGACATAAATATAGAATAAATCCTCTAAAAATTACATTCCTAATAGGCAGGACAGACTTACATAGAGGTAAATTATATCAAAAGAGAGAGAAAGGGAAACACATCCTAATTTGAGATTTTTATTCCAATCCAACAAATCTCCTTTTCATCACTGTATAACATATTGACCTTGTGTTTTAATTTATGTGTGTCTCTGGGAAATTCTTATCAATCATCTTTTTTGTAAAAGAAATGATTACTAAACCAGGGCATACTATTATATGTAGGGCACTGACAACCAGGATACAGCAGCCTGGAATGTGGAAGGGACATGATGCAACCTGTTACCAATGATGAGTGAGGATGAAAACAGTTCAGCCCTGAGATTTTCATTGACTATTACTGGTGCCCAGTGAGGATTTCAGCTGCTGATTCTGTCCCAGATCAGTTGCCCATAGTCTTGCTGATAATGGGAGCCAGTGAAGGGAAGAAGAGACAGGAAAGGAAAAAAAATGTCTTTAAATATTAAGGTCTAAGCAGGGTTGGTATACAATCAGTATGTACTTGTTAGGTGTCTGTTCAGATTGCTCATTATTTTAATATCACCCTGGGTATAGGTACCAAATTTACTGTATAAAGTGCACAGAGAATTGAAAGAAAATGTGGTGAATAAATACAATGGAATACATTCAGGCTTTAAAAAGAAGGAAATCCTGCCACATGCAGCAGCATGAATGAACCTGGAGAACATTATGCTAAGCAAAATAAGCATAATGTCACAAAAAGACAACTACTGTATCATTCCACTTTCATGAGGTATCTAAGATAGTCAAAATCATAGAAACAGAGAGTAGAATGGTGCTTTCCAGGGGTTGGGAGGAAGGGGAAATGGGGAGCTACAGTTCAATGGGTGTAATTTGTTGCACAAGATGAATGAGTCCTAGAGCTCTGTGGTACATCATACAGTTAACAGTACTGTACTGCGCACTTAAAAGTTTGTTAGAAGGGTAGATCTAGTGTTAAATGTTCATGCCACAGTAAAAAAATAGAGGTAAAATTTTTAAGAACTGCCAAAAAAGAGAATTTGAATCTTTGAACCTATGTCACTTTTAAGACTCAATTCGGGAGGAGGTGCCCCCTGGGATGAGTCTTTAAAGAATAAATAAGAGTTAGGCTTGAAGGAGAGGACTGGGGACATCCCAGGCAGAGAGGACACACTCATAAATCAGAAGCATCATGATGAGTGTAGGTAAAGTACAAGGATCTCAGTGTAGATGAAGAGGGGAGATGGGAGACCAGAAATGGACATAGGATGCAAACTATAGCTAGTCTTATATAGCATGTTATGGAGTTTGGAATAAGAACCATGGGGAGCCATTCAAAGACTTAAGTAAAGCAAGTTGGGGAAAGTAGCCCACCACATGATCAAGTTTGCATTTGAAAAGGTTACTCGGGCTTCAGTGTGGAGAATAACTGGAATTTGGCAAAGGAAGGGATTGACAATAATTTTGAATACCTGAAGATTGCATTTTTGCTAGGCTGATACAGCAGAAGGGACAGGATACATGACTTTGGAAAGGCCAGTAAGGGGCAAATAGACTAGAGGACATTGGAGTTGTCCAGGTAGTGAATGCCTCACTTATAGGAGAGAACAGCCGTAATGAGTTTGGGAAACAAATGAGTTGGAAAACTTGGAGGTTATAACCAGAGAGTGGATTCTTGGAGTGTAAGATTTCTTAGGTGGTGTGGTTCAAAGTAATTGCAATATTGTGACTTATAATAAGTCCACAATTTAGTCTACAATGCCTGGCTCACAGCTCCCCCAAGCCCTTGGGGGATAAGCAATAAGGCAATGGGAACCTCTTTTGTCATAATATTTGGTCTCTTGTCCTCAGTTCCTGAAATCCTGTCAGAGCCGTAAGTGTGAAACAGGTGTCTTTGAAGCCAAATCTGACCTCTGTACCCTGACACTGAGTTAACTCTCAGAGATAGTTTTGGGTGAAGTAGGAAAGAATAACTTTATTGTGTTGCCAGGCAAATGGGGTCACTGCAGGCTAACACCCTCAAAACTGTGTATCTCAACCTGAAGTGCAGAGTTTTATAGTAACGATTCAAAGAGGGCATGTTTGGCTTTTGGACGTTCTTCTGATTGGTTGGTGTTGAGGTAAATGGGTGGGAAGGGGGGAAATGAGGGGGAGTATCATCAACTTCCCGGTTCCAACCCATTTGGGGTCTACATGCTTGTGGGAAGCATACAGTTAACTTCTCTCACCTGGTGGGAATTTCAGTATCAGCAAAATAGTTCAAAGATTTTGTGGTGTGTATCCCTTGATGGGGAACCAGGACCCTGCCCCAGGGCTGCATTGTTGTTTCTCTTGATTGTTCCTCCCTGTCTTGCATCCCCTCCCTTCCCTAATTAACAACTGCTTGAACCTACACTTTGGAACTAAGGGGAGGTCACGGAGGCTGAATGAAGCCTATTTCCTGTAATTAAGAAATAGGGGACACAACCAGGCTCTTGTGCCTGAGAGCCTCACAGGGTCCTGCTCTGTATCATCTTGTTGTTCATAACAAACCCCTTTCACATCAATTGAATTCATATTAATAAGCTGACTTTGGAAATTCTCTAAAGATGAGAGGCTGTTTGCCAGGAGAATCAATCAGAATTTAAGAGTTGAAACTTCCAGTCCCATCCCCTGATTTTCAGGAAGAGGAGAGGTGCTGCAGGTAGAAACAATCATCAATTGTCCATGATTTAATCAATCATGCCCCTGCAATGAAGCCGCCATAAAAGCACAAAGGACAGAGTTCAGAGAGTGTCCAGGTTGAACCAGAATGCATCTACTTGCTGCAGGGCTGGTCCCAAACTCCCCAGGGGCAGAAGTTCCTGTGTTCAGGATTTTGCCCTATGTATCTCTTCATGTGACTGTTGGTTTGTATTCTTTAAAATCTATTGTTAAAAAAAAACCAGTAATCTAGTGAGGAAACTGGTTTTCTGAGTTCAGTGAGTCACTCTAGCAAATTAGTTGAACCCAAGGAGGGGGTTATGGGAACCTCAGATTTATAGCTGATTAGTCAGTAGCATAACAACTTGGACTTTAGATGGGCATCTGAAGTTGAAACCAAAACCCATGCAACTCAGATTGGGACTTGAACCTATGATCTTTTAATTGAGATCACACACCAGGTCTCAGGACTTAAGCTCAGGTTCTTGATGTCTCATCACAGAAAGGATTCAGTGAGAGACAAAGTGATAGGTAAGAGGTGTACTTATTTAGAGAGAAGCACACTCCACAGACAGTGTGGGCCATCTCAGAAGGTGAGCTGCTGCTGCTGTGTTGTATTCAGTCATGTCTGACTCTTTGCAACCCCATGGACTTGTAGCCCATGAGGCTCCCATCTCCATGGAGTTTTCTAGGCAAGAATACTGGAGTGGGTTGCCATTCCCTTCTCCAGGGGATCTTCCCCACCCAGGGGTTGAACCAGTGAGCAGGCCCCAACATTATTAGTGGGACTGAGTAATTTCATAGCTTAATGAGTGAGAGGATTATTCCAACTATTTGAGGGAAGGGGCAGGGATTTAAAGGAATTGGGCCACTGCCCACTTTTTAGCACTGTCATGGCATTGTGGGTGGGTATGTCATTTAGCTTGCTGATGTGTTACAATGACATATACTAAGGCTCAAGGCCAACTGGAAGTTGAGATCTTCCACCATCTTGGACCTAGTTGGTTCTAACCAGTTTTTGTCATGTCCTGTGACTATACCCACTCCAGTATTCTTGCCTGGAGAATCCCATAAATAGAGCAGCCTGACGGGCTATAGCCCATAGGGCCCATAAAGTCACAAAGAGTTAGACATGACTGAGCAAACACACATGCACCATGGCTATGTCATTCTTTTAAAGATTGTGCCCAGCCTACTACCCTCTTGTTTCAAGTGAGGGACAGTCCTGTGGGACTGACCACTTAACCTGTGGAATTTGATGCTCCTTGTGTAGATAATGTCAGAATCGAGTTGAATTGTAGGACACCCAGCTGTAGAATTACTTGTGTGAGAAAAAGCCACACGTTGGAATTGGGCACAGAATTGTAATGTAATGAATACGTCTATAGTGTAACATGGATGCTGAATGCAGAGTTAAAGAGTAGAAGCAGACAAAACCCAAGGCTGCACGAGATGGTGTATTAGAATCACCTGTGGTGGTTTTAGAAGTTACAGAACTTAGAATCTCCATCCTGAGAGATGCTGATATACTAGGTAGAACTCTGGCGTATGACTTTTTAAAAAACTCTTACGTATATTTCTTTTCCTTTTTCTTTTTTTTAAAAAACTTTGTCGTTGATGTTGCTGTTTTGCATTTATTTCTAATGTGTAAGCTGAGTTGGGACTTCTGAGCTGAAGTTGGATGGATTAGCCATACAAATCCTAAATTTCCAAATGACAGAAAATTCAGTCAGGATAGAAAGCAAAGTCTTCACTGAATGTGAAACAGTGAACTAGTAGGCAGTACATAAGGAATTGATTGTGGCATAGCCAGAGGGTAAAAACTTGAAAGGAGCAGGGGTTTTACTGGAGGGTGAAGGATTTAACTCAGCATCAGAGAGCAAAGGATGAAGGTATAAACCTCACCTCCCAACAGTGACTTCCTTTAAACTTGATCGTACAACACAAAGCTGTTTGTTTATCCCCAGTTCTCAACTGGAATTTCCAAATTTCTACTTCACTGTTCTGAGAGAAGTTGACTTTGAGAATGGTCATATATTCTGATGTTCTACTTTCCACTTTTCAAAGCTCATTGCTCTCTGTTAACTATTTCATTCACTTTTAAATAACCATTATGCTTGGGAGGAAGAAGTTTTCTTCTACCTTTTAAGTTCCTCCTAAAGCCTAAGAATTAAATTGACATGAGATAGATTAACAGAAGAAAATCAAACAAAAGTTTAATAACATGTATACATGGGAGAGACCCAGGAAAACTGAGTAACTCACCAAAATGCCTGATAACCTCACCTTAAATACCATCTTGAGCTTTAGGCAAAGAAGGATCTTGGGGGCAATGGTTTTAGATTTCAAAGCTGAGGAAGGCAATTCACATGAAGATGGAAAAGCAAATGTTTGGTAAACAAATGTTTGCTGGGCCTTGCAGAGGAGAAGGGACACAGAGTGGATTCTGATCTCTAGGTCCTGCTGAGTCTCTCCCACCTCACCAAGCTTATATTCTTTGCAGATATCTGTGGTGATAGCTGTATTCCAGGAACAGGCCCTTTATCTAAATTCTTGTAGGCAGTTAAAGGGGAAGTAACAAGAAGAACTTCCTGAGTCTTCTGTTTCTTAAAAATAATCAGCCTAAATTAATCTTCATCCCAAAGAGACAGATTTTGAGGTGGCAAATTTTGCTCTCTGACCATAGTCTCTTGGGGGAAATAAAGTGAATCCCATGGACCCAAATCCAGGGATTTTTAAATGAATTATTTTCTACAAGATTCAGAAGCCCACTTCACTTACTTGGTTTTCAAGATATTTGTGTGAAAGAGGATTTGGATGTAGTGTGATTAGATGATGTAAACCAGATCATTTTCAGAAAAATGGAATTCTATAAGATATATTACACAATATTTAGATTGAAAGAAATTCCAAATGACTGTCTCTAGTAACAGTAGTAGTAGTAGTAAGAGTAGTAATAGTAGCAGTAGTAGTGTTACTCACTCAGTCATATCTGACTCTTTGGACTGTAGATCTCCAGGCTTCTCTGTCCATGGGATTCTCCAAGCAAGAATACTGGAGTGGATAGCCATTCCCTTCTCTAGGGGATCTTCCCAACTCAGGGATCAAACCCGTGTCTCCCACATTGCAGGCAGATTCTTTACCATCTAAGCCACCAATAGTAGCAATACAGCACCACAAATAAATGAAGAGCATCAAGTCTTGTTCACCTAGTATATTTTATTCTTTATTTTTTTAAATGTTTTCATCATAAAAGTAATGTAAGCTCCATATATAAGTATTGAATAATTCAGAGGTATCCAGAGTAAAAGTAAATGTCTCCTTTCCACAGCACCACTCCTAATTCCCCTGTTCTAGTGTGCACCTTTTTCTAGAACTTTTTTATGCATTTATAAAATGTATACATATATACATATATAAATGTATTATACATTTTCTGCAACTTAATTTTCTGTTAGCAATATATCATGAATACCATATGCTGATACATATGGATGAACCTCATTCCTTTTAGCATCTTGTATAGCATTTCATGGGCTTCCCTGGTAGCTCACAGGTAAAGAATCCACCTGCAATGCAAGAGATGCAGGTTTGATCCCTGGGTTGGGAAGATCCCCTGGAGGAAGGTGTGGCAACCCACTCCAGTATTCTTGCCTGGAGAACCCCATGGCCAGAGGAGCCTGATGGGCTACAGTCCATGGGGTCGCAAAGAGTCAGACATGGCTAAAGTGATTTGGCATAGCATTTCATAGTATGGGCACACAATAAGTGTTGTTAAACATACGCTCATTTTGGGGTGTTTGTTTCAAATTTCTTTCTTTTATAGAAATATTTTCCCCAATTTCTTCTACACAATTTTGTGTTCGTGTGCTAATATTTCTGTAGCATGTATTCCTGAAAGGAGAAAATCTAGATCTAAAAGTATGCACATTTAAAGTGTTGATAGATTATTGCCAAAGTGTCCTTCAAAAAAAAAAAAAACTTGTATTTCCGCAAATATAAAATGTCCATTTCCCCCACCCTCTTGCCAATTGCGTATATTATCAATCTTTTCTGTTGTACAAGTTAGCTTATTGTTTTTATGTCTTTGATTTCAAGGAAGGTTTCTTTGATTTCAAATAAAGCTGAGAACATCTTTTCCTACTTTATTGGCAACATCTCTTGGATTTCTTCATATACATTAGTCTTTTGGGGGAGAGGGTGCCTTTTTAATGATTTGTAGGAGTTCTTTATATGTTGTGGATATAAATTCTTTGTCTCGTGCACGAGGATGACCCAGAGGGACGGGATGGGGAGGGAGGTGGGAGGAGGGTTCTGGAAGGGGAACACATGTACACCCATGGCGGATTCATGTCAATGTATAGCAAAACCAATACAATGTTGTAAAGTTAAAAAATAGATAAATAAACTAATTAAAACAATATTTTTCACCAGATCTAATGCCTGTCTTTTAATCTTAAAATGCTTTTCATAATACAGAAAGAAAATTTCAACTTTCACATAATAATATCTTTACATTTCTTCCTTTATGACTTTGTAGCTTTTATGTTCTGTTTAAGAAAGCCTTTCCCATACTCAAAATTATTTTCAAGATACACTTTTACATTTTCTTGGAATGTGTTGTTGCAAGTTGAGTTCCCCAGTATGCAGAATATGAAGCAGAGTTTAGCCATTTTGATGTTTCTTAGGGAATGATTTTGGGACTAACATAGAGGAAAATGTTAGGACAAGGTAGCAGAGGAAGAAGCTGAGCTGCCATGCTGAGTTGATGACAACCCCAATCCATTTCATGGACACCTCTGGGCTCAAGTGGTACTTCAAAAGTTTTTTGGGTTGTGCTGAGATGGCCAGGCCTATATATCCCCTCTTTTTCATTCATCATTGGATGTGGGCTGGCCAGGGAAGGGGTATGACCCTGCATGAGACAGTTCTTTGCAGCTGAAGTAATTAGCGAAGAGGCCAGAATCTGAAGATTGTCTCCTGACAGCACTCTCAGCAGATGGGGCAATAAGTCCTTCAGTAAAGAGACATCTGGGGCCATTCTTCACAGTGTCCACCACACATCTGTATGCTTTTGAGTCTTTAATCCACCTGGAATCTATTTTTGTATATGATACAAGGTAGATAGAGGTTCTGATTTTCCAATTCTTCCAACATTTGCTTGATAGTTCATAATTTCTGTCTTTTTAGCCATCTTTTTAAAAACTCAGTCAAAACATTTATTCATTTGTAATCTACTTGATTAGTGTTTAGGATAACTGAGATACAATGTGGGTATTTCCTGTTAAGTTAGAAAAAATAATTGCTGAAGTTCGGGCTATTATATCAAAGTACCATAAACTGATTTATAACCAAAAACTTTAGTTTTTATAGCTCTGGAGGCTGGAAGTCTGAGATCAGGGTGCCAGTATGGTCAGGTTCTGGTGAGAGCCCTCTTCAGTGTTTGACTGTCTCTGACTTCTTCTTGTGCTCTCACATGGCAAAAAGAAAGAAGGCTTGTTCTCTTCTTCCTCTTATAAGGACACGAATCCCACTCTGAGGCCTTCTATCCTCATGACTTAATTCCCAAAGGCCCATCTCCTAACAACATCCTATTTGGGGTTAAGGTTAGGGTTTCAACATGAATTTTGGGGAGAGACACAAACTTGCCATCCCTAGCACCAATCAAAAAACAGAAGAATGTGTGAAATCATAGGGTTACAAAAAAGTTGTCTATCATTGAAGGTTTTTTGTCAGAGTCATAAATCATCAAACAAGAAGGGAACATAGTACATATTTTCCAGTCTCATTTCCCAGATGAGAAAACTAAGACCTGATGAGTGGTATGTCTTTGCTAAGTCACTTCAGTCGTGTCCCACTCTTTGGGACCCTAGAGATTGCAACCCAACAAGCTCCTCTGTCCATGGATTCTCCAGGCAAGAATACTGGAGTGGGTTACCATGCCCTCCTCCAGGGGATCTTCCCAACCCAGGGATCAAACCCCTGTCTCTTTCATCTTCTGCATTGTCAGGTGGGATCTTTACCACTAGCACCATCTAGGAAACCCAAAGAGTGGTAGGGGTAGATTAAAAACCAGAACATAAGACAATTTCCAGACCAGTGTTACTTCCTCTATATTGGGTGGACTGTTTCTAATATATCATTTTGTAATGTAGGCCTTTGAGGCTTTTTAACATTTTCATTAAAATATTTGTTTATATTTATTTATTTATGCTTTCTAATATGTCTTCTAGTTGAAAATAAGAAAGCAGAATTTCTTTAAATAATCTTCTCTACCATAAACTCTTCTGAAAGGTCAACTGGCCCCCTTCTCAGCCTCTAATTATTTAGAATTATTGTAAAATATTTTGTGTTAGCCCCACTCCCACAGAAACTACGGAGTAATTAGCAAGTAGAAGGCACACCAAAGGCAGATGATAGTATATTGGCTTATAAGGATAATTGTAAGTTTACTGATAAAAATCAATTTTTATTGGCTCACTTATACTTCATAATAAGGCCACTGTGGCACTTCCTGCTCAAGGCACATAAGTGAGAGCTAGTGTGTATTTGATTTTAATAAATACTGTCTGTGGGAAGCCCGGACAGGAATGAACAGATGTTGAACCATATGATAATAGTGTGGCAGGGTAAAAAAACCTGTGCATTTGTAAGGCACACCTGGTGTTTATGATACTTTTGCAACTTTTATAACTACAGCATCTGGCCCTTTGCTGCTGTTCTTTAATTTTCAAATACCCAGGATTTTATGTTTCTTGCAGTGTAGACAAGTCCATGAGAAGAAAAAAAAGTCATAAATATGTCATAAATCATGCAGAAAGATACTGCTGCCTCTCCACAAGGAACATATATTAAAATTGATAGTGAATTTGAAAAATATGAGAAAACATTTGGATCAGTTTTTCTCAGCTCTTAAGGGGCAAGAAAAATTTACTTAAGGATTGCTACATGATCCATCAGCACTGTAAACTTTCTAAATATTTTTAATTTGCAATATAGATCATTTATGGAGCACATCTAAAATACATTTAGCACTATAGGCTCTAGGTTATGCCATGCTGTGTGTCCTAAGTCACTTCAGTAGTGCCCAACTCTGTGTGGCCCCATGGACCATAGCTCTCCAGGCTCCTCTGTCCATGGGATTCTCCAGGCAAGAATACTGGAGTGGGTTGCCATGCCTTCCTCCAGAGAATCTTCCCAACCTAGGGATCAAACCCCTGTCTCTCATCTCCTGCATCGGCAGGCAGGTTCTTTACCATTCATGCCACCTGGGAAGGCCCCTAAGTTATATCACTTGTGTTCGACTTGATCCAAGTGATGTAGGTTGAGGTGTACAAAGAGAATATAATCTGATGTAACTCAAGTTTGATTGAATTTCATTTTTCCTCTGAGCTTTAGGGGGTGTTCATGTGTTAAAAGGTACCAAATGTATACACCTGAAACTAACACAATATTGTAAATCAACTATACTTCAATAAAGTTTTTTAAAATAACTTTTAAAAAGATATCAAATGTAAAAATAGTTCATCTAAATTTTTAGTTGTTCTAATGAGTAAATTAATAGTATAACTCACTCAAGAAAAAAAGTGAAAGTGAAGTCGCTCAGTCGTGTCTGACTCTTTGTGACCCCATGGACTGTAGCCTACCAGGCTCTTCCGTCCATGGGATTTTCCAGGCAAGAATACTGGAGTGGGTTACCATTTCCTTTTCCAGGAGATCTTCCCAACCTAGGGACTGAACCCTAGTCTCCCGCATTGAAGGCTTTACTGCTTTACTGTCTGAGCCACCAGGGAAGTCTCAACTCACTCAAGAGTTGATTTTAAAAACATCACTAGATATACATATAGCTTTATATACTAAAGTTCATTGAGTGACTGTAACTCTTCTGGGGTTTTCTGGACTCGAACTTGGAAGAAACTTCAGAGTAGTGAATATGATCTGACTTGTATAGCAAAACATGCTCCCTGAAGATGACCCCACAGTATATTTTAAAAAAAAAAAAACAAAACACATCCTACTTGGACTTTTGTGATTATGAACCTTCTAGTGTTTGCCAGATATCAAACTTATATTAAGATTTTCATGAATTGATATATTCCAGTGAGAAAGAAATCCCTCAGATGACAACCTAATTCAGGAATGGAAAACATTCAGTGGGGTAATGGATCATGGATTCTTTTACATTTAAGTACCAGAAATCTTCAACACAGGGTCCCAGGAGCCCACTCCCAAGCATTCAGAGTTGGTTTATGGGATAAACTAGAAATGCAAGACGGAGGGAAAGAAAAGAGAACCAATTCAAGTATGCATTACCAGGCAGCCCACCACTATGAGTGCTCAATCATGTAGGACCATCTAAGTTGTCTCATGAAATGCAACCCAAGAGCATCTGTGTAAAAAAAAAGGAAAAGCATTTAACTACTGGCTAAAGGTTGCCCTACAGGGTATTGACTTTCCCCACCCTGTTTCCAGGTTGCCCCTGCTTGGATGCCAAATGTCTTCTTAGAGTATCCCTGGGCAAGGAATCAGAGAAGCCCTGTACCCAGAAGAGAGAGTCATTTGTGGCTGGCCAGAGACGAGGGACTGTCAGTGGCACTGAAGTTGGTTGAGGCCTACCAGGTTGCCCAGGTATGACTGGGTAGGAGATGAAACCAGAGGATTTGAAGTGGTGCACAAGCAGTGTTCACTATACCTTATATAGGACCTGCCAAAGAGAAATTATTGAACTATCCTATTCAGTAGTGACAAACAGAAGAGCAGTTTGTTTTTTACACCGTTATTTTAAAGCTCTCCCACATAATTTAAGCCTAAACTGTAAAAGTTTGTTCCCCTTTCAATTAGTATTAATGAAATAATGCCACTGAGATTGGTTACCATGGTAAGCACCATGGAACTGATGAAAAATGGATTTTTTATTAGTATTTTATTCTTATTAGCAAGGAAATTCCACAATCATGCCATTACACATAATTTTGAATAAGCAGCTTCTCATAATTATGAAATATAGAGTTGTGGAATCTAATTTAAATAATTCTACTTATTCTCTGAGGTTTTTAATCACATCTGTGATTTTTTTTTCAAGACCAAAGATGACAGGTTTGCCTTTTGTGAAAGAAGACAATTTACTTATCAACAAAATCTTATTGTATCATAATTACTAACATGTCTATTTCTCTTTCTGGCATTGATTTAAAATATTTTGAAATAACAAAACTGCTGTAACGTAACTTTGTGCATATGCTTCACAATTCTCCTACTTGGCCTGGTTTACTAAAATTACCCAAGCATATATCTATGTGTATGGAGTTTGGGGTGGAGCATTGAGGGGAGAGTGGAGAAAGTTCATTTTGGAAGGCAGTATTATTAATACCTGCCATTTACTGAACTCTTGAAATGTGCTAAACAAATGATATTTCTGTATCATGTAATTTAATATTCATCCATAGGTATTTTATTCTGCATTTCATAGGTAAGGACAGTGAAGGTAGGTTGAGTAATATGTCCACAGTCACATAGCAGTAACCG
This sequence comes from Okapia johnstoni, assembly GCA_024291935.2. Taxonomy (NCBI): domain Eukaryota; kingdom Metazoa; phylum Chordata; class Mammalia; order Artiodactyla; family Giraffidae; genus Okapia; species Okapia johnstoni. The sequence goes on along the minus strand of CM044305.1, from coordinate 68,809,050 downwards.
ATTTGCGTGCATGCGTGCATGCTCAGTTGTGTCTGTCTCTTTACGATTTAGCCAAGATTCAAATGAGTGTCTTTTATTTCAGCATTCAGGCTGTTATTCAGTACAGCTAGCTGCCTATGATTTAGATGTCTGGAGTGACCAAGGGAGGAACTATAATTCTTTGTACACTGAGTCCATTAGAAATTGGGTCTCTTGCTAAATGTCCATAGCCAAGTGTCTGGAAGCATCTGTCACTGCTCACTCCTTTTTCAGTTTAGAGCCATGGACACCCTGTCCAGCTTGGCTGCCAGGTACTGTCCTTTCCTTGTCAGCTGGTCAGATCATATTGCTTGGCTTTCTTATGGAATATTCTCGAAGCATTCCAAGCAGCACATTATTTTCAAGAAATGTAATGCATTAAAAACAATCACATCTCTACTCATTAATTTTTCATCAACCTTACAGATGTCCATTTTGAGAGTTTTTAATGAAGTTTCTAAATATTACTTTCTCAATTGCACTAATAATTTGAAAGCTTTGCTGTTGTTTGGGCCTCTTTCACAGGAAAAGTCCACATGGCCTCCCTATTCACTTTAAACCCACATCACTCGCATCCATATTCTCAAATATTGAATTAAACAGTATTCATTAAATTCATTAAACTCACCTATTTTTTCTTTTAACATGTCCAAGTAGGGACATGGGCACTTAATGAAATTATTGTCCTTCATTTCTCATCAAGCAGAAATGACCCAGCCTCACTCTAATGGCAGAAAGTGAAGAGGAACTAAAGAACCTCTTGATGAAGGTGAAAGAGGAGAGTGAAAAAGCCGGCTTAAAGCTCAACATTCAAAAAGCTATTATCATGGCATTTGATCCCACCACTTCATGGCAAATATATGGGGAAAAAGTGAAAACAGTGGCAGATTTGTTTTCTTGGACCTCAAAATCACTGTGGATTGTGACTGCAGTCAGGAAATTAAAAGACACTTGCTCCTTGAAAGAAAAGCTATGACAAACCTAGAAAGTATGTTAAAAAGCAGAGACATCATTTTGCTGATAAAAGTTTGTATATTCAAAGCTGTGGTTTTTCTAGGAGTCATGTATGGGTGAGAGTTGGACCATAATGAAGGCTGAGCACCAAAAAACTGATGCTTTCAAATTGTGGTGAGAATCCCTTGGACAAAAAGGAGATCAAACCAGTCAATCCTAAAGGAAATCAACTCTGAATATTCATTGGAAAGACTGATGCTGAAGCTGAAGCTCCAATACTTTGATCGCCTGATGTGAAGAACTGACTCATTGGAAAAGACCCTGATGCTGGGAAAGATTGAGGGTGGAGAAGAAGGGGGCGGGGCGACAGAGGATGCAATGGTTGGGTGGCATCATCGACTCAATGGACATGAGTTTGAGCAAACTCTGGGAGATATTGAAGGACAAGGAAGCCTGGCATGCTGCAGTCCTGCAATCGCAAAGAGTTAGACACAGCAACTGAACAACAAACAACAAGGCAAAGTGGGTTAGAGGCAATATTCTGGGTTTTTTATTTCTAGAACATGTATGGCTCCACTTGGAGACAATCACCTTTTCTCTGCCCCAATCTCAGCAAACGTTTCTCTGTAATTGGTAGTGCTTGACCAAATTAACCTGTATGTCTTGAACCAAGACTACTGAAAAATGCTGAGCTTAATTAATTGGCAGATAGAATGTCTTTATACACATCTTAGTTTCTGTTGGAGCAGTGTGTGTTCAAATGGGTCATCACACTAAAACAGAGGTTAAATCTTTCATCTTGTTTTGCTACAAGTTTCCAATTGATATATGATACCATTTAGTGGTTATGAGAATGATTAAAGCACTGCAAAAGAGTCTATAGCAATAATTAGCTAACTATACATCGGAAGGCTAAAAGACACTAAGAAAGTTTGTTTACCTAACTACTAAGTTTTGCTCTGCAAGAGGTCAGAGTTCTTTTGCTTTGGCAGATTGTTACTGTCACTCCCTCGATAGAGCAATGGGCATATGATGAGGAGAGTTAAATTACCTACAGAGTAATTCCTGAATTGTAGGATCAAGTTTCTTTGAGACAACTCCCAAAAGGTAATAAATGCTTTTCTGAGATAGTCATATCCCTGTCTCAAGTTCTTACATTGATCCTTGTCCATCAGATGCTACAATCACCCAATAAGTTAAAAGAGTGTAACTGCTGTAACAAACAATTTCAATGTCTCACGAACTACACAGAATAAAGATTAAGTTCTCATTCTCCACGTAGTCCAATTAGGTCATGAGTGGGAAGCCTTCTATAAAGTCATTTAGGACCCCATACTCTTCCCATTTTGTGGTCTGCATCCCTAGTGCCTCAGAGTCCTCCACTGGATCCTTTGCTTCTGGCTGAGTGACAAGAACAGGGAAAGAATATGGAAAAGGTTCACCTATTTTTAACAGCCTTACCCAAACTGTGACATGCATGGCGCCACTCACGTTACATTAGCAAGAACTAGTCACATGGCCCCATCCAGATGCAAGAAGACTCGGAGATATAGTCTAGTCATATGCTCAAGAAAGGGAAGGAAATGGGTTGCATCTGACACTACCACAACAATAAACACATTCCAAAAGGATGTGCTTTAGTAGCATTCTCTTTGATTACTTTTCTAGCATGTCACAGAATCCTATTACTTTATTTGTTGATTAATTTAAGGTTTACCTGTTGTTTTGTCTTATTTGTCTGTCTCCACAACAAGAATGTATTTCGGACATGTCTGTGTTTTCCACTATTGTTTTCCCAGAATTTGGCATAGTGTCTGGTACTTCATAGGCACTTCAGAGCTGCTAAATGAATGAATGTCAGTGCTACAGTAACAAAGATGAGGGAATAACTGTAACTGTTCTTTAATTCTAAGATGTGCTATCTAATGAGTAACAGATTTTCAGTGGAGTGAGGAAACACCACCATAATAAACATCTATGTTGATGATAAGACACATCCAGATTCCAAAAATATTAATCAGAAAAATACATAAAAATGAATTGTAATTCTATCCGATGGGCTCTGGAAAGTTTCACTGAGAATATGTTATTTGAGCTAATGGAAAGATGGCATTGTCAGGTTTTAAAAAGTTGGGAAAAGACATTTTGGACATGGAGGATAGCATGCACAAAGGCAATGTAGCTTCCTCCCTTTGGGAACAGTCAGAAATTTGGTATAGTTAACTTGAAGAGTGCTTGAGGGGGAGAACTGAAGATGAGTCTGGAAAGGCAGGCTGGAGCAATGGGGTGTCACTGACAACTATGAAACCAAAAACTGTCATTTTCAGGCTTGTGTTTTACCAAGTTCATTCTGGCAGCATAGGAAGAATAAAACTAAGGAGGTCTAGAATGGAGCCAAGGAAGCCAGTTTTAAGGTTACTGGAAGTGTGGAAAGTACACAGAAAGGTTTGTGTTCATTCTATACATCAGTTCCACAAAATGGAATACGAAAACACACAATTTAATCCCTTCTTTACAAAAGATAATATAAATTAAAGGAGTAGGAAAAACATTTGTTGTATGGGATTATTTATTGCACACAATTCTTTATTACCCCAGCAAATGAACTTGAACTGCCCAAAAGAAATAGAAACGGTTTTGTTAGCACAGAACTCTTCTTCATAATGATATTCTTTATAATGTCCTGTATTAAAACCCAGTTTTTCCGTCTGTTTGTTTTAGCAACTAAGAACAATCCATCTCCATCATCTATTAAACTATGGTATATGTGGAGCTGGAATATTTTGCCTTCTTTATGCCCATTTCCAGGTCTATCTTTTTTCCTGTGTAAATAAGAATTTATTAATTTTTTCAATGTTTTATTTACAGATTTGATGCTCTGCTAACACACCTCTTGTTCTTAATAGCATTGTGATTGTGGAACTAAGAAATGTAAGCCTTCTGAGGACTATATATTCTACTAAATATATTGCAAGGATGATCTTATGCTTTCTAGATATATCTCAGTTTAATGAAAAAAGCACAGGCTTTATAGTCAGAACAACTTTGCTGAGTTCCAGCTCTGCCACTTACTAGCTGTGTGACCTTGGGCAGATGACTTCACCACCGCCCCATGGGTTAGTTGTGAAAAGGAAGAGGAAGTACCTCCCTGCTCTAGATAGAGAGCCTACGACATTGTCCTAGGGCTCAGCTAACAAGAATCTGATCCATCCTCCAGGGCCCTAGTCAGCCATCTCACTGCAGCCCAGTTTCACCCACCCTTTTTCTTTTCATGTCAGCACTATATTTTGACTGGAAGTCAAACAGTATTTTTTTCCTTTTGTTATATTATTTATAGAAAATATTTTTTCATAGTATTCCTTGTCTTTTGTGTTGCATGTAAAGTTGTTTTCCTAAGTGGCATGGCAGGCAATTCTGCCCATTTTTTCCCATCAGTTTTTATAGAATTTTCTCCCACAAGAGTTTATTTCTTTAAAGTTTGTTCCTTATCAGCAGTAGGATTTGTTATAAAAATTAAATCAACAGCAATCGTTTCTTAGCTGTCCCCTGTAACATATGCTTTGCCTTGTATCTTTCTTCCAGTTAAGTAGTAGCCTTGTGACATGTCCATATGATCCCCTTTTTATCTTAAAAAAGGTTGTTGTTGTTGTTTTCTAAAAGTTGGAAACAACGCTTCTCTTCCACCGAGGAGATAGTTTCAATGAAATCTAAATTCTCTAATTTCCAGTTTAGTGTACACAACTTCTTTAGTAATTGTTAACATTGATACTTTGGATCCAATCTTCTTGCCCTGAACCTTTACTGAGGCAACAGCATTGTATAGTTTTTCTTCCACTCCCACATCTAGTTATTCTTGGTCCCTAATCATTCCATTTGGAATCTGGCTCTGTTAGGTTTTACTTAACCTCTGTAAACAAACTTGCTTATTCCTCCTATTCAATTGCTTTGGCTATGTAAACTTGATTTCAATAAAATAGATTTTCTGCGACTTATGACTTTCTTTCTTGGTGGTGGTGGTTATAGGGAATTCCTTTCAACATTCTTATGTATTTTAAGACACTTTTGTTTCTTTATTGTACAAGGTGAGCAGGAATCACTGCTTCTGTGCAGTTTTTCATCTATACATTAAAAGCAACTTAAGACATATCAGTTTTGAAATCACTTGGAAAATGGAGAACGTCCCCCATCACTGATATGGAGTATCATATTTTCTACTGACATTGTTGAAAGGGACATTACAAATAGAACCCCTTGCTTCCAGCTTTAAGCAAAGGATCACCTCCTAAACCATTGAATACACTCAGAGAATTGTTGGGGAGGAAGACATTTTTGTCTACCCTGCTAAGTACTTTTGGCTGGTCTAAGAATGAAATTGACATGACACATATTTACAGGAGAAAATTTTTTTAAAGTTTAATAACATATGTGAGAGAGACCCAAGAGAACTAACTCTCTAAAATGGCCAAAATCCTCACCTTAAGATGATATTCAGATAAAGACAAAAGAAGATGTTGGGGAGAGGGGTTTGGGACTTCAAAGGGGAGGGAAGTCTGTGAGCGTGTCATGTTGCTTGCTCATATGTTACGGTAAGTGTATATTAGGGCTCAAGGTCTAGTGGAAGTCAACTCATCTGCCATCTTGGACCTATTTGGTTCTAACCAGTTTATGTCATGTCCAGAGGTTATGCCATTTTTTTAAAGGTTGTGCCCTGATCCCTTCCTGTCTAACTTCTAGGCCCTAAATTCCTTGTCTCCAGTGGTAAGCATGTCTCTCTATCTTCCTGGTACAGGGAGGATATCTTTCACATGGGAGATTTAGCTCTTGCCTTCAGGAGGACAAAAGAAGACCAGAGTGTCCATCTTGTGCCAGTAATTTCCTAAGTATAATTCAAAATAATCAGTATTCTGAAGGGGCAAATTTTGAGGTGATACATTCTGCTACCCTTCATCAAAATGGTTTCCGGTCATGTATACTGGAGCTTTTGCTTTGCAACTACATGAGGAAAGAAAAAGTTTTGTTTGGAAGAGGGGGACTGAGGGAGACTGGAATGAAGAACTCAAGGGGATGGAATAAGCTCTATCTACACTGGGTTTTTGGACTGGGTTTGGCACTATTACAAAGAGAGTACATCAGAAGGAAAAGCTAAGAAACAAAACACAATCCTGCTATACAAAGGGAAGATTCTTGACATAGAGGAAGAAAAAATTTTTTTTTTATTTTTCCATGTTTGGGGGTGGTTCATTCTGCTACCCTTCATCATTATGGTCTACAATAGCAGTGAGGTACTGCCAGGATATTTTAAGGGTAGTGGTTACAAACAAATGGGAGTCAGAGGGGAAGAATACAGAAGACCCCACTCATGAAGGTAGCTGACAAGCTGGTTTTTAGGCTTAGGTGAAGTATTCCTCTGGGAACTCTCAGAAATAACTGGGGAACATTCATACATTGTAAGTCTGACACTCTGTTTCCACTCATTTGGAAGTTAGCAAGTCAATGAATATCTGGGTTACAGTTGATAACAATTTCCCATACTAGCATACAAAGCACAAGGTGTGGAGAGCTACAGCTCAAAATTGTCATGTTCTGGCCTCAAAAAGAATTTGTTATGAAATAACTACTTCTTCAGAAATGGAAAACTCTCCAGCTACTCTGTAAGGAACCCCAACTCACACTGACACTCATTTCAACATATATGCACACACATCATCTTGCTGAAAAGCAGCTCCCAAGACTGCACAGTCAGTTTACCCTACACCCTCCCCACCCCCCACATTCTGGAATGTGAAGTCAAGAGGGCCTCAGGAAGCGTCACTCTGAACAAAGCTAGTGGAGGGGATGGTATTGCAGTTGAGCTATTTCAAATCCTAAAAGATGATGCTGTGAAAGTGCTGCACTCAATAGGCCAGCAAATTTGAAAAACTCAGCAGTGGCCACAGGACTGGAAAAGGTCAGTTTTCATTTCAATCCCAAAGACAGGCAATGCCAAAGAATGCTCAAACTACCACACAATTGCACTCATCTCACACGCTAGTAAAGTAGTGCTCAAATTTCTCCAAGCCAGGCTTCAGCAATACGTGAACCGTGAGCTTCCAGATATTCAAGCTGATTTTAGAAAAGGCAGAGGAACCAGAAATCAAATTGCCAACATCTGCTTGATCATCGAAAAAGCAAGAGAGTTCCAGAAAAACATCTATTTCTGCTTTATTGACTATGCCAAAGGCTTTGACTGTGTGGATCACAACAGACTGTGGAAAATTCTTAAAGAAATGGCAATACCAGGCCACCTGACCTGCCTCCTGAGGAATCTGTATGCAGGTCAGGAAGAAACAGTTAGAACTGGACATGGAACAGCAGACTGGTCCTAAATAGGAAAAGGAGTATGTCAAGGCTGTATGTTGTCACCCTGCTTATTTAACTTATATGCAGAATACATCATGAGAAACGCTGGGCTGGATGAAGCACAAGCTGGAATCAAGATTGCCGGGAGAAATATCAATAACCTCAGATATGCAGATGACACCACCCTTATGGCAGAAAGTGAAGAAGAACTAAAGAGCCTCTTGATGGAAGTGAAAGAGGAGAGTGAAAATGTTGGCTTAAAGCTCAACATTCAGAAAACTAAGATCGTGGCATCTGGTCCCATCACTTCATAGCAAATAGATGAGGAAACAGTGGAAACAGTGGCTGACTTTATTTTGGGGGGCTCCAAAATCACTGCAGATGGTGATTGCAGCCATGAAATTGAAAGATGCTTACTCCTTGGAAGGAAAGTTATGACCAACCTAGACAGCATATTACAAAGCAGAGACATTACTTTGCCATCAAAGGTCCATCTAGTCAAGGCTATGGTTTTTCCAGTAGTCATGTTTGGATGTGAGAGTTGGACTATAAAGAAAGCTGAGTGCCAAAGAATTGATGCTTTTGAACTGTGGTGTTGGAGAAGATTCTTTAGAGTTCCTTGGGCTGCAAGGGGATCCAACCAGTCCATCCTAAAGGAGATAAGTCCTGAGTGTTCATTGGAAGGACTGACGTTGAAGCTCCAATACTTTGGCCACCTGATGTGAAGTGCTGACTCACTGGAAAAGACCCTAATGCTGGGAAAGATTGAGGGCAAGAGGAGAAGAGGATGACAGAGCATGAGATGGTTGGATGGCATCACCAACTCAATGGACATGTGTTTGGGTGGACTCCGGGAGTGGTGATGGACAGGGAGGCCTGGCATGCTGCGGTCCATGGGGTTGCAAAGAGTCGGACACGATTGAGCGACTGAATTGAACTGAACTCCACCCCACATACACACCCACCCCCAATCTCCACTCCCACTCAAGCAAAAAGCACAGCTGCTCTTTTGAAACATTTGGTTTCTGCTATGAAGTCTGACCTTTTCTTCACAGTCTCCTGTTGCCTACACAGAGAAAAATCTTTTTCCATCTAATTTCTCAGTTTGTTTTAGCATCCTCCAAAGCCCCAATTTCATCCCTTTCCATTACCACCTCCTCTTCTCTTTTTGCCCTTCCATCTTCCTCTCTTTTTTAATTAAAAAAGATTTTTTTAAATTGAAGTATAGTTGATTTATAATATTTCAGATGTACAGCAGGTATACAGTTATACATATACATATATATTGTTTCAGATTATTTTCCATTTTAGGCTATCATAAGACATTTAATGTGATTCCCTGTGCTATACAGTAGGTCCTTGTTGTTTATCTATTTTATATATAGTAGTGTGTATATGTTAATCCCAAACTTCTGATATCACTCTCCCCTCCTTTTCCCCTTTGGTAACCATAAATTTGTTTTATATTTCTGTCTGTTTCTGTTTTGTATATAGGTTCATTTGTACCATTTTTTTCTCTCATTTGAAAAGACCCTGATGCTGGGAAAGATTGAAGGCAGGAGGAGAAGGGGACACAGAGGATGAGATGGTTGGATGGCATCACCGACTCAACGGACATGAGTTTGTGTAAATTCCAGGAGTTGGCGATGGACAGGGAGGCCTGGCGTGCTGTAGTCCATCAGGTCACAAAGAGTTGGACACGACTGAGCGACTGAACTGAACTGAGGTATATATTCTAGGGTTCCTTTCTTCTGAAGAGTTTGATAAGCCCTTATTGGTCTAAAATTCAAAATAACAATAAAAGTTATTTTGGTAATTAGTGAAAAACTGTCTTAATATGGTCTCAAAACAAGACCAAAATGGCTTGGAAAAGGCCATCAGTGGGAAAATTGCTCTTGGTCTAGTCTGCAGTAATGAGGACAGGACCTTAGTGGGTGAACCTAAATTATGCTGTTTTGTTATTCAGAGCAGTGGGATGGAGACAGAGCCACAGGAATTGTACTTTCATAAATAGAAGTAGGTTAAAGTAATTAATCCTATGTCTTGTAGCTCCAACATTCTCTCCCTTAAGAGAAATTACCTAGGGTCCAAGGCAGCTACAACAAGGTGCTGTGATAAAGTGATCGAGTTCGCTATGATTTGGGACTTGTTATCTGTGTCAGTGTATGTTGTGTTCAAAGCACATGTTTTAATGAAAGAGCAAGTGTAAATTTGGTGTAACCTCATATCCTTCCCAGTCACAGATATGGAGAATTATTTTAGAAACATAAAGTCACATTTTTGAAAGCTACTCCCTGGAACTGTTCAAGAAGCAATTAGATGCCATCCTGGGGGGAAGAAAGCTTCAATAAAATGAGTGGATGATTTCTCTTAGCATTTCTTATATTTCTAGTTTCATGCTTAATGAAACGGAAGCAAGAGAAAGAAGTTCTGCCTGTTACTGTTTTTTTTTTTTCTTTTTGTCCTGGGGTAACTTTAATGTCATTTTTCAAAAATCCCCCATTATTTAGACTCCAGAAAAATAACTGCGTTTAGAAGTCTTATTCCTACCATGTTAACCCCAGAACTAAATGCTTCATCTTCCCTTGTGGCTCAGCTGGTAAAGAATTCATACAATAGAAAACACCAAAACAACCTTCAGAAATTCATTTACATAACCCCCCAAAAAAATGAATCTGCAATCTTAAGGCTTTGCCAGCACAGTAGTACGCATATTCCTTTAGAGCAGAGTGCTTATTATGTGCCAGGCATGGTGCCAAGTGCTATACCTAAGTTAACTCACTAAATACACAAAATCCTCAGACAGAGGAACTTAAACATTCCCACTGTAAATATTAGGCAACTAAAAACTCAAAGAGGTTAAATGGTTTGCCCCATGAAGTAGTGGAACTGCTCCAAAGTGGTTACAAAACCCATGAATTTCCATATATTCATCCCAGTACATAGCTTCCCGGGTACAGAGCATGCTTCTAAGGCACATAAGTAAAGACATATGCCAGTCTGTGGGCGTTAGCATTAAAACTCCTGGTCTGACACTGATTACAAAGAGCCCCAGGCAGGTGTGGAAGAGCAGAGTTGAAATATACTGTGCCTGGAAAACACAGTCTTTTGTTGACTCAGCAACAGATCAGAAACCCAAGGGCTGTTGGTTCTCCTTAAAGCCTTGTCTGAGCACAGATGCAACATTGATCTCACTAATGAACAATGCTGGCCTCAGTTTTCTCATCTGTGAGTTAGAAATGGAGACTTAGAATACCTCAAAACATACTCAGGTGACAGGAAATTTCAAGAACGTAAGCTCTCATACTTGATGTACAGCACATAGTTCTGTATGGAGTTAAGTATATGCTCTATGCAGAAATGTGGATCAAAGACCTATTCCCTTTTAGGGGGATAAAAAAAATTTACCAAGTTTTCTCTCTGCTAATAAATGTCACCTTGATAGATATGACTAAATAGAGCATTGAAGGAATGGAAAGAGCTGCCATTTTGAAGAATAAACTTTTTGAACTTTCTTTGTTTCTAGACTTAGTCAAAGTAATACGGCTTCAATAAATATGGAGCTAATAAAATAGTATTATTTTGAGCTTATGGATTGTTAAGCTTATTTTTTATAATGATTAATGATGAATCATTTTATAAAGCTTGGGTGATTCATCAACAGAGCAACATGACTTTAAAACATGTGTTCTGATTATTTAGAACCTCTGTAATATTAAGTTTTTTTATTCTCTAATTTGGAAATTTCCAAATTACCTGAAAATAGGAATAGAAACCAGGAAAGTAGGAGATATATACTCTTAGCTCTTCATATTGCTTCCATCATCATGAAATCTTAATAAATTCATCTATAATAACATGTAAACTATAAATAGAGTCCAATTTCAAAGGAGATCTAGCACCATTATCTAAAAAAGACTGTGTAGCTTTTATACTAGTATTTTCTTTCAAGTATTTTGTCCCTGCAGTTATCTTAAAGGATTTTTTTTTAAGTGGAAGAGTAGCAAAGCTATGTCTGCTCCAGAGCTCAGGTGTTTTAAAAAATGTGGACTGCTTCCCTGAAAGTAGTTTTCAGAGGAAGGGTATAAACTTTATTTTAGGTAGAGATATAAGGTGATGTGACAAAGATTAAGGAGAAAAAAAAGATAACTATCCACTTAATTCCACTTCTCTGAACTTATAAAATCATCATTTGATGGAAAGATAATGATCATGACTATACTTTTGTCTCATGATATTTTTAGCTTATCTGAAAAGAAAGTCAACATAAATGAACAACAATGAAGAAATGCTTAAATTATGATATACCTATCGGATAGATATGCTGCAACCATTATAACAAATGTTTTAGAGGAATATTTAATAACACATTGTTTAAAACATAAGCAAAAATGCCAGAACACAAAACTATAAAGAAGAGAATGAACTCAATTTAAAATATACAACTAGAAAAAAAATAAGGTTAAGCAGTATTTCAGTGGTGGTTTTATTTGCTCCTTTATACTTTTCTGTATTTCTCAAGTATCCTACAATTAAAATATATTTGTTTTGCTATTAGAAAATAAATAAGCATTTTTAAAGTTTAAAACTTGTACTTCCTTTCAGATGAGTCATATATGTTGACTTATTTTTATCATTTTATTTTTCTAGAAACAAAACAAAATTTACTTGCATAAGGTCAAGAGTGACAGAAGTTTACTTTTTATACTCTCTCTGTATCAAGGTATATGACCCTCATTCTTGAGAGTTCTGTAAGCCCAAGCTTGAGAGCTCCCATTTTATGCTATGTTCAGCTTTCCTCTGTCAAGAAATCCATTGTGTTTATAATTATCAAGTGTTAATATTTGTATATTCAGTTATACATTCATTTATTCACTCAGCATTCTCTTAGTGAGGAACATAGGCATAATAAGACCTCAATGTGGGGGATAGTTTGGAGGAAGGGAAACTAAAGATGGTAGACCAGTCAGACAAGGAAAGATGCATGCCTAAAACTGACTGGTTAGCATGAGAATGTGAAGGTAGAAAGTCAAACGTTATCCTGAGAGAGAAAGACAAATATCATATGATATCACTTATATGCAGAATCTAAAAAAAATGATACAAATGAACTTATTCACAAAACAGAAATAGACTCACAGACAAAGAAAACAAATTTATGGTTACCAAAGGGGAAAGGAGGGAGAAGGATAAATTAGGAGTTTGAGATTAACAGATACAAACTACTATATATAAAATAGATAAACAACAAGGGCCTATTGTATAGCACAGGGAAATATAATAAATATCTTGTAATAATCTGTAATGGAAAAGAATCTGAAAAAAAGATATATATATATATATATATATATATATATACACACACATACATATACCTGAAACATTGTACGCCTGCTATATACATGAAGCACTATAAATCAACCATACTTCAAAAAATAAAAAGATATCCTGAAAGTATAAAGAACAGAATGCGACAACTTTTCATGTGTAGTTACGCCTAGTACCAGATAGTGTGCTAATGTAGATTATATGACAGTAAACAAAACAACTTCTCATTTCTCAAACCTCCAACCCAACCTCACTCATTCCCCCTCACTCTCAACTGATGTTCTAGGAAAACATCTGGGAAGAAAACTTGCTTCTTAACATCAGAAGAATTTGGATTTTAGTTTGCTGCTGCTTAGTCACTCAGTCGTGTCCAACTCTTTGTGACCCCATGGACTGTAGCCCACCAGGCTCCTCTGTCCATGGGGATTCTCCAGGCAAGAATACTGGAGTGGGTTGCCATGCCCTCCTCCAGGGAATCTTCCCAACCCAGGGATCGAACCCAGGTCTCCCGCATTGCAGGCAGATTCTTTACCATCTGAACCACCAGGGAAGCCCAAGAATACTGGAGTAGGTAGCCTATCTCTTCTCCAGGGGATCTTCACAACCCAAGAATCGAATCGGGGTCTCCTGCATTGTAGGTGGATTATTTTAGTTTAGCAGACTAATATTAAGACTCTAAGAGCCGGTATGTATTCTCATAGTCATATGGTTTTGTAAAATTAATTAAGATACAAATTGTTCTGATGTTGAGAAGCCAATTTGAGACAATACTTTGGAAACTTTCCATAAAACAAGTGAAAATTTACAGACTCCTTATTTGGCTGAATATAAAAGGAACTCCTTTTTTCATCCTTAAATTTATTTATTAAAGCACAGAGAGAAAATTCAGATAACAAATTAATGAAATGTGAAGCAAAAGTGATGAAGTGATGTGATAAAGATGAGTGATGAAATCAATAGAAATTATTCTGACATTGAGAAGTGAGTGAAACATTTTTTCCAGATTATGCCAAAAGCAATAATTTATTAAGAGGAAGAAATAAATTTTGAATAGAAGCAATGAATAGGCTCTTAGATTGTTTAAGAGTTCAAAAAGTGAAGAGAAGGGAATCATATGACTATATCAGGAAGTTTTAAATTTCTTGCTAGTTTGATACAAAATATTGACATTGATGAAGATAATATAAAACCCATAATAATGCCACTTACAATGAGCACACTGATGCAAAACTGGTTCATGAGTGTCATCAATTCAAATTGTATTTAATATTAGGCACTGTACAAAAAATTGAAGTACTCTGAATTCTTACAGCTTACAAATTAAATAAACTTGATAGAAGTTTCCCAAATTTGACAAAAATCCTTAATCCTTATGCATTTTACCAATATATGTTGGAGGTGAAAGTGCAAATGCTATCAATTAAAAAAAAATTGAAAAACCATGATAGACTGACTTCTCAAAGAGCTGCAGACAAAAACTATAGGGGAAAAAAAAGATACTGTAGCATGTACCAGACAGTTAATTACTATGAGTATTATGTTATTTTCCTGTATTTTTGTCATGTTTGTGGTATTTGCCAGCTTTTTAAACAAAATGGATGATTTATTGTGATATCTTTTCTTGTTCTATAAACAACTGCTACTGTCGATTGCTGCAATAACAAATGAGTCCAAAACTTAAATAATAACACACGTATTACTTCATATCTGTAGGTCAAGCATTCAAAGGGTCTTAACTTGGTAGCTGTCATTCGAGGTCTTTTAAGGGGCTGCAGTTAAGACATCAGCTGAGACTGCCCTAATGTGAAGGTTTGAGTGGTGATGGTGTTGCTAAATTTTCCATTCCTGTATATAACAAGGATTCCCTTTCCTGCAGTTTCTAACATTCCCCCACTTTCCTTAAAGCCCTCATCTGAAGCCTCATTAAAGCCCATCAGGATGCTATGAACAGTCTTAGCAATGATAGGCTTACCATAACACTTCATCAAAATCCTTCTACCCTCTGATTACCATCTAATTTCAACATTTCTGCATACTTTAGGTTTTTATCATGGTAGCGTTCCACTCTTGGCACCAAAATCTGTGTTAGATGTCTTTTCTTAACAAAACAAATTAGCCCCAAACTTAGTGTCTTAAAATAACAAACATTTAGCAACTCACCAGTTTCTGTGTGTCAGGAATTCAGGAATGGCTTCACTAGATAGTTCTAGCTTGGGATCTTTTATGATATTTACACCTAAAATATTCTGGGATGCAGTCAAGATCAGAGGGGACCAACTTGGAAACAAACCACAACACATTCAAAATAAATATTTGCCTTCATATCTTATTTTTATTTGCAATTTTATATTCATTACATGTAGAATTTTCCTTTTCCACAACACATGGATCTCCAATAAATCATACCAAAACTCATGACTTCTCTCATTGTCTCACACCACACAGATGGTCTATTAGTATTACACATCCTGTTAGGGCTACCTTCAAAATATATCCCTAATTCAGTTACATATCACAACTTCAACAGTTACCAAGCTTCTTTAAATGATAATCATCGCTCACTGGTATTTACTACAATAGTCTTTTCATTGGTTTTCCTGCTTCTGTCTTTGTCCTCCTCTCATCTGTTGGCAACATGCAAAGTGATTATTTAAAAATAATAGCCATGTCATGTTACCACTTTTTCAAATTCTCCAATGACTTACTTTCTGACTGTCAAGCAAAGCCAACTTCCTTTTACGTTCTATAAGATTCTAGGTAACCTGGTCCCTGTCTACCTCTCTGACAGCATAACCACCTCTCTCCTCCTGCTCACAGTACTCCAACTACAACGGCTTCCATGCTGTTCCCCTCTCAAAAACTTTGTACTTTCTGTTCTTCTGCCTGAATGCTCTTTCCCCCAAAACACCTCTTTTTTATATATAAACACACTATATACTTTACTTTCTAAAAACATATTTTGTATTCCCTCGTGACCTATACTAAAATGTAAGCTCTCTGAGGGCCAGAACTTTGTTTTGTACTTGGTAATATTTCTACCACATAGAACAAGGCCCACACATGATAGTCAATTAATATTTACTGAATGAATAAATAATTAAATTTTTAAGAGATCACATTAGAGTTAGAACTGTGCAGTGTTCATACAGCCAAGAGGAAAACGGATACAGAAAAACAAGGGTTATGATAGGCTCTGTTAAATGCTGTAGAAAGGTAGAATAAAATGAGACTGGAATAAAGAGAAGGGGGGAAAAAGATCAAATCTGGTGCTTGGAAGATTCAGTTCAGTCAGTTCAGTTTCTTAGTTCTGTCTGACTCTTTGTGACCCCATGGGCTGTTGCACGCCAGGCTCCCTGTCCATCACCAACTCCCAGAGCATACTCAAAATCATGGCCATCGAGTCGCTGATACCATCCAACCATCTCATCCTCTGTCATCCTCTTCTCCTCCCGCCTTCACTCTTTCCCAGCATCAGGGCCTTTTCCAATGAGTCAGTTCTTCGCATCAGGTGGCCAAAGTATTAGAGTTTCAGCTTCAGTATTAATCCTTCCAATGAATATTCAGGACTGATTTCCTTTAGGAAGGACTGGTTGGATCTCTTTGCAGTCCAAGGGACTCTCAAGAGTCTTCTCCAACACCACAGTTCAAAAGCATCAATTCTTCGGTGCTCAGCTTTCTTTATGGTCCAACTATCCCATCTATACATGACTACTGGAAAAGCCATAGCTTTGACTAGACCTGTCAGCAGAGGAATCTTTCTGCGTTTCAATGTGCTTTCTAGGTTGGTCATAGCTTTTCTACCAAGGAGCAAGCGTCTTTTAATTTCATGGCTGCAGTCACCATCTGCAGTGATTTTGGAGCCCCCCAAAATAAAGTCTCTCACTGCTTCCACTGTTTCCCCATCAATTTGCCATGAAGTGATGGGACCAGATTCCATGATCTTAGTTTTCTGCATGTTGAGTTTTTAAACCAAATTTTTCATTTTCCTCTTTCACTTTCATCAAGAGGCTCTTTAGTTGTTCTTTGCTTTCTGCCATAAGGGTGGTGTCTTCTTCATATCTGAGGTTATTGATATTTCTCGCAGCAATCTTGACTCCAGCTTGTGCTTCATCCAGCCCAGCGTTTCTCATGATGTACTCTGTATATAAGTTGAACAAGCAGGGTGACAATATACAGCCTTGACATACTCCTTTCCCGATTTGGGACCAGTCTGTTGTTCCATGTCCAAATCTAATAGTTGCTTCTTGACCTGCATACAGATTTCTCAGGAGGCAGGTCAGGTGGTCTGGTATTCCCATCACTTGAAGAATTTTCCACAGTCTGTTATGATCCACCAAGTCAAAGCCTTTGGCATAGTCAATAAAGCAGAAATAGATATTTTTCTGGAACTCTCTTGCTTTTTTGATGATCCAACGGATGTTGGAAATTTGATCTCTGGTTCTTCTGCCTTTGCTAAATCCAGCTTGAACATTTGTAAGTTCACTGCTCACGTACTGCTGAATCCTGGCTTGGAAACTCTTGAGCATTACTTTGCTAGCATGTGAGATGAGTGCAATTGTGTGGTAGTTTGAACATTCTTTGGCATTGCCTTTCTTTGGGATTGGAATGAATACTGAGCTTTTCCAGTCCTCTGGCCACCGCTGAGTTTTCCAAATTCACTGGCATATTGAGTGCAGCACTTTCACAGCATCATCTTTTAGGATTTGAAATAGCTCAACTGCAATTCCATCACCTCCACTAGCTTTGTTCGTAGTGATGCTTCCTAAGGCCCACTTGACTTCACATTCCAGGATGTCTGGCTCTAGGTGACTGATCACACCATCGTGGTTATCTGGGTCATGAAGATCTTTTTTCTATACTTCTTCTGTGTATTCTTGCCACCTTGTCTTAATATCTTCTGCTTTTGTTAGATCCATACCATTTCTGTCCTTTATTGTGCCCATCTTTGCATGAAATGTTCCCTTGGAATCTCTACTTTTCTTGAAGACATCTCTAGTCTTTCCCATTCTATTGTTTTCCTCTATTTCTTTGTATTGATCACTGAAGAAGGCTTTCTTATCTCCCTTGCTATTCTTTGGAGCTCTGCGTTCAAATAGGTATATTTTTCCTTTTCTACTTTGCCTTTTGCTTCTCTTCTCTTCTCAGCTATATGTAAGGCCTCCTCAGACAGCCATTTTGCCTTAGTGCATTTCTTGATAGAATAATTTTAATGCAGTTGTGGAAGCAGAAATCACTGCCAGAAGTTAGTGAGTGAGGTAGAGAAAACATAGATGCTATGAATATCCTTTTGAAAAAGAGGATAATGAAAAAAGGAACAGAGGGAGATAGAGATAAGAAAGGAAAGAGGGAGGAAGTGGGGAGGGGAGAGAGAGAGGAAGGGAGGTATATAAAGAGGAGAGATGGAGAGAGAAAGAGAGAATGCGAAAAAGAATACCCAGCACGGTGGTTAAGATCTTGAGTTTTAGGTTCAGACAGTAATGCTTTCAAGTCCCAGCTCCACTACTAAATACTTGCATGATTTGGAGGTAAGTTGCTTAAACTCAAGGGCCTTGGTTTTCTATATCAATTGAGAATAATATTACCTATTTTATAAGGCAGGTTTGAGGCTTAAATAAAGTAACTCATGTAAACAGTTGAGTTTGATCCACTTTCCCAAACACAGTAAAAGCTTAGTAAGTGCTAGCTTAAGAATAAATACCATTTAAAAAGTCACAGTCTAAGTTGTAATCTTTGCTCCTCTGCTTCCCAGCTGAATGATCATGGTGCTTATGGTGTTTGGAGAACATAAGTTGTCCTCACAATTTTTATGTTAAAAATGGCTCATAAATATTATTTTTTTAATTAAAATTTGCTCAAATAGTGAAGTTTGTGGGACATTTTAGAAGATAAAAATTCTGAAGGACCTATGAGCAAATTTTAATGAAAACTATGCTTCTGGGAAATTTTGGAAGAAAAAGTGTATGTAGCACCTATGTTCACCTCTGACAAGCTGTGTGATCTTGGGCAATTAATTAAATATGTTTGGAAATCAAAATAAATAAAAAAATAAAAAGTCACAGGGTTGAAAAGGAGAGTTGTGGTGGGGTTTTTTTGTTTTTGTTTTTCAGATATGCAAAGACTTGATTGTGCTTAACAGCCAAGAGGAATAAGTTAGTGGAGGGAAGAGAATGAATATGTAAGAAATGTTCAAGTGAAATGGAAGTCGACAAGTACTGATATTCCTGAAAAGAGTGAGGTTGAATGAGAAGAGCTTCTTTCTGACATTGAAATAGGTAAGGGTAATTGAATGAGTGACATAAGAGAAGAGGGGAAGCTGACTTCTATTTAATAAAAGAGAAAAAAGCAAGACATCTGCTGAGAGGATGTAGATGTGGGGTTTAAAGCTGTACAATGCACTGCCTTGTTGTTTCAAATTTTCCTTTGCTTTTTAGAGGCTCACACATTATTTCTACTCAAACATATTCACTTTTTCACTTTGTCCAACACAATCAGTTACTGTCTAATGCCTGTCATTGTAAGAGAGAGAAAATGGAAGTTCCTTTTTAAAAGATGATATTTATCACTTGGTAGATATTATATATATGTATAAAGTACATGAATTGTGAACAGTACATTCATGATATGTGAACCCTGAACTTTCAGATAGTCAACAAGTTCAACAAGTTCAACAACTTCATGTTGAATTTCCAGATGTTCAACAACAGTACGTGAAGTGTGAAATTCCAGATGTTCAAGTTGGTTTTAGAAAAGATAGAAGAACCAGAGACCAAATTGCCAACATCCGTTGGATCATCGAAAAAACAAGAAAGTTCCAGAAAAACACCTACTTCTGTTTATTGGCTATGCCAAAGCCTTTCACTATGTGGATCACAACAGACGGTGGGAAATTCTTCAGGAGATAGGAATACCAGACCACCTTAGCTGCCTCCTGAGAAACCTGTATGCAGCTCAAGAAACAAACATTAGAACTGAACATGGAACAACAAACTGGTTCCAAATCGGGAAAGAAGTATGTCAAGGCTGTATACTGTTAACCTGCTTATTTAACTTATTTGCAGAGTACATCATGCAAAACGCCAGGCTGGACATGCTTAGTTGCTCCAGTTGTTTCTGACTCTGTGCAACCCTATAGACTGTAGCTCGCCAGCCTCCTCTGTCCATGGGATTCTCCGGGCAAGAATACTGCAGTGAGTTGCCGTGCCCTCCTCCAGGGGATCTTCCCAACCCATGGATTGAACCCACGTCTCTTATGTCTCCTGTATTGACAGGCGGGTTCTTTACCACTAGTGCGACCTGGGAAGCCCCCTACAGTAGGGCAGTCACACTGAAATAATCCCACTGAATACAGCTGCTGCTCTACCACTTTGGTAGTGAAGGCTGGTATTTAAAAAATAAATAAAAATAATTAAAAAAAAGATTTAACAGCACTTAGTGCTTTCTCTTAACAGCAATCCAAGGTTGACTAGCTCTATTTGTAGTTTTAAATAAACTGAGAGTGGCAGGAGAGGATGACAGGGAGAAATGGTGAGTCAGTCCTTAGATTTGAAAATGTTTTTTGGTCTGGAAATACCGTCATCATCAAGAACAACAAACATCTGTTGAGCACTTAGTACTTGAGAGCATTTCTAAGGTCAGAGGAATGATTTTTAAATGTCACTCCTTACAAAACAAAAAGAACACATCAGCTGGAAATTACTTGAACAGCTTTTTAAAAGACAAATGGCTTATTTAAATCATCCTCCTCATGTGTCTTCCAAGTTCTAAGCATTTTATAAGTGTCAGAGGAATGATTTTTTAAATAATGATATATAGATGTTCCAAGAAGAGGATATCTCTGAAACTTTGAAGAAGCTGCTGGCCCTTCTTAATTTCAACAGAGTGGTGAGAAAGTAAGTACTAATATTAAACTGAAGTAGTAAGAGAACCTTGAGTGGCTCAGAAGCATCATCCATGAGCATGCTCTGTATGGTGAAGTGGCCCCAAGGATATATGTTACAAGGTAACGTGAAAATAGAGTATCTGACTTATATTTCAGTTTTGCTTCTTTTCTTGGCTCTGTGTTTTACTGTTGTTTTATTTATTTACTTGGGGCTCCTAAAGTGAATGAGAGAGAACTAGCATAACCAAGTCACCAAAAGTTTCAGCAAAAAGAAATATTAGATAGGAGTAGGAATTGTTACAACCTTTTTCAAAGGGAATTCACATTGAATTTCAAGGCACTTACAAATATTTGTAGCCTTTGACTCAATAATTCCACTTCAAGAAATCTTAAGGAAATAATCAAATGTGCATAAGAAAAACATCATAATAAAAATCACCTGTAATTCCACTACCCGGAGACAATCACTCTAATTACCCTCTTCTTGGTGTTATTTTCTTCCAAACTGCGTTGTTAGGCTTCTCTTTGAGGCTACCATAACAAATTATCAAAAACATAGAGACTTGAAATAATACAGACTTATTATTTTACAATTCTGTAGGTCACAAATCAGATGCCGGTCTTAGTGGGCTAAAAATCAAGGTGTCTTCAGGGCAGCATTCCTTTCTGGAGGCTCTAGGAGAAAATTAATTTTCTTTCATTTTTAAGCTTCTGGAGGTCACCCACATTCCTTGGCTAAAGTTCTCCTTCCTCCAAAGCCAGCAATGTTATCTCTCTGTGCCTTCCATAGATATAGCTCCCTCTGACCACAGCGGGGAAGGGGAAGGATTCTCTGCTTTGAAAGACCCATGTTATTAGATTGAGCTCATTCAAATAATCTAGGATAATATCCCCATGTTAAGGCCCTTAAACATAATCACATGTGCAAAGTTATTTTTACTACGTAAGGGAACATACTCACAGGTTTTGAAAATTAGGGCATGCAAAGGCATCTTTAGGGGCTTCTGTGGTGACTCAGACAATAAAGAATCGTCTGCAAGGTGGGAGACCTGGGTTTGATCCCTGGGTTGGGAAGATCCCCTGAAGAAGGAAATGGCAACCCACCCCAGTATTCTTACCTGGAGAATCCCCTGGACAGAAACATGAATTTTGTGACTAACACTTCTAGGAGACAGAGAGTGAGAGATAGGCATCTTTGGTGGGGAGGCAGGCATTATTCTGTCTACTACACAAATGTTTTCATGTATATTCAAAAATACATATTTTCTAAAAGTAGAAACATACATAATTTTGTATTTTTCTCTCTTTCTATTTACACATGTATAATACCAGCATCCCAGAAACCCCTTTCAGAACACTTTCTAGTCACACCACCAAAGTAACCACTATCTTAATTTATAACAGCATAGATTAGTTTTGACTTTTTGTAGTCATACAGAATGTATGCATTTGTATGTGGTTTCTTTCTTTCATGCAACATTATATTTATAAGATTCATCTGTATTGTTTCATATAGTTAGTTGTAGGTTGTTATGTCTCTTACTCTATAATATTCAGTTATATAAGCATACCACAATTCATTTATCCATTCTACATTGAGTATTTAGGAAATTTCTAGTTGGGGGCTGGTGAGCATGTGAACAGGTTTCCCAGGTAGCTCAGTGGTAAAGAATCTGTCTGTCAATGCAGGAGACACAGGTTCAATCCCTGGGCTGGGAAGATTCCCCTGGAGTAGGAAATGGCAAGATACTTCAGTATTCTTGCCTGGAAAATCTCATGGACAGAGGAGCCTGGCAGGCTACAGTTTATGGGGCAGCAAAAAGTCGGCACAACTGAGTATGCATGAGCACTTGAACAGAGTGTTTTGGCTATTACTCTAAGAGAGGAATTGCTGTATCATAGAGCACGCATATAATTTTAGCATAAGTAGATACTACCAAACCATTTTCTGATGTGATTATACCCATTTCACTCCCATTAGCAATGAGTGACAGTTTCACTTGCTCTATAGTTTGTCAACACTTGTTATTTTTTTTTAATTTGAAGATACTTTATTACGCTCAAAGTTTTCCATTACTTTTAATTGTAAACTCTTACTAGTCAAAAAGAAAATAAACAATAAAAATCTATATCTTCAGGAAACTTTTAACAACATAGTTTTCCTTTATATGCTTGTCAACTTTAAAGTAT
Organism: Okapia johnstoni; assembly: GCA_024291935.2. Taxonomy (NCBI): domain Eukaryota; kingdom Metazoa; phylum Chordata; class Mammalia; order Artiodactyla; family Giraffidae; genus Okapia; species Okapia johnstoni. Next base: position 68,786,342 of record CM044305.1, on the reverse strand, counting down.
TACAAGTTAGATACATTCAGTCATTACATGATATCAGGAAGATCAGCCTTAAAGATATCAATAATGTTTATACTGGCAAGTAAAATAATGGTAAAAAATGGTATTTCAATTCTACCTTAAAAAAATAGCAAACAGAGTCCAGTTTGTTAATGATGGGAATACAAACTTATCTTCTTAATCTTGGATATTAAATATTTGGACTTAAAAAAATAAATATTCCTGTTTGCTCAAATAGTGGCTGACATTGTCTTGGGAGCAGGCTGCCTAAAGAACCAGTCTCTCCTCCCTCAAGAGGGATCCAGGGGTACACCAAGTGCAGGATCAAGAGCCCTTTGCAACATTTATCACCAAGCCCATGGAGCTACTAGCCCTGCCTTACTAAATTAAAGAGAACTGAATCTCTTTCTAAGCATCAAGGTGGCCATGTGGACATCACTAGCAAGGCCACGTATGTGTACTACTGATGAAAGATTTTTCAAATTGCTGAATTTCCCCTTGTCATTATTTTAAAAAATATTGTTCAGCTCTAGTGTAAAAAGGGAGAGAGATTGGACAATGATATTTTTATAACACTCCCATCACCACCCCACCACCAAAAGGGATCCCGTTTTTATCACACGATCTCTACCTCCACAGTAAAGAATTGAGGCAAAAACCAAAAACAAACCATGTTCTATTTCTGAACAAAGAATTCGGACTACCTAAATTATAATTCATTCCCTAGGAAGACAATTTATTGGAAATTTCAATCAGTGTTCAAAAAGAATATCCTACCCAAACCATCCAAGGAAGACTTGTACTCTCTTAGACTAACCACACAACCATGAAGTGTGGCTTCAGTATTAGACTTGGCAACCCCAGACCCCTTTTTAAACTGAATTGGTTGCTGTTTACTTAATTAACTTAGAACTTGCTGTTTGGATTAGGCTGTCAGGTAAGATTGGTTATCTAACTATTTAGCTGCAAGTGTGTATCAGGTATGAAATCTCACACATATGAAGGAAACCCGGTAAGTCATGCTATCACATGTGCACAGAGCACACATGTGGATCTGAGTACAAAGGTCAAAATAGTTACATGGAATGTTGACCCTGACTTAAAAAGCTACTATTTTAAATTACGACATCTTTACATACAATTTGTTTTATGAATAGCCTCATTTGATAATTTAAAAAAATATGCCTTTCAAATACTTGATAAATATATAAAATTTCACTACACTTATTTTTCTTTGAACAAGACATCTAAACTCTCTTAACAAATCAAAAAAAATTTTTTTTCTGTTTGAAAATCACAGATGCAATGATTCTGAGTGGCAGGATCTTACTGCATCCAAGAATGGGACACATATTCTCTTATACAACTATGCACGTTTCTAGTATTTTGAGCTATATCATTTACTCACTGAAGATCACTAGTATCAAAGAAAAATGAGAGATCCCATCTACATATTTACAATATAATACACCCATGGCTGATGCATGTCAATGTATGGCAAAATCCACTACAATATTGTAAAGTAATTAGCTTCCAATTAAAATTAAAATAAATTAATTAATTAATTTTTTTAAAAGAGTCTTTCTTAAACTTCTTTAAAAACAGCAAGATTAGGATGTTATCTGGCCAATGTTAAGAAATATTTTGATGACAAAGAAATAAGTTAACATTACATGAACAGTTTTCTAAAATACATCTTATAGTGAAATTTAAATATGGTGATCAACTGCACATATTGGGGAAAATGGTCACATCTTCTTTAACTGTATCAGTAACATGTAAAACCTACATTTAGAATAGGATTAATTCTTATAATCTACTGGGAAAATGCAAAGCCAGGTGAGTGCAGAAAGAAATGTCTGAGAATTTACAAATAAAATTGTCCTTTGTAATCAGTGCTTTTGGGTATGTAATCACCATTCTAACTATGATTAAGCCATAAGGAAAGGTTTTCACTTTCATATATAATAATTTTCAAAGCCTACCTTCCCTTAGTAAACATTTGTTGAGTCACTCACAAAGCCTTCTCAAACTATAACATGAAGGCCACTCACTAAGGCAGATTTTCAGTAATTCCTTTAAAGAGAGATTCTTGAGTGCATACACTGTGACTATACTGTGTCTATGTAAAAGAAAAGGTCGCACTTTTAGGATATTAAGAGGACTCCACCTTAACGCCAGTCCAGGTAAATCTATGATGATCCACCCAAAATACACCTAAACTGTCTTGTCTGGAGCTGCTCAAGGCTGTAAACTTAGCATCTTCAATGGCTAACATGCAAATACAAATGAAGTGACCATATCTGAGACCAGTGGAAGCACTGGACGCCCATGTATATTCTCTAGCTAAGTCTCTCTATAAAAAGTTCAACCTCCTCTTGGAGGTGGACCACTGTATTCAAGACAGCCAGAAGGTTCAAAGTTCAGCTCAGAATACAGTACTGAGCACATTTTAATTCTGGATATACTCAAACATTGTGTTTGAAATAAGACTGTAAAAAGTCTTGTTTGTAAAACAAAACAAACATTCAGTTTTAACCAAGATCGTACATCTCTAACAGTGATATAGATTTAAAAAACCCTACCACCAAAATGGTAACTGATTTAATCATGCACTCTACAAAAAAAAAGATAATTAGGAAAACTTCCCTTAGTTACGAATGTAACCAGCTCACTGGAACCCAATGAGTATCTGTCTCCAATTTGTAAAAAGTTGTTTTCAGCTCATTGAAGGCCACAGCGAGATCATCATTTACTATCAGTTCAGTCGCTCAGTCATGTCCGACTCTTTGCAACCCCATAGACTGCAGCACGCCAGGCCTCCCTGTCCATCACCAACTCCTGGAGTCTACCCAAACTCATGTCCATTGAGTCGGTGATGCCATCCAACCATCTCATCCTCTGTTGACCCCTTCTCCTCCCACCTTCAATCTTTCCCAGCATCAGGGTTTTTTTTCCAATGAGTCACCTCTTCGCATCAGGTGGCCCAGTATTGGAGTTTCAGCTTCAGCCTCAGTCCTTCCAATGAATATTCAGGACTGATTTCCTTTAGGATGAACTGGTTGGATCTCCTTACAGTCCAAGGGACTCTCATGAGTCTTCTCCAACACCACAGTTCAAAAGCATCAATTCTTCAGCACTCAGCTTTCTTTATAGTCCAACTCTCACATCTCTACATGACTACTCGAAAAACCATAGCCTTGACTAGACGGAACTTTGTTGGCAAAGTAATGTCTCTGCTTTTTAATATGCTTTCTAGGTTGGTCATAGCTTTTCTTCCAAGGAGCAAGCATCTTTTAATTTCATGGCTGCAGTCACCATCTGCAGTGATTTTGAAGCCCCTCAAAATAAAGTCTGCCACTGTTTCCACTGTTTCCCCATCTATTTACCATGAAGTGATGGGACCAGATGCCATGATCTTAGTTTTCTGAATGTTGAGCTTTAAGCCATCATTTACTATAGTTTTGTCAAAAAGATGACCATACTAACTCTACATTATCTGGGCAGATTTAATCATTTCTTGAAAGTCGTCTTCCATAAAGGGCTTCACAGCACCTTGGTCGTCTCTGCTTGAGATAGTCTTTGCATTTTTTCTTGTCTCCCTCAAATGCCCTATTGATAGAGGCTTTATAAATATCACATACGGCCTAAATTCTAGGATCCTTAAGTGCTGCATTGAATGAGGCTGAATATCCAAAAAACAAACTTTGTTTTTAGCCAGGACAGACCGAACTGAGTCTGTACTTGTGCTGTAATAGTTGTTTTTATAGTCATCATATTCAATAAACTTGTTATTTCGTCTCAAACAAATGCTTGGAAGTGAAAATATATTCAACACCATCACTCTCCTGGCTTCTTCTTCATCTGGTGGTATAGGGCACTGTCACACTGTATTGCTGTGTGTCACTGATCAGCATCTTTCATTTCAGTTCATTCAAACCTACTCCAACAGGACCAACCAAGACCAACCAAGTCTGTATTTCTCGTCCGTCCACTGGTGATAGGGTGTTACTTCCTCATACATGGGCACATCGGCTGTGTCACACTGGTCACTCTTCTTGCACTCATACATGGATTTATTTGTTTTCTTATCTTTCCTACTAAGATGGAAACTTCTTCTAAAACCATATGATTTTCTACTGGAAACTTTCAGGGGCTGGACTAATATTTTTGGTCGTGAATGCAGGCTTTTTTCACCAAACACATCCCCGAGGAAGGTCAGGTCTTCCTCGCTGTCCATGTGTGGCTGCATCTGGGCTGGCAGAGCCACCAACAGCTCATACAGACCTGTGTCGCTCCCTGAGCCTGTGGACAGAGCAGGCATGATGCTGAAGCCAGCTGGCTGCTGCCAACTCACTCCCCTAGAAGGCGGCCAAGATGCCAACCCCTGCAGCCTCTCCCGGGCAGACTACCGAGGTCTGTGTGTCCCCGTGCAGGCCATTTCTGCTCCGGGCAGCCGTGGCCATGGCAGGAGCGCCCTCTCTGGTGTTGGCAGGCCAGGCCGAAGTACAGAGGCTGCGACCGCAGCCGCCGCTAAGGACAATCAGCAGCCTGTGGGTTTAGCTCTGCTGCTGCAGGCACAGACGCACGAGCCCAACACTTGTTATTTACTATCTTTCTCATTTTGGTAGGTGGACTCAAACATTTTTATGTTTATTATTCTCATTGTAGTTCTATAGTTGTATCTATGGGTTTTCTTAGTTGATTAAATACAGATTTTCCTCAACTTACCATGCGGCTACATCTCGCTAAACCCATTATAAGTTGAAAATATTGTTAAAAATGCATCTAAGACACCTGAGTTCCAGAACATCATCACTTAACCTAGCCTACTTTCAGTGTGGTTAGAACACTTACGTTAGCCTACATTTGTTCAAAATAATCTAACACAAAGCCTATTTTATAACGAAGTGTTGAATATCTCCTGTAACTTATTCAATATGTATTGAAAGTGAAAAACAGAATTCATGTATGCGTTGTAAGTGTATCAGTTGTTTATCCTCATGATCTAATGACTGACGTACCTCGGGCTGGCTGCCATTGCCCAGCATCATGAAAGCATATCACACACCACATATCACTAGCCCAGGAAAAGATCAAAATATAAAATTTGAAGTACGGTTTCTACTCAATGTGTACTGCTTTTGCACCACTGTAAAGTCAAAATATCTCAAGTCCGATCATTGTAAGATAGGGACAATCTGTAATCATTTAGGAATGTGTTTTGCTTTTAATTATAACTAGTGTCTTTTCCTTTCAATTGTTAAATTTTAGTTTTAGCACATTGTGATCAAATACTGTGGTCTTGATCATCACGGATTTTGGGATTTGTTTTCTTTTAGAATCTAATGTATGATCAGTTTTATAAATGTAAAAAGAGTGGTTGAAAGTAATATATATTCTCTGTAGTCTTTTACGTTTGTTATGACAGCCTGATTAATATTTAAATCATTTATTGTTCTTTCTGCTTAATCTAAGACAGAAAGGGCGGATTAGAGATTTCCACTTCCATTGTGTTTCTCTCATTTTCTTGGAGGTAGCACATGTAGTGCAGCGGCTCTCAAATTTTAGCATGCTTAAGAATCGACTGGAGTACTTGTTAAAATGCAAAATTCAGAGCTCTAGAATACATCTGAGGTGACTCCTGGAGTTTGCATTTTTAGTAAGCAAGGACTAACCTTTCAGATACAATAAGGTAGTGTCTAAGTGTTCTTCAAGTCATAAAAGCCTGGGTCCAAATCCCAGATGTGCTCTTAACAGTGAGTACTTTGAACCCTTCATTTAACTTCTCTGTGCTCAGTTTTTTCATCTGTAAAATGGGAATAATTACCATGTCTACCACATTGTGTTGTTCTGAACATTAAATTAGTTAATGCATGTGAAAATAATAGTGCAGAATCTGGCCACACTGTTAATTACTATGTAAGGCTATTCACTGGCCACATCCTAGTTTTTCAATGTAAAGTGACTCTACCTCATTTATTAAATTCTTCTTTGATTATTATTCATCACCACCCATACATTTAATTATATTTTTCTATTATATCTTTGCTCATTTAAAAAGTAGTTTTAACTTCTAAGGCACTTTAGATGTCTCTCATAAGTTGCAAATAGTATTTTCTTGTCAATTCAGTCTGAAATTTATTAGAGGAGTTAACTCATTAACATTTGCTTTATCCTCAATAGCCTCTTTTTGCTTTAATATTTTCATATCTTTATGCTGTTGATTTAATGTACTATATTTTTCTTTGGTTTTTGTTCAGATATTTGGAAGAAATTAAGCATCTTATAAATTTACCTTTGTGTTTAAAAATTTTTTTTTTAGATGAAAGTGCTTTTTTAAATTTAGTTTTAATTGGAGGATAATTGCTTTACAATATTGTGTTGGTTTCTGCCATATGTATACCTATATTTATCTTGTCAATGTTAGGTATGAAATAGTATTTGTTGATTCTTTTTCCTGACACTATCAGTAATGTAAATAGGGTAATGTTTTACATAGCTAGATATTCATAAGTCTTACCATGAATTTAAAAAATTTAATCAGGAAATATCTGATCTTGCCTAATTTATTTTGTATTATATTGACCTTTTTCAGCTCACAGTTTTCTTCTAAACTTTGGTTTTTCATTTTATTTCCTCTGTTCTTCATGTAATTGGAAAGTTTTGATCTCCTAGATCAGTTCTCCTTACCTTATTACCTGTTTTTTCATTCTGGAATAATTTTTTAAAGGCCTTTAGGATTTGACTGGGACCACTAAACAGTATTAACCTCTCCAGTATTATTTCCATATCCCTTACTGTACTCAAAAGGCAGTTACTCAACCCTCACAAAATATATAACTTATCTCTGAAGTAGAATAAAAATAAAATGGATGTAGTGTAACCACAATAAAGTGACTAAATGGACTGAGCTTTGGTGTTTATAAGAACAAAGTTCTAAATGTCATAACTCTGCTATATCTTTCTATCCCTCATTGTGTGCCTATTTGGTGGAAGAACTCTTTCTATATAGATGCCCTGAACTTAGTGTGTATTGCCTGCAGAAACAAGGCCCACATACTTTGCTGCTGCCTACTTCTGTAGGCAGCTGTATTTTGTTTTACTTTGTAGTCTTGTTATACTGAATTGCTTCTACCCTGTCAAATACTTGGTGGCTCAGATGGTACAGAATCTTCCTGCAATGCAGAAGACCCAGGTTCGATCCCCTGGGTCAGGAAGATCCCCTGGAGGAGGGCATGGCTATCCACTTCAGTATTCTTGCCTAGAAATCTCCATGGACAGAGGAGCCTGGAGGGCTACAGTTCATGAGGTTGCAAAGAGTCAGACACAACTGAGCAACTAACAGTTTCTTTTATTTAGCTTACTTTTACTGTACTTATCTTTTAGCTCTCATTCTTTCCCCTGATTTTTATTGAGGTATAATTGAGATATAGCACTGTATAAGTTTAAAGTACATAGCATCATGATTTGACTTACACATATTGTGAAATGATTGCTACAATGTTTAGTTAACATTCATCATCTCATATAGATATAGAATTTTTTAATAAGAGGTTTTTATTTATTTATTTATTTTTGGCAATACTGAGTCTTCATTGCATGTGTAGGCTTTTCTCTAGTTGTGGCAAGTGGGGACTACTCTCTTGTTACCGTGCATGAGCTTCTCATTGCGGTGGCTTCTCTTCTTGGGGACCATGGGCTCTAGGGCACACAGGCTTCAGTAGTTTTGGCACATGGACTTATTAGTTGCTCTATGGCATGTGTGATCTTCCTGGATCAGGGATCGAACCCATGTCTCCTGCATTGGCAGATGGATTCTTTACCATCTGAGCCACTGGATAAGCCCTCATATAGATACAAAATTTTTAAAAAGAAAAAAAAAGGAATTTTTCTTTTTATGATGAGAACTCTTAGGATATACTATCTTAAAAATTTTCATATACCTTGTAGCAGTGTTAACTGGAGAAGGAAATGGCAACCCACTCCAGTATTCTTGCCTAGAGAATCCTGTGAATGGAGGAGCCTGGTGGGCTGCTGTCCATGGGGTCACACAGAGTTGGACATGACTGAAGTAACTTAGCAGCAGCAGCAGCAGCAGCAGCAGTCTTAACTACAGCCATTAGGTTGTACATTACATTGCCAGAATGTATTTATCTTATAACTGGAAGTCTATATCTTTTCACTGCCTTCATCCAATTCCCCTACCCTTCCACCATCCATATTTCTGATAACCTACAAATCTAGTCTATTTTTCCATGAGTTTGTCTTTCCTTCTTCCTCTCTTTTTTAAGAAAAATTTTTTTATATTTCATGTACCGTATTTTTCACTTGGGATAACGTCCTCAAGTTCCATCCATGCTGTCACAAATGACAGGATTTCTTCATTTTTAAGAGCTGAACAATGTTTCCATTGAATATACATACTACAACTTCTTTATCCATTCATCCATTGAGGAACACTTAAGTTGTTTCCATGTGTTGGATATTTTAAATAATTCTGTTACCATGATGGTGCAGATATCTTTCCACACAGCACTTTTGTTTCCTTCAGACATATTCCCAGAAATGGAATTGCTGAATCATATGATAGTTCTATTTTTAATTTTTTGAGGAAACTCCATACTATCCTCCATAGGAGCTGAACCAGTTTACAATCCCACCAACAGTGCCCAAGTGTTCCTTTTACTCCATATCTTTGCCAACACTTGTTATTTCTTGTCTTTTTGATAATAGCCATTCTGACAGATGGCTTCCTTGATAGTTCAGTTGGTAAAGAATCCACGTCAAATGCAGGAGACCCTGGTTTAATTCCTGGGTCAGGAAGATCCCCTGGAGAAGGGATAGGCTACCCACTCCAATATTCTTGGGCTTCCCTTGTGGCTCAGCTGTTAAACAATCCACCTGCAATGTGAGAGAGCTGGGTTCGATCCCTAGATTGGGAAGATTCTCTGAAGAAGGGAAAGGCTACCCACTCCAATATTCTGGCCTAGAGGACTCCATGGGTATAGTCCATGGAGTCACAAAGAGTCGGATGCGACTAAGCAACTTTCACTTTCATTCTGACAAATGTGAGGTGATATCTCATTGGGGTTTTGATTTGCATTTAATTAGGGATATTTATCCTCTTTTCATGTGCCAGTTTTCGGTTTTTTGGAAATTGAGTTGTGCGAGTTCTTTATATATTTTGAACATCAACCCTTTAATAGATATATAATTTGCAAATATCTCCTCCCATTCAGTTAGTTGCTTTTCCATTTTGTTGGTCATTTCTTTTGCTGTATAGAAGCTTTTTAGTTTGATATAGTCTCACTATATGTATTTTCTATTTTGTGGCTTGTGCTTATAGATATCATATCCAAAAAATCATTGCCAAACCCATGTCAAGCAGATTTTTTCCTATCATTTTTTAGGAGTGTTATGTTTTCTCACTCTTTCATTTCATATTTAATCTACTTAGAGTTAGGTTTTGTAAGTGGTGTAGGGTAAGGGTTTCATTCTTCTACATGTGAATGTACTACATATGAAACTACTATTTATTATCAGTAGTAGTTATTACACTGCACAATGCTCCCTACAAATGAAAACATGGCAAAGGAAAGAAGTGAATTGTATCCCAACTGGGCAACCTGTCTTCACTCTGTCTCTACTCCTGGGACTGGTGATATTTTTTAAGAAAACCTAAATCTGATCATGCTATTATCTTGCTCAAAATCCTTTTATGACATCTTATTGCTCTAAAATTATTAATGTGGTTCAAAATCTTCAGCACACAACTATTCATGACATCACCTCTACCTGCCTCTTAAGCCTAATTTTATGTAAGTCAGGCTATTCCTCAAATTATTTTTTGTGAATATACATTTTTCTCAAAACTCATCTATTCTGTCTAAAATTCTAATTTCCCCTCTGGAGCTGCTTCCATCTCAGTACCTTTGCATTTGTTGTTCCCTTTCCTTGGAATATTCTTCACCTCTACTTTTCTCAGCTCCCCACTTCCCTCTATGCTAAGTCAACTTCAATCCATCTATTAGGTATTAGTGTAACTTCTCAGGGAGATCTGACTTGATCTCTCACAGTCATTTCAATATTCTTCATCTATGCTTTCATAGCACCCAATACTTTATCACTTATTATATGATTATTATATTGAAACAAATTAATTACTTAATATGTCTTTCCCCAGTAGGTAGAATACAGACTCCCTGAGGGCTTGGACATTGCTTATAGTATTCAACATTGTACTTATAATGCTTTCAACAGTGTCTGGCACATGGTGGGAAAAATTATTGAATTAATCTTTTCACCTTATATCTTTTGCAAATGAGTCAGGAACCAAGGCAGAGCTAGGGCTCCCTATGCAGTATATAGTTGGCATTATGCTGGCTTTACTACCTTTCATGAATCAACTTTGTAGACTGGGATCACAATTCACATTTGGTTCTAAAGCATATTTGAGTTTATAAAAAAGCATCATCTTTCTGAGTAATTGGACCTTGAGTTTTCTGATATTGACAGGCTCTGACTTTTTCTTTTCTTGACATGTCATTTGTAAGAAATAGAGCACAGAGTTGCCTTGTTAGTCTGGGGCAGTTCAAGCATGCTTAAGTCCCTAAGCTTTTTATGAATATGGCTGTGACTACAGATCATGGATATAGTCTACCGTAAGAGTCCTTATGTGTGCTTTTAACAGCAAATACACCATTCTAGTTGCACTTATTTGAGTTTATTACTACTTCACTTACATTTTTTTTCTATAAGAGAACACATAAAATTATAAGAAGTAGAAAATGTTCTGAATTTTTCCCTCCTTAGAACAATGAATTAATGAAAGCATTCAATCTTGCTTGATTGCCCAGTTAGACTATGTTATTTTTATTCCATATTCACAAGCTTTTATTGAACAGCCTAGCACTTAATCCTCTTTAGGTGAAAGTAGTATAAGATATGGTCTTTGTCTTCAACAAGTTCACTACCTAGAAAAAGTAATCAGGTGCAACCTTCCAAGTAAATGCTTTTATTATACCTTACATCCTCATAAGGCTATCAGCCATCAATATAGATTGATAAATCTGCTTTTGTACTGTAGTCCAGTAATGTGACTAATGGATACATGTGTATAATTTTAAAATGTTAAGTTTGTTTAAGGACAACAGATATAGAAAACCATCTATTCAAAAGCAAGACAATTCCAGAAAAATATCTACTTCTGCTTCACTGTCTATGCTAAAGCCTTTGACTATGCTGTGTGGATCACAACAAACTGAAAAATTCTTAAAGAGGTGGGAATACCAGACTAGCTTACTGCCTCCTGCAAAACCTGTATGCAGGTCAAGATGCAGCAGTTAGAACTGGACATGGAACAACGAACTGATTCCAAATTGGGAAAGGAGTATGTCAAGGCTGTATATTGTCACCCTGCTTATTTAACTTATATGTAGTGTGCATCATGAGAAATGCCAGGCTGAATAAAGCACAAGCTGGAATCAAGATTGCCGGGAGAAATATCAATAACCTCAGATATGCAGATGACACCACACTTATGGCAGAAAGTGAAGAAGAGCTGAAGAGCCTCTTGATGAAAATGAGAGAGGAGAATGAAAAAGTTGGCTTAAAACTCTACATTCAGAAAACTAAGATCATGGCATCCGGTCCCATCACTTCATGGAAAATAGATGGGGAAACAGTGGAAACAGTGAGAGACTATTTTCTTGGGCTCCAAAATCACTGCAGATGGTGACTGCAGCCATGAAATTAAAAGACACTTGTTCCTTGGAAGAAAAGGTATGAAAAACTTAGACAGCGTATTCAAGAGCAGAGATACTACTTTACCGACAAAGTTTCATCTAGTCAAAGCTATGGTTTTTCCAGTAGTCATGTATGGATGTGAGAGCTGGACCCTTAAGAAGTCTGAGCACCAAAGAATTGATGCTTTTGAACTGTGGTGTTGGAGAAGACTCTTGAGGGTCCTTGGACTTCAAGGAGATCAAGGTAGTCAATCCTAAAGGAAATCAACCCTGAATATTCATTGAAAGGACTGTTCTGAAACTGAAGCTCCAATACTTTGGCCACCTGATGCAAAGAGCCGACTCATTGGAAAAGACCCTTATGCTGGGAAAGACTGAGGGCAGGAGGAGAAGGGGACGACATAAGATGAGATGGTTGGATGGCATCTCCGAATCGATGGACATGAGTTTGAGCAAGCTCTGGGAGATGGTGAAGGACAGGGAAGCATGGCATGTTGCAGTCCATGGGTTCGCAAACAGTCGGACATGACTGAGTGACTGAACAACAACAATAGCATAAAACAGAAGATAAAGCAGCAAGAACCTGCATGGATGTAAAGACTTCCCAATTATCTCAGTTTCTCATAGTGACTTACAACTGCTGATGACAATATGGTATGAGGAATCTAACAAGTGTGAGCCACTCATCTTTGTTCTATGTGTCTGTGAACTCCTGTCCCACCCACACCCTCCTCCCTTAATTGTTACAGAAACTATGATCACTGGTCTGCGTGTTCCCCAAGTGCAAGTAAAATGGGCAAAAAAAAAGCCTGTTGTATTTCTATTGTTTACAGGTAAGGGTAGTCAATTTCAAGTCAGTTTCCCCACATGTAGCAACTCTCACAAGGCCTAAAGACAAGGTCTGCTGTATGTTGTTCAAGTCAGAGGATGGCTTTTTTTTTTCCTATAAAGGAACACATAGTAAATATTTTTAGCTTGTAGGCCATACATCAGTAAATGTGGTTGAGCTTAAATAAAACTTTATTTACAAAAGGAGGTGGTGGCTGGATTTGGTCCATTGGTCATAGTTTGAGGACCCCATGATCCTAGTCCTGTAAGTGTCATTCAATTGTAGCACACAGCCTGTGAGGCCATACTGTACATTCCTTCTCTACCCCAAGACATGTTCTAGGTACAATAATTTCTGAAACTGTTGAGCTATCCTCACCTTCTTTGCAAAACTGCATAAAATCTACATAGGCACCCAATTCTATAATGTAGTTTGCATGGGTCAGGAAATTCAGTTTAAGATGAGAACTGAGTCAACTAATAATTGACAAGAGTGTCAAGAATATTTAATGGAGGCAAAAAATTGTCTCTTCGATAAGCAACTTTAAGAAAATTTAAGACTTAAAACAAAGCTTTTTTGCTTATATGTAAATCACTTCATGGCAAATAGATGGGGAAACAGTGGAGACAGTGACAGACTTTATTTTTGGGGGCTCCAAAATCACTGCAGATGGTGACTGCAGCCATGAAATAAAAAGAAGCTTACTCCTTGGGAGAAAAGCTATGGCCAACCTAGACAGCATATTAACAAGCAGAGAAATTACTTTGCCAACAAAGGTCTGTCTAGTCAAAGCTATGGTTTTTCCAGTAGTCATGTATGGATATGAGAGTTGGACTATAAAGAAAGCTGAGCACTGAAGAATTGATGCTTTTGAACTGTGGTGTTGGGGAAGACTCTTGAGAGTCCCTTGGACTACAAGGAGGTCCAACCAGTCCATCCTAAATCAGTCCTGAATATTCGTTGGAAGGACTAATGCTGAAGCTGAAACTCCAATACTTTGACCACCTGATGCGAAGAGCTGACTCATTGGGAAAAGACCCTGATGCTGGGAAAGATTGAAGGCGGGAGAAGAAGGGGTCAACAGAGGATGAGATGGTTGGATGGCATCACCCATTCAATGGACATGAGTTTGAGTAAACTCCAGGAGTTGGTGATGGACACGACTGAGCGACTGAACTGAACTGAACTGATCTTAACTGGTAGCCTCTACTCCCTGTCGTCTTCATTCCAGAACTCAAGCTGACAGAAGTTGTGATCTAGAGTGTTACTTATTGCTGGGACATTCACTTGGGTTTACTTAAGTCAGATAGCACACTACCTCCTAGCGCTTCCACCTAGAAGTGATACATATTACTTCTCTTACCAAGGAGAAATGTAGTCCTATAATATGATTGAAAAGAGGAGAATGAAATTATTGTGATCAAAGATAATCTACAGAATGAGAAAAAAAATTTGCAAATCATGTATCTGTTGAGTCTAGTATCCAGGAGATATATATATAACTCTTAAAACTCAACAATAAAAGAGACAACCCGGTTCAAAAATGGGCTAAGGACTTTAGTAGACATATTTACAAAGAAGATATACAAATGGCCAACAAAAACGTGAAAAGATACTCAATATTATTTGTCACTAGGGAATGCAAATCAAACCACAATGAGTTACTATTTCACACCCACTAAGATAGCTAAAGGGCTTCCCTTGTAGCTCAGATGGTAAAGAATCTGCCTGCAATGCAGGAGACCTGGGTTCAGTCTCTGGGTCAGAAAAATCCCCTGGAGAAGGAAATGGCAACCCACTCCAATATTCTTGCCTAGAGAATCCCATGGACAGAGGAGCCTGGCAGGCTACAGTCAATGGGATCGAAAGAGTCAGACACAACTTAGTGACTAAACCACCACCAAGATAGCTAAAAAAAATAATAATGATGATGGAAAATGACTAGTGTTGGTGGGGATGTGGAGAAATTGGAACCCTCATACACTGCAAGTGGGAATATAAAGTGACTTAGCTACTGTTGTTCCTCAACAAGTTAAATATAGGATTACCACATCCCCCAGCAATTTCACTCTTGGGTTTTATACTCCAAAGAATTTAAAACAGGTATTCAAATACTACACACACGAATTCACAGCAGAACTGTTCACAATAGCCAAAATATCCATCAAATGATGGATAAACAAATTCTGGTAAATATATACAATGAAATATTATTTATCCATAAAAAGGAATAAAGTACTGATACATGATGCAACATGGATGAAACTTGAAAACCTGCTAAGTGAAATAAGCCAGACACAAAAGGTCACCTATTGTGTTATTCCATTTATATGTATTATTCTATTTTTATGAAATATCCAGGATAAATAAATTCATAAGAGATAGAAAGCAGATCGATTGTTGTCAGAAGCTTGGGGGATAAGAGAGTGGAGAATAATGGCTTAATTGGTAAAGGGTTTCCTTTTGAGGTGATGAAACTGTTTTCAAACTAGATAGAGGTCATGGTTGCACAACACTGAAATATACTAAATGCCACTGAATTATTCACTTTAAAATGATTAATTTTGTGTTACATGAATTTCCCCTCAATAAAAAAAGTATTTACAACAAGAACTAATGACTACCACACCTCTTTCTAAAAATCTGTCATGAGGGAGCTTGTAGGATATTTTGAAATATTTATTTAAGGTACAAAAATACATTTTAGAATGTAATATGATTCTTTGGGAATTGTTTTCTTTTAACTATAATCTCCATCTTCCTTTGTACTGCTATGACAATATCGGATATTTTCCTACATACTTACATATTTTAACTTTCTCTCCACAAAGGTCATACTCAGCAAGAAACTCTGACAAGGATCCACTCCCTGATGATCATTAGGTTTTCCCTTTTCCTTTTGTATAGAGAGAAGGTGTGGCTGCCATCTGAATATTTAAGAGCCAAAGTTAGCAGAGTATTTGTTATAATTGTTCAAGAGGAGCCAGCTTTTAGTAGGGGTCAAAATGATCAGAATCTTCAGATCTGGCTCAAAGTGCTTATTCTGTGTTTTTTAATGACATATTGGCCGGCCCTGAAAAGAATCCATCAAAGTGGCTAAGAAATAAAGAAGGTTAAGTATGCTTACTAAGGAAAGGAGAACAGGCACCATTACCATTTCAGGCTGCAGAGTTCATGCTATTCAGACCTTAATATGCTTGCTGATTAAGAGCATATTGATAAAAATCTGATAGCTCAAGGTCACTCAGGATTGTACTTTCTGCCCAGAGATGGTTTCATGGTGTGGTCAAGTGATGAAATTCAAATTTTTTTTATTTGCAAAATAAAATGAAAGATATTTAAATTGTTAGAGCAGGTCAAAATAATTTGTCTAATGGTTCCCCGAACAGTCACTGTCCTTTGTAATCTAAGTTGACACTGCTGACAATGGTGTTTTCTGTATTAGACTTCTCTACCTCAGCAAGCAATACATACAGAATCACTCCAGTGGTATGGCCAGTACACCTGCCCTTTCATCTCTGACTAGCCTCATGCAAAGCATTATGGATGTTCGAGAGCAACTGGGTCCAAGAAAGGTGTAGATAAAAGCAATAGGTGGTAATTTCGCTTTGGCACAGAACACAAAAGGCACGAAGACATGGGATATCTGTGATACCAGAAAACGGGAGGAAGTAAAAAGAGACAGAAAGGCTTGTCTGAAGAAATTTTTTGAAATTTTGAAAATTTTAAAATGAGATTAAAAATTTTGTTTCCACTTCTTATTGGCTATATCACCTTTGTCACTTACTTTACCTTTTGGTACCTCAGTTTCTTCATCTATAAAATAGAGAAAATAGTACCTACCTCATTGGGTTGCCATGAGGAAGAAATGAAGTCAATTCACGTGAAATGCTTACAACAATGATTCTCAATCTTTTGCATGCATCACAATCACCTGGAGGGACTTGCTAAAACAGAGTGCTGATTCCCACCCCCTGACTTTCAGATTCAGTGGCTCTGGGATGGGGCCAGAGACAGCACCCTTCTAACAAGTTTCCAAATGATTCTGATGCCTCTGGTCTAGGGAACCACACTTGGCAAACCACCGTATTAGAATGATGCTTGGCATGTGGTATGTTAGGAATTACTGTTTTATAAAATTACAATTTATTAAGCATTTACTGCTTGTCCAGTACTGTGGAGACTATGTGTATTGCCTCACTTAGGCATTACAACAGCAATCTGAGAAGATGCTGTGACCAGCAAATGATCAAGAGGAAGAATGAACACCCAAAGTAGTTGGGGAAATTGACCGAGACCTCATAGCTTATAAATGGAAGAGATGCGAATTAACTCAGACTGACTCTAGAGATTATGTAGCTGACGGCTCCAATCTGGTAGTGCCTTCCATCTCAGTAGGGCCTTGACCCTGCCCCAGGTACTTTTGTGGTGGTCTGTTTGTTAGCACCAAGGAAACATTCTCCTTGCCAGGCTGCACTAGACCTTTCGAAATGTCTGTTTATTCTTCTCTATCAATCCCCACCCTTATCTTCTTCATCTGTTAATCCCAATCAAGAAGCATTTTCCCAGTCATCACAGTCTATATCTAGAATGCCTCCCAATACAAATGTATCCTATTTTCTATATTTCATCAATACATAGCTCAGATGTCATTTTTAGAATCTGTTGCCTGATCATTTCTTTCCTTCTCTCTCCCCTCCCCATCTCTCTCTTTCTCCTCCCCACCTCGCTCTTTTTCTCTCTCTCTCCATCCCTCTCTCTCAACCTAAGAGTTGATTGTAGTCTTTTCTGAGAATGTAGTATAGTGAATAAGAGTACAGGACTGGATTTGAATTCTAAGCCTACCTCTGCTCCTTACTAGCTGTCTGACCTCGAGCAAGTTACTTAACCTCTCTTGGCTTTAGTCTCCTCATCTCTAAAATACTGAGACTAATAGTGCTTACCTTTGGATTGTTGAGGACTGAATGAGCTTATTTGTGTAAAATACCTAATACAATTTAGAGGATATTTACTCTGATATGGGCTTCCCAGGTTGAGCAGTGATAAAGAATCCACCTGCCAATGCAGCAGACTTGGCTTCCATCCCTGGCTCGGAAAGATCCCCTGGAGAAGAAAATTGCAACCCACTCCAGTATTCTTGCCTGAAGAATTCCATGGACAGTGGAGCCCGGTGGGCTACAGTCCATGGGGTGGCAAAGAGTCAGACACAACAGCATGCACCATGCATTCACTGTGATATACAGAAAATACTCAATAGAAGGTATGATACTCTTCATACTATCTTTATAATATTGTTGTTGTTTAGTCACTAAGTCGTGTCTGACTCTTTGCAACCCCATGGACTATTGCCTTCCAGGATCCTCTGTCCATGGGATTTCCCAGGCAAGAATACTGGAATGGTTTTGTATTTCCTTCTCCAGGGGCTCTTCCCAAACCAGGGATTCAACCCATGTCTCTTATGTCTCCTGCACTGCAGGCAGATTCTTTACAACTGAGCTACCAGGGAAACCCATCTTTATAATATAGTCCATACCTAAACTTTATCACACTGTATTATAAACCACCTGTTTCTGTACTCATGCCCTTTACTGGGCTAGGAGTTCCCTGAGAAGCTTTTTGCCTCTGCAGTCTCTACGCCAATCATACTCAAAGTGTGGTCTCTGCTTGTAACTCACTGCCTGGGTTTGTGGCCCAGGTCATAAGCCTGAGTTCACTACTCACTGGGACCCCATTTCTTTGACTCCAAGCCATATACTTCCATCAGCTCTCTTCAGCACAGTGTGATTCACTAGGGATGCTGTAAAGGGGAAGGTTTGGTTTGTTTTTTTCTCCTTTTTTTAAAATTTTTAATATTTATTTTTTTTTAACACCAAAAACATTTTGTATTGGGATGTAGCCAATTAACAACGTTGTGATAGTTTCAGGTGAGCAGTGAAGGGACTCAGCCATACATATACATGTATCCCCAGGGCTTGTGAAAACACAGATTGCTGGGCCCCTCTCCTGGATTTTGCTTTTTAACTAGTGATTCTCACAGTGTGGTCCTTGAATCAGCAGCATCAGCACCTGGGAACTTGGTAGATCAGAAACTCCAGGAGAGGGGCCCAGCAATCTGTGTTTGCACAAGCCCTGGGCTGAAGTGTGAGGTCTGTTCTCCCCTGCCCAGCTTAAAAAATGTGTGATTTCTTAAGGGTCTACACTTTATCTGCTTTCTTTTTTATTACAAAGCCCAGTATCTTTGAGATTTTTCCAGGGACATACTCTACTAACATCCCAGTGAACTAGACATCACTGGACTTGGAATTCATATCAAGGTTATTAGGAGAAAAAAATATAGGTCTCAATATTGTGTGTAATATTCTTAAATTCACCGAGCATCGGGCAAGCTGAAATTTTCTAAATCTATGCCATTCCTAAGAGGAAAATATCATTTGTAACCATCCTTATCACAATTAATAAAGCATCAAAAGACTTAAGGAAAATAAGCCTCTCTTGACGACAACAACAACAACAACAAAACGCCTTCTTTTATGCTAAGCTAAGACAATTTCCCATTGATTTCAAGATATCTCTTAATCACTTATTTAATTCCTCTATTGAATTGCACTGCCTATTTATGCATACACACAATTACTGACAACTGTAGAGAATTTTAACTCCTTGAGAGGTTTCCAGAGGCAAATCCTTAGTGAAAGAACAAAAATGGCAACTTTATCAAAATACTGTAGACTTCATTTCCACACTGCAGTGTATTCAGGACTCTTGATAGCTCCTCAAAATCATTAGCACATGCTATGTTTGCATAGATCTAAACAAGAGTCTGGGTTGGTGAGGCAACAAAAGCTTACTTTGGGGGATACTTCAGAGAACACTGAATAGGGAGTTAGGACCCTGGATTGTACCCCAGGCCCGTTGCACACTAGCTATGCGACCTTGAGCAAATCACCCCTCCTCTCTACTGCATTTCCCCATCTATAAAATACAGAGGTTTGGACCATGTGGCATTAAGTTTCCAGATGGCCTGAAGGTCAAGATTTAGAATTAAAATGATAGTAAAAAAAAAAAACCCCAAAAAAAACTAAGCTCACCTTCTTGTAGATGCAGCTGTAGGAACCCAACTCTATACAGGTCTTGGTAAGGGCTGTGTCGAAGCCACTGAAAACAGCATAGTCATCATCAGACTGATGAAGTTGGATGCTTGCCAAGCTTAGCCTACTTCTTGCTTGCAGGTTGAATGAACAGCAGACCCAAGGAGGGTGGATCAGTGGTAAAAGAATCTGCCTGCCAATGCAGGAGATGCAGGTTTGATCCCTGGGTCAGGAAGAGCCCCTGGAGGAGGGAATACCAACCCATTCAAGTATTCTTGCCTGGAGAATCCCATGAACAGAGGAGCCAGGCGGGCTACAGTCCATGGGGTCATAAAAGAGTCAGACATAACTTAGCAAGTAAACAAGGGCCTCCTAGATTCATTCTTCTCTTAAGGACCATTCAGACTCATGCTGTTTAATTTCTAACCCCCTTCCAAGAAATTCTGATCCCTTCTTTCTGTCTAGCACTCTTGGACATCTCTTTTTGGTGTTAGTAACTGTGTCACCAGAGTTGCAAAAGTAGCATGACTCCTCCGTGGGTTCATCTGGAGTTCTGTAGGGCTTCCTAAGGCAGCTCTAGGCTTGGGGTACCAACTCTCTCTTCTTTTAACTCTTAGGCCATTCTGCTTTAGAGGATGCTGCCATCTCAAAGGGGCTTCCCAGGTGGAGCTAGTGGTAAAGAACCCACCTGCCAATGCAGGACACATAAGAGATGCCAGTTTGACCCCTGGGTCAGGAAGATCCCCTGGAGGAGGGCATGGAAAACTACTCCTGTATTCTTACCTGGAGAATCCCATGGACAGAGGAGGCTGGAGGGCTACAGTCCATGGGGTCGCAAAGAGTAAGACACAACGGAAGCAATTTAGCACGCACACATGCGCTCTCAAAGGCTTTGTGATGTAGGCACATACTTTAGAGCCTCTTAGGTGTCAAAGAGTAATCCAGAAAATATCTTTGACTGTGGAAAACTTGTAGATCATTGAGTAGGTAAAGGGAAGTCTTACAGTTTTAAGTCCGTCAGTCACTTCAGCCGCTCAGTCATGTCCGACTATTTGCGACCCCATGGACTGCAGCACACCAGGCTTCCCTGTCCTTCACCAATTCCCAGAGTTACTCAAACTCACGTCCATCATGTTGGTGATGCCATCCAACCATCTCATCCTCTGTAGTCCCCTTCTCCTACCACCTTCAATCTTTCCCAACATCAGGGTCTTTTCAAATGAATCAGTTCTTCACATCAGGTGGCCAAAGTATTGGAGTTTCAGCTTCAGCATCAGTCCTTCCAATGAATATTTAGGACTGATTTCCCTTAGGATGGACTAGTTGGATCTCCTTACAGTCCAAGGGACTCAAGAGTCTTCTCCAACACCACAGTTCAAAAGCATCAATTCTTTGGCACTCAGCCCTCTTCACCGTCCAACTCTCACATCCATACATGACTACTGGGAAAACCATAGCTTTTGCTAAAAGGACCTTTGTTGGTAAAGTAATGTCTTTGCTTTTTAATATGCTGTCTAGGTTGGTCATAGCTTTTCTTCCAAGGAGCAAGTGTCTTTTAATTTTATGACTGCAGTCACCATCTGCAGTGATTTTGGAGCCACCCCCCAAAATAAAGTCTCTCACTGTTTCCATTGTTTCCCCATCTATTTGCCATGAAGTGATGGGACCACATGTCATGATCTTAGTTTTCTGAATGTGGAGTTTTAAGCAAACTTTTTCATTCTCCTCTTTCACTTTCACCAAGAGGCTCTTCAGTTCTTCTTCACTTTCTGCCATAAGGGTGGTGTCATCTGCTTATCTAAGGTTATTGATATTTCTCCCAGCAATCTTGATTTCAGCTTGTGTTTCACCCAGCCCAGCATTTCATATGATATACTCTGTATATAAGTTGAATAAGCAGGGTGATAATATGCATATTAACCTAATTGTCTTCATGGTAATAAGTTTTTATTCATTCTTAATTCTTCATTTCTTCATTCTTAATAAGTTTTTCAGAAACAGTGACCAAAGTAAGAGAAAGCTTCTGATTCACTCCCAAGAAAGGTAGTGATACATCAACCCATTCTCCACAAAAGCCAGCCTTTATAGCTTTGTATTCAGTAGTGCTGACAAAGCTATGCTAGAGACATGTCAAAAATTACAATGTGCTGCAACGTTAATTGGCTCATTCTAAAGAATTTTCTATTGCTGCCTGAACTTCTAAATGTTCGTTTGGGTCCACAGTTATAAGTGTGATGGCCTCCTGATTTTGCCTCCCTGATTTTGGATCATTACCCTTATTTTACTGTTGGTTTTCATATTTCAATTCCGAGGAGTTTTTTTTTAAGCTAGTAAATACTAAAGCAGCTTCAAGACGAACATAAGCATCTGAGTGCCCCGGGATCTGGCAGTTAGACAAACAAATACAGTCTAAGCAGATGCTTGAACAGCCAGGGGAGGCCTTAGGCAGAACAGAGTACTCAGACTACAGGAGATGCTGGCAGAGCCCAGAGACCATCATTTCCTAGCTTGTAAGCTGCCTAATCCCCCAACATTATGCCTCTAGCTTGGGGAGTTTTATTTCAGGTCTCAAAGTACCTTCCAGTAGCTTTGCCTCACTCCTCCCAAACCTCTGCCTGAAATGCTCCATCCATCAGAGACTAAGGCCAAGAAAACCCCACGGGGAAGCACAAACTCTAAGCAACAGAAGTGAAATCCCCAAAGTTCTAAAAACACTTCCATGAATTTTAAAAGAAGAGTTAACATGTGTAGAGCACTTCTGATTTGCCAGCCACTGCGCCAAGTGCTTTATTGGAATTATTTAATTTAATCCCCCACAATAGTTGAGGAGGGGAGACAGAATGATTTCCTCACAGGATAGCGACAGGAAAAAACTCAGGCTGAGGGAAGTTAAGAGACTTGCCTAAGGTCCCAGAGGTAATAAGGGATGGAACTAGAATTTGGAGTCAAACAGCCTGACAAGGGGGCCCAGCTTCCAAACCCCTACATTATGCTGGGTATAGTGGGGGAGGGGGGAGAAGCAGGCTTCCCAGGTGGCTCAGTGGTAAAGAATTTGCCTGCAATGCAGGAGCCACAGGAGACATGGGTTCAGTTCCTGGATAGGGAAGATCCCCTGGAGGAGGGCATGGCAACCTACTCCAGTATTCTTGCCTGGAGAATCCCATGGACAGAGGAACCTGGCGAGCTTATAGTCCATAGGGCTGCACAAAGTTGGGCACAACTGAAGGGACTTGGCAGGCACACAAGCAGTGTGAGATGTGGGTGCCCTGGAGGGACCACTCATGCAGGATTGCTACTGCTGAAGACAGCCCCAGGCATGCTGTGTTGCAGGTCAGTTGTGTGCACACAGCAATTGTGCAGGACACTCAAGCCCAGGGCCATGGCCCTGCCGTCCATTCCCCAAATGTCTGTCACTGTCTTTAGAGCATAGCTTTGCCAGGAGAGGTGATTCTGCCAGGCACAACTCTGCAGATAAAAACCATCGCAGTGAAAAATTGGCCTGACAGGACACCAGGTGGCAAGAAATAAGGAAGGGAACAGCAAAGGCCTGGATCATTTGAGGGGAGCCTGAGGGTCCTTGGAGGCAGAGAATAAATAGCTTCTACAGATCGTTTGCCAAATACACCTAGTGAATGTCTCATTAAAAAAAAAAATCCAGCCAAGACACTGAGCAGGTGAATAAGTGGTTGCTAGCAGGTGCACAAAACTGTAAAAAAAAAAAAAAAAATCCTGCACAGTCCCATCCTTGATGGCTGTTCTTGCTCATTCTAGCCTGGCATGCCAAGATTGCTTCAGTGTCTGCCCTTTGAAACACCATTATCTTCCTCAGAGGAGTCCAGAGACTCTGCAGTCAGGGAGAGTTCCTCAGGTCAACCAAGCCATTCTCCTGGACAAGGAAGTGATGCAAACAGAAGAGCCTTACAGAGTCTTGATGAAAATGCACCAGGAGGGAAGAGTGTGTCAAACAGGAAAATAATGCTGCAGAGAATCCAAGGTGGTCGTGGGTCCTCAAGAAGGCCCAGTGTCTTTTCCTCATGTTCCCTATAACACACTGAAATTTGTTCCACAGGCATTAAAATCCACTTTATTCAGGAGCACATGCATGAGTAGTCAGTGGCATGATGCATCTGCATTTTTATCATCCAATTTGATCCTGTTCTGACCTCCTGGAGTACTTCCCCACCATGACTCTGCCCCACACTTCTCAGTTTTTACGTCTGGAGAACTTGGGTACCAAAGCTCGAGTCTCAGATGATCCTGGCTCCCTGCCTTGGATGCTATGCTCCATTCATTCACGTGTTTAGGGCCCACTCTGAGCCAGGCTCTGTAGGAAAGCATCATCGAGGCTATGAGAAAAAAAAAAGATCCTTAGACACAGCCTCAAAGAGGAGAGAGAGCTGTAAATAAATGTTTCCCAAATTTGAAATTTTCCCTAGCCTTGGGAACTACAAGTACAGATGAGGCCACTTAATGGCAATGACCTGGTTCTCCACAGCCTCTGCCCTCCTGCTGATGTAGGAACTGCAGGCTCTGTGCCAATAATGTTAAGCATTTTCAGCAAAAAGGCACTTGCAAGTTTTTACTTATAGATCAGGCCCTGTTCTCCGTGGGGTTAGACAGGAGCTAAATGGGGAGGTGAACCAGGTGCTTACTTCAAGTGGCACACAGTAGATGGTGGGACACAGATTCAGGTCTATTTGATTTCAGGACCTGAATTCAGAACCTGTCTCCATACACTGAAGATCTTGTTTTACTTGTTTGGGAAGGTGAACCTTGCAGTGGAATTTTTTTTGTCCTTCCATTTACATACTCCAAATTTGAGTTAGGAGTGTGGGCATAAGGGACACTGGAGAAGGCAATTAAAAAAAGAAAAAGATGAAAGCCCCATGCCCATATAAAGCCAAGTTTACAGTCTCTCTCAGCTGTGGAAACTGAGAATTGGGCTTTTGACATAGCACTTCCCCAGTCTGAGGGTAGGGAGTTTCCAGAATTTGAAAGCAGAAACACTAGACTGACAAGGCAAGCTGCAAGCTACTGAGTACAGAGTCCTCAACAGCCTGTTCTCCATCTTTATTTTTAGATTCTTTTGTGTGTAATAGTGGTAGCTGAGGCAGCCTGCAATCCCTTCTTGGAATATGTTCTGCCCTATTTTCCTCCCCTAAGACTATGCTTTCAAATTCACCTAATTACTTCTCTGTGCAGCATTTAGTTATGGTGGCTTCAAAATGGAGATGACCCGGTGAGTTTAATTATTCTATAACATGCCTCACCATGGCAAAGATGAGTTTACTACATAAATAACAATTCTAGAGGACAGCAAGAGTTTTTGTTTAGTTTTACTTTGTTTCATTTTATAAAGACAGAATGTAAGATTATTCTGGGTTTTAAACCTTGAGTACTATCTTTTTTTTAAGAGACCGAGTCTGATTTTTAGGGAAATTGCATCAACTATCATTGTAATGATTCTTTTTTTCCATGGAAATCATTGATATATTAATCAACATTGGTCCTATTTATCCAGGGGTTAAGCGGGAACACAGCAATGCATGGGTTAAAATAAGAACAAGACAAATGCAAGTGTAGGAAAAGAAAGTTTGTTGACCTTTTATCCTTTGGCTCATATCTATTGGAAAATCAAAATTTTATTTCTCTTTGGGTCCTTCTTGATTTCCCTTTTATTTTTTTCTGCTAAAGTGTGGCTCTCAAACAAGATGACCATATCTTAATTATCAGGAGTTATTTCTACTCCACATTTGGAAATCAATCTACAGATAAAAAGCTTTTTTTTGTTACCTTTTTGTTTTTGTTAACCACAGACAAATTTTCTGGAAGGGCTTTATATACCTGTTTCATGAGGGAGTGGAATAAGTTGCTCTGAGATTTCTTTGAGTCATAATGTGGAATCAGGCTTTAGTACCCATTTTAGTTAAACCTCACTTAACTTTACACTGCAAAGAGCATGGTGAATAGTCTGTAAGGGTCCCCAGAAGAAAGGAGTCAACATTCAAGAAGAGTTTGCTCATTTCATTTTTCATTTATCTAACATTTCATCCTTGGGAAAACCTGTAATCTACTCATACCAAAATAGAGGATAGCAAAAGAGTTATGTTGAATTAAATCCATTTAAGATCATGGGGCTCCACTGGGACCAAAGAGAACTGGACTCAGGAGAAAGAAGGCAGTATTCAGTAGACTACATTCATTTGTGCAGCCCTCTCTTATCCAAACATCGCAGGGCCTGCCAACCTCTGCTATATCATACCTCTTTCACTAAGATGCCAAAGTTAAAGAACCCGCCTGCCAATGCAGGAGATATGAGATGTGGGTTGGATCCCTGGGTCAGGAAGATCCCCTGAAGGAGGGTATGACAACCCACTCAAGTATTGTTGCCTAGAGAATCCCATGGACAGAGGAGCCTGGCAGGCTATAGTCCATGGGGTCACAAAGAATCAGATACGACTGAAGCAATACAGCACGCATACAGAGGTTCTTATATAGATTAAGAATTTTTACCAGATCAGTTAGAACCATGGGGCAACATTGTCCTACAAATAGAGACCTGGGTTCTAGGGTAAGATTTGCTCATCTCTAACCTGGGTATTTATGAGCTTCAGCCTCCTCATCCTTAAAATGAGAAGGTTGGAAAAAGATTATCTCTGCACTAGCTTTCAAATCCAGCATTCTCTGACCTTTCCCTTCTCCTCCTCTTCCTCTTTTGGTTTAAAGCAAACCACTGAGCTCAGGGACTGTCTGATTCAGTCCCCTTATCAAAGGACCTCTGGGGTACGTGAGGCACTGGGGCTCTGCACACATGACCTGAGCGTATTCATGGCCAGATTCATCTTCATTTCCTAGGCAATGAACCACTATCCTCACCCAAACTCTATGTAAATGTATTCAATATCTATCCTCTGGGATCCAGGGCTATAAGCCACATTAGGTCACCCTACTATTTTGGTTTATGATCTCTCCTGCTTTTTTTTTTGGCTAGGTAATGGTGGTAGTTGGAGGCTTCCCCGGTAACCCATCTGTAAAAGAATCTGCCTGCAGTGCAGGAGACACAGGACACATGGGTTCAGTCTCTGGGTCGTGAAGATCCCCTGGAGGAGGGAATACCCACTCCAGTATTCTTACCTGGAGAGTCCCACGGACAGAGGAGCTTGACAGGCTATAGTCAATGGAGTCACAGAGAGTCAGACATGACTGAAGTGACTGATCATGCAGTGGTGGTGGTTACACTTTCCTTTTTCATACACCTTCAATTCTACAAATATTAATTAAACATCTGCCCAGTTCTTACTACTGGACTGGAGGTCATGGTGGGTTGAACATATATATATATATATATATATATATAATATTTATGTGTTTTAAATTTATATTATTGTACACATATACACACATATTGGAGAGATGAGATTTACACAGGAAATAGTTGTATATGGGCTACCATTTATAAGTGGGATGTCCAAGACAATCAAATGTCATATTATGTAATGGAAGCTGTATGATCAATGGGCCATCAACAAGGAGAGAGGAGGCTGTAATGATTAAAGGAAGACTTCATCAAGGAAATAGGGTTATAATTGACTCAAATGATGAGCAGGATCTGAAAAGCGGGAAGGTCTTACAGAATGGGGTTGCAATCTGAGAAAAGATACTATATCAAATTAAGGTTCTTTTGGTTTCAAGCCACAGAAACCATGCAGAGCTTTGCTACTCAAATGTCATCCTAAAGTAGTAGCATTGACATCATCTGGGAAATTATTGGAAGCAAAGTATCTCGGGCCCCACCACAGACAGACCTACTGAATGAGAATGTTCAATTTAACCAGATCTTCAGGTGAGTCACATGCAAGTTAAATCTTGCCTAACATTGGAGTAATATAACTGTTCTCAGCCTTGAATGCATATTGGAGTCCAAAATCCAGAAAGAGCTAAATTAGAACTACCAAATTAATACATAGTGTTTAGTAAGAATTTATTATACATATAAGAATAGTTTACAAACTGAGAGCTTTCAAGTTAAAAGACTGGTATGAAGCTCAGGGGCATGAAGTTACAGAACGGCTCATAAAGTGAAAATGAGCAAGTTGTTTATCCCTTGCAATGATTGGTTGTTACACTGTAGGTTTCCAGACAGCGGGGAATTGGTTAAAAGTGATTATCTCATACCATTTTTAAGAAGATGACTTGAGTTTCTTTTATGATTGTCAGAGACATTTACAATAAATAGCCTAAGTTTCATTTATGTTCATGAAATAAGATAGATTTAGTTTTGTTTATGTGGCTTAGATGGTTTGTCTGCTCAAGAAATTCTCAAGTCCATATTGTATTTAATTTTAATATTGGGATCACCTGGGGAACTTTAGAAACAAACAATACTGGGTCTTACTCCCACTGACCTGATTCTAGCTTAAATAGTGGACACTGAAGGGGGTGAGTTTATTGAAATATCACTAGAATGTTTCTTGGAATTAGTGAAGAACAAACTCAAGCTGTCCAGAAATTGTAAGCTACATAGAAATATGAGGTATATTTCATGAATCCTCCTAGAGCAGTGCATCTCAGTTTTAATATTTACCACTAAATGCAATCAGCTTTGGGTAGAAGGAGACAGAATGACTACTTTATATTCAGGGTCATTTTCAGAGAAGGGGAAATTCTGAATGAGGCAGCTGCCCTACAACCAGTTCTATAACCACCAGGGTGAAAATAAGCATGGAGGAAGCACTCAGATGAAAACATAGAGTTGATACCTCCTTTCAGTTGAAAGCTTCTTGGTTTAGATAACCATGATCATATTCATATGTAATTTTATTGCTTCTTTGTTTTGAAGGTGTGGAAAAACTTTTCCTTCTTCTCCTCTAGGTTCTTTGGCTGGTCTGGTAATTAAATTGATATAAGACCAATTAACAGGAGAGAAACAAACACATTTTATATATACAGAAGCCCCATAAAAATGAGACCCAAAAAGCAGCTAGGCAATTGAGGCTTATATAACATCCTGAGCTAAGGACAGGTTATTGGGGTCTGGGGATGCAAAGGGGAGGAAAGCCATTCACAGAAAGGCAGAGAAGATGTTCGGAAGACAAAGTTTACTCTGTTGTGCTGATAAGTTTCTTAGGTAAAAATGTACCTCGAGTGCAGGCTCTCTTCCTGGTCCAGGCTACCTTTTCATGTTGAAGAGGCAGTAAGCTTTTCCTGAATCAGCTGGATTTTGCTTGCCTTTATCTCCAAGTAATCCTCAAGCCAAAGAGATGTATTTTGGTACTGTAAAATCTGCTCCTCTTCGGTTGCATTTGTTTCCTTTTAGGTATTTTGTAAATGGTTAATTTTTTAAATAAAATCTCTAATAGTTAAAAAAAGCAGTGTAATGAAAAGTAAGTCTGCCTTCCACTCTAGACTATCCACCACACAGTCTTTTCAGATCCCCTGGTAGCTCAGCTAATAAAGAATCCACCTGTAATGCAGGAGACCCAGGTTCAATTCCTGGGTCAAGAAGATCCCCTGCAGAAGGGCATGGCAACCCACTCCAGTATTCTTGCCTGGAAAATCCCAATGGACAGAGGAGTCTGGCGGGCTCCAGTCCATAGGGTTGCAAAGAGTCAGACACGACGACTGAGTGACTAAATGCACAGAGATACCATGGTCTCTTACACTTGTACTTTGCAAAGACCATGGTTTCTAGCTCTGAGTTTGATGCAATAAGCCTATAGCGTTTGGAGAGTTTCCATAATCATATTATTATGGAAAGACTTTCCAGGAAATAAATTGTATGTTAGCCATTTGAAATGGAAGCAAGTATATCAAATTAACATCCTAATACCACCTTACCATTGTATCACAAGACTTTAAATTTTACAAAGCACTTTTGTATGCATTATCTCATTTGATCTTTATATTGATTCTGTGAACTTCTGCAGGGCAGGTATTTTCCCCTAATTAAATGGTTTCTGAGGTTCAGAGAGGTTATGGTTTGTCCCATAATTACATTTTTCACCAAAGTAAAAGTACTTCTGAGAATGCTTTGCACATTTCATGGGTAAAATTGAAGTACTGTCAAATATTTATTTTCAGCACTTCTCTTAGGAGGCCTCTTGCCCCTGCCTGAAAAATTCTACATGGATTACCCACTATGGTATGGCACCTGACCCCTTTCTCTAATACATTCTCTAGGTTTTCCCAGGCCCAGCTCTTATGATTAACCAAACTCAGGTAATAATGGCAATGCTTTGCCATTAAACTTGAGTTTTCCAGTTTACCACACAGCTTCCTCTTTAGGCAAGCATCAATTCATTCAACAAATATTCCATCCTACTCTGTGTCAGGCACTGTTACAGACACTGGGGACATGAAATGGGCAAGCTTCCTGTTCTCTTGGAGCTTACATTCCACTGGGGGTGGGGGGAAGACAAAGGAAAAAAAATGAATACAAATTTTAGATGATGGTCGGTGCTACAAAGAAAAGAAAAAAAGATGATGGGAAATGATACAGAGAATGACTCATGGAGGGTGCTGACTACTTTAGAGGAGTCAAGAAGACTGAGGAGGTAAGCTTCGAGTTGAGAATTGAATTCTACTCCTGGAGCTGTGCTATTTCCTAGCTGTGTGAACTTCAGGCATGTTCATTAACCTCTCTAAGTATTACAGTTGACTCTTTTTTAAAAGTAATTTATTTATTTTAATTGCAGGCTAATTACTTTACAATATTGTGGTGGTTTTTGCATCAACATGAGTCAGCTATAGGTGTACATGTGTCCCTCCCGTCCTGAACCCCCCTTCCACCTCCCTCCCCACCCCATCCCTCTGGGTTGTCCCAGAGTACCAGCTTTGAGTGCCCTGCCTCATGCATCAAACTTGCACTGGTCATCTATTTTACATATGGTAATATACATGTTTCAATGCTATACTCTCAAATCATCCCACCCTTGCCTTCTCCCACATAGTCCAAAAGTCTGTTCTTTACATCTGAAAGCATTATAGTTGACTCTCGAACAACACAGGGGGTTAATCTGCCTATATCAGAGATGGCCATCCATATACACCATTCTTTCACATCTACAGATTCAACCAACTGCAAATCTTGTAGTTCTGTAGTGTTTACTATTTAAAAACATCTGCATATGAGTGGACCCACACCATTTAAATCCGCCTTATACAAGGGTCAATGGTAGTGTATTCTTCTGTAGAACATGAATTATATATAGTAGTATAGTACCATCTATTTCAAGGTATCATTTTGAGGATTTAATTGAGCTCATATATGCAGCAAATTGTTCTTAAAGTTCACTACATAGATCAGTGTCCAACAAAGATTAGTGTGTGCTTATCCACGGTTTCACTTTGTCCATGTAAACAACCCATTAAATTATGTTAAGGAAATTGAGATTTTATAGAGATGAAATGATAATAAGTTACTCAATGTGATGATAAGTTGCCCAGGTTGTCTATTTGCAGTTAAACAGAGAGTGTTTTACCAGCAATGCTATCTTTGAGATACTTTGGCAGGTTAAAGACCAAAGATCAAGGGAGATTCGGTGACAGCCAACCATTTATGCTATTCAGATCAGAACAGGGCTTGCTATCCCATTCTCAGACTTCTAGAGGGGTATGAAGCAACCATTATAATGGTCTCTAGAAAGAAAGCATTATAAGGGATCAGCAATGCTAAATACAGTAGGTATAAAGCATCTTCATTAGGTTAGTTGAATGTGTGTAACATCACTTGCTCCTGAATAATAAGCAATACTCATTCATTAAAATGAATACTCTCCTGTAAAACTCTAACCTATTTTTTGCTTAGCCCAGTACATTTCTAATCTAATAGAGCTAGAAAAATTAATTCTCATGTGCTCAAATCATTACATTTTTATATTCAACAGTGTCTGATATATAGAATCTATAAAACTTGTGTTATTACAAACTGATAGGTTGTGATGGTGCATAATAAAGTTAAACCAACGTTTACAGGAACGATTCACAACCCTAGGACAAAAAGAGCAAATTTCTTAGTGAAATAATCTTCTCTTTAAGGAAATGTTAAGTGTGTCTTCCTATACCCATCAGAGAGTCAATCACAACATGCCTATTAGGATCCCTAGAATTTGGAATCCCTTTCAGGACAGAATCTGGGGTCTATTTTCATCCAGGTCTTTAGCAAAATGAAGAGGACAGGGCGTGACTCCTGTCCCAAGTAAGGTCAGAGGCCAATGTGCAGGTGGCTTTGAATTATCCTCAACAACAAAGATAGTCCCCTTTTGTTGTCCCACGCAGTAGCTAACACACAGTTGTGTTGAGAAGTCAGAGCTGGTGTATTGCATGAAGAATATGCAGATTGTGACCTGCTGGATGAGGAGGCACCAGCTACCACATGGGGGTGCCAGGGAGCTCCCTCTGCATCCTACCTCTCACTTTGGAGACCTGAAACCCATGGGGTCAGTTTGATTGAAGGCACAGTTTCAATCAATACAGCCACACAAAGGAAGTCAAATCGCAAGATTTATTATTGCTTGCAGATCCTGGGTTGGGGGTTGTTGGCAGCACAATGAGCCAGGGGAAGGGCAGTCCTCCAACACAGGTCACAAGCCAGTAGGAGACAGGGAGCAGGGCAGCAAGTACCTATTACTTATAAGGTGCTTGGGGTACAGCTCACTAGCTTTTTGCAGGCTTAGCTTTAAGTGGTTATTTTAAAGCACCGGAAAACAAAGAGGGAACTTATGGTGTCCATCCTAAACTCAAGTCCTTATCTAAATGTCCAGACTCTGGGTGTGAACAGGGTTGTCATACTGTAAAATTCCTGTGCAGCAAGTCAGAAAAACAAAAGTTGTTTTTTTTCCTCAAAAGTTCTTTTTCTTATCACAAGTGTTAACTATGTGCCAGCCTTAATTTGGGGCATTTGACATGGATTAACTAATTTAATTCTCACAGCACCCTTACAAGAATAAGAACTACATAGTAGTTTGGTAGGGCTACCATGACAAAACACAAGAGAGTGGGTGGCCAAAACAATAGAAATTAATTTTCTTGAAGGTATGGAGACTAGAAGTCCGAGTTCTAGGTACTGGCAGTGCTGGTTTCCTCTGCAGCTCTCTCCTTGGCTTATTGAAGGCCACCTTCTTGCTGCCTCTCTTCTATGCATGTGCATCCCTGGTGTTTCCTCCTCTCCTTATAAGGCCAACAGTCATATTGGAATAGGGCCCCATTCCATTGGGCTCATTTTAACTTAATTACCTCTTTAAAGATCTTATCGCCAAATAAGGTTGCATCCTGAGGCACTAGGGGTTAGAACCTTGCCTTATGAATTTTGAGGGAAGGGAGAGACAATTCAACCCAAAACATAGTATTATCTTTGCTCTAAAAATGAGGAACCTGAGACACCTGGAGATTTGATATCTTGTCCCAGGTAGCACACTCATAAGTGGCAACACTGAAAATTGAACTCAAGCAATTTGGGCTCCTGAGCTAACAAGTTTTTACTCACTACCCAAGAATCCCTTGTGTGACAGGGGGATGGAGTTCCCTACCCTCTACTTGAATACCCCTTAGTAGACTGGTTTCTTTGTACAATTTCTCAATATACTTCTGATGGAGGCAAATCTATGACAGTTATTATTAACTGAATTTTTGTTTTGATTTTGAGAGAAAGAGAGCAGGATAGCATTTGTTTACCCAAAGAAGAGCCTCTTATTGAGTGAACATTCATTCCCTAGAAGAGGGTCTCTCTGAAGGACAGCCCCGTGTTTCTTATGTCATTATGCTTCCATCTGGAATTCAATGCATTTTGTGAAGAATAGAACCAGGAAACCTTGGTTTCTCTCCCAGGTTTCCAATGTCAGGTTTTCCAAGACCTCTCAGTGACTGGGTATGCTCTGCATTGATCTCACTTCCTGTTCTCAGTGAGGAAGACAAAGGAAAAAGGTGAGGACCAGCCTTATCAGAGCAGACAGTAAAAGTGACCTGAATGCCCCCAAAATTCTGCTCTCTAGACAACATCAGGGACATCTGTCTGACTTCTGAACAAGTAACATCCTGCCTTGCTTGTTTTGAGTTACTTGAGCAGATTGTTAGCACTCACTCATGTCTGCTTTCCTCCTTCTGAACTGTTTCCAACAGAATCCTTTTCAGAAGCAGGAGTTTGAAGAGCAATATAGTTCCCAGGAACTACAGCATGTGCTGTCACTGTAGAAGTCTGCTTTATGCAAATACTCTTCCAGCGCTGAGGAGATGGTTTTGAGCAATATTTGTCAGTGGCTTCGAAGAGCCACATACTTCCGGGCTTGTGGAATAAATTCATAATCATTAAGTGCCTTAGAAAATACAGTCCCTTTAGCTTTCTAAAAGTCCCACCTGAAAAAGAGTTTTAAAATGGCCAAGTTTCTAAACATTGACTTTTTTGGACAAAGAAGTCAAGAAAATAAGAAATTACAGTGAATTAAAAAATCTACCTATTGGTTAGCTTCAGAACTGACTGCGGATTATGCTTCTCCCTCTGCCATTGACAAGAAATGATCTTGCCAATCTACTCTTGAATTTTCAAATTCAAAGAATATCAGAGATTACATAGCCCAGCTCCTTCATGGAGCGTGGTGGAATCATTGAATTAGCTTCAGGGGTATGGAGATGGTTTCTGTTGTTCACTGCTGTCTTCTCCAGAGCCTAGCACAGTATTTGGCCTATGATAGGTATTCAATAAATAATTTAAAATGGGGAAATGATTAGAAATTCTTATGCCTGAAAAAGACCTTAAGAAAAGCCATATGATTAATTTCCCTAACTTACTAAAAACCGTGTTAGTCACTCAGTCGTGTCTGACTCTTTGTAACCCAAAGGACTGTAGCCCACCAGGCTCCTCTGTCCATGGAATTCTCCAGGCAAGAATACTGGAGTGGGTTGCCATTCCCTTCTCCAGGGGATCGTTCTAATCCAGGTCTCCTGCTTTACAGGCAGATTCTTTACCATCTGAATCACCAGGGAAACCCAAAAGCCATGTTAAATCTTCTATAAAGTGCACATTCATCGTGTTGCTGAAGGCTATAAAAGAAAGAAATTTCACAAACTCTGTAGTGAAATATTCCAAATGCTAATGACCTTTGCTGATCAGAAATCTCTCTGATAGATTCTCTGTTCCTCATTTGCAGCATTCCCAAGTTGATTGCTTCTTTGAAGACCAACATTCAGTTGCCCCTCTGTCAGCTCTTTCTCTAGCCTGAATAGCCTTTACTATTTTGGCTCTTTTAGTCATCTCCTTAGTTCTCATTTAGAACCTCTAAGTTTTTCTTGTCCCTCTTAAGAACTAAAATACTCTGAATGTACAGAGGTCAAATATGAAAATAATTACAAAAAATGTAAGTGGGATTTAGATAAAATCTATTTCAAATGCAAATACACACTAAAATGATAAGGATAAGCCTTTTCTCTTTATTTTAATGGTACTTTCCAATGGGAACTAGGTTTGGCAAGTAGAGAAGAGTCAAAAAGAGATTTTTTTTATGTTTTCCCCCCATTTTCCCTGATGAATTTTTTCAGTTCCCCTTACCGTGTGTGCTTGATAATTCTCTAGGGGACTGCTATTTCAAATGCATTGTCGTGCCCGTTAACTGAACTGCGAATTGTCACCTCTCTCTCTTGGGAGTTCTAACACCTAATAAGACTGAAGAAAAATCAAGAAAGTCATTTCTAATTACTGCAGTATTGAAGCTGACCAGAAACAACGCAGATCCAACCTTATTTTTCACTGGAGCGGCGGAGTCTCAGTGTTGCTGGCTGCTTTCCTGATTAGCAACAGTAGTTGATTTTTAAGAATATGCCATGGTTTCCCAGAACAGGACTGTAGACTGTGGGTACACTAGAGGAGATGATAAAGGAAGTTTCAGACCTTAATGATAAGTCATCATGGGGTTTTGTTTATTTATACAGCTTGAATGCTCCAGAAAATTGAATTTTTATTATGTTTTCATACGTTTAGTCCCTAAGCCTCATCTCATTCCTATGGGGAAAAAATATTACAGAAAGCACAGTTTGCTAGCTGATACACTGAGAAGGCAGAGTGGACACATAACCTGTCAGTATGGGTAGTTTCTTGGCATCCTGCTTCTTTTGAAAACATTAGTTCCAGTGTTTCCCTGGCTCCAGAGAACAACATCAAGTGTAGATGAAAATAGGTGCAGTCCTGTGAAGCTGCAAAAATGTTGAGAAATTGGTTTTCCCTTCCTGTTTTTTTCTTTGTCAACATCACACATGCACAAAGATTAAAGAGTCAAATATGCAACCGAGTTCTGTAGTAATAAAATCATAATTTTATAATATAATTCTATGACGCACGAAAAACAGTGGTGCCTTGACCTTCCCTATATCGTATATCTTGCTCTGTGGAGATAGTGAAGTAAAAGTGTTAGTTGCTCAGTCATGTCCGACTCTTTGCGACCCTATGGACTGTAGCCCACCAGGCTCCTCTGTCCATGGGATTCTCCAGGGAAGAATACTGGAGTGGGCTGCCATTTCCTTCTTCAGGGGATTTTTCCTGACCCAGGGATTGAACACAGGTCTCCTACATTGCAGGCAGATTCTTTACCAGGAGATAATTTTCATTTATTTTAGTGCTTTTTTCTTTCTATTTATTGCCATTAATCTAAATCAGCATTGGCCAGTAAAAACATTAGAACCACATATGTCAGTTGTAAATGTTCTAGTAGAAACATTTTAAAAGTTTAAAATTTTTCATTTAACCCACTACAGCCAAAATATTATCTTTTGAGATGTAGTCAATGTAAAAAAAATAGTTTACATTTTTTCCATACTAAGCTTCTGAAATTCAGTACATAGTTTACATTTACAGCACATCTCTGTTTGGACGTTAAATTTTCATTAGAAATGTTTGATCTGTGTTTAAGCTCCCTATAGTTTGAAAAAGGAAATTCACATACCCATGTTATTCCGGATACACTTAGAAGCTTTCTAACAACTGAATTGAGTTTAAGATCTTTAAATTTTAATTGGTAAAAATTAAATCAGTTTCAAAATTCAATTCCTCAATTGGTCTAGCCATACTTAAGGTGCTCCATATCCACATATATGGACAGTACCTATTTTGTTGGATGTTGCAGGTCTAAATGATACGACTATATTGTTTCTTTGTTAAATTTTAGTTTTTGATGTAATCTAGAAACATCCTGCTGTTGAAAATTAGACTTAACTCTTTCATCATCCTCAGCCTCTCACAGACATAGATGCATACTCTCTTCCTATCTTCCCATCCTTCCCTAATTACATCATTTGATTAAATCAAACTTTATAGTTAATTGTTATCTTTTTTTTCCCCTTAGCTTTTATATGTGTATATATGTTCCTTCCCATGTAAAAATCTCCTTTAACACATTTGGATACATCAAGTTTTCTATTAATTTCATGTTCTTAGCAAACACATCTCCTATGGCTTTTAGAGTAGAGCGTGCTGAGTCTGCCTGTCACCATCATTCTGGGAATTCCCTACGCCTCTGTTCTAAGTTGTAACCCCTGTAACTTTTATTACCAGCCTTCTTCCTTCTTGGTTTATTCCTCCATTTTGGTAGAAGATAAGTCCCAGTTACTTTCTGGAAAAGTGCACATGGGAAAGAGAGGTATTTTTTGAGATTTTTCAAGTTTGAAAATGTGTTTTCACATTTGTTTGGTTATGTATAGCATTCCAGGTTGAAAATATTTTCTTTGTAATATAGTGAAAGTTTGTTCTAGTGCCTTCTGGTTTCCAGTATTGCAACTGAGAAAATTTTTGCCATTCCAAATCCAGTTTATTCTCTCTGAAAACAAGTAGGATCTTCTCTTTGTCCTAAGTATCTGTGGATTGATGTCTTTGGAAATGCGATTTTTTCTTGAATAATTACTTTGATTTTCTTTACTACATTTTCTCTGTTATTTTTCTGAAACTCATTAATATTTTAATGTTGGACTTCTTATATTATTTCAGTCACCCAGTTGTGTCCGACTCTGCGACCCCATGTACTACAGCATGCCAGGCCACCCTGCCCCTCATCACCTCTGAGAATTTGCCCAAGTTCATGTGATTCTCTAATTCCACTTATCCTTTCTCTCCCTTTCCTATCACTTTGTCTTTTTACTCTACATTCTAAAGATTTCTAGTGACATTGTCTTTAAAGCATTCAACTCTTTTGATTGTTTTCATTTTTGCTATGTTTTTAAATTTCTAAGATATCTTTCTTAATCTATAAATGGAGTATGTGTTTAAGATTTGTTATTGTTTCATGGATCTTTTTTTATATCATATATCTCAACTGCATAGTCTATTTCTCCCCAGTTCCTTCTGTTCAACTTTCATACATGTGTTTGTTTGTTGTTTTGGTCTCTGTCATTCATATGAGACCTTCCTCAAATCTCTAGTCATAATTTGCTCTCTGTTTACGTTGAAGGGTGAGAAGTTGAAAAGCCAGCTATGAACTCTGAGTCTGCATGTTTCATTGTAGGGTATTCTGGCTGAGTCATTTCTTTAGAGAAGCCTTCATTTTAGTACTTTTTAGGTCTTCCTGTTATGTTGGTTAGATTCACCAGAAAACACTTCAGATTTGCTGCCTGGATAATGATGTCATGAGAAATGAGTGGCGAGAGAGCACTGGGGATCTCAATATTTAACTAATGCTTCTGTTTTCAGTATAGTATGCAGCCATCAATTGTGAGTGGTGACCCCTGCCCAGAGCCTCTATTTTACCCTCTACAGAATATAAATTCCTAATCTTCTGTCAACGTATGGAAAGACTGGTTCTCCAGTACATGGAGAAGAAAAGGGGATTTATTAGATCTGTTTTTTAATGTAAAAGTTGACAGTGCAAGTTCATTGTTTCTCTTTCTCCATTGTCAGTTTAGGATAAAGTTTTCTTGGGGTTTCTAGATCAAGTATTACTTACTCATAAGCTTTCCAGCTTCTCAAAATTTACTGCTCTGGGAACCGTTCAGGTTTACTTTTGACCGTAGTAAAAGAAAGAAAGTGAAAGTCGCTCAGTTGTGCTGACTCTTTGCGATCCCGTGGGTATAGTCCATGGAATTCTCTAGGCTAGAATACTGGAGTGGGTGGCCTTTCCCTTCTCCAAGGGATGTTTATGCCTTTTAAAATATCCCTTTAGCTTTTAGGAGATATCAAAAGCTATATTTTTTGCAATCTGCCATCTTTAATTTGAAATCCTACTTGCCATTCTTTCGTGTTTTTGTGGAACATCATTGATTTTTCAGGTACAAATAGTATATGAAACTCTTCCTTCCCTGAATCTCTAACCCATTTTTCTCTTTTGTGAGAAATTTCTGCAAATCCCAAGCTGCCATGGTAACATCTGCCATCCTATCCACTGTGTAGTGGTGGTACACAGTGAGACAAAAATTCCTGGATAAGGAAAGGTAGCCAAATCCTCTGTGTAACAAATGATACTAGATAGAATTAAGTGATGCTTATATTGCAGTGAATTTTTGTCTATATTAAAATAAAACACTTTAAATTGAGAGAGGGAAAGCATGGACAAATGTTAATGTTGCTCTAATTGCGTTCTTTTGAAGTTATTTCAATTTTAATTTATTTGTATCTTAAATAATTTTCAAAAGGTCACCAACAAGCTCTACCTTAACAACCCTCAAGTACTACACCTGCCGTCAGGCACTGTGATGTTGGATCAGATCTTTTTTCTTTTCCTTGCCTACTTCAGACTGTGGAAGGAATAAATCTGTTAAGAGCCCTATATGTCTTTGCATCTTACCCCAAGTGTCTTCTATAGTTCCAAATCTTTTTGCCCCTAGAGCTGCAAAATTTTTATTTTCTCATTCTACACTGGTCTGTTTGATTCCTTACCCATAAACTCTACTGGCTAGATCTCTGACATAGACTATAATACATTAAAATGAATCCAGTTTGTGATTTGCCACTATGCTTTGATATTGTGGATACTAGGTTGGTTGCTTAAGTAAAGAGTATAATTAAACACCTAGCTGAGCCCCATCTTCTTACAACCTAAAATTCAAGATGAAAAACATGAACTAGTACTGCCACTATTTGCCTAAAATTATTGGAGTTGTCAGAGAGTGTGTAGGAAAGAGTGTTCATCAAGAGCCCCAGAAATCAACCATATGAAGTCCAACAGATCTTAACAATCAGTAGGTAAAGCTCTAACCTCAAGCAGAAGTAAACTACTTTTCATGGAATATCCAAAATCATCTGTGGTAATGGTAGTCTATTTTGAAAGAAATCATATATGTTATGCTAACCCTAGAGGTACAATATTGTACTTAATTCAAAAGAGTTGTTAGTCCGTGTAAGACTCAGAGAATTCACAACAATATTTCCAACATAATTCATTGTGCAATTGATACTCATTGGCTATTCTATTTAGCTCTTTATGTCAGAGTCAACAATAGGTGTGACTTTGCTGTCATGTTCATGGACCTATTAAAGATGTTGGTTCCCACAAGTGAGCTGATATGTAGGAAATTTTTCAAAAGTTTAGTTATATGTGCAATTTTATCCCCACCTCTATATAGTCATACCAAGAGTTGGAGGTGGGTAGTGTTGAGGGTTGGTGAAGTGTACATTTGCTAGAACTAATTCTGACTAGATTCTTGAATTCTATTGCTTATCTTCTTTTCAGCAATAGCCTAAGTTGACATTCAAAGATTGTAACTTATAAGATCTGTGTTCATTTTTTTAAAATACCTTTAAAAATTGAATATAACTCTCCATACTATAATAATTTTTGGTGACAAAAACAAAAGAACTAAGATTCCAAAGGTTGATGACTGAAAAACTGTGGTTCAGGCAGGAAATTCTGTAACAATTGCTCAGTTGAATTTCTCAAGCTTTACTTTGCTTTGGTCTGATAATCAAAACCCCAAAGACAGAGAACAAGGCCCAGATAAGACCTGTCATCCTGCTAAGTGACTTGTGCTGAAACTTATGGATATATTTTCTTTATCATGATAGTATCATCTCTTGCAGAGCTACCCAGGAAGTACAGATAAATGTCTGATGGCAAAAGACATTGCTTTGGGATAAACTCTCTGCAAAAGGTCCACAGTGTTCAGATCAGTATCCAAACAGATGTACATCACACCATCATGCTGGTCACTATGTTAACCACAGTGAGAAACTGTCTTTGAAACAAATGTCACATGAGGAAAGAGGTGCATTTTACATAAATTGCCTGTACAAGATATACAGAAAATTGGCAAAAAAAAAAAAAGAGGGCCATGAAACCAAGGCTCCAGATAAGTTTGATTCACCCTAAACAGAATTTCTCATGGACAATTCTGGAATCCTGAATGTGCCACTATACATTACAGTATAAAGACTGATTCTTCTGATTTGCCTTTGGGGGATCTTTATAATAACATCTGTTCTCATTCATGGAAAGCTGTAGTGAAAGCACACTGCATGAGGTCTGAAACACGAAGAAGGTTGTAGCTGAGAGGGCATTGTGAACAACAGGATATCGTGGGCTGAGTTCTGCTGTAACAAAGCAGGCAGCACCTAGCATGGACTCTGGTGGGTACTAATTGCTCAAGAAATAACAGAGAATGGTGGATGGTGATGAGGATGATATTAATCTCATATAACTCCAACCATAAGTCTTGGACACAGGAGATAATATAATTTTTTTCTGCCAATCTATGTTTTAATGCATAATGCTGTGTTTTATGCATGAAATACTGGCCTTTTAAAAATTCAGTTTTGGAAACATCATCCTGGCCACTATCCTAAAAAAAATAGCTAAAAACATTATGCTAAATAGCTAAAAGCAAAATGAGAGAACTTTTCTGTAAATCAAGGAACCTGTAGTTTGTTTTTTTTAATTGGAGGATAATTGCTTTACAATATTGTGTTGGTTTCTGCCATTCAGTTCAGTTCAGTTCAGTCACTCATTCGTGTGTGACCTGTTGCGACCCCATGAATCGCAGCACACCAGGCCTCCCTGTCCATCACCAACTCCCAAAGTCTACCCAAACCCATGTCCATCGAGTAGGTGATGCCACACAGCCATCTCATCCTCTGTCGTCCCCTTCTCCTCCTGCCCCCAATCCTTTCCAGCATTAGGGTCTTTTCCAATGAGTCAACTCTTCACATGAGGTGGCCAAAGTTTTGGAGTTTCAGCTTCAACATCAGTCCTTCCAATGAACACCCAGGACTGATCTCCTTTAGGATGGATTGGTTGGACCTCCTGGCAGTCCAAGGGACTCTCAAGAGTCTTATCCAACACCACAGTTCAAAAGCATCATTTCTTTGGCACTCAGCCCTCTTCACCGCCCAACTCTCACATCCATACATGACTACTGGAAAAACCATAGCCTTGACTAGACGGAACTTTGTTGGGAAAGTAATGTCTCTGCTTTTAAATATGCTATCTAGTTTGGTCATAACTTTCCTTCCAAGGAGTAAACATCTTTTAATTTCAAGGCTGCAATCACCATCTGCAGTGATTTTGGAGCCACTCAAAATAAAGTCTGACACTGTTTCCACTGTTTCCCCATCTATTTCCCATGAAGTGATGGGACCAGATGCCATGATCTTAGTTTTCTGAATGTTGAGCTTTAAGCGAACTTTTTCACTCTCCTCTTTCACTTTCATCAAGAGGCTCTTTAGTTCTTCGCTTTATGCCATAAGGGTGGGGTCATCTGCATATCTGAGGTTATTGATATTTCTCCTGGCAATCTTGATTCCAGCTTGTGCTTCCTCCAGCCCAGCATTTCTCATGATGTACTCTGCATATAAGTTAAATAAGCAGGGTGACAATATACAGCCTTGACGTACTCCTTTTCCTATTTGGAACCAGTCTGTTGCTCCATGTCCAGTTTTAACTGTTGCTTCCTGACCTGCATACAGATTTCTCAAGAGACAGGTCAGGTCATCTGGTATTTCCATCTCTTTCAGAATTTTCCACAGTTTATTGTGATCCACACAGTCAAAGGCTTTGGTATAGTCAATAAAGCAGAAATAGATGTTTTTCTGGAACTCTCTCGCTTTTTTGATGATCCAACGGATGATGGCAATTAAATCTCTGGTTCCTCTGCCTTTTCTAAAACCAGCTTAAACATCTGGAATTTCGGCTTGGAGAATTTTGAGCATTACTTTGCTAGCGTGTGAGATGAGTGCAATTGTGCGGTAGTCTGAGAATTCTTTGGCATTGCCTTTCTCAGGGACTGGAATGAAAACTGACCTTTTTCAGTCCTGTGGCCACTGCTGAGTTTTCCAAATTTGCTGACATATTGAGTGCAGCACTTTCACAGCATCATCTTTTAGGATTTGAAATAGCTCAATTGCAATTCCATCACCTCCACTAGCTTTGTTCAGAGTGATGCTTCCTAAAGCCCACTTGGCTTCGCATTCCAGGATGTCTGGCTCTAGGTGAGTGATCACACCATTGGAATTATCTGGGTCATGAAGATCTTTTTTGTACAGTTCTTCTGTGTATTCTTGCCACCTCGTCTTAATATCTTCTGCTTTTGTAACATCCCTAACATTTCTGTCCTTTATTGAGCCCATCTTTGCATGAAATTTTCCCTTTGTATCTCTAATTTTCTTGAAAAGATCTCTAGGCTTTCCCATTCTATTGAAGTGGGGCTTTTGTAAGGTGGAGAGATAGAAGGACCTTATTTCAGACTAGCCAGGCAAGGTGAATCGGCTGCCTACTAAAAGACAAAGTACTTGAGATAGAATTACCCTGGTCATTTTGACCTCCACTTTAGACTCCTGGCAGTGGGGCCAAACCCATAGGATGACTTTTTGAATGTAATCCAGAATGAGATCATTAAATTAAAAATTAGTAAAACTGACACCAAATTGTACATAGGCGTATATTTCTTTTAAAAGTCAAAACTAAAACAAAAGGAAATCTTAAAAGCCAGATTACCTTTTTT
This sequence comes from Okapia johnstoni, assembly GCA_024291935.2. NCBI lineage: Eukaryota > Metazoa > Chordata > Mammalia > Artiodactyla > Giraffidae > Okapia > Okapia johnstoni. Next base: position 68,742,783 of record CM044305.1, on the reverse strand, counting down.
ATAGAGATTTAATCAAAGCTTTTTTTGTTATTTAAAAAATATTTTTTTTTCCAACAGATTATGGATATAGTGTGCTAATCTTTCTCCTAAAAACACATATTTAGAGTTTGTGCGTTATTGCTTGGACTGTAGGTTTGTGCCATTCTACCACCACCTGGTGGCAGCATACCTAAATTGAGACTTTGTAAGATTTTTTTTTCATTTTAACAATATGAGTATTCCTTTGAAGGGCAACGACACAAAACTAGAAATATAAAAGACAGAAAATATCGCCCCTACTCATCCAGGTACTTCGAGCCCATTTGTGGGCACTTATTAATCCACTCCCCTATAGAAATAGACTATTGTGATCCCCTTTCTGCCATTTAATTGTACATTTATTTTCTTGGTTGCTAATTTGAGATAATTTGGCCTTGGCACAGATATTGAGTCCTATTTTTTTCCAAGTTCAGTACAGATTGCCAAGTGTTGGAGACAGGCTTCTGGGCCTTGTGCGTGTGGCTCTTGAATGCTTTGATTAATTTGTTAATGAGGCAGGTGGAATCTCATTATGTGAAAGTTTGTCCTGATGAAAACATCTTAGCTGTACAATAACGAGGTTGCATAAACGGGGCTTGTCAGGGGTAAGATGATGAGACATTTGAAACTTCTCTTGAGTACACTGCCTTCTTCTCCCTTTGTCAGTACCTCACATCTTTTGTAGCAGGCTTCTCTCTCCAGGCACCTGTTGTAGTTATCTCCTCCCTGTCCAAGATACAGTGGCTCACCCACCCCTCCCCTAGAGCCTGCCCAGGGCTTTCCTGGCCATATTTCCCCAGTCTCCACAATCAAATGGAAATTAATCTATCCTCAATCTTCTCTCAAGCTCTTTGGGATTCTTAATGCAGGGATTTCCAACCTTCTCGCCACAGCAATGCCTATGTGTGATGACATTCGCATACATGAAATGACTCTCATCACATACCAGCATTTCTACCATTCCTGGTGTGCAATGAGTAATTCTTGACCACTCAACAAAGCATATCCAAGTGGGAAGAAGTAGAAGTGATGATGTTATAGGACTATCCTTGAAAGTGCTCTGTTTTTATTTTAGTTTTTAAATAGATCTTTTAATAAACAACAGGGTTTCCTTCATAGCTCAATCGGTAAAGAATCTTCCTGCAATGCAGGAGGCCCGGGTTCAATCCCTGGGTCAGGAAGATCCCCTGGAGAAGGAAATGGCAACCCACTCCAGTATTCTTGCCGGAGAATCCCACAGAAAGAGGAGCCTGGCAGGCTAGAGTCCATGGGGTCACAAGAGTCAGAACCACCACCACAATGAACAACAAGGACCTACAGTATAGCACAGGGAACTATACTCAATTTCTTATAATAACCTATAATGGAAAAGAATCTGAAAAAGGATATGTGTACATATAATATACATATGTATGTATATGTAATATACATACATATGTATAACTGAATCACTTTGCTAAACACTTGAAACTTACACAAAATTGTAAATTAACTATGCTGTTTTTAATTTAAAAAAAGTTAAACTTCAGAAATGTTTAATGCCCTATATTACTTATGATATCTCACAGCTGACTTTGAGATACCAATATGTCAAGATACTCCAATACACTATTCTGGCCATGGTTTGACACAATATGCAACCGTTTTATCTGAGGATCACACATTTGTTGAGCTGGCTTCCCTTTATTCTGCAAAATAAGTATGATAACATGAGCAGGAAGAGAGTAACTTTTTGATAGATTATTGGGAGAGATATTTGGACCTGATAGGGCTTCCTCGATGGCTCAGCATGTAAAGAATCCACCGGCAATGCAGGAGACACAGGAGATATGGGTTTGATCCCTGGGTCGGGAAGATCCCCTTGATAAGGAAATGGTAACCCACTCCAGTGTTCTTGCCTGGAAAAATTCCCATGGACAGAAGAGCCTGGTGGTCTGCAGTCCAAAGGTTGCAAAGAGTCAGACACAACTAAGCATGCATGCAAAAAAAAATGCCTTTTATTAGTTTTTAAATAGTATCAGGGAGTCAATTTCTTACTCTATCTATGCATAGTATTAACCCTTTGTAATTTCCTCAGTCTTGACTTAGTAGGTATTAGATTAATTCCCCAGCACACCTTTTTGAAGGATTAAACCCTGTTTGAACTATATGATTGTAGCTTAACCTGTCAGATTTATTGCAACCCCAGCTTCAACAGAGGCTTCTTATTAAACCAAGGATGACCTGAACCAATTTGGATATGGAGATGACAAGGAAATCAGTTTGTTTCTGGGTGACTAGACAAGAACACAGAATCCTGAGGACTGAGGTTGCCATGTTTTTTATGATGTGGATAAAAGGAGCAGAGGATAATAAGCAACTGCTACTGCTAAGTCGCTTCAGTCGTGTCCGACTCTGTGCGACCCCATAGACGGCAGCCCACCAGGTACTGCCATCCCTGGGATTCTCCAGGCAAGAATACTGGAGTGGGTTGCCATTTCCTTCTCCAGTGCATGAAAGGGAAAAGTGGAAGTGAAGTCGCTCAGTCGTGTCCGACTCCCAGGGACCCCATGGACCGTAGCCTACCAAGCTCCTCTGTCCATGGGATTTTTCCAGGCAAGAGTACTGGAGTGGGGTGCAATAAGCAACTAGGTGATATTAAAATACTTATTTTAGTTTCTTCTTAAAACCTTGTTATATTACTATCCCTGTGTGCTCTGAAACACTTCCTTATCCTCATTATAATATCACTTTTTTTGTTTTCTTAAGCTACATTGAGTTGTTATTCCACAAATCTGAAACAAAGAATTCCTAACTGAAGTATCTAGTAACATAACATTTCATTAAATGAATTTATAGTCCATTTCTTCAAAGGGAAGGGTCTTTGGGGTATGAATATATGAATGTGAAAAACTCATTTTATTGCCCTTTCTCCGTTTTTTTTTTTTTTACTTGACAAAGGGGAAATTAAAAGTATACTCAGTTCAGTCGCTCAGTTGTAGCTGACTCTTTGTGACCCCATGGACTGTACCATGCCAGGTTTCCCTGTCCATCACCAACTCCTGGGGCTTACTCAAACTCATGTGCATTAAATCAATGATGCCATCCAACAATCTCATCCTTTGTAATCCCCTTCTCATCTCGCCTTCAATCTTTCCAAACATCAGGGTCTTTTCCAGTGAGTCGGTTCTTCGCATCAGGTAGCCAAATTATTGAAGTTTCAGCTTTAGCATCAGTCCTTCCAATGAATATTCGGACTGATTTCCTTTAGGATGGACTGGTTGGATCTCCTTGCAGTCGAAGGGACTCTCAAGTGTCTTCTCCAACATCACAGTTCAAAAGCATCATTTCTTTGGCACTCAGCCCTCTTCACCGTCCAACTCTCACATCCATACATGACTACTGGAAAACCCATAGCTTTGACTAGATGGACCTTTGTAGGCAAAGTAATGTCTCTACTCTTTAATATGTTATCTAGGTTGGTCATAGCTTTTCTTCCAAGGAGCAAGTGTCTTTTAATTTCATGACTGCAGTCATCAACTGCAGTGATTTTGGAGCCTGAAAAAATAAAGTCTCACTATTTCCATTGTTTCCCCATCTATTTGTCATGAAGTGATGGGACTGGATGCCATGACCTTAGTTTTCTGAACGTTGAGTTTTAAGCCAACTTTTTCACTCTCCTCTTTCACTTTCATCAAGAGGCCCTTTAGTTCTTCTTTGCTTTCTGCCATAAGGCTGGTGTCATCTGCATATCTGAGGTTATTGATATTTCTCCTGGCAATCCTGATTCCAGCTTGTGCTTCATCCAGCCCGGGATTTCTTATGATGTATTCTGCCTATAAGTTAAATAAGCAGGGTGACAATGTACAGCCTTGACATACTCCTTTCCTGATTTGGAACCAGTCTGTTGTTCCATGTCCAGTTCTAACTTTTGCTTTTTTTTTAAATTTATTTATTTTAATTGGAGGCTACTTACTTTACAATATTGTAGTGGTTTTGCCATACATTGACATGAATCAGCCATGCGTGTACATGTGTTCCCTATCCTGAGCCCCCTCCCACCTCCCTCCCTATCCCATCCCTCTTTCTCAGAAGGCAGATAAGGTAGTCGGGTATTCCCATCCCTTTAAGAATTTTCCACAGTTTGTGACCCACACAGTCAAAGGCTTTAGCATAATCAATAAAGCAGAAGTGGATGTTTTTCTGGAACTGTCTTGCCTTTTCTATGATCAAAAGGATGTTGGTAATTTGATCTCTGGTTCCTCTATCTTTTCCAAATCCAGCTTGAATATCAGAAAGTTCATGGTTCATGTACTGTTGAAGCTTCACATTACTTTTGGAGGATTTTGAGCATTACTTTGCTAGCATGTGAGATGAGTGCAATTGTGCAGTAGTTTGAACATTCTTTGGCATTGCCTGTCTTTGGGATTGGAATGAAAACTGACCTTTTCCAGTCCTGTGGCCACTGCTGAGTTTTCCAAATTTGCTGGCCTATTGAGTGCAGCACTTTCACAGCATCATCTTTTAGGATTTGAAATAGCTCAATTGCAACTCCATTACCTCCACTAGCTTTGTTCAGAGTGATGCTTCCTAAAGCCCACTTGGCTTCGCATTCCAGGATGTCTGGCTCTAGGTGAGTGATCACACCATCGTGATTATCTGGGTCATGAAGATCTTTTTTGTGTAGTTCTTCTTGTATTCTTGCCACCTCTTTTATTATCTTCTGCTTTTGTAAGGTCCATACCATTTCTGTCCTTTATTGTGCCCATCTTTCCATGAAATGTTCCCTTACTATCTCTAATTTTATTGAAGAGATCTGTGGTCTTTCCCATTCTATTGCTTTCCTCTATTTCTTTCCATTGATCACTGAGGAAGGGTTTCTTATCTCTCCTTGCTATTCTTTGGAGCTCCGCATTCAAATGGGTATATCTTTCCTTTTCTCCTTTGCCTTCACTTCTCTTCTTTTCTCAGCTATTTGTAAGGTCTTCTCAGACAACCATTTTGCCCTTTTGCATTTCCATGAAGAGTATGAAAAGACCGTGTACTTAGAGAAGAATAAAAGAGAGGAAAAGTTGTGATCAAAGGAGGTTTAGTAGATTGTATTTTGCAAAGATGATTGCAGTGAGAGCTCCCAATCCTCATTCTCTTTAGAAAATTGCCACTTCTCCGTCAAGATGTACAGTCTAGTTCCTTTCCCCCCATAAATCTGCCTGAGTTTGTGACTTGCTTGCAACAAGTAACAAAGCAGAAATAGTCCAGTAAGATTTCTGAGGCTAGATCTTAAAAAGGTGATGCCATTTCTTTCTTTTTCTGGAACAATCACTCTTATTTAATTTAATTATTTTAATTGAATGAAAATTTCTTCAAGTTATATGGTACTTAACAATTTTTAAAAGTTTCACACACATGATTTCATATGACCTCATAATAATCCTTTTTATTTTTTCCCATCCCTATATTGTTGCTTGACACTTCCTTCTCCCCACTGGTAACCACGAGTCCTTTTATCTGTGAATCTGCTTCACTAGTTTATTGTATTTTTTAGATTTCACATATAAGTGATCTCATACAGTATTTGTCTTTCTCTGTCTGACTTATTTAACTTGACATAATGCTCTCCAGGTCCATCCATGTTTTTGCATATGGCAAAATTTCATTATTTTTTAATGGCTGAGTAGTATTCCATTGTGTGTGCACACACATCTTTTTATCTAGTCATCTGTTGATGGACACTTGGATTGCATCCATGTCTTGGCAATTGTAAATAATATTGCTATGAATATCAGCATGCATGTATCTTTACAAATTAGTGCTTTTGTTTTTTTCAAATATATACCCAGTAGTGGGATTGCTGTATCATTAGACACTCTGTAAAGCAGTCTAACACCTCCAAGGCTGCCATACTGTTAGGAAGCCCAAATTAGCCTAGGTTAACTCTCCATATGGAGAAGTACTGAAATTGCAAGAAGAGAGAGAGAGATGCCTGGCCAACATCCTCTGCTCCAGCCCACCACTCTCTGGCTCTAGCCACTGTCTGGCTGCAATTACATGAGAGACTCCAAGCTAGAACCTCCCAGATAAATCCTTCCTGACTTCCTGACCCACAGAAACTATCGGAGGTGATAACATAATTGCTGAGATTTTCAACCTGATATTTTTGAAGTGATTTGCTACAAAACAATAGTAACTAGAACAGAAAGAGTAACCTCAAAACCTACAGAACGGGAGTTAGAATATGAACTGCACAAGTAACCTTGAAGAATAGCAGGCCTCTAGAGGAATGCTATTTATCCATCTCTACAATAATATAGTGAGTTAGGAAAGCATAACTAATAGATTATAGATGGGAAGTATAGTAGTGAATCCATCCTAACTAGTAGTGGTACTCACAGCCTTCTACAGTCATATAAGGGTCATTGACAAATAATCAAACAAAAAAAACATTTGAGGGTCAAACCCTCAAAGCAGAAGGGATGGGAAAATGTATTATTCTTAGCTGTATATTTTTTCTCTTCAAAATAAATCTAGTCTTTCTTAAAAATAAATAAATTTAGCCTTTCTTTAGAGCAACACCATTTTATTTAATACTTTCTGTATCCATTGCTCCCATATGTGAAATGTGGTGACAATGTGCCAGATGATGGATTTGGTGGTGAAATTGCTTTGGTTACTCAATGGTTGTCAGTCTGTAGTGATGTATAATCACAAAGAATATGCTTATAGACAATTGAATGGAAAGAAAAGAAAGAAGAGAAAAATCAATTTAGGTATAATGGCTTATTCTTCTAATTTACTAACTGACTTAATAGTTACTGTAAGTTCTTCTGATACACATATGCCCCTTACAAAATGATTGACTCAGATTGCAAATTACCCATGCAGGTCATTGTCATCCCTCTTTGTGGGATACCATATAACATGCACTATGTAACCAGGGGAACATGATGGACTGGAGAAATGTTGATGATGGACTCTGTGGATGAAACTGTGGCTTTGCTGTAGGTGATGTTGAGCAAAACTTAAAAGAATTCCCATGCAAACTTCCAACTTTAGGATAAAAAATGTTTCCTCCTGACACTTTAGCAATAAAATGAAGTTACCTACCCTAGCTTTAGCACTCAGAGAAAGCAGTGAATATTTTATCCGCTAATTTCCAAGACAGCAACCTAATTTTACCTGTTTAACTCAGTATATCCGAATAGTATATGTAAGTTTTACTCAGAATTTTAACTGCTTTTCCCAACAACATGTGAGAAGAACTTTGACAGTCTAGGAAAATATATTATTTTTCTCTTGGTTCCCAGAACATGGAAGCTGTAATTTGCCAAATGGCACCCTTGTGGTCTGTAAGTTGCTGCAGCTTCACCAAGTGTCTAACTTCCCCATGGGGACGAGTAGAAGCCCTTGGAGATTTGGGCTCATTAACAATGAAAGATATGTGAGGTTTACTCAATGAATGTGGAGCAGTGGTAAAATATGGCTCTTTTAGAGGCAGTTTGAGATTTTTGTCCCTGACAATCCCTTTTCACTACTCTCTGATAGACTATTGAGTCTGGAAAGAAAGCACCTTGCAAGTGTAACATGTATGGCAAATGTTAATGAATACTAAGTTAGTCCCGCAGTGCATGAAAATTTTAAAAGCAATGGTTCTAGTTAAAATCAATTTCTGTACCCAGCAAGTATCTCATTCAAATATGAAGGAGAAATCAAAAGCTTTACAGACAAGCAAAAGCTGAGAGAATTCAGCACCATCAAGCTGGCTCTTCAACAAATGCTAAAGGATATTCTCTAGACAGGAAACACAGAAAAGATGTATAAACTCGAACCTAAAACAACAAAGTAAATGGCAATGGGATCATACTTATCAATAATTACCTTAAATGTAAATGGGTTGAATGCCCCAACCAAAAGACAAAGACTGGCTGAATGGATACAAAAACAAGACCCCTATATATGCTGTCTACAAGAGACCCACCTCAAAACGAGGGACACATACAGACTGAAAGTGAAGAACTGGAAAAAGATATTTCACACAAATGGAGACCAAAAGAAAGCACGAGTAGCAATACTCAGATAAAACAGACTTTGAAGTAAAGGCTGTGAAAAGAGACAAAGAAGGACACTACATAATGATCAAAGGATCAATCCAAGAAGAAGATATAACAATTATAAATATATATGCACCCAACATAGGAGCACCGCAATATGTAAGGCAAATGCTAACAAGTATGAAAGGGGAAATTAAGAGTAACACAATAATAGTGGGAGACTTTAATACCCCACTCACACCTATGGATAGATCAACTAAACAGAAAATTAACAAGGAAACACAAACTTTAAATCATACAATGGATCAGTTAAACCTAACTGATATCTATAGGACATTTCACCCCAAAACAATGAATTTCATCTTTTTCTCAAGTGCACAAGGAATCTTCTCCAGGATAGATCACATCCTGGGCCATAAATCTAGCCTTGGTAAATTCAAAAAAATTGAAATCATCTCAAGCATCTTTTCTGATCACTATGTGGTAAGATTAGATGTCAACTACAGGAAGGAAAAAGCTATTAAAAATACAAACATATGGAGGCTAAACAACACACTTCTTAATAACCAACAAATCACAGAGGAAATCAAAAAAGAAATCAAAATATGCATAGAGGGAGTTGGGAGGGGGGTTCAGGATGGGGGACACATGTACACTCATGGCTGATTCATGTCAATGTATGGCAAAAACCACTACAATATTGTAAAGTAATTAGCTTCCAATTAAAATAAATAAATTAATTTTTAAAAAATTAACTTCTTCCAGAAAATAAAGATTGGTTCCATTCAAATAGTATGTAATAGAGAAATGCCCTGACTTAACAACTATATATTTAGTGATAAATATACTCATCTACCAAGCCTGATGTTTGTGGTCATTTCATTATAATCATCATTATTTTATTGAATTAGCATAGTTTTAAGAATAGTCTGGCTAGAAAACAGATGCCCTGGCTCTGATAATATACAGTTACTGTATTCCTAAGCAAGCATGGTTTCTTTTCAGCTTCATTTATTTCTTTAGAATGTCTTTTGAAATAAGTAACTCAGCCTTGAATGACAGAAATGGGCAAAAAAAAAAAAAAAAACTGTGGATGCCCCCCCTACCATCCTCTTACCTGCCAGAGGGCTCCAGGTAATTGTGTTTATTGAGGTGACATTCACATAGCATAAAACTGATCATTTTTAAATATAAAATTAAGTGGCATTTAGTACATTCACAGTGTTGTATGACTATCAATTCTATTTAGTTCCAAAACATTTTCATCACTCTAAAGGGAAAATCCATACTAATTAAGTAGTAATTCTCCATTCCCATCTCCCGGCAGCCATAACAAACACTAACCTGTGTTCTGACTCTGTGGATTTATCCATTCTGGATATTTCATGTAATGGAATAGTCATGCTAAGAACATTTGTGTATGAGGGTTTTTTGTTTGTTTGTTTATTTTTTCAATTCCTTTGGGTATGAGTGTATCCATGCTAAGTTGCTTCAGTCGTGTCTGACTCTTTGTGACCCTATGGAGCCACCAAGGCTCCTCTGTCCATGGGATTCTCCAGGCAAGAATACTGGAGTGGGTTGCCATGCCCTCCTCCAGGGGATCTTCCTGACCCAGGGATTGAACCAGCATCTCTAATGTCTCCTGAATTGGCAGGCAGGTTCTCTACCACTAGCACTGCATGGAAAGCCCCTCCTTTGGGTATATAGGAGTATAATTGCTGGGTCATATGGTATTTCCATGTTTAATGTTTTGAGCAACCACTGAACTGTTTTCCACAGTGGCTGAACCATTTCACACATTCCTACCAGCAACGTATGAGGGTTCCAATTTCTTCACATCCTCACTAACACTTTTTAAAAAAAATTCTAGCCATCCTGCTGAGTATGAAATAATAACTCATTATGGTTTGGATTTGCAGTTCTCTGACCACTAATAATGTTGAGCATCTTTCCATGTGTTTATTAACCAGTTGCATATCTTCTTTGAAGAAATGTCTATTCAAATCCTTTGTCCACTTTTTCATGAGTTGCTTGTCTTTATGTTGTTGAGTTGTAAGAGCTCTTTATATATTCTGGATATTAGCCCTTTATCATATATCTGGGTATCAATAATTTTGAAATGTACTGAACTAGCTATAATATTATGCATTCTTAGTGACAAGCAGTTAGTAGTATTCTTTCATGGAAATTCTTGGACCTTCTTCAACAGAAGAATTGGATCTAGATCAGTGACCTGGCCTTGTATACAGAAAGACTCAAGTGAAAAAGATAATTTAGCACACATGTCTCAGAACCTAACTTCAGAAGTAAATGTCTAAGTCTCCTTTTTCCCTGGATTCAATGGAATATGTCTGGGGCATGAATTGAATCCTTCTTACCTTGGAAGATTAGTGCAGTATAACAAGCTAGAGGAAAGGCATTTTCTCATTTATAAAAGAAATGGTTGAAGGAACTAGAATTGTCCAACCTAGAGAGCAGAAAACACAGGGGATATGATAGCTGTCTACAAATACTTTAAGGGCTGTCATGTGGAAGAACAATTAGAATTGTTTTACACATCCCAAAAGAGTGAAACCAAGACCAATGGGTGGAAAAACTTCAGGGAGACAGATTTTCAATTCTATTAAAGGACAAAGCATTCTAATAGTCAAGGCGACTCAAGGCTGGAATGGGCTGCCATAGAAGGAAGTAGGCTTCACATCCCTGGATGCAGGAATGCATAGCTCTTGAGTCAGACATTCAGGTTAGAACCTCAGCTCTGCATACACACTAATTTTATGATCTGGGACATGATTTAGTCTCTTCAGCCTCAATTTTCTCACATATAAAATGGAGCTAATAGTGGCTAAATTATAGGAATGCTATGATGACTAAAGCATGTACCGATTGAGTGCAAAAGTAATTAAAATCAACTGCCCTGTTTTCGTGGTGTTTTTTTCTTTTTCTCCTCTGTTTCTCTTTTCTTCCTTTCCCTCACTCTCCCTCTCCCTCCTCACCTCTTTCCTCCATTCTGATCTATGTTCATAGTTAAATTTGCTTGTGTTAAATATGCATATGAGAAGTGAAAGTGTTACTCTCAGTCATGTCCAACTCTTTGAGACTCCCAGGACTGTAGCCCACGAGGCTCATCTATGCATGGAATTCTCCAGGCAAGAATACTGGAGTGGGTAGCCATTTTCTTCTCCAGGGGCTCTTCCAGACCCATGGATTGAACCTGGTTCTCATAGTCTTTACCGTCTGAGCCACCAGGGAAGCCCAAATATAGTGCATGTAGTGTAGCTCTTTTCTAGTATAATAGTTGTAAAGTGTTCAGGCAGCAGTTAGATAACTCCTTGTCAGAGATTCTAACTAAGGAACTCAACGTTGGCTGGTAAATGAGACTAAATAGTCCCATCCCCACTTTCAACATAGGTTATGTCAATAAGAGTGATTAAAAAAACCAGAGCATCTTAACTGTTCAGTTTGTTTGCTTCAGCAAAGCAACAAACGAACCAGTCTGCTTACATTTCCCTTCCCTTTCCTTCCAGAACTATTTGGTCCTAAAGTCATTTGAAGAGGCCAAGCAAGGTAGGTGACCATACTGTGAGAGACATGGATAGCTAATGGGCCTAGAGAAAAGTGTTGAAGGCCAAACAGAGTGAGGGAAGCATCCACACATATGGGTGACCAAGTAAGGGTGAGAAAACAAAAAGAGAATGAAGAGGGTGTCCTGCAGAGGGACAGCCCAGAAAGAGGTAGCCTAGGGAGGAGGGTCCAGTCTTCCCTGGTGGCTCAGCAAAAAAGAATCCACCTGCCAAGCAGAAGATTCAGGTTCTATCCCTGGGTCAGGAAGATCCCCTGGAGAAGGGAATGGCAACCTAATCCAATATTCTTGCCTAGAGTATTCCATGGACAGAGGAGCCTGGGGGGCTACAGCCCATGGGGTTGTAGGAGTCAGTCATGACTGAGTGACTAAACAACAACAACAGGGAGGACTGTCAGAGCCTGAGCCTGTGTTGGGTGTGGCCTGGTAAGGTCTGGGGGAGCACAAGCAGGATTAGAAGGAATCCACATTGGGGACAGTGACAGCTGTGTAGCATGGAGTTCAGAGCCTAAGTAAGACATGAATATTTGCTCAGGGGAAGATGTGACATCAACAGTGGGAAGTTACATGTAGGAGGATTTGTCAAATAATCAAACGCACTAAGAATAACAAAAGCAAGGTTTCTCACTATCAGAGAAAACTTAAAATATGTGAAAGGAAAAAAACTAGAATGAACCCTGTGATGGGGGATTGGAATTAGAGTTATTGGTGTCAACTTATAGCTATAAATATACATAATTTGACAAAATTAAATATAGATGTTAACCTGTGCGTATATGTATGTACAGTATATAATACACATGTTCCCCAGTTCTGGTCATGCAAAAGGCCTGGAAAAAGTGACAACGAACACATCTACTACTCAGATCTTCATTCATCAATACCCTTCTTCACTAAAAGGAACAATGACTCTTTGGAGAAATGGATGATTTGGAGGCTAGTGCAAGGAATATACAAAATGATCATAAAATAGTGTAAGGTAGAAAGTAAGAGGGTGCTCAAAGAATAATGAGGACATATCCAAAAGACAGAGGAGCCAGTTTGAATGACTCTCTCACTAGCCAAATCTGGGACAATGTAAGCATCAAAGTAAATACTAAATTTATGGATGACATGTACCTGTATGTAGAAAATGCCAATGAACCAACCAAAAAAACTTTTAGCGCTAATAAAAGAATTCAACAATGTTGTAAAATGTAATATAAACACATCAAAAGGTAATTGTTTTTTATATACAATAGCAATGAATAATCTAAAAAGGAACTGTCGAAAACAATTCTGTTTACGGTAATATCCAAAAGAAAAGGCTTCCCTGATGGTTCACATGGTAAAAATCTGCCTGCAATATCCAGGTTTGATCCCTGGGTTGAGAAGATACCCTGGAGAAAGGAACTGCTACCCACTCCAGTATTCTTGCCTGGAGAATTCCATGGATAGAGGAGCCTGGTGGGCTACAGTCCATGGGGTCACAAAGAATTGGATATGACTGAATGACACTACCCTTTTTCAAAAGAATAAATTACCCAGGAATAAATTTAACCAAGTAGGAGCAATACTTGTACACTACAAACTATACAATATAATTGAAAGAGATTAAAGAAGGTGTAAATAAGTGGAAATACATTCTGTGCCCATGAATTGGAAAACTTAATATTGTTAAGATGGCAATATTCCTCAAATCAATCTACAGATTGCATGTGTCCCCTACCAGATTACCAAAGGCCTTTTTTCCCCCCACAAATGGAAAAAACCTGTCTTAAATCTATACGAAATTTCAATAGCCAAAAACACACAAACAAAATTGTAAAAGGAGAACAAAATGAAAGTACTCATAATTCCCAGTTTGAAAACTTAACTACAAATCTACAGCTATCAAAATACTGTACTGCTGGCATTGTCATAGATACATAGGTCAATGGAATAGAATTGAAAATCCTGCAATAAAACCATACCCTTATGGCCAACTGATTTTCAACAAGGGTACCAAGACCATTCAGTGGAGGAAAGGATAGTCTTTTTAAGAAATGGAGATGAAACAATTGGATATCCACAAGCAAAGGAATAATGTTGAACCCCTACCATGCAACAATATAAATATTAACCCAAAATGGATCAACAGTCTGATTAAACAACTAAAAGTATAAAACTGTTAGAAGTAAACATAGGGGTAAATCTTTATGACATTGTGTTTGATAATACAATTCTTCAAAATTAAAAATATTTTTGTGTCAAAGGACATTATCAAGAAAGTAAAATCAAGAAAAGGGGAAAATACTTGCAAATTATAATATCTGTTGAGGGGCTATTACCCAGAATATATATAGAACTCACACACTTTTTGTATAGAAAATATAAAGAACTCAACCTCAAAAAATACAATTCAATTTGAAAACAGGTAAGAAAAAATTTAATAGACAGTTCTGTAACGAAGATATTCAAATAGTCAACAAGCATAGGCAAAGATACTCAATATCATTAGTAATTAGGGAAACACACATGAAAATTTCAATGAAATATTACTTTATACCCACTAAGTTAGCTAGAATCAAAGCAACAGAAAATAGCCAGTGTTGGTGACGATGTGGAGAAATCAAACTGCTTGTGGGAGTGGAAAATGTTTCAGCCACTGTGGATAATAGTACAAGATTTTATCTGGAGATTATGGGAGTGTTTTGGAACTAGGTCAAGATAATGATTACACAGCACTGTGAATGTACTAAATGCCACTGAACTGTTGACTTAATAATAGTAAAATTTATGTCATATGAATTTTACCTCAATAAAAATCAATAGTTATTGATAGTAATGGATTATTCTCCATTCAATAAAATAGGAAGTCCTGAGCCTATGATGGCATAAATTTTAAAACTGAATGAATTGAAAGTTTGATAAGGAATGAATATATACATGGCTTCAGTGTACCCTCTCATAAAATATTAACATGGTAATTCAAGATGCTTACATTAGGGGAAAGTGAGAGATGGATACATGAGATTGGCCTATAATATATATTTGCTGTAAATCTAAAATAACTTTTTTAAAATGTCATAATATGCTAAAGGAAAGAAGATTAAATTTACAATAGAGAGGCCTGGCAGATATTAAGTTAATCAAGTTATCAAAGTGAACACCACTAATAATGGAACAAATAGAAACTACATGGCATGTGATAGGATGTAGTGAGAAGAATGTGTCATCACTTCTGTAATATTCCTGACAAAGGTCTGTAATCTGATCCTCATTAGAATATAACATAAGACAATCCAGGCTGAGGGAGAAATGACAGAATAACTTGGCCTGTAATCTTTGATAGTGTCAAGGTCTAGAAAGTCAAACTAAGGCAACTTCCCAGGCTCAAGGCAGAGAAAGAGTCATGAAAACTAAATCTAAGTCTTTATTTTGAACTGGATCTTCTTGCTTTATAAGACATTATTAGGACAACTGGCAAAACTTGAATGGGCTCTTACGAAGCTGTCAGAGAGGAAGAAATTTTCCTCTACCCTTCTCGATTCTTCTGACTGGTCTAAGAATTAAACGGACATGTGATAGGTAAATGGGAGAAAATCAGTTTAATAGCATGCATACATGGGAAAGGCCCAGAAAAACTGAGCAACTTCCATGTCTGCTGCTTCTTAGAAAATAACCAGGTTAGTGACTTCCTTGGCAGTCCAGTGGTTAAGACTCTATGCTTCCACTTACTATAATCCCAGGTCAGAAAATTAAGATCTTGCATACCCCATGGCAAGAACAAAACTTTCTTGGTAGTACAGTGGTTAAGACTCTATGCTTCCATTACTGTAATCCCTGGTCAGGAAATTAAGATCCTGCATACCCCATGGCAAGAACAAAAATAAATAAATAAATAAATAAAAGAAAATCCATAGAAAATACCATGCTTAAAACAATACGCCAAAAGACATATTTTAGGGTGGCAAACTGCTCCCTACAGAGTGATGGTAGTAATGAATGTCCTGATTTGGGTGGTAATATTGTGGTTATGTGGGAGAATGACTTTGTTTGTAGGAAATATACACTAAACTAGTATTATGGGATGATGGGGCATCAACTGACTGTTAAATGGTTCAAGGCAAAAACATTATTTGTACTGTAATTACAACTTTTTCTGTAACTTTGAGGTTACTAAAAACAAAGAGCAAGAAGCTAAGCAGTTTAGTAAAAAGGTGCTATTCTCTGAGTACACAAAATGTCATCCTGTATCATCTAACATGTGAGAATCAGATTGCAGTGACTCTTTTGTCTGTGGCTTGAAAAGTCCCGTTCTATCATTTATCTTAATCTTTTTTTTCTTGGGATAAGTTACCCATGACATAGCTCACTACCAAGATGGGGGATGGTTGAAAGGAGAAGCCAGGGAAGCATGACACTGCCTCTGGAATTGTTGCTGAACCAAACTGAGGTCTGCTCACCTGCACTTTGTAAAGCCAATCTACTATCACCGGGTTATGGTGAAGGAAAGTGCAGTGTTTATTGTAAGGTGCCAAACAGGGAGTCTGGGACAGCTAGTGCTCAAAAAGTCCAAACTCCCCATGGGTTTCAAGGAAGTATTTATTTATTTATTAACTTATTTCTGCAAATAGCCAAAGAGATCCTTTTATATCATCTTTATGTGGTAGCAGGAGAGGGACAGAGAAGACCTAAGCAGATGGTGGATGGGTGAAAGGGTAAAAGACACAGGTGTGTTTTTGATCTTGGGTGGCCTCTGCCACCAGCAGCAGCAGCTGCCTGCAGCAGCTTAAAGCAGGATTTTGGTTCTTGGCCAGAGATTGAAGTCAGGCTGAAGCAGTGAGAGCACTGAGTCCTAGCCTCTAAGACTGCCAGGGACCGATAGCCAGTGACAAGGACCTGGCCTAATGGCTTTGTAGAAATGAATTTCCCCATAGAGATGGAATGTAGTGACACAAGTAAAGTGTTTATTAGGAGGAAAAAGAGTATGTGTGAATAGACTCACATGGGCAGACTCAGAGAATATCATGTGCTCATGGTAGTTTGAATCATTTATGTTGCACGTTTATTTATGGCTTCCTCTGGCCAATCATCTTGTTTGCCTGGCTCGGAGTCCATATTTGGTTTTACTCAGGGTCCTCCCCAGTGTGCGTGTTGATCTTTCAGCCAGATAGTTTCTAGTGAAGAGCTCTATGGGTAGGTTGACATCACCGCCTATGGAGTGGAACCCCCTCCTATTTGTGACCCCAAGGAGCCTTTCTGCACATGTGTATTTTGATGGCACCCCACTCCAGTATTCTTGTCTGGAGAATCCCAGGGACGGGGGAGCCTGGTGGACTGCCGTCTATGGGGTCGCACAGAGTCAGATACGACTGAAGCGAGTTAACAGCAGCCTTGACCTCAAGAATGAGAAATATGTGGTCTCTTTAACTCTTATCTGGGCTGGGCTCAGCTTCTCCTCCCTCCTGCTATTATATTCATCTGGAGTATCTGTCCACAGGAGACAAACTCCAGCTGCTCAGTCTGGGGCCCATCTATCTACTGCCTTATTTTGGTGGAGTATATATCACATCAGCTGAATGTGCCAAGTTCCTTGAAAGCTAGCTGATTTGTTTTCCTGTCATCTCAGGAAAAGCCTGGATTGGCTGATATGCAACAAGCTATTGCCATTTCTGCTTGAAGGTATTAGGCATCAAGGCAGCAAAAAATACTCTGAACTCTTTGCTGCACTAGTGGATAATTCACTGGCTATGACTCAGCCAAGAGTAGTAGAGTAGTGAATAGCTTTTACCTTCAAATATTTGTGGTTCATCCTTTAGTGTGAGCAGAATCTGCTGGCGTCGGAGTGTCTCCCAGGGAGATGGTGGGGCGTGGCCCCAGTGGCTCACCCTGGGGTCCTAAAAGCTGATGGCAGAAGTATGCCCATCCATGCAAACTCTGACTAGAGGAAGACATCTTGCTTCGGTTCCCAGCACCAAGACCTGGCCCAGAAAGTACTTTAAAAGGCCAAGTGAGGGATGGGAGTTGCAGAGTATGTGATCAGCTCATGAACAATTCTCTGATTGGCTGACAGTGAGGTAATAGGGCTATGTCGCAGGGGTTAACATTATCAATCCTCAGGCTCCAGGAGGTCTGGGGGCTATATGCTAATGATCATCAAGTAGTTAATGATTTCCTTTTGGTGGGGGTTTTAGCATCTGTAAAACAACTCAGGAAAAGTGCATCAAATTCTGTTAGCTAGGTACCTCAGAGAAGAGCTAAAGCAGAGGATATGGGGGAGGGGTCTGTCCCGGAAAGGCCCCATAGGTTACTACTCCGTTACAGGAGGAGCTATGTGGAAGAGGGTGGGCTAACTCTCTAACTTTGGCTTTGAAGAAGCGGATGATTAGGAGCTAGTGTTTACTACGGCTCTCCTCATTGCCTTCTCCTCCCCACAGTGGCTGGATGATTGCCCCACGCTTTGAGGACAGCTCTAATAAACAGCCCTTAATAATGTGCAAAATTAATTAGCAAACATCATCCATTTTCAGGGCCCAAAGTATGTTTCAGAGTAGAATCATTCTTTTTTTAGTGAGAAAGATGGGGAGCTTAAGCTTTTTTAGTTAACACTGCCAGAATCTTTTCTTAGGACATTGGGTAAGAGCAGGGGACTTTAATCAGAAAGGTGAGTGAGCCTCATTTCTTAGCATAATGCCCAGGGGGGAGTAACACAAACAGTCCAGGGGAGCCAAACATAAAAGTAATGTCTATCAAGTGTTGCTGTTAAAGCATTACTTAAATATAATTAACCGCAGGCTAAACACATCCCCCAACCACACCTCCTTCAAATTATTCTTGTAATTTATATTTACAGTATGACACAAAACCACGTTTCAGAGAGAATTTGGGGTTTCTTCATAGATCTTGTGAAGTTATTACAAGCTTAGCCCAGACACAAGGGCTGCATCTACAAAACACCAGAATCTTTAAAATAAAGTCAAATTTAAAACTCTCTCTGCCTATCTACGTGAACAAACAATCCATGCAGTTGATGGGTGGCACATATTGGTTCCAGTTCCTCTCATTTTTTGGGACCCGTGTTTTCTTTTCATACTATATTAAGGAGCTTTGGAAAAAGGTTTATCTGTAAAGAGAGTGGTACAAAACAGCCCCACTAAAATCTTTCCCAGTTAAAACGTAGGTTTCCAGAGTTGGCAAGGGAGGAGGAGGAGCCACACCAATTGTTTCTATGAATATGACTCTTTGAGCTGGGTTAATTATTACAATCCTAGCACAATCACTACTCTCACTTAAGTAAACTAAGATGTGTATGAATTGGTCCATGAAGAGCCTTCTTTTCTTTCTTTCTTGCTGCCCTAGATTCTTGGTTGCTGACGGGGGAATTCTTCGATCTTCATTGCTGCATGCAGTGATCTAGTTGACTGACTGATCTTCGGAGAGGCAGCCTGTGAGCAGTGGTTTGAAGCGTGATATTATTCCCTGCCCAGGATTTGAACCTGGGTAGCCTGGATGAAAACCAGGAATCCTAGCCACCAGGAACCAGCAAGGGCTAGAGGCTAGAATGTCATTTTTTTTCCCTGGTTCTTTGCCCCTAGTGAAAATGCATGTATCATGGAGGCAAAAAACTTGTAAATGCAGGTAAAGTTTATTTTTAGAGACATAGCACAAACAAGTGGGAGACACACAGAGAAACAGTTTGTTTAGTGGAGACAGAAGCAAGGCAGAGATACACACCAGAGAGAAAGAGTGTGGGCTACCACCTCCTAGTGAGGAGGGAAGCACAGTAAAAGTAAATAGGTGGTTTAAGTCATTGAATATAGGGCACGTTCTTCTGGTCTTTGTTTTTCCTTCAGCCAATTATCTGGGTGCTTCTTTTCCCACATGACCTACCCTAGGAACCTGATCATACATGCAGCACCATATTTTCCAGATGGTTCCAGCTCAGAGGCCTATGGGATTACATATAGCATCACATATTATTGGGGAGGTCCTCTCTCTTTTGACCCCCAAGGAAGCCTTTCTTGCCACATGTGAATGTTCTATTGACCCCAAGGATGGGGAATATATGACCTTCTGATTCTTTTTGTGACATGTTTTAGACCCCTCTCTGTTTCTTCCTTACTGTTATCTTAAGGAGACAATGCTGGCTATTAACCCTGGTTTCAGTTGTTTCTTTTATTTCGGGAAGAGGAAAACTGATGGCTGGTTGTAATATATATAACCTGGATGCCACCTAACCCCCTGTTTCAGGAAATGTAAACAGGGGGCTAGTGTAAGTGTTCAGCCTGAGCCCACTTTTTTCCTGCCCCAAGAAATTTTAAACAGGAGGCGTTGTAAATGCCTTAGTCTGTGGGGGCCCATCTATCTCCTGCCTCATGGTCAGGGGGCAATCTAAACCAAGGCCTCCCTTGTATTTGGGAAACACGGAGTTGTACCCATTGGACCACCCGGGACGTCCTAAAAGTTATCCTTACTCTGTAGTAGAGCAAAGCTGCTCTTATATTCTCTGTTTAATAGGAGGTTTGGCCCTATAAAACTATTTTAGGACCATTGTAGTTCATTGATTGCTATAAAAAAAAAAAGAATGAAAAAGGAAGACATCAGTAAAAAAACAAAAAGATGTCATTGGTCCAGAAGAACCCTGAGGCATTTGGTTATTGGGAATGCATGCAATTAAAACTTAATTTCCTTGTGAAGACCATGGTCTAAGAAAGGAAGGGTCTTTCAAGGTTACAGCCCTCAGGCAAAGGCAGCTTGCTGATATTTTTGTTATTTTATTATATTGGTTTACCACATGCCATTTCTTTTACTTACTTTCTATGGCTTCTTTGCACTATAATTACAGAGTTAAGTAATTGCCCAAACAGATTGTCTGGTCCTAAAAAAATAAAATATTTACCTCTGGCACTTTCTATAGAGAAAAAGTGGCCTCGACCTTTGCCTAGGTGCCTCTGGCATATAGCACTGTTCTTTAATGACAATCTGTGTTCTCTGGCTTCCCTGCCTAGTTCTAGAGATGTCAAGTCTTATCCTCCTTTGCCTATAGACTTCCTTTAGGGAATCTGATCCAAAACCCACTGGTTCAGTAGGGGTGCTCATGATGGCTCTGTCTTTTTGATCACTGCTAATAGGGCCCAGGCTGGAAAATCTGGCCAACTGTCATGGAAAACTTGCAAGAGACAGAGAAATTGTTTTACCTGGTATCTATGAACGTAAAAAAGCCAGAGGTCACTATTAAGGCCAACCAAAACTAATGTGGGCAAGGCCTTATGTGAAGAGGGAAAAGGGGCTATAAACTTGCAGTGAAGCTTTTTCTGCAGAAAGAAGAAATTGGGAGCAGACAGGAGTACATATGAGAGATACTCCAAGACTGCAGAGACAGAAAAAAACATTACCATCTGTCTCAGCGCTTCTAAGACCCTTGTGATCTGGCTGTTATTTCCTGTTGTATGGGCTGAGGGATTTCCTGTAATTTCTTAGCCTAATCCTTTTTGCCTAACCTAGTATGATAATGTATTTATGGTTCTGTTGCACGAAGGGGTGACCCTTCCAGGGCCCAAGATTGACTATAGTCTAACACTTGTAAAATGAATTGTCTGAAGTGACACATGTTGCTGACAAAGTGAGAGACTTTTTTGGGAAAGGGGTGCACAGATAGTGAGCAAGGAGGGTAAGGAATCCTGGAGGGGGGATGCTCTGCACGTGGCTGCTCACTGTCTCATGTTTTATGGTGATGGGGTTAGTTTCCGGGTTGTCTCTGGCCAATCATTCTGACTCAGGGTCCTTCCTGGTGGCGCACGCATTGCTCAGCCAAGATGGATTCCAGTGAGGAGGATTCTGGGAGGTTGGTAGGACATGGAGGCATTTCCTTTTGCCTCCCAAATTTCTTCCAGTTGGTGGTGGCTTGTTAGTTCCATGTTCCTTACCAGGACCTCCTGTCGTAAAATAACTCATGCAAATGGTTACTATGGTGCCTGGCCAGGGTGGGTGGTTTCAGTCAGTGTTTTCCTCTTATAACAGGTTTTTTTTAAATAAATATTGAAAACCCTAGACAAAAATACGTTGTTAGGTATATTTATTTATTGAGAGACTGTTATGTTACAAAATTGTTCTAGAAGCTCCAAATTCAAGTTGTGAAGATGAAAACTAACAAATGTCCTTTTTGGTAGAGTTTCATATTTTAGATATTTGGCTCATTTTTCTCTGCCTTTCTTTTCTCATTATTCCCATTTGGAAAAAAAAGACATTAAAAATGAGTATTCATCTCATTCAGGTTCTCAAATGAGGGGGAAACAAAAACCCTTTAGTAACTAGTTTAATGTCCTTTAAATTCAAGGGGAAGGAAAAATCCATGGATGGTGAGGAGTGTGGTGCCCTCTTAAGCCTTAAGTGGATGCACATGTTCACCAGGTTGTGTAGGGGCAAGAGGTGAGTTTTTCTTAGAGTGTTAGAAGAAGCCTTCCCAGAGATACAGGTTGTATGATTGGCTAAGAGGGTTGTAAGATTTTCTTACAAGGCTGAATAAAGTTTTGTTTTCTAGGGGAAGGTTACGCCAGCTAAAACTGAGTTGAAGGATTATGATTGGTGTTAGATTTCCTGACAGTGAGGGGTTTTATTTAGAGTGCAGGTTGACTACATTTAGATTTGTGCATGGGGCCAGGCTACAAGGGTAGAATCCATTTTCTGGGTACTGATAAAAATTTACTTTATCTGCATTCAATTTAAATGATTTAATGAAAGATGCATGTAGATATCTCTAGCAAATAATGATGGTGGTGGTGTGTGAAAGCAGAAGTGGAAAGAATCAATGGCTATAGCCAGGAGATGGCTCATGAAGGAGAGCATAAAATATAGACAGGGTTAGTACAGAGGCTGCAGAGGATAGAATCCTTTGTATCTTTTGAAACTTTGTAATCAGAAAGTACTTGTAATTAATCACTGTCAATCTGCCTTCCACCCCTGTGATTTCATTTTATGTTCTTGCTCTTGCTTACCTCCAGCAGAGAAAGGAATGAGGAGAGGACGAGTGAGCTAGCATCATAACTTTCCTTATTTTCTCTCTACGACAGTGGGTTAGTTGTTAGTTGTTGTGTTTTGGGCCCATATATCCCTGGCTGATTTCTACCTGCCCAAACAGAACTAAGCTTATTATAGAAAACCTCATAATTATTTATCGAAAAGAAACATCAAACGAGATGGGCCAGAACTGGTTCTAAATACTAATAAGCTTATTTTGAAGAAAGAAACCTACAAAGACTCTTCCCTTTTAAGAATTTTTAAAAGTATTCATATTTCACAGAATGAACTAAGTGTAGGCAACCTTCCTAGACCAAATGATCTGTGGGTCAAGCTTGCACTTGGAATTCATAATGAGGGTTTTCTGGTGCAAGTTGACAGCTGGGATCCCCCTAAGCAGGGCCTCTTTGAATCAGATTCTTGTGACAGACCTACAAATATGTGATTGTTAGCAAGCTTCTGTTGTGATTGCAAAGCTTGGCTAAGCTTGAGGAATATGAACCTAGAAATGCCACAACTCCCAGAAGATTCTGTGGTTTCTTTTCTTACTTTTTTATTCTACAGAAACATTTATTAAGCTATGCTAGTCTGCTTAATGCTATCACAAAACAACCTCATCCTTCATGACACAAGGCTAATAATATCAAGGGACGTTACTCAGCATTGCCCCACAATAATATAAACTTGAACATCATCAGAATGTGAATTGTAAACTAATTATAGAAGACTCGAAGATAAACCATTTTTTTTCTTATTAAAAAATATTTGGTTTAGGCTTTGGCCTAAATTGTAACTATTTCTAGAAAAAATGACACATATGTGAATATAGTGATTAAAGACGTTTAATTTGTGTCCAGCTAACAAACATCAAAGTTCAAAGAATGTATGATGGAATGGGATCAGAGAATGGGATTCAGCAAGGCACTGGCTCATGGCTATCACAAGAGGAAGAAATAGGGGTGGAGTGAACTTTAACTGTTTCCACAAATCTGTTCTGCCTCCCTGAAGTAGATAAGCCACTATGTGGAAGCTCTTGGATATGTGGTGTCCTTCTTCAGAAGTTGCTCTATGAGTTTGGTGGGTCTTGCCTACCTGAAGGCAAGTCTTTCTGCTGAGGATGATGGTTAATCTTTGCTGAGTGTATTGTAGGGAGGAGAAAAATCTTTACCTTTACCCTTCAACGGGTTCTTCTGGCTAGTTAAAAATTCAGTTGACATGAGACCAATTAATAGGAGAAAATCAAATTGATTTTCAACATAAAGGAAGCCCCCACATTCTTGAAGGGGTTCAGAGACTGACAGGGGGTGAGTATGAGTTGTACAGTACAATCCTGAGCTGAGAAATGGGGAAGAGGGGCTTGGGGCTTACAAGGGACCAGAAGGGATATTTACAGGATGACAAGAGCAGATATTTGGTAATTAGATTTTCCTGGTGATCAGTGGTAAAGAATGCACCTTCCTAGACAGGAGTTATGGATTCAAAACTGGGTCAGGAAGATCCCCGGAGGAAGGCACGGCAACCCATTCCAGTATTCTTGCCTGGGGAATTACCATGGGACAGAGGAGCTGGTGGGTTATTGGCCCATGGGGTGGTCGCCAAAAGAGTTAGACATGTCTAAGTCACTAAAAAAACAACAACCAAAAATAAACTTTTATCTCCAGAAATAACATCTTTTTCTGGGAAAAAACTCCAATTTAAATTCTTATATTTTGGTAGCTGAGGGGCTGAAAGAAGCTTCTCTTAAGACAGTTAAGGGTCTCTATTGGCTTTAGATCAAATTAACCATGAGCCAAGAAGCATTATGCTGGGGAGGGCCTGTTGTGAACTGCAGTGTATATAATAGGGGACTTTTTCTTAAGTCCTGCTTGCTCTTGGTTTTGGGTTATTTGAAGGGGGGAAGAGGCACTGGGATCTTCATGCTCTCCTTTGCAGCCATTTCTTGGTGGATGGAAGCAGGGATCCACCAGGCACAGTTCAAAGCTTTTCCTTTCCTAGGCTAAATGGTGAATCATTACTGAAAAATCGCAAAACCTACTATTGTCCCTGTGTTTCCTGTGGCTGAATTAAAAGAAAAAAATCATTAGGTGTGTGGGGAACAAGCTTCCTTTCTTGTTAAATGCTATAAAGCCAAGCCTTGTGGGCAGCTCTAGCTGATTATCAGGATTTTCAAACTGACTCTTCTACTGTGTAGAAGGAACTTAATTCCGTATCTGATTTTAATCTGCATCCCATGGTCAGACATGTTGTCTTAAAGCATTTGTCAACATTTAAAGAGGGGGAGCTGATTATATTGATCCTTTTTGTGTAAATTGGCCAAAGTGATCAATTTTGGGTTGTAAACTTTTGATGTTTAAATGCATTACCTTAATATCATTTAAGCACAGTCAACTGTCAACCCCATTAACCCATAGTGTACAGTCTGAACTTGGAATTCAACATTTTCAGAATGGTGATGTGTGGAGGGGAGTTTAGCAATTTCCAGAAAGCAGATTGGCTATTCTCTTACAGACCATTTCCTGTATGTGCTGCTGACACAGGCAATCATGGGGTCTTTCACACACTCAGAGAATGTTGCTAAGAATCCACTCTTCCTCCCTCATCCTGTCCTGACTACAATCATAAGAGAATGAGCATATTTGTATTGTTAGCATTCAGGCAGTTAGTGCATGGGTAGGGAAGGATTAATAGTGGGATTTCTTGTTGCAAACCAATAAAAAAAGATAAACACAGAGACAAAATCTTGTCAGCATGAAGCTCTTGACTGACATACAGAGGTGAAGGGCATGATGATTTCCACAGCCCAGGGGATGGTTCTTGGACACAGGGCTGCTTCTGACCTGGTGGCAAGAAAAGCACCAACAAATAATCCTCTTCCAAAAGGCTTTCTCTGCCCTTTGTCCATGGAATGGATTCCTTCTAGAAGGAAAGAACCTGATTAAATGTTATATCAGTTAGGATTAGTTACAGCTGTGAGTGTGAGTGGCAGAAAACCCAAATTAACAGTAGTTTAAAGACACAAAATTTAATCCTCTCATATGAGAAATCTAAAGGTTGACAATCCAGGACAGGGCTGGCAGTTCCATGAAGTTACCAGGTCATGGTCTTCTTCCAGTTTTTAGGTCCATCATCCCTAGGGTGTGTCTCTCATGCTTATAGGCTAAGATGATTACTTAAACTCTGGCTATTGTGTCACCTTTCCAGACAGCAGCAAGGCAAAAAAGAGGGCAAAGGACAATGCACCATTTTCCCTTAAGGACACTATTCAGAAGCCACACATGAAATTTTCATTTACACCAATGATCAGAATTTAGCCATGTAACCATACTGAGGCACAAGGGAGGTTGGGGAATATAGTACTAGCATGTGTCCTGCTAAAACTCAAAATTCTCTTACAAATGGAGAGAATAGATATTGAAGGTCAACAGCTGTCTCTGTCCCAAGTGTTGTGTATATTGCAGGTGGAGAAAAAAATAACTAAATCAAGCTGTTTGATTTTGCCCCTACCATCATGGATCAACAACTCTCCACTTCCCCTTATCTTGACCAATCTAAAATGTTTACAGCAACTTAAGCAAAATGCAAAAGCATCCAGAAATATCCAAGAGAAGGGGAAGGGGCATTTGTAACGTCAGTATTTCTCCCCCAAGTGGTTTCAAAGCACTTTGTTTTACTTGATCATTTTATATGGCACAATCTGGCCATCAGCTCTGTCTCATTTTTACTCATTTTACTTGGTAAGCCAAGAATGTGTTGGGGGCATTTGCTACCCTCATTAAAGCACACCAATGGGACCATTAATCTTTTGGAATAAAGATAACTCAAATGAGATTTTAGATACTCCAGAAAGGACTTACCTACCTGCTTATCATACTCACCATTCCAGATGTTCTGGTTGTCTATGAGAAGTCTTGTGAAAACTTGAAGCTTCACAGTATCCCTAAACCACATGCCTAGTGTTCAAGACCCAGTTCTGGGGTCATTACATTCTCCTAGCATGAAATATAGGCCTTTTCTTAGGAACTAAGAATTCTTTTTAGTTTGGGGAGGTTTTTTGCGTATATCTTTAAAAATGAAGAAATCTCTAATAAGGATGATTCTCAAACTGTGGATTAACCATGCTTAATCATTCATCCCAGACAGGCTTCACACAACTCTCTATTACATGCTTCTCGACTATCTCTGTGACTACCCATTTATGTGTGCTGAGGGAATGCAAATTTAAGTTTAACAGGAGCCTAAGCAAAATATAATTGAGAAGGTAACTTTCCCTGAAATAATATACAAGGTAAAATAGAAATGATTTCAAAAGTATCAGTGTTACATTCATTGATGTGGATAATCAAGAAATAACTAGGGTAAAACATCATTATTTTGGGCCCCAGTAATTCACAACTTGTGATTAAATTTCTACCCACTTCCTGTTCAAAATACCATTGTACTATCTCTGAATGAATGGTTAGTTAAGCAAAGTAATGGTGTAAAGAAGATTGCAAAGGGGCATGTTTCACCTAGGAGGGATCGATCTCTTTTTAAGGGCTTTGACACATTAATTATTTACATGCAAATGAGTGCTGCTCATTCCAAATGAGTCTTGTCATTAAAACTCTTTTTTTTTATTTTTTTAACTTTTTTCTTAATTTTTTACTTTACAATATTGTAGTAGTTTTTGCCATATATAACATGACTTCATTTGAAACATTTGGTTACCAGTTAGTTTGTTATTAGGTGTTATTGAAAATAATAAAACTACATCTAATCTTTTAAATATATAATTTAGACCTTTTACAAATTGAGATTAACCATCCCTGCATTTGATCTGTATCCCTGCGGTGTTCCTGTATGTGTGAAGACTTATTTAGCTATCCATAGGCTAAAACTAACCCATTTATACAGAGTTCCTGGTGGCTCAGTGGTAAGGAACCTGCCTGCAGTGCAGGAGACAGGGCTTTGATCCCTGGGTCAGGAAGACCCCCTGGAGAAGGAAATTGAAACCCACTCCAGTATTCTTGTGTGGGAAATCCCATGGATAGAGGCACCTGATGAGCTACAGCCCATGGTGTCACAAAGAGTTGAACATGACTTAGCGACTAAACCACCACCACAACCCATTTATAGATCAGTGACTATGTCTGCAAAAGGGCCACCTAGCCCTGCCCTGTGCAGAAAAAACATTCAGGATAACTGAAAACTACTTCAAATATTTACAAGCATTGAATGAGTTCAATGAATGCACCGGTCAGACATTCAGACTTTGATTCCAGTCCAATTACATCATGTCACAGCCAATGATTTCAAATGACTAGAATGGCACTGAAAGTTTTTCTTCATTTTTGTAGACCTGACCAGCCTAATCACAAATCTGAGTAATTAGATATGCTTAATACAACTAAAACCAACAAAATATCATTTATCATACATTCAATATCAATGGCTTTTTGGTAAAGTAGATCATGTAATCCAGCTAGTTGCTTTATTATTAATTAACTCCCAAGACTTAGTCCCTTGGCTTAACAACTATGTTCACTGGGAAAGCAATATTTCATTTAATTAAGAGCATAAGACAACGGAGTTCAGACTCCAGTTTTTTCTACTCCTATCTTAAGCATTCTATTCGTCAGTTTCCTCACTTATAAAATGGGGACTACATTCCCTTCCTCAAGAGCAAGGGCTTAGCATGGTGCCTGGAAAATATCATTATTATAGCTGTCATTACAATTAGTGACACTATTTACTGAATTGACATAGCAAAGTAACAGAACTGAACAACTTTAAAGGGGACAGACAGTCCCATTGGTGGCTAGTCACAAGCTTAGCCAGTGAGGTTTCTAATCATCAGCCATTGGCCATTGCAGTGTTAAAACCTCAGTTAATGTTTTTATGCATTGACACTACTTGAAAACCCATTATGAACTGTGTGTGAATGTAACTGAAAAGGTCACTTTGGGATCGATAGTACCTTCAAAACTAAGCACATGTGAAGTCTGTCCTCTGATTAGTGAGTGTGGCCACTATCCAAATTGCCTGCCACCTAGATTCTCCATATGTCACAACATATTGTGTACATGTAAGAAATTCCCAGACTCACAGTATTTCAGTGGTTTTGAAGACATACTCATAGATCACAATGATCCAACAAAAAACCTCCATGCAGCATCCATTGAATAGAGCAAAATATTTATTAACAAAATGAATGAAAATCTGTTGAGTCAGTCAGTGAAGCATGTTCTTTGTGATCTTTTACTGAATGGCAAACCTTTCAAAAAGCAGTGTCTATTCCTCCTCAGTGTCTTAATCTAAGAACACTGTATAGGGCGGTCCTAAGATGGCAGAGGAATAGGACAGGGAGACCACTCCCCCCCCCCCACGAATTCATCAAAAGAACATTTGAACCCTGAGCAAATTCCACAAAACAACTTCTGAACGCTGGCAGAGGACATCGGCACCCAGAAAAGCAGCCCATTGTTTTTGAAAGGAGGTAGGACAAAATATAAAAGTTAAAAAGAGAGGCAAAAGAGTTATGGATGGAGATCCATCCCGGGAAGGGAGTCTTAAAAGAGGAGAAGTTTCCAAACACCAGGAAGCCCTCTCACCAGTGGGTCTGTGGGGAGTTTTGGAATCTCAGAGGGTAACATAACCAGGAGGAAAAACAAATAAATACAACCCACAGATTATGTGCCTAACAGCAACTCTCAGCAGAGAAGTACTCCAGACACTCGCATCTGCCACCAGCAAGCGTTGACTGAACAGGGAGGAGCGGGCTGAATTGCTTAGGGTAAGGACCGGGCCTGAATGCCCTGAGGGCAATCTGAGGGAGCTAACATGAGATAGCAACCTAAACTGTGGGATAACCAGAGAGAGAGGGGAAAAAACAGAGAGAGAGAGAGAGAGAGAGAAAGAGAGAGAGAGAGAGAGAAACTGTCCTGCGAAAAGCCCTCACCTAAGGCACTGCCGGGCCTGCTCACAGAACAAAGGACTGAGCAAATACCAGAGGAGAGCTAGCCAGCTGCGGATGGGCCCATCCCCCGCCAGAAGCGGGGGGGGGGGAGGGCAGGCGGGCAGCAGCTAGAGCCAGAAAGGGGCAAACTCGGCCCCAGAGATCATCCCCTACCAAACTGCCAACAGGCTTCCAGTTGCTAACCAAGACTTCCTGGGAATCTGGACGGTTGACATCCACCTGGAGGGTCACAGCCAGCAATCAGCTCCCCAGAAGAGACACACGGCACACCAGAGATGGTGCGCCTGCTGCCACCCAGGAAACTGAGCAGCTGGAACTGGGGAGGTGATAAGACACACTCGCTGTCTGGGGAGAGTGCACTCGTCAAGCACCTGGTCACCTGAGCTGCTCGGACCTGGGAAAGGCACAAAATGCAGGCCCAACTGAGTCTGAGCCTTTGTGAAGTACTCGAGAACCTGAACCTAAGTGGCTTAGACCTGGGAAGTGCACACAACCCAGGGCCTGCTCCCTGCAGAGCAACCTGGAGCCTGAGCAGTGTAGACTGGGAAAGCACACACACCGTGAGTGGGGGCAAACCCACTGTGGCTGAGACACTGCAAACACTCCCCCCACATGCCAGTGATATTTGTTTGCAGTGTTCCTCCCTCCCCACAGCACAGCTGAACAAGTGAGCCTAAATAAGAGACCACCTTCATCCGCTTGTGTCAGGGCAGAAATTAGACACTGAAGACACCTGCAAACAGAAGAAGCCAAATAAACAGAGGGAACCATTTTGGAAGTGACAGATGCAACAGATTAAAACCCTGTAGTTAACACCGACTACGTTGGAAGGGACCTATAGATCTTGAGAAGTATAAGCTGGAACAAGGAACGATCTGAAACTGAACTGACCCCACACTGCCCACAACAGCTCCAGAGAAATTCCTAGATATTATTTTTACTATATATCATTTTTTTTAATTAAAACATTTTTTCTTTTTCTTTAAGTCCTCTATTACTCTTTAATTTTCAATTTTAAAAACTACTAATACGTATTACCAGGTGCAAAAAAAAAAGACCCTATTTTTAAAGCCAAACTTCATATATATTCTTATATGATTTTTTGTGATTTTGTTTGTTTTTTTTTTAATATTGTTAATTTGGAAGAGTCCTAACCTCTACTCTAGATTTTTAATCTTTGCCTTTTAGGTACATTGTTATCAATTTTATACCTTTAAGAAATCCAATCTTCAGTACCCATTTTTTTGTGCCTTGGGGGGAGTCCAGTGATTACTGCTTGTATTACTCTCTCCTCCTTTTACCTCTCCCTTTTCACTCCCCAGGTCTCACACTGTCTACTCTCACCTTCCTCAACCAGTATCAACCTCTTCTCTCTCCCCGCAACTCTGTGAATCCCTCTAGTGTTGTGTTCCGGGCTGTGGAGAACACTTAGGGAACAGAGTACTGCCTAGATCTATCTCTCTCCCCAAATGAGAATCCCCCCCTTTTTTCTATCTTCTCGCTCCTGCTCACCGTCTATCTCCTTCCTCCCTTCTTCTCTTTCCCTCTCTATGGTAAACTCTGTGAACTCTTGGAGGGGTTTCAGACTGTGGAGAGCACATAGGGACTTGTTTACTGGCTTTAGATTGCTCTCTCACCTTTTGACCTCCCCCTCTTCTCCTCCTGGTCCACCCTATCTCCCTCTCCTTTCTCTTCTTCCTATTCTAATCTTTGTGAAACTCTTCTGGGTTGTCCCTCCCTATGGGGATCTTTACACATTAACCTAGAAGTTTTTCTATCAGTGGTGTATGGATGCAGAAGTCTGAGGCTACTCTAAAAAATACAAGATCTGAAAACCCAGAGGCAGGAGGCTTAAGCACAAAAACCTGAGAACACTGTGAACTCCTGACTCATGGGAACATTAACTGATATGAGATCCATCCAAAAGCCTCCATAGCTACACTGAAACCAAGCACCACCCAAGAGCCAACAAGTTCCAGAGCAAGACATACCACGCAAATTCTCCAGCAATGCAGGAACATAGCCTGAGCTTCAATATACAGGATGACACATAAAGTCACACCAAACCCACAGACACCTCAAAACTCACTACTGGACACTTCATTGCACTCCAGAGAGAAGAAAATCCAGCTCCACCCACCAGAACACATGATGCAAGCAAGCTTCCCCTATCAGGGAAACCTTGACAAGCAACTTGTCCAAACCCCACCCACAGGGAAGGGAAACCTCCACAATAAAGAGGAACCACAAACTGCCAGGGAGGAAAACAGAAAGGCCACCCCAAAACCACAGCAATCTAAACAAGATGAAAAGGCAAGAGAAACACTCAGCAGGTAAAGAAAACATGATAAAAGCCCACCAAACCCAAATCAAAGAGGAGGAGTTTTGGGAGTATACCTATGAAAAGGAATTCAGATTATTAGTAAAATTGATCCAAAATCTTGAAAACAAAAATGGAAGTTACCAGATAAATAGCCTAGAGACAAGGATTTGAAAATATGCAAGAATGTTTAGCAAGGACATAGAAGAAATAAAAAAAGAATCAATCAATAATGAATAAAATGCAATAATTGAGATTAAAAATCACTCTGAAGGGGAACCAACAGTAGAATAACAGAGGCAGAAGATAGATAGGATAAGTGAAGTACAAGACAGATTGGTAGAGATAAATGAACCAGTGGGGAAAAAAACGAATAAAAAGGATATTAAAGAAATAAGGACAACCTCAGGGACCTTGGGCAGATGTGAAAGCCCCAAAAATTCGAATCATAGGGAGTCAAGAAGAAGAAGACAAAAAGAGGCATGAGGAAAATACTTGAGGTAATTAGTTGAACACATCCCTAAAATGGGGGGAAGGAAATAGTTCACTCAAGTCCAAGGAAAGAACCCCAGAGAGTCCCAAGCAGGCAGGGATAAGACCAAGGTGAAACATCCAAAGAAAACTATTAATCAAACCAACAAAGATCAAAAACACAAAGAAACTAAATAATAAAAGCTGCAAGGGAAAAAACAATAATAAACACAAGGGGATTCCCATAAGGATAACAGCTGATCTTTCAATTAGAAAACACTTAAGGCCAAAAGGAATGGCAGGGCATATTAAAGTGATGAAAAAGAGGGAAAACCTACAATCCAGATTAATGTACCCAGCAAGGTAAAAATCTCATTTCAAATATGAAGGAGAAATCAAAAGCTTTACAGCACAGCAAAAGCTGAGAGAATTCCGCACCACCATAACCCAGCTCCTCTTCAACAAATGCTAAAGGATCTTCTTAGACAGGAAACACAGAGAAAAGGTGTTATAAACTCGAACCCAACAACAACAAAGTAACATGGCAAGGGATCATACTTATCAACAATTTCCTTAAAAAAGTAAATGGGTTGACTGCCCCAACCAAAGACAATGACTGGCTGAGCTTGAATAGGTACAAAAACAAGACCCAATATATTGCTTGTCTACAAGACGACCACTCCTCAAAAAGAGGGACACATTACAGATGAAAGTGAAGGGCTGGAACAACGCTATTTTCTAAAAAAATGGAGTACCAACAAGAAAGCAGGTGTAGCAATACTCATATCAAATAAAATAGACTTTAAAATAAAAGGCTGTGAAAAGAGACAAAGAAGGGACACTACCATAATGATCAAAGGATCAATCCAAGAAAGATATAACAATTATAAATATATTTGACCAACATAGGAGCAACGTAATTGTAAGGCAATGCTAACACATAGGAAATGGGGAAATTAACAGTAACACCAATAATAGTGGGTGACTTTAATACCCCACTCACACCTATGATGGATAGATCAACTAAAACAGAAAATTAACAAAGAAAACACAATTCTTTAAATGACCTCAATGGACCCAGTTAAACTAAATTGATATCTATAGGACATTTCACCCCAAACCAAGGATTTCACATTTTTTCAAGTGCACACGGAAATTCTCCAGGATAGATCACATCCTGGGCCATAAATTAGCCTTGGTAAATTCAAAAATAATTGAAATCAATCCAAGCATCTTTATGACCACAATGCACGTAAGATTAGTGTTCAGTTACAGGGGTGAAAAAATCTGTTAATAATTCCCAACTTATGGAGGCTACACTAACACGGCTACTGAATAACCTATAAAATCACAGGAAGAAATCAAAAATATGCATAGAAACAAATGAAAATGAAAAACACAACCACCCAATAACTATGGGACACTGTAAACAGCAGTGCTAAGCGGGAAGGTCCCATAGCAATACCTGGTTTACTTTCAAGAAAACAAGAAAAGTCAAATATAGAAACAAACTCTAACATAAGCAACTAGAAAAGGAGGAAGAAATGAAGAACCCAGGGTTAGTAGAAGGAAAGAAATCTTAAAAATTAGGGAGAAATAAATGCCAAAAGAAAGCAAAAGAACCATAGCAAAATCAAAAAGCTAAAAGCTCGTCTTGAGAAGATAATAAAATGACAAACACATTAGCCAGGGGGGGGGGACTCTCAAGAAACAAAGGTGAGAAGAATCAAATCAACAAATTTAGAAATGAAAATGGAGAAATCACAAAAAGAAAACACAGAAAATGCAAAGGATCATAAGAGACTACTATCAACAACTATATGGCAATAAAATGGAAATAAACATACTTGGATGAAAAAATAGACAAATTCTTATACAAAGAGCAACTTTCCAAAAACTGAACCTGGAAGAAATAGAAATTTAACAGACCAATCAACAAGCACAGAAATTGAAACTGTACCAGAAATCTTTCCAGCAAACAAAAGCTAGGACCAGGACGGCTTCACAGCTGAATTCTACAAAATTTAGAGAAGAGCTAACACCGATCCTACTCAAACTTCTTCCAGAAAAATTGCCAAAGGAAGGTAAAAATTCCAAAACTCATCTATATGAGGGCCACCATCACCTTAATACCAAACAGACGAAGATGCCACAAAAAAAAAAAGAAAACTACAGGCCAATTTCACTGATGTACATAGAAGATGCAAAAATCTTAACAAAATCCTTTGCAAACAGAAGTGCAACAACATATTAAAAAGATCATACATCATGGACCAAAGTGGGCTTTATCCCAGGGAGGACAAAAGATTCTTTTAATATCCACAAATCAATCAATGTATTACACCCCATTAAACAAATTGAAAGATAAAAACATATGATTATCCCAATAGATGCAGAGAAAGCCTTTGACAATAATTCAACATCCATTTTATTGATTAAAAAAAACCCTCCAGAAAACAGGCATAGAAGGAACATTATTTCAACTCATAAAAAGCATATATTGATAACCTACAGCAAACATTATCCTCAATGGTGAAAAACTGTAAGCATTTTACCTAAAGTCAGGAATAGACAAGGGGTGCCCACTCTATCACTACTATTCAACATTGTTTTGGAAATTTTGGCCAAAGCAATCAGAGCAAAGAAAAAGAAAAAATAAAAGGAATAAGATAGGGAAAAGAAGTAAAACTCTCACTGTTTGCAGATGACATGATCCCTCTATAAAGAAACCCTAAAGACTCTACATAAATTTGCAGAGCGAATCAATGATTATTGTAAAGTGTGCAGAATATTAAATTAAACTCACAGAAATCCCTTTTGCATTTCTATATCTAACAATGAGAGGAAACAGAAAGGAGGAAAATTAAGGAAACAAATTCCATTACAATTGCAATGAAAGAATTATTAAAATATTTAGGATTATCTACCTAAAGAATCAAAAGGCTATATATAGAAAACTACAAACCACTGATGAAAACAAATCAAAGAGGGACAACAAATAGATGGAGAAATAGTCCATGTTCATGGATTGGAGAATCAATATAGTGAAAAATGAGTATACTATTCCAAAAGCAATCTATGATTCAATGCAAATCCCTAATCAATCTTCCAACAGTATTGTTCACAGAACTAACGAAAAATAATTTCACAATTTGTATGGAAATACAAAGAACCCTCGAATAGCCAAAGCAATCTTGAGAAAAGGAGAATGGAAACTGGAGGAATCAAAAACCCTTCATGATTTCAGGCTCTTACTTACAAAGCTACAGTCATAAAGACAGTATGGTAATGGCACAAAGACAGAAATATAGATGAATGGAACAAAATAAAAAAGCCAGTGTTAAATCCACGCACCTGTGGACACCTTATTTTGGACAAGGAGGCAAGATTATACAATGGAGAAAAGACAATCTCTTTTTAACAAGGTGGTGCCTGGGGAAAACTGGTTCAACACTTGTAAAAGAATGATGGAATCTAGACAACACTTCTAACCCTACACAATAAATAAACTCAAAATGGATTAGAGATCTAATTGTAAGACCAGAAACTATAAAACTCCTAGAGGGAAAAACATAGGCAAAAAACTCTCATGACCTAAATCCACAGCAGGATCCCTCTATTGACCCTCTCCCAGATGTAAGTGAGTAACTAAAAGCAAAAAATAAACAAATGGGACCTAATCAAACTAAAAGCTTTTGCACAAATGAAGGTAACTATATGCAAGGTGAAAAGACAGCCTTCGAATGGGGTGAAAATAATAGCAAACGAAGCAATGACAAAGAATTTAATCTCAAAAATATACAAGCAACTCCCCTGCAGCTCAATTCCAGAAAAAAAAAGACTCAATAAAAAAGTGGGCCAAAGAACTAAAACATACATGTTCTCCAAAGAGGAATACAGGTGGCTAAACAAACACATGAAAAGATGCTCAACATTCACTCCATCTATCAAAAAATGCAAATCAAAACCACAATGAGGCGTTACCATCTCACGCTGGTCAGAATGGGCTGCTATCCAAAGTCTACAAGCAATAAAAGCTGGAGATGGTGTGGAGAAAAGTGAATCCTCTTACACTGTTGGTGGGAATGCAAAATAGTACTGCCACTATGGGGCAACAGTGTGGAGATTCTTAATCTCTGGAAATACAACTGCATATGAACCAGCAATCCCATTGCTGGGCAATACACCACCGAGGAATACCAGATTGGGAAAGAGACACGTGTACCCCAATGTTCTTTGCAGCACTGTTATAATAGCCAGGAAATGGAGGAAGCAACCTTAGAGGTCAAATCAGCAGACGAATGGATAAGAAAAGCTGTGGTACATTACCACTATGGATTTATTACTTCAGCCTTTAAAAGAATACATTTTGACATCAAGTTCTAATGAGTTGGATAAAATGGGAGCCTATTATACGAGTGATGTCCAGTCAGAAAGAAAGAAAAACAACAATACAGTATACTAATGCATATATATGGAATTTAGAAAGATGGTAATGATAACCCTATATGTGAGACAGCAAAAGAGACACAGATGTATAGAACAGTCTTTTGGGACTCTGTGGGAGAAAGCCGAGGGTCTGGATGATCTGGAGAGAATAGCATTGAAAATGTATATTAACTAATATGTGAAAGAGAACACCAATTCCTGGTTTGATGCATGAGGCAGGGGTGCTCAGGGCTGGTGCACTGGGATGACCCAGAGGGATGGGATGGGGAGGGAGGTGGGAGGGGGGTTCAGGATGGGGAAACATGTACACCATGGCTGATTCATGTCAATGTATGGCAAAAACCACTACAATATTGTAAAGTAATTAGCCTCTAATTAAAATAAATTTTTTAAAAATGATTATAATAAATAAATAAAGATCTTGTCTTTTCTCCATTGTAAAATGAAAGAAAGAAAGAAAGAAGAACTATATAAAATATTAGCCAATCTCTATCCATTCAACAAGTATTTATCACACATTACCCCCAGGAGCAACCCCAGGTGCATTTGAGGAATTCAAAGAATGAGATCTGTAATGACTGCCTCAGACTCTTAGTCATACAAATTAAGGGGTTCAATTTGTCAGAGAGAAAGGGGAATGTGGACAGTTTTACTAGCTGATGTGCATGTCTGTAAATAGTCTGGGGTGTTCAAGGTATTTGATGAAATCTTATTTATTTAAAAGTACAGATATTTGGCGTTTAAGTTTTTCAATGAGAGTTTTCACTCCAAGTGATACTTCTTATGACATTCCCTTTTCATTTATTTTTACATTCCATTTATGCTGTTGAGTAAGAGCTAAAGTGGCAAGGTTACATGCAGCAGAAAAACATGTATTGCACATAACTTGGTCATAGTCAAAGGTAGGGTGACTAGACAGCAAACAGTCTCTATCCTGTAGGTTGCAAGAGGGTACAGTCTCAGGAGTACGGCACTCAGAGTGGCTCAGAGTTGGAGTCTCAGGAATCCTGCTGCCACAGAGTTTGTCTTGTCTCAGAGTTCTATTCCATGGTGTGTGTTTTACCCTCCCTCCTATCACCATCCAACTCCTTCCTGTCTAGTAAAAGAAAAACTGGACATCTAGGACTTTACTTTAGGGTTTATTTCATTATAATCAATAGCATTTTTAAAAATGTCATTTTTACATTTCTTCTTTTCTTGTCTAGGGCCATGTGTTTTGGGAATGCTTGTGGACACACAGTGAGGATGCCCAGATGAATCTTCATTTGCCGACAGCTTGTTTCTTATTTGAGGTAAGGGCAGTTTTGGACAAAATCTTGAATGTTTAATCTTAGGTAAATGGTGATGCCGAATTTACAGAATTTAGAGGGACATTCATACTTCCTTTTTCCCAAGGTCACATTAGCAAGTGATATGATATTGATAATGGAGAAGTCTAGCTATAGGAGTTTTAAGGTTTCTTACTTTTGAGATGGGTTAGGTAACAGTGACCTCCGTTTTTATTGATGGAAAATTCTGAGGGCAATTTCAGCTAGGCATTATTAAAGGGGGTTAAATAGAATACTACAGCAGTAATATAAAACAAAATTTCACCTTATACTATGAATGATGGAATTCTGTGCTTCATTTGTCATTTCTGGCAATGCAAATATTTCAGAGGAAGCCAGTTCATTTTTTCGCTTTATGGAAAATTTGCAACTTAGAAACCATTCTTAGGAGTCCTTTATGCCTTCCTGCTCAATTATCATTGACTGTTGAGATTGGTGCCTGCTTGGTGGTTCTGTGTCTTGTTCTCAGCAATCTGTTAGGAATAATCATAGTAAAGAAGAGGATACTTCTGATGAAAACAGCATGGGCTCTGAGGTTGAACAATGCAATTTAGGCTGAAAAAGGTGAAGGAATGTAGGTGTGAGTTCAGTTTGGAAATGCAGATCAGTAAACCGTTACAATGGGAACTTCTAGGTCTAACTAACCCATTTAATATTTGTTACACTTTTTAGATATATTTACATTTAATTTTTCATTATATATTTTGCCTGACTAAGGTTCTGGTAACCAAATGACTAATCACAAAACCAGCTTGCAGCTTTTCCCATTAAAGGATGTGTTCTATTTCTCAGCTTGACTGTTAATGGACTGGGATCTGCTGCATTGCGGATAAGTAAGCACTCTTAAATGAGGATAGATCAGCATCACAAATTCCATTTCAAAATACTTTGGCTTAGGGACTTCCCTGGTGGTCCAGTGGTTAAGACTCCGCACTTCCAATGCAGGGAGACGGTTCAATCCCTGGTTGGGGACTTAAGATCCCACATGCCCAA
Organism: Okapia johnstoni; assembly: GCA_024291935.2. Lineage (NCBI taxonomy): Eukaryota > Metazoa > Chordata > Mammalia > Artiodactyla > Giraffidae > Okapia > Okapia johnstoni. Next base: position 68,703,659 of record CM044305.1, on the reverse strand, counting down.
AAAAATATTTTGGTCCACAGGTTTGGGTTGAATCTGCCATATTATCAATGTTTCACCCACATATGCCCTCTCTAGAGTGGCTGGGCTTAGGTCTTCTTACAGAGTGGACAGAGTCTCAGAGTAGTCAAACTTTTTATGAGCTGTCTACCTTCCCCCAGGGCAAGTGTTCCAAGAGGCAGTAAGTGAAGACTGCCATTTTTAAATGGCTCAAGCCTAGAAAGTAGCACATCTTCTTCTGTTATATTCTATTATTCAGACAAGTCATATAGGCCACTCAACTTCAGTGGAAGGAGAAATAGACCTTACTTCTCGATGAAGGGAATTTCAAAGAATTTGAGATCATTTATTATAGGACTTCCCTGGCGGCTCAGATGGTAAAGAATCTGTCTGCAATGCAGGAGACCCATATTTGATCCCTGGGTCAGGAAGATCCCCTGGAGAAGGGAATGGCTACCCACTCCAGTATTCTTGCCTGGGAAATCCCATGGACAGAGGAGCCTGGTGGACTATAGTCCATAGGGTTGCAAAGAGTCAGACATGACTGAGCGACCAACAAACTTTATAATTGGCCACAGAATCCAAACTTATCTTTTCCATATGAATAACCAATTGACCCACTAAAACCTGCATGGAATCACTACCAACAAAAGACTTCTTTCTTTCCTCCCTTCTTTCTTTCAAAAGGCCACTTTCAACTTAATTTTCAAGGGAGATTTTTGCCCCACCATCCAATGCCAAATTTTGAGACAGGCAATTTTCTTTAGAATCTCTTAGTATGTGAAGAAGAGTAGCTTTATTTCCAGTTACCTTTGTACTGGGAACATAGCTTTTTGGAGTGCTAGTTTTGTATAAGAGTAGACATCTTATAGTAGAGGTCCCACCTGCTTGACTCTGGTCTTTATCTGTAGTCCCCCACACCTCAGAAAGTTGTAAAAAAGCTGAAAGCTCAAATTCATGGTTTTTTGAATGCCCTCCAAGCAAAAGCAAGCTCGCTTCTCTAGGTTTCTGTTTTTGTTTCTGCTTGCCTCTTATGCATGTTCCTTACTTTCTTGATAATTCATTTTTGCATTTGATACACACACACACACAAATAGCTTTGTTGAGTAAAATCAAAAATTAATGAATGCTAGCTTTATGGAAATGAAAAGGGGTGGAGGAAATGAGAGAACAGCCTTGGAACCTCTATGCTCCAGGAACGTGGAATTCAGTGAAAGCTGTCATTGCTTTTCCTTAATCGGTGCAAGACATCGATTTGCTTTGTTTTGCATTGATAGTGAAATTTCTATAGCTCACCCCAGGGGGACAGGAGATAGATAGTACACATTCATCTCACTTGGGTAAATACTGAACCATAAATAAATCACTGCTATTTTCTTGAATTTATAAATAGAATTCTCCTAACAAGGAAATACTTTGGGTAACATTTCTTAAGCTGCATTTGTTTTCCAATCATCATTACCAGGTAGATGTGAAGCTTTGAACCATGAGAAGGAAATACTTGGAATTCATGGCAATTTGAAATGGTGGTATTTTGTTATTATATTTTTCATGTTGTTGTTCTATGTGTTTGTTTTACTTGGGGACATTTTTATGTGTCCTAAAAAGAAAATCATTACATTACATGCAAGTACAAGTAGTTTTACAACAAAACTCTGGATCTTCTCCCATTCCTAAACCTAGGATGAGGTGATGTAGTATAATAGTTGCCATGATCTGAATGTGTCCACTCAAAATTCGTATAATGAAACCAGAGCCCCTGAGGGGAATAGTAGTTAGGATGTGAGGCTTTTGAGAGATGGTTAAGTCATGAGGGTCTCATGATCTTTTATAAGGACATGAGATTATCGTCCCAGAGACCCCAGAGAGCTCCCCTGCCCCTTCCACCATGTGAAGACACAGAGAGAAGGTACTCTATGAACCAGAAAGCAAGCCCTCACCAGGCCCATATCTGGCAGTGCCTTGATCTTGGACTTCCCATCCTCTAGAACTGTGACAAAAAAGTTTGTGACGTTTATAAGCTACCCAGTCTCTGGTATTTTGTTACAGAAGCCCAAACAGACTAAGTAAATTGTTGAGAACAAGCTCTCTGATGTTACTTGCTAGCTCCACCATTTCTTAGCTAAATAATTTTTGCCAAGGCACTTTATTCTTCAGCCTTAGTTACCGAATCTGCAAGTGTAGGTAAATGAATGTTAAATGAGATAGCATGTGCCAAGTATAAGATTAGCCTTGATACTTACTTTCTTGGCACTTAAGCACGTGAGTGTTAGTTGTAGTTGTTGTTGCTCTTATACTAATTATTAATATGAAATGGACCCCAGGGATGGTGGTATAAGATCAGGGTATTTGTTATATATACTCACTCACTCATGCTCATGCTCAGTCATGTCCAATTCTTTGCAACCCCATGGACTGTAGCCTGCCAGGTTACTCTGTCCATGGAATTTTCCAGGCAAGAATACTATTTCCTTCTCCAGGGGAACTTCTCAACCCAGGGATTGAGCTCACGGCTCCTGTACTAGAAGGCGGAATCTTTACCACTAAGCCACTATACTACTTGATGTCTAATAGGAAGAAAATCCATATATTTTACATAATGGGTTGACAATTTGACCTAAGTTAGTTTAAAACAATTGCCCCCAAATCGCTGTGGTAAATTTCCTGCATCTTTCAATAAGGACTGTAATAAGTCCTTTATCTCTCAAAAGGAAATAGTCTAGTCTTCTACAAATAGTGTTTATGAACAGGAAATGTTACAAAGCTTTTCTTAGAACCATTACTGTATTTCACCTAAGATTGAACAGCAATGTTCACTATTGCAGGACAAAGCAATAGGAACTAAAGAGAATTCAATATGTTTAAGATTGTTGAATTTTTTACTTCATCAAGGAAGTGTTGACTGAGCCGGCCTCCTCAGTATGCAGTTGCACTTACAGTTTTATTTATTAATGATCACCAATGGCCTCCATAACTTAGATGTAATGGTTAAACAATTACCTTTTGCATTTGAACTGAAGAAAGTAGAAAGTCATTTAATTGCTAGTAATTTTTCCTCATTATACAAAAGCCCTGCCTTACTTCTTATTCACATCATAATAATAGCCAGGTAAGTGTTTCAGCAAACAATAACTCATTTTGCTCCTTAAAAGCCAAACAATAAATCCCAAATGGCCTCATATAGCATATAAGCCATATGGCTGAAGACAATATATTTTCAAAAAGGGACCTTGGTATGAGTTGAGGATAAGGGAGCTCTTTCTCCTATCCTACTGTGTCTTTGTAATAACGTGGTTGACCACAGCAATACAAAACTATGCCCTGATGTAGTCCTCTTTTTCTTATATTCCTACCTCTTTTCAGACTTATACGTTCACTCCCCAACCCCATACATGATCTCCTTACCATATTCTTGGAAGTGACTTGCTGTGATGACAGATTTGGGTGAATAATTCTGTCTTTCTGCATGAGAAAGAAAAACATACAATATGCATTAGTCTTGTTTTGTGGTTTGATTCCCAGCTGCTCCCAAGCAGCTCACAAAGGACTAATGTGGGTTTGATTAGAGAAATCTGGGGTATCAGGAAGGTCACACAATTTCTGGCAGCTTCCTTGTAAATTAAATCTAAGTAATTTATTCACGATGGTATCCACATCAATTGTGGAGAGCCAGAGTGAAAGAAAATTCAGTTGGGACAGTGATTTGGAAAACAGAAACTCTTGGGCTTTGCCCCCAGCCTTAATGTCAACTACCTCTGTAGCCTGGATGCCCATCCCAGAAGGGTACTTCAAGGGTTAATACGCTTCTTAAATGCTTTGAATGTGGAAATGTGCTAAATAAACATATGACAGATTGAACTCACCAGAGGGAAAGAGAGACCTGAGTTTGGAGGATGGGAGTGAGGGAAGTGGACAACAGTTATAGAGTGAGAGATTATTGAATGTTTGTTCATTCTTACTTTGGAACAAAAAGAAAATATCCTTAGGGAGTATTTTGCTTTATCTAAACTGAAGAAGGGAGAGGAAGGCTAAAAAATCGTCAGAAACTAGTAGAATACTCTGATCCATAACCAGTGACTAGAAATGGGAGGATGAGTAAGGACGAGGGTGAACCATATAATAATGTGGAGCAAGGTTCTGTGGCTAGAAAAAAAAAGGAAAGCTAATCTTTCAAGAAAGGAAATAGGACACTGATCTTTGGAGGCAGGGAGCATTGTGGTACAGAAAGCAAGAGATAAGAAGGGATATTTAGATGGACTTATCCCAGAGGAAATAAGTCAGGAGGAAGAGGAGATGGGAAATATCAATGTTGTAGGTAGATGGACACTATAATACCAAATCAAGGATGCTGACCTAAAACATAAGAGCAGAGACATGATATAGTCAAAATGGCAGTGAATGATGGAAAATGAGATAAAAAATTTCAGCTATAAGATAATAAGCTCATCATAAAATGCTGCTTATCAGGGCAAAAAAGAAAACCACATGAAATGCTGAGGAGGTACACAGGGAGACAACATAGTGGTTCAAGATGTAGTTTCAGTCAGGTATTAGAACATGAAAGACAACAGAAATGGAACAATAACACAAAAAAGAGGTACTGAAAATTAGATGATACTGAGGGTGAGAGGCAGGACATTACAGGGAAAGATTTGTAGTATAATAAGACAGAGTGTGGGTCTTAGACATGCATGCTCTCTAGGACTTCAGTAAAGGAGTTCAGAAGCAGGAATAGACCTATTCATATATATGGATTGGCTCATTGAACCCAGTATCTCTTCCCTAGAATCACCTTAGATGTCCAGTTTGCATTTGCTTCTGCAGAATAAACATGTACACCTGCTCAGATCACTCTGTTATCATATTGACCAAGAAAATAATCATACCTTACATTCCCAGTTAGGAGGCTCAAATGCCATCATTCCTCATTATTTTCTTTCAGGGTAATAATTCCATCCAGCAAATTTTGCTACTGTTGTCACCAGTCCAGACCTTTGGGAAGTCCACCTCATTGACACCCATCATTTAACTCAAGCTGTAAATGTTTGACTGGAATTTTAAAGTTAAAACTGTACTATGAGCTTTTCTTTGCTTATCTTTATTTTATACAAAGTTAGCCCCTAAAATGCTTATGGAGCATTTCTTGAAACCCAGATTACAAAATTATTGATGATTTAGCTAGTTACCCCTTCTGAATTGCCTAGATAAAAGCCATAAACCTTAATTACATAATAAAGTTCCCTTCTAAATATCAAAATACCTAAGAGAGCAATCATTTGCAGTATCTAGATCAAGATTTTGTATGCAAGATTACCAAGCATGCCACTTGGGTATTGGGCACAGGCTGTTACTATTTCATGGCTGCATTGCCAGCTCAGCTTGACTTGCTTAATCTTCTGCCTGCCCTGCTTTATGTCACCCAAGCTAATTGAGCCACAAAAGATAGAGGAGCCTTGGTTTGGAATAAAGTTGCCTCTTTAAGTGTTCAAGTGTTTAATCCTAAACAGAGACAGTTACCCCATCCACAGATTACCTCAATTAGCCAGTCGAGATTGGCTCATCTACTTATTGCAATAACTTGCTTGGCACATTTTTTAGAATGATTATTATTATACCCAATATCACCTTAAGTATAAAAGTTAAGAAGTGCTCACTGCAAAAAATTAAATATATGGAAAACCACAAAGAGAAAAACAGAAGCAAAGTCCTTGATGAGAGAGTTCTCCAAAGAAGGTAGAGAAATGGCCAACAAGTATATGAAGATGCTCAACATCACTGATCATCAGGAAAACATAAATCAAAACTGTAATGAGATATCACCTTCTGTCTATTAGGATAACCACTGTAAAAAAAAACAGGAAATAATAAGTGTTGGTGAGGATGTGGAGAGATTAGAACCCTTGTGTGATATTGGTATGTGAAATGGGACAGTGCCATGAAAATAGTATGAAGTTTCCTCAAAAATTAAAAATGGAATTACCATATGATGCAGCAGTGCCGTTTCTTGCTATGTATCCACAAGAATTGAAAGCAAGATCTCAAAGAGATTTTTGCACACACTTGTTCATTGCAGCATTACTCACAATAGTCAAGGGGCAGAAGCAACCTAAATGTTCATCAATGTATGAACAAATAAAGAAAATATGGTATATACACACAACAATTGGCCTTAAAAAAAGAAAACCCTGTCCCATACTACAACATGGATGAAACTTGAGAGCGTTATACTAAGTGAAATATTGATAATTCACTGAGAAAAGGACAAATACTGTATGATTTCACTTACATGAGATATATAAAGTAGTCAAACTCATGGAAACAAAAAAAGATGGTTACCATGGGCTGGGAGGAAGGGAAAATGGGGAATTGCTGTTCAATGGATATTGAGGTTTAATTTTGCAGAATGGTAAAGTTCTAGAGATCTGTGAATTTAGTTGATACTAATGAACTGTATGCATAAAAATAGTTAATATCATAAATTTAAAGGTTTTTTTTAAATCATAATTTAAAATATTTAAAGGAAAAAAGCAATAGCAGCAACAGCTTGAAAAGCACTTGTGCATTGGTACTTGTGGATTTGCTAAGCCTGGAACGTTACCAGGATGTGAATATGCCTGGGTTAGTCTACTGAAGGATACAAACCACATCTCAGCAGATAGTGAATCAGCCACCAGACAGCTAGCCAGTCACCAACCAACCCATCAGCCAATTACAGACACATTCATGGGCCACAGCAAAGATGTGCTGAGCCTGACCCAGATCTGCAGAAGTCTCCATATTAAAACGGCCCAAATTGTTGGTCTGTATATTTTTGAGCTAAGAAGTGTTAGTTGCTCAGTCGTGTCCAACTCTTTGCAACCCCATGGACTGTAGCCCACCGAGCTCCTCTGTCCATGGAATTCACCAGGCAAGAATACTGGAGTGGGTAGCCATTCCCTTCTCCAGGGGATCTTCCTGCCCCAAGAATCAAACCCAGGTCTTCTGGATTGCAGGAGGATTCTTTACCATCTGAGTGACCAGGGAATCCCCTTTGGGCTAAGTAAATCATAATTATTGTTATTTGAGGGAAAATTTTAAATAAAACAAATCACTCAAAATTCTTCCACTTAAGGGAACCCTTGTGAACTCATATAAGTGTGTGTATGTGTTTATGCATGCAATAGTATTCTATCAGGTGTTCATACCTTTATTTATTTAATCCCAATGCATTCAGCTTGTTTTAAATCTTGTGATGTTGAAAATAACACTGAGATGAGCACTTTGTGGGTGTATTTTGTGTACAACCATGGTTATTTTCTTAGGATGAACTCTTACATTGGATACCTGGGTGAAAGCTATATAAATTAAATTACTTAGGTATCTTAAAAACATTCACTAAATCCTTTTAAAATGGGAGAGTCAGAGTTTCTTTTTACATCTGGTGACTGTTACACTTTTTTTAAACAAAAGGAATCTAGCATTATTGAACTGTAAAAATCATTTTATTAACTACTTTGGGTGAGCAGGACAAAAAATAAATCTATAGATAATGAAAACAGATATTAGGGGGTAAATTCTTATGACAGTTGAGAGACACACAAACGCAAGCCAAACAGGAAAAAAAAATCTCATTGCTGCTGTTCTGATGTCTGCCTGGTCTGTAAAACGTAACAGATTTCTCAGTGCCTGTGGTGAAATGCAGCGTATATTTGAGTGAGAAATCAGTCACTGAAGGCTCTTTATGTTAATAATGCTGTGCGATCCACTAAATTGCTTGTGTATAATATCCCCAAAACACTTAATTTTATCCACACCCTGGAAGAAATAATATTAAGGTCTATTTACTGTTCATCTTCATCAATTTTAAACATCAACCAATCTGTGAATGGCTCATATCAGAAGGCGATTAAGCTGAGGACTATCATTAAAATGGCATAAATCAACATTCTTTTTTATTAAGTAAGCCTTCATCCTAGCTAAATATTTTAGACCTCAAGCAAAGGAAACCCTTCTCCTTTTCAACCAAGAAGTAAATAGATGTCTAGTCCCTCTTATTTCCTGTGATATATGACCTGGTTCTTATGTATGCACATGGATGGGGAAAAGGGTAGTCTTTCCTTAGGCAAACTAGAGTGTTCAGCTTATGCCCAACATGGTATGTAGAGACTAGAACATGTGGATAGTGTTCAACAACTGGTGATTTTCTGGGTGATATGGATGAAGAATGTAAAAAATGCCTCCAAAGCATTAAGCAAATCCATGACCAAGAGGAGGCACTGTGGATGAAGAATGTCACATGTCAGATCTGTAAACCAACAATGCTATGGCCATCAAGACCTCAGCCACTATCAGTTCAGTTCAGTCGCTCAGTCATGTCCAACTATTTGCGACCCCATGGACTGCAGCACGCAAGGCCTCCCTGTCCATCACCAACTCCTGGAGTTTACTCAAACTCATGTCCATTAAGTCGGTAATGCCATCCAACCATCTCAACCTCTGTTGTCCCCTTCTCCTCCTGCTTTCAATCTTTCCCAGCCCCGGGGACCTTTCCAGTGAGTCAGTTTTTTGCATCAGGTGAACAAAATATTTGAGTTTCAGTTTCAGCATCAGTCCTTCCAATGAATATTCAGAACTGATTTCCTTTAGGATTGACTGGTTGGATCTCCTTGCAGTCCAAGGGACTCTCAAGAGTCTTCTCCAACACCACAGTTCAAAAGCATCAATTCTTCTGTGCTCAGCTTTCTTCATAGTCCAACTCTCACATCCATACATGACTACTGGAAAAACCATAGCTTTGACTAGATGGACCTTTGTCAGCAAAGTAATGTCTCTGCTTTTTAATATGCTGTCTAGGTTGGTCATAGATTTTCTTCCAAGGAGCAAGTAAGTGTCTTTTAATTTCATGGCTGCAGTCACCATCTGCAGTGTGATTTTGGAACCCCAAAAGAATAAAGTTTGTCACTGTTTCCATTGTTTCCCCAATTATTTGCCATAAAGTGATGGGACTGGATGCCTTGATCTTAGTTTTCTGAATGTTAAGTTTTAAGCCAACTTTTTCACTCTCCTCTTTCACTTTCATCAAGAGGCTCTTTAGTTCTTCTTCGCTTTCTGCCATAAGGGTGGTGTCATCTGCACATCTGAGGTTATTGATATTTCTCCAGGCAATCTTGATTCCAGCTGGTGCTGCATCCAGCCCAGCATTTCTCATGATGTACTCTGCATATAAGTTAAATAAGCAGGGTGACAATATATAGCCTTGATGTACTCCTTTCCCGATTTGTAACCACTCTGTTGTTCCATGCCGAGTTCTGTTACTTCTTGACCTGCATACAGATTTGTCAGGTGGTAACGTGGTCTGGTATTCCCATCTCTTTAAGAATTTTCCAAAGTTTGTTGTGATCCACACAGTCAAAGGCTTTGGCATAGTCAAAAAAGCAGAAGTATATGTTTTTCTGGAACTCTCTTACTTTTTTGATGATCCAACAGATGTTGGCAATTTGATCTCTGGTTCCTCTGCCTTTTCTAAATCCAGCTTGAACATCTGGAAGTTCACCGTTCACCTATTGTTGAAGCTTGGCTTGGAGTATTTTAAGCATTACTTTGCTAGCATGTGAGATGAATGCAATTGTGTGGTAGTTTGAACATTCTTTGGCATTGCCTGTCTTTGGGATTGGAATGAAAACTGACCTTTTCCAGTCCTGTGGCCACTGCTGAGTTTTCCAAATTTGCTGGCCTATTGAGTGCAGCACTTTCTTTTCTTTTTCTTTTTTTTTTGAGTGCAGCACTTTCATAGCATCATCTTTTAGGATTTGAAATAGTGTAACTGCAATTCCATCACCTCCACTAGCTTTATTTGTAGTGATGCTTCCTAGGGCCCACTTGACTTCACATTCCAAAATGTCTGGCTCTAGGTGAGTCATCACACCATTGTGGTTATCTGGGTCATGAAGATCTTTTTTGCATAGTTCTTCTGTGTATTCCTGCCACCTCTTCTTAATCTGCTTCTGCTGGGTCCATACCATTTCAGTCCTTTATTGTGCCCATCTTTGCATGAAATGTTCCCTTGGTATCTCTAATTTTCTTGAAAAGATCTCTAGTCTTTCCCATTCTATTGTCTGTAGTCACCCCTAACTGTGCACCCAGAAGGGATTCAGAATAGAGAAAAGCAGGAGACTGGCCCTAGATAAAGTGCATATGAAAGGGTTGATTTCAGTGAGTGCAGACTCTTGCATATTCTCATATGTAGAAATGGGAGCTGTTTGAAAGGCTGTCTCCCAGGCTTAAGTACTTAGGAAGTTTGCCAGATAAAACACTAGTCTCAAATTTTAGGTTGTGCATTTTTTCTTAGTCAACAGTGACTAATATTTGGGGAACATTCTTACAAGCATAGAAGGTTTAGTCACCATTAATAATGCGTTTAATGGAGTTTTGACATTACTTGGCAATTCTCTGCATATTCTTTTAGAATTAGTAGAACTTTGAATCAGTATATAAGCAACCAATAATTAGCCTGCTTGGTTGATCGCTGGGCCCCAAATCTTTCAGGAGCTGCCTAGGAAGTAGCTGTTTCTATAAAGTTAGGGAAGCTTGGTAGTAAATGACACCATTCTCACACATCATCCTTCTCTTTCTAATTCCTTGAGTATGTATGTGTGTCAGAGGAGGGTCGTATGTGCGACTGGAAACAATCTCCAGTATTATAATAGTTGGGATCAATAGTTTCACTGAACCCCAAGAAAATTCTTCATTGCTGCTTCATGAACTTCATTCACAAAGCAAATGGTGAGAATGATTGTATAAACTTCTAACAATGGAACCAAGTCAATGTGAAATTGAGCATTGAGAAAAAATTTAAGAAGATGCAGTATTTTGGTAGTTGTTAAAATAATTTTACCATTCAATAATGCCATCCATCAGAGGATGAGATGGTTAGATGGCATCACTGACTCGATGGACATGAGTCTGAACAAGCTCTGAGAGTTGGTGATGGATAGGGAAGAAGCCTGGCGTGCTGCAGTCCATGGGGTCACAAAAAGTCGGACACAACTGAGTGACTGAACTGAACTGACTGAAAATAATTTTATCGCTTTTGGTGGTGGCCTTTGGGATTTGGAGCTTCCCTGATAGCTCAGTTGGTAAATAATCCACCTGCAATGCAGGAGACCCTGGTTTGATTTCTGGGTCAGGAAGATCCCCTGGAGAAGGGATAGGCTACCCACTCCAGTGTTCTTGGGCTTCCCTTGTGGCTCAGCTGGTAAAGAATCCACCTGCAATGTGGGAGACCTGGGTTCGATCCCTGGGTTGGGAAGATCCTCTGGAGAAGGGAAAGGCTACCACTCCAGTATTCTGGCCTAGAGAATTCCATGGACAGTCCGTGGGGTCGCAAAGAATCAGACACGACTGAGTGACTTTCACTTCACTTCACTTTGGTATCTGGAGCCTGCTCCCTTCCCCTACTTCCCATCTTTACATGCAAACAAAGGTTTGTTAAAGTAGTACTATGAGGAGGGTTTTGATTATTGAAGAATAGGGTGTTTATTTTCTCTTTCACTTGCAAAGCATCACATGAATTTTGCATACAGCACAGATATAAGAAATTGTTCAAATACCCATTCGATCTGTCCCTGACACACACATTTACGTGCACATACACATACTTTCTTACTGGCAATAAGTTCAAATAAACATGATTTTCCTTTCACATTAGAAATATAATTTATAAGAGATGTTTATCATTTCAGCATTCATACCTAAAATGTGGTATTTTGTTGTTTAATTGCTAAGTTGTGTCTGACTCTTTAGCAGGACACAAAAATCTCTCTTGCTAGTGTTTTCTCTCTATCTCTCTCTCTGTCTCTGTCTCTCTCTCACACACACAAACACACACACACACACCTTTGGAAAGAAGAGAAACTTAAGAAGCATAAAAGTTTCCCTAGTGTACAACCTAGAATAGTACATTTAGGATATTTTAAATATAAGATCTATGATTGAATTCTATTTCCCCCACCCCAAAAATATGGGTTAGGTGTTTTTTTTTTTATCCAAAGACTCCCTTATCTTTTCTCACTTGAGGAATATAAGGCCTGAATATCCCAGAGATATTTCATTTGTAGATACAGAAAATAGAGTGAGATTGTGGGCAAGCAAATCTTTCAAGTACCTAAATGGAAAATGAAAGTAAGATAGCATGGTAATTAACACAGATGAAAATAGTTTGCATTCTTCCCTAGATTTCTTGTGGGTGATAAATTGCCTTAGCTGGAAACTATATTTTCAAGTTGTAAATCTTTGTATGACTAACGACTTCCTTATATCTTGCAATGAAATTAGAGAACAAACATTAAGATGTAGTTTTTATTTGTCTGTAAAATTATAATACCAGAGCAACAGCATGAAGCTGTATGTGAACTTATGACCACACATTATTACTTGATGGCAATTTTCCCCTATTAAATTATATGGGTAGCAATAGGTAGATAGAAATGCAAGATAAATAAAGTTCATAGCCTGCATCTTGTCGAGTGCTTAAAAGATTTCCATTGAAAAGATCAATTCATGTTGGAAATATTTATTTTAATTTGAATCTTTGTGTGTTAAAAACTTAGTTGACTAAAAAGGAAGAGTGAAGCTATCTTGCAAACATCATTGAAGAGTATGTTTGCCACACCTTAATTGGTATGTTTATTGTAGAATGTTTTTATAAGTGGATATCTCTGGCTTCCCAGAAATGACAACACACTCCAGCAGTATTCTTGCCTGGGAAATCCCATGGACAGAGGGGCCTAGTGGGCTATAGTCTATGGGGTAGCAAAAGTGTCAGACATGACTTAGTGATGAAGCAACAACATTATCTGGCTTCCTACATATCACAAGTGCTTCAGCTGGCTATTAAACTGGAGAAAGTTACATCTGAAAAATAGTTGCCTTCCCTGGGCATCCAGTGTGAGTTGTTTCCTCAGTCTAGAGATTAACTGAAGGGATTTAGCTAAGAACTTAGAACAACCTTCAAAAATGTCCATAAATTTCTAGATACAATTCACATTTTTTAAGCTGTCTCCATAATCCATGCCACATAATCAATACTTTGGCCACCTGATGCAAAAAACTGACTCATTGGAAAAGACCCTGATGCTGGGAAAGATTGAAGGCAGGAGGAGAAGGGGTCAACAGAGGATGAGATGGTTGGATGGCATCACTGACTTGATGGACATGAGTTTAAGCAAGCTCCAGAAGTTGGTGATGGACAAGGAAGCCTGGCATGCTGCAGTCCATGGGGCCACAAAGTGTTGGACACGACTGAGTGACTGAACTGAACAATAATCCATGGATGAGAATTAACCCAATTGCAACAGAGGTGGGAAAAGACTGACTTTGATACATAAGACAGCAGTTATCAAATCTTGAGCCTAAATTACATAAGCCACCTCACGATGTGGATGAAAGAAGTATTTGAAATCAAAAGGCATTGATATATTATAGAAAATATGAAAAATATAATGCTTTTACTTGGAGTTTAACCAGAGACTGAAGGCCCACCTATCTGGGACATTGTGAGAGAGATTTCTATATTGGGTGTATCCTCTAATGTCCATTACAACTTTCTGATTCTATGACTTGGAGGTAGAACTATTAAATATGAATATTTGGGGCATAGTCTTATCCTGATGAATTTAATCATTTTCTTACATAAATCTTTGTGCAAATTAGAAGATGCTCCTTTTGGTAAGGTGACAAAGAGCCCAAAACTCTATAATAAAACACCTGGGTAAATAAATTGAGTATTAATGTCCATCAATTTTCCCTTTTGATCATCACTGTATTATAATTCATATTCTATTAAAATGAGTCTGGCAAGTTCTAGTGATGGAAGAGTGACTTATATCAACTAAAATTCCCACAGATAACACTCATAAATTCTGATTAAAAAAACATAAAAATAACTGCTATTTGAAAGAACAGAAGAGTAAACCAAGCCTTCAGAAACTGTAGGGTTCTTTGACCTTTGAAGAAAGGAAATCACAGTGTTTGAGGACCACCTTCATACACATCTTTTCCTCTGAGACCAATTCCCAGCCTGAGCATCGTGGAGGTAGAGGGGAATTGATAAGAAGATTTGCAAGCTCCATCCATGTTTGGTTTCCTCCTTTCCAGGATTTCCCTCCTCAAATTCCAGTCACTCTAACAACCACAAACTCCATTCCCTACCACAGGAGACAGGAATGTTTTTGTGTAAAGGGCCAGATAGTAAATAATTAAGACTTTACAATACTCCCTCTATTGCATATTCTTCTTTGTTTTCCTTTTTATTTTATATAAACTTTTACAAATGTAAAAATCATTCTTAGTTCCCATTTGTAGGTAGAGAGCCCTGAGAAAACAGGTTAGATTTGTTCAGGAGGCAACAGTTTGCCTGATCCAATACCTCAAGCAAATAAGACTGCAGCATATAACATACATGTACTTGGATTCCCAGAAGGAGAGGAGAGAGAGAATGGAATGAAAAATCATTTGAAGACATAATCCTGAAAATATTCCAAATCTGGCAAAAAGCATCAATGCATCATACTCACCTAAGAAGCTTAAGAAGCTTAGTGAACCCCCAAGAAGTATAAACACATAAAACAACAAAACCAAGGTTCTTCATAATCAAATGCCCCCAAAACAAGGTACATAGAACATCTTGAAAATAACATTTTTATATTATTAACTCTAAGTAGGCTGTGAAATAGTAAGGACATATGTTATAATTCCTGAAACACACACTAAAAATAATAGAAAAAGTCAAAGTTAAAAACCTGTAACAGGAAGTTAAATGGAAGGCTTAAAAAAACTAACCCAGAAGAAGATATGAAAGAAGGAACAGAGAAACAAAAACTCAAACGCGACCAGTAGAAAACAAATTGAAAAGCAAAGTAGTAGACTTAAACCTAACCACATCAATAAGCTATTTTACATGTAAGCAGACTAATCTCTCCAACTGAGAAGCAAAAGTTTACATACCGTTTTTTTAAGTGACCTTGCTTATGCCATTATAGGCATTGTTTTGATATTATGACACAGATAGTTTGAAAATAAAAGTATAGGAAAAGTTATATGGTATGAACAATAAACTTAAGAAAGCTTGCACATCTATGTTATTATAGACTAAGGAATATAATGAGATAAAGAGGGAAATTTTATACTATGAAAGGGTTACTGTATAAGAAAGACGACAACTAAATTTGTTTTTGTACCTAATAATATTACATCAGCCAAAGCTGACAAAACCAAAGTGAGAAAGAAATCCACAAAGGTGGCAAAACAAATACAATATTGTAAAGTCAAAAAATAGATAAATAAACTAATTTAAAAAAAAAAGAAATCCACAAAGGAC
This sequence comes from Okapia johnstoni, assembly GCA_024291935.2. NCBI lineage: Eukaryota > Metazoa > Chordata > Mammalia > Artiodactyla > Giraffidae > Okapia > Okapia johnstoni. Next base: position 68,688,307 of record CM044305.1, on the reverse strand, counting down.
TGTGCATATGATCATAAAGGACCTGAGCAAGCCCTCAGCTCTCACCTCTCTCTGACTTTCAGGCTCTGTACAAATAGGAAGTGAAAGATAAGGCAGTGCTGTAAACTGCCTGGCTGAGTGTTGAGGGCATATACAGAAATATATATACACACAGTGCCCATTTGCAAAGACCAGGAGATTTTTCTTAGTTCCAGCCTTTAAAGAAATTTCTGTACAATCACTGGTTGACCACGAACCTGAAACAGAGACTTCAATGGCTATGTACAGCAAAGAATACATACTTTACAAAATTCACTCAGGAAAGTCTCTAACAAACAAGCAACTACTGCTACAACAAGCAGCACCAACAATCCCTGGGGAGGGAAGAATCTAATTTCCAGAGTTGCAACATTGCAATTTTCAAAATGTCTACTTTTAACAATAAAAAATCATAAGGCATTAAGAGAAACAAAAAAGTACAGGTAAAACATAGGGCAAAAGAAAATAAATAGAAACTGTCCTTGAGGAAGCAGAGATACAGGAGTTTCTACACACATATTTTAAATATGTTTATAGAGCTAAAGGAAACCACATACGAAAAATCAAACTGTGGGAACAATATCTCATGAAATAGAAAATCTCAGTCAAAAGGTAGAAATTATAAAGAGGAAAAATATAGAAATTTTGGGATTAAATAGTACAAGAACTGAAATGAAAAATTCACTAGAGGCACTCACTAGCAGATGTAACTTGACATATGAGTTCAACCGAGGTAATCTAGTCTGAGGAACCAAAAGAAAAAAAATAAAGAACAATGAAGTAAAAGAGTCTAAGACAGCTGTAGGACAACACCAATCATATCAACATATGAATATGTGCATAATGGGAGGCCCAGAAGGAGAGAAAGAAAGGAGCAGAAAGAATATTTGAAGAAATAATGGCTGAAAACTTCCCAATTTGATGAAAAAGCCTTAATCTACACAACCAAAAAAGTCAGTGAACTCCAAATGAGATAAATTTAATGAAATCTTCAGTAAAATACATTATAATAAAACTGTCAAAAGCCAAAGCCGAAGAGAATTTTGAAAGCAGCAAGGGTGGGGGAGAAACCTTCATTATGTACAAAGGTCCCTGAATGAGATTGACAGCTGAATTCTCACCAGACGTTCTGAAGGTCAGAAACAGTGGGATGACATATTCAAAGTGTTTAAAGAAAAAACAATTGTCAACAAGCATTCTCATCCAGTAAAACTATTTTGTAAAGATAAACCAGAAAAACCAAGAGAGTTTGTTGCTAGTAGACATGCCCTCAAAGAAACACTAAAGGGAGTCATTCAGTCTAAAATAAAAAGACACTAGAGAGTAACTTGAATCTACATGAAAAAATAAAGAACACTGGTAAAGCTAACTTGTTGTTCAGTCACTAAGTTATGTCTGACTCTTTGTGAATCCATGGACTGCAGCATGCCAGGCTTCCCTGTCCTTCACTATCTCCTTGAGTTTGCTCAAACCGATGTCCATTGAGTCAGTGATACCATCCAACCATCTCATCCTCTGTCACCCCCTTCTCTTCTTGTCCTCAATCTTTCCCACTTTTCCAATGAGTCAGCTCTTTGAATCAGAAGGCCAAAATATTGGAACTTCAGCTTTAGCACCAGCCCTTCCAAAGAATATTCAGGATTGATTTTCTAACTACACAGGTTAATATAAAAGACAGTATTAATAACTTTTTATTCCTCTTTTTTCTTATTTAAGAGACAACTATGTAAAATAGTCTTTATAAATCTATACTGATGGGCTCAGAAGTTAAAAAAATGTAATTTGTAACAATAGTAAAGGGGAAAACAGAGTTATAAAGGAGTCAAGTTTTTTTATCTTGTTGAAATCAAGTTCATAGTAATCCTAACTAGATGTTATAAATTGTTAACTATAATTCTCGGAGAAATCACCAAGAAAACAATATTCATAACAGCCAAATGTGGAATTAACCCAAATGTCTATCCATTGGTGAATGAATGAACAAATTGTGGTATAGCCATACAATGGAATGCTGCTCAGCAATAAAAGAAGAATAATGTTTGAAACAATTTAGTGAATCTCACAAGCATTGTGTTGACCAAAAGAAGCCAGACACAAAAGAATACATGCTATAGGATTCACTTTATGAAGTTCCATAACCGACAAAACTAATCTATGGTGATAGAAATCAGAACAACCATTTTTAAAGTGGGATAGAAATATGACTAGAAGGAGGCACAAGAGCACATTCTGAGATGATGGAAATGTTCTCTCTCTTGATTGGAGTGGTAGTTATAGGAGTGTATAAATTTATCAAGAATCATTGACTTGTCCACTTAAGATTTGTGCATTTCACTGAATGCAAATTTTGTGCCAATTAAAATAAAAGTATGGTATCTCTTGTGGTTTATGAAACCAATCTTTTTAGCCAACTTCCTCTAAATACAACAACCACATCTGTAATGTAGTACTAGGGGGAATACTCTTCATTTTGTCAGTGAAGAATCAAAATTTAAAAATACTGTAATTTTGGATTTTTTTTTTAAAAATGAGTCAGGTCATTTACACTAGGAGCAAATACTGTTTCTCCTTGCAAACATCACTTCCTCCAATGTGCCAAAAAGCAAAATTTGGTATGTGTATGTATTTGTTTATAAAGATATGTGGTCTTCTCGCAAAGTCCACTATTTCCTCCCCTTCCTCCCAAATAAAATCATGTGTTTTGTGTTTTGTAAAATTTTAGGTAATACTTATGAGGGCACGTTCAACCAGGTCTCTATTAGGTTTACAAAGGGCTTGTATTCTTCATAGAAGTACTTCTACTTAGTAGATGCCTTCTTTTAAGGTAGAAATACCAGTCATGATACCTTGGCTTCAGTAGCTGCTAAAAGTTTCAGAAGTCTCTGACAGTGTGAACTTCTGTCCAAGGGACAGGGGAGGAATTTGGGCTGGCGTTTGGGCTTCCTTGTCTCTAGTTTACACAGAGTTGGGTTATTTGTGTGGAAAAGTGTGCAATTTGCTCCACAGGGAAAGGGTCAAGGGTTGTCAAACACCCTTACTCAAATTCACTTCACCAACATCTCTTTAAGTGAAAGGTCTTACTTTAATTTGAGACACCTTAATAAGTAGATATCATTCATTCCATAAATACTTCTGAGCACCAACTGTTTGCAGGACCGGTGTGGAGAAGAGCTGCCATGCCTGCCTTCAAAATCTCACATTCCAGTGATGAGATTTCTTTTTAGTTCGTGAGTATTAGTTTGGACTGTGCAATATTGCCATTTTTGTAGATCAAAAATAAGAGATTAACAGTGATTTCACAGGATCAGCTCAATGTAATCTGAAGGGAAAACTACTCAGTCTGATGCAGTCCAGAACAAAGGAGTGATCACTTTCAGATGAGGTTCTCACGGAGTGGGAGAAAGAGAAATGAGGGAAATTGCTGCCTTTTTGTTACTCATTTCTTTGCTCCTTTTGTGGTCATCATGAAAATTCATTGCCTGCCAATCTAGATTAAATAAATACTTCATTTGTACTTCAAGAAGGAAGAAGAAGTGTAAAAATAAGAGGGATGATATATAAAGAGAACGTTGGTGTGGAGTCACTCACAATCTGAGCCTGTGAGTAAGGCATTGTGTGATACTGAAATGTCTCTAGTTAGAGTGCTTATTGGGCTTCCCAGGTATCTCAGTAGGTAAAGAACTCATCTGCAATATAGGAGACATAAGATATGCAAGTTCAATCCCTGCGTCGGGAAGATCCCCTGTAGGAGGGCATGGCAACCCACTCTAGTGTTCTCGCCTGGAGAATCCCATGGACAGAGGAGCCTGGCAGGCTGCAGTCCATAAGGGCACAAAGAGTCGGAAGCAACTAAGCATGCAGGCACTCAGAGTGCTTATTACCCGGGGTGGGGTGTAGGGTGCTCTCCATATGAAAACTGGGGGATTTTTGTCAGGGGCCATGCATAGAGCTCTTGGAATTGTAAACAAAAGTATTTGTGTGTTTGGATTAGGATATTACATGCATTTTTCTGGAGGGAGTAGGTGACATGGGAAGTAAGTCTATAATGTTCATCAGATTCTCAAAAGGTCTATAACTCAAAATAGGTTAAGTACCATAAAGATATGTACACACAGACTTTGAATGTGAATTACTATATTTGGAGGGAGACTGTGATCAGCACCATGATGTTCAGAGGAGGAAAAATGTCACTTTCAGTGAGAGATATCAGTGAAAGATCTGGAAAGGAAGTTTGGCATCAAAGGTTAGGAGATTTTTGTACAGTGGATTTGGTGACACATAATGAAGTGTAGAACTTTTTCAGTGTCAGGGAGAACAGAGAGGTGCAACGTAGTGCAAGAGCTGCAGAGATAGAATTAGCAAGATTTGTCAGTTGGTTAACTGAGGAGCCAAGAGAGATGAAGAATTTGAAGTTGATGCTAAACTTTAAGTCTGGGCAAATAGGAAGATTAATTTCGCACTTAAAGAGGTCTTGAAGTGTCAAATAGTCTTTATGAAAACCATGCCTCTATTTCCTTTTCTTTAAAAAAAAACAACTGGATTGACATTTAGCATTTTAACTCTTTATAAGGGAAAAATTCAAACATATACAAAAATAGAGATATTGAACTCCCTTGTCCCTATTATCCATCTTCTGCTGCTGCTGCTGCTGCTGCTGCTGCTGCTGCTGCTAAGTCGCTTCAGTTGTGTCCGACTCTGTGCGACCCCATAGACGGCAGCCCACCAGGCTCCAGTCCCTGGGATTCTCCAGGCAAGAATACTGGAGTGGGTTGCCGTTTCCTTCTCCAGTGCATAAAAGGGAAAAGTGAAAGTGAAGTGGCTCAGTCGTCCGACTCTTAGCGACCCTGTGGACTGTAGCCTGCCAAGCTCCTCCGCCCATGGGATTTTCCAGGCAAGAGTATTGGAGTGGGGTGCCATTGCCTTCTCCATATCCATCTTCAATAATTATCAATATCCAAAGCCAGGTTTCTGATTTAGCAAGAGCATAGCCTAAAATTAAATTCTCTAATAGCTCAATTCTCCATGGATAGGGTTTGTTGTATGATCCCCTAAAAGTGTATATAAAGTTGTGTGTGTCTATGTGCACTTGAAGATCCACACAGAGAGAGGATCCATAGCTTCTGATGGGTTCTAAGACAGGCCCCTATCCCTTGCTTTAGCACCACCCTCCATTTCAGAGGAAGTCCTGCTCGTATAAAAAGAGAGCTTATCTAAGACAGGATTTCTGGAAGCTTGGATACAGGTTAAGCATTACTCTGGAAGAGTTATTCTGATAATTCTTTTCCCTCATAGCTCAATTGGTCAAGAATCTGCCTGTAATGCAGGAGACCCGGGTTCGATCCTTGGGTCAGGAAGATCCCCTGGAGAAGGAAATGGCAACCCACTCCAGTACTCTTACCTGGAGAATCCAATGGACAAAGGAACCTGGTGGGCTACAGTCCATGGGGTCATAAGAGTAGGACATGACTTAGCGACTAAACCACCTGAGTATTAAGAAGATAAGACACCAAATGAGTAAATTCTCATTTGAGGTCAGGGAAGTCTGGAAGATGGAATTATGCCCACAGAGGATCTGTCCAGATGGGTGTGGCCTATGGACCTCCTTGCAAGCACTGTTTGCTTAGGTATATCTTGAAGTGGTAGCAAGTTGGAGGAGGAAAACTTAACAAGGAAATGGGTGCTGATTATACACTGAGTCTTCATTTATTCATTTAGCAAGTATTTATGGGCTGTATATTATGTACCAGGCATTGTGCTAGGTCTCAGAGGTACAGAAACAATCAGTCTCTACTTGTGTGAAACTTACATTCTAGTTGGGAATACAGGTGTCATCCAAATTCTCATGAAAATAAGCACATGACAATACAATATGGTAACTGCTAAAAATGAAAGAAGGAATAGCATGTGCAAAAGTCTGGTGTTGGAAATGAGCATGAAAATGTATCTACAGCCTAAATCATAGCTGCAATTAGCAGGAACTACTAAAATCTTAAAAGTAGCTGATGCTCAGATTGTTAGGAAAGTCAGAGTGCTGGAGGAAATTTGAGGGAGAGATAGGCAGAGGAGACCATGTGGGATATTGAAGGCCACAATAAGGAGCTTTGTCTTTGAAAACCATGGGAAGCTTTTAAAGATTTTTGCACAGATTCTGGAAGGAGGAAAAGTAAGTTGATAATAATCAGCTCTACATTTAGAAGAGATGACTCTGCCTGGTATTTGACTATTAGATTTTGAGAGGGGACACAAGTGCAGAGTGAACAATCAGTTTAATCATTATTGTAGTTTAAGTAAGAGATGGTGAGAAATCATGGCTTTTGTTAGGGTGGTGGTGATGAAGATGGAGCAAACTGAATTGTGTGCAGTATCTTAGTCCACCAAACGATTTTGATACAACCCATTGCAATGGAAAGTATGAGTCCTCACTCTGAATGTAAGTAAAATAGAATTTCATGGTAGCTCAGCTGTTCAACTAAAGTTAAAGCTCTGGTACGTACCAAATATCACAGTAAACAGCCTAGTCAGGCTTTGAACACTGATACAGGCTCAGGTTATGTATAAGTTCAGTTCAGTTCAGTTTAGTCGCTCAGTCGTGTACAACTCTTTGCGACCCCATGAACCATAGCACGCCAGGCCTCCCTGTCCATCACCAACTCCCTGAGTCCACCCAAACCCATGTCCATCGAATCGATGATGCCATCCAGCTATCTCATCCTCTGTTGTCCCCTTCTCTTCCTGCCCTCAATTTTTCCCAGTATCAGGGTCTTTTCAAATGAGTCAGCCCTTCACATCAGGTGGCCAAAGTATTGGCGTTTCAGCTTCAGCATCAGTCCTTCCAATGAACACCCAGGACTGGTCTCCTTTAGGATGGACTGGTTGGATCTCCTTGCAGTCCAAGGAACTTTGAAGAGTCTTCTCCAACACCACAATTCAAAAGCATCAATTCTTCGGCACTCAGCTTTCCTTATAGTCCAACTCTCACATCCATATATGACCACTGGAAAAACCATAGCCTTGACTAGACGGACCTTTGTTGGCAAAGTAATGCCTTTGCTTTTTAATATGCTATCTAGGTTGGTCATAACTTTCCTTCCAAGGAGTAAGCGTCTTTTAATTTCATGGCTGCAATCACCATCTGCAGTGATTTTGGAGCCCAGAGAAATAAAGTCTGACACTGTTTCCACTGTTTCCCCATCTATTTCCCATGAAGTGATGGGACCAGATGCCATGATCTTAGTTTTCTCAATGTTGAGCTTTAAGCCAACTTTTTCACTCTCCTCTTTCACTTTCATCAAGAGGCTCTTTAGTTCTTCTTCACTTTCTGCCATAAGGGTGGTGTCATCTGCATATCTGAGGTTATTGATATTTCTCCCAGCAATCTTGATTCCAGCTTGTGCTTCTTCCAGCCCAGCATTTCTCATGATGTACTCTGCATATAAATTAAATAAGCAGGGTGACAATATACAGCCTTGAGGTACTCCTTTTACTATTTGGAACAAGTCTGTTGTTCCATGTCCAGTTCTAACTGTTGCTTCTTGACCTGCATACAAGTTTCTCAAGAGACAGGTCAGGTGGTCTGGTATTCCCGTCTCTTTCAGGATTTTCCACAGTTTATTGTGATCCACACAGTCAAAGGCTTTGGCATAGTCAATAAAGCAGAAATAGATGTTTTTCGGAAACTCTCTTGCTTTTTCGATGATCCAGCGGATGTTGGCAATTTGATCTCTGGTTCATTTCTAAAACCAGCTTGAACATCTAGAAGTTCACGGTTCACGTATTGCTGAAGCCTGGCGTGGAGAATTTTAAGCATTACACTACTAGCATGTGAGATGAGTGCAATTGTACAGTAGTTTGAGCATTCTTTGGCATTGCCTTTCTCTGGGATTGGAATGAAAACTGACCTTTTCCAGTCCTGTGGCCACTGCTGAGTTTTCCAGATTTGTTAACATATTGAGTGCAGCACTTTCACAGCATCGTCTTTCAGGATTTGAAATAGCTCAAAAGGAATTCCATCACCTCCACTAGCTTTGTTTGTAGTGATGCTTCCTAAGGCCCACTTGACTTTACATTCCAGGATGTCTGGCTCTATATGACTGATCACACCATCGTGATTGTCTGGGTCGTGAAGAACCTTTTTGTACAGTTCTGTGGATTCTTGCCACCTCTTCTTAATATCTTCTGCTTTTGTTAGGTCCCTACCATTTCGGTCCTTTATTGACCCCATCTTTGCATGAAATGTTCCCTTGGTATCCTTAATTTGCTTGAAAAAAACTAGTCTTTCCCATTCTATTGTTTTCCTCTATTTCTTTGCATTGATCACTGAGGAAGTCTTTTTTATCTCTCCTTGCTATTCTTTGGAACTCTGCATTCAAATGGGTATATCTTTCCTTTTCTCCTTTGCTTTTCACTTCCCATCTTTTCCCAGCTATTTGTAAGGCCTCCTCAGACAGCCATTTTGCTTTTTTGCATTTCTTTTTCTTGGGGATGGTCTTGACTCCTGTCTTCTGTACAATGTCACGAATCTCCACCCGTAGTTCATCAGGTATTCTGTCTATCAGATCTAGTCCTTTAAATCTATTTTTCACTTCTACTGTATAATCATAAGGGATTTGATTTAGGTCATATCTGAATGGTCTAGCAGTTTTCTCCACTTTCTTCAATTTAAGTCTAAATTTGGCAATAAGGAGTTCATGATCTGATCCACAGTCTGCTCCTGGTCTTGTTTTTGCTGACTGTATAGAGCTTCTCCATCTTTGGCTGCAAAGAATATAATCAATCTGATTTCGGTGTTGACCATCTGGTGATGTCCATGTGTAGGGTCTTCTCTTATGTTGTTGGAAGAAGGTGTTTGCTATAACCAGTGCATTTTCTTGGCAGAACTCTATTAGCCTTTGCCCTGCTTCATTCTGTACTCCAAGGCCAAATTTTCCTGTTACGCCAGATGTTTCTTGACTTCCTACTTTTGCATTCCAGTCCCCTATAATAAAAAGGACATCTTTTTTGGGTGTTAGTTCTAGAAGGTCTTGTAGGTCTTCACAGAACTGTTCAACTTCGGCTTCTTCAGTGTTACTGGTCAGGGCATAGACTTGAATTACCGTGATATTGAATGGTTTGCCTTGGAAACGAACAGAGATCATTCTGTCATTTTTGAGATTGCATCCAAGTACTGCATTTTGGACTCTTTTGTTGACTATGATGGCTACTCCATTTCTTCTAAGGGATTCTTGCTCACAGTAGTAGATATAATGGTCATCTGAGTTAAATTCACCCATTCCAGTCCATCTTAGTTCACTGATTCCTAGAATGTCAATGTTAACTCTTGTCATCTCCTGTTTGACCACTTCCAATTTGCCCTGATTCATGGACCTAACATTCCAGGTTCCTATGCAATATTGCTCTTTACAGCATCAAATTTTCCTTCTATCACAAGTCCCATTCACAACTGGGTGTTGAGTTTGCTTTGGATCCATCCCTTCATTCTTTCTGTTGTTATTTCTCCACTGATCTCCAGTAGCATATTAGGCACCTACCGACCTGGGGAGTTCATCTTTAATTGTCAGGTTATGTATAGCACAAGATAATAATCACTGATTAATTCTCTAAAACCAGGTGATCAAGTGGCTCTGTGTAGTCTTAGTCTCAGTCAATCAACACAACATATCGACTACACGTGATGTAGAAAACAGAACTATCCCACAAAAGTAGCCTCTAGTGTACAAAGAAATAAGCACCACCTCAATATGTATGAATCACTCAATGAATACATTCTAAATATTGAATACATACTATTGAACCTAACACTTGGCTCTGCAATATTGCCAAGGGCAAATGCACACTAAATGTACAGAGAAGTCTGTTTGATAGGGTGATTTCTAACTATCAGGATGGGGATATGAGGGAAAGTCAATTGTCTTAGGTGTAAGTAAAAGAAGCTTAATGATTTTTTTCTCCTAAACCAAAAGAGTAGCAATTCTGTTAATTTCTCTCTTGATTCATCTTCTGCAGTGGTATGGGTTTATTCCTTCCGCCCTTTTAGGACCTATATACAACTGCCATTAATAACAGGGTAGAAGTCCTTTAGTGGGCTTCCCAGGTGGTTCAGCGGTAACGAATCTGCCTGCCAAGCAGGAGACCTGGGTTTGCTTCCTGGGTTGGGAAGATCAACTGGAGAAGGGAATGGCAACCCACTTCAGTATTCTTGCCTGGAGAAGCCCATGGACAGAGGAATCTGGCAGCTTACTTGGGGTCGCAAAGAGTTGGACATGACTTAGTGACTAAGTAACAACAATAAAAGGCCCTTGAAGACTAGCTGAGTAAGAGAATCTAAAAATGGAACCTTCTAAAGCTCTTTAGTTTCCAGAGGAAGTTGTTGTAATTTATCTGATGAGCATTAGTTTAAAGTAGCCCTTTGATCGGTCTGGCTGATCCTGCACTGCCAGCTTTCCAGAATCTCTGGCACCTTGAATGGACTAGCTGACAGATGGTGCTTATCTCTCAGATCACCACCCAGCTAACTGTCTTCCATCTCTATCCTTTCCTGAATCTTGCCAGCCTCCCATTCACTGTCTGCCGTCTTTTACCACTGTCCACTACTGGGTTTACATCAAGTTTATTAAAATGGCCTATTGTTCTTCAAGTGACATAGTTGGAAATCCTTGGGAGAACATTCTCAATCAGTGGTTCTCAGTCCTTAGCTATGCATCAGAATCACTTAGCAGATCTTACAGATGGAGATTCCTTGGTCTGCTTTTGTGTTAGACTTGCTGGATGGTGATTCCCAGAGGTATGCATTTTTAGAAAGCTGTTTAGGAAGCAGTGGACCAGTTTTTGGAATCCCTGCAAACTCTTTGACTTCTGTTCTACTTAGTGGCTTCAGATTCCCAGAGGAGGAAAGGTGGGTAAGCATATTGTCTTTTATACTCCTCTTAAGAAAGAATTTACAATTTCCTCAAGCATGATACTGGATTAGAATAATAGTACTAACCCCAGTTAATACAGAAAGTACAGCATTTTCATTCATGATAACAATTACTACTATTGAGTTCCTAGGATATATTTACCATCATGCTAAGTTTTTTTACAATTTTTAAAACTTAATCTTTTCTTTAAAATCCCATGAAATTGAAAGTGTTAGTTGCACAGTTGTGTGCAACTCTTTGTGATTCCATGGACTGCAGCCCACCAGGCTCCTCTGTCAATGAAATTTTCCAGGCAAGAATACTGGAGTGGGTTGCAATTCCCTTCTCCAAGGGATCTTCCCGACCCAGGAATCGAGCCTGAGTCTCCCGTATAGCAGGACAATTCTTTAACGTCTGAGCCACCAAAAATCCCATGAATATTTACATGAATCAGATGAGAAAAATGGTACTCAGAAGAGTTAAGCAACTTGCCAGGAGGAATTGGCCAAGTTAGGATGTAAATTCAGGGTTCTTTGAAATCAACATTCACGGCCATCATCCCATAATAAGCAGGTGGCAGAACTGAGAACCAACCGAAGGTCTCCCTTCTCTTCTGCTTCTCTGGAGCTCATATAAGGTATTCCTTGGTGTAGGCCAGACACTCACCCTGTGGTTGTTGAGGAGTTAGGGCAGCTAAGACCTGTAGTAGCTGCCCGTAAAGAAGGATTTGATCTCACTGATGAGTCTTTTGAAATGGTTGTGATAACAAACTTGAGGCAAAATCATAAGAGTTTTGTACCTCCTGGCTGTTTTTAGGTTATTTCAGCCATACAATTCCAGTTGAAGTCTCTGCCACTTCCTCTGTTTTGCTGCAATGCAGTATATTCACTGTGAAACCCTCAGCTGATCGGAGATTGCCAATACTGCAGGTGAAGCTGCTGGTAGCAGCTGTGGTCCCTTGGTGCGACTTGTCTTCCTGACCACTATAAATTCCTCAGTCTCCTCCCCCTTGGTAGGCAGGACTCTGTGTTCACTAGCACAGCCAGCTGCTTTTGTTCAGACCCAGAAGGAGGGGGGAAAACCACAAAAAGATACCTTATTATTCATTGCTGTTAAACTACTGTAATCAAGGCAAAGTGCTCCGCTAGTCACAGAAGTTGATGGGATCTGTGGCAGAATTCTCTAAGAAGTGGACAGGAAACAAAAGGATTTTGTAACACATGGGATTCCTGTTGGGTTATTAGCATTTGTATCACAGGTTCTATTTCTGCTACATTCACCAGGGACAAATAACATGCTAGCTTTGATCCTGCTATTCAAAAGGAAGGAAGCTATAAGATGACGTAGTATAAAGGCTGCCCAATATGAAACTTCCATTGGAAAGCAGTACACTATTAATTGTTCTAAAATTCCTCATAATTAAGATGAACTTATTTTTAAATGCAAAGCTGTATTTTAAAAATGACTTGTACATAATGAGTTGGCACCAAATACTTACAATAAAATTTGTTTTTTTGTGTTTCCTTTCCCATGGTGAATATACTACTTTTCATCTTAAATTGTGTTACACAATATTATACACCCAATAAAGCATATGATGAACATTTACCAGTCAACAAAGAGGATTTAACCATTTCTGATTATGTATGGAGGTATGACTGTATGCAGGTCAGGAAGCAACAGTTAGAACTGGACATGGAACAACAGACTGGTTCCAAATAAGAAAAGGAGTATGTCAAGGCTGTATATTATCACCCTGCTTATTTAACTTATATGCAGAGTACATCATGAGAAATGCTGGGCTGGAGGAAGCACAAGCTGGAATCAAGATTGTTGGGAGAAATATCAATAACCTCAGATATGCAGATGACACCACCCTTATGGCAGAAAGTGAAGAAGAACTAAAGAGCCTCTTGATGAAAGTGAAAGAGGAGAGTGAAAAAGTTGGCTTAAAGCTCAACATTCAGAAAACTAAGATCATGGCATCCGGTCCTATCACTTCATGGCAGATAGATGGGGAAACAGTGGAAACAGTGTCAGACTTTATTTTTTTGGGCTCCAAAATCACTGCAGATGGTGATTGCAGCCATGAAATTAAGACACTTACTCCTTGGAAGGAAAGTTATGACCAACGTAGACAGCATATTGAAAAGCAGAGACATTACTTTGCCAACAAAAGTCTGTCTAGTCAAGGCTATGGTTTTTCCAGTGGTCATGTATGGATGTGAGAGTTGGACTATGAAGAAAGCTTAGCACCAAAGAATTGATGCTTTTGAATTGTGGTGTTGGAGAAGACTCTTGAGAGTCCCTTGGACTGCAAGGAGATCCAACCAGTCCTTCTTAAAGGAGATCAGTCCTGAATATTCATTGGAAGGACTGATGCTGAAGCTGAAACTCCAATACTTTGGCTACCTGATGTGAAGAGCTGATTCATTTGAAAAGACCCTGATGCTGGGAAAGATTGAGGGCAGGAGGAGAAGGGGACGACAGAGGATGAGATGGTTGGATGGCATCACCGACTCAATGGGCATGGGTTTGGGTGGACTCAGGGAGTTGGTGATGGACAGGGAGGCCTGGCATACTGCAATTCATGCGGTCGCAAAGAGTCGGACACGACTAAGCGAGTGAACTGAACTGAACTGATGGAAATCAGATTATAGTATGGTGCTTCCTGAACAATCTTTTCTTAATGTAAGGGGTAAAAGTTACCACACATACAAAAATGGAGATGGTGCACTCAGATGGACCATTCAGCCATAGAATGGAGCCATGCAAGGACTAGGGTCCTCTCCTTTGCCACCTTATAAAATGCCTCCTTCATCCAGTTTGCCCAAGTAGAGAGATACTGAAATAATAGACACTGGCAAAGAGTCTGTCAACTGTCTAAGGTGACAAATGAGGCATAAGTGAGTTTTCTTTGTCACATCTCGAGACACAAAAGTGGGAAGGGCAATTTTGAGTTAATCTTTCAGGACAGTCCAGGTACAGAGGCTGATACATTCCAAGCTGCTTCTGTTCATGGGGCGGCAGGTGGGAAAGGTGAGACTATATCTAGCTGCCCCTCTCCAGAAACACAGGTCTCTGATTATCTTCTTCCTGCCATCTGAGTATGCGTGTGTGTGTGCTAAGTCACTTCAGTCATGTCCAACTCTTTGTGATACTATGGACTGTAGCCCGCCAGGTTCCTCTGTCCATGGGAGTCTCCAAGGAAGAATATTGGAGTGGGTTACCATGCTCTCCTCCAGGGGATCTTCCTGACCCAGGGATCAAACCCACACGTCCTATGTCTCCTGCATCAGCAGGTGGGATCTTTACCACTGCACCACCTGGGAAGACCTCACCATCTGAGTATACAGATGGACATTACTTTGCAAACTGAGTCAGGCTTAAAAAAAGTTCTAGAAAGGCAACACCCTGCAACCTTGCCTTTTATTTTCTCTGAATCTGAAAAACAGTTGTCTCAAACATTTTTCTCATTGTTTTTGGAGTTAATCATGACTCTTCTCATGACCATATCAGGAAAGCTTCTGGAAATGCTACCTAACCTACCAGAAGTTTCTTTCCTGAGCTCCACTGTATACCCACAAGAAAAATAGGCATTTGGATTTAGGTGGAGGGATCCACTCACTAAACTTGACTGCAGGCTAAATTCAAACTTCTGACAACTTCTGTTAAAGGAAGACATGAATTCTCAGCACATTATTCAATTTGAAAAATCTGTATTTTGATTCTTCAGGCTTTTTTTTCTTTTTTTTGACTCAGAGTCATCACAGAATCCCAGGACTTTAGAGGTAGAAATGATCTCAGTGTAATAACCATAGAGTAACATTTCAAGGCCACTTTTTATCCTAAGTAGAAGCTATCAACAGGCATGCCATCCTCCTGGCATAGGGTAGATTGCCTACATGTAGTTTGGTCTGTATTTAAAACAGAGTCCTCCTGAAGCAAGTCAGTGTTTTCTAGAAGCATTTGCTTAATTAACTCTTTTAACTTATTCTTCACTGAAGAAAACACCAGATACTTGACAAAACTTACCCTTTGTCGAGTATTAGCATAGGTACCATTCACAGAATTCTATGACAGTTAGTTTCTATTGTTGGTTGCCCAACTGTCTGGTCAGACACCAATTCTTTCACCATCTGTTTGGAAATTTATGAACAGGAGAAACTAAAGCTGGCAAGGCAAACATTTCCAGCCTGTCTTTGGACAAAAGCATAGGTGGTTTCCTCCTCTTTTTCTCCCCAGGTTTGCACACAACACAATGCTGGTTTGGAGGGTGGAATCCACCAAAATATTAGCAACTAGGCTAAAAGAAGCAGGATTTAGGATCCTGCACGTATTCCACAAGACAGAGCTTTAATTGAAGCAAAATATTACATTATTAGCGGTGATGAAATTTGCTCACAAATATGGCCTCATCAGTGTTTCCACTCCTAACTATGTTTTTCTTCCCACCTCTCTTATTTTTTTCCCTTCTGTTAGCTCCTTAGAGCTTCAGTAAATCATGTTGTGAAATAAGATGAGTTTGAATAGCAAAAGCATTAAGATTTCACAGTCTGCAGCATAACAATGAACTGCCTTATGTTACAATTCAAGTTTGTTAGTAAAGCTCACAAATATTATCATTTCCTGCGGTGGCAATTTCCTATCCATCCAGGAAAGTGCTTTTTGTTACCAGAGCCAACATCAACCATGCCTTGTGAGCTGCAGATGGGGTCTCTTCGCCACAGTTCCACATTGTGTTCTGCATCATGTCCAATTCGCACTGGTCTGCGCGGGTGTCAGCATCTGTGATGAATGGTACGGTGGTGTCATATTGATCACATGATGGGAAAGTAGCTCAGAAGTATTTTTTTTCCTGCTTTTTTGTTGTTGTTGTTGGAGAGGCAAAGACTGTTCCAAAGAAGATGGCCAGTGCTTATGCACAAGCCTGCTGGGCTTGTGGGCTATGTGGAAAGCAGCAATGCAATGTCCAGGTCTGAAAGGGAGGCAGGCAGGAGGCCTTTCCAGCTAATCATGACTGTTTTCAACAGCCTGCCTATTCAGTAGCCTGGTAGATGCCACTTACGTCCAATAGTTATGCTCCAGTTCAGTCCTGGGAGTTTGGGGAGAGTGGAGTTGGAGCATGCATGGTCAAGTTCATGGGTAGGAAACATGGAAGATGACAGAAAATTCATTTTGAGACTACTGAACAAAGAGATTGCTGTCTTGGAGTGCCATCAATCTCTCCCTCCCTCATCTCCCCTCCTCTCTACCTAGAGGGGCTTAGAGTCTTTGAAAACACCAGAGAAGAAATATATTATCCCACTTCCTAACGAATAGGGAGGAGGAGGCCAGATGAGAAATTTTTTAGGGATAAACTGTCCCTGCATGGAATGAAATGGGAAACAATTTTTGTTTCTTTTTTTAATATTAAAGTTCCTAAGACAAAATAGTCAATAATTCAAATGTATGGAAAAGGTTAACACTAAACAAGTAGATTTTTTTCAGTTGATTATCAGAATTAAACCCTAAACTGCTGCAAGCCTGGAATTTGGCACATTTCAAATCTTCATTGAGGGCTAGTTGCTATGCCTAGTTAGGATATAGGCGAAGAAAAATGTCTTAAAATTGACAGAGAGATTCGAAAAGAGATAATATGCTGATGTGAAACATGTTTGCCTTCTCCTAACTCAAAAACAGTTTTCTAATCAGGGTTTTGATAGGGAAAGTTTACCTCTGTGGGACTCTGGAATGGAAACATTTAATTTTCTAATCATCAAGTCTGACCTTGAATGTAGGTTGACTATGAATTCCTGCTGTTGGAGGAATGAAACCTAAAGAAAGACAGGAATGAAAAGAAAAATGTGTTTTCATTTTCCAAAAAAACTTGAATACTAACAATAGGAACAATGCTTTTCAATGGTTTATCCTCCCAGAAGGAAAAAGGAGATTGCTAGGAATAACTCTTAAGAAGTAGTGCAGCAAGAGTCTTGTTGAAGACTCATTTATTTACTCACTGTGGAATTCTGAGAAGGTAAGGAATATCACCAAAATTGCATCCCTTGGTCCCATGTGAGAGATGACAAAGGCATTTCAGGAGTGGCTTCTGGAAAATTAAAGACAAAGACTCTTGAATTTGAAAATGTGCTGCAGTCTCTTCTTCCTGTGTTGCCCTAAGATTCATTTCCCCAAGAGAAAGACTTTGTAGTCAATCTAAATTCCATGCCCTAGTCAGTGAGTAAAAATTCAAATATTTGCTTCAACTCCAGAGGCACTCAGCAGCAGCAACAGCAAAACCTTTCTCTAGAGTCTGCTTATTCTTCCTGATACCATTTCACTGTTCTCCCTTCTCAGCTAAGTTCCTCAAAAGAGTGATCTTGTCGAGATTCACTGTCTCCATTGGCCTGCCTCCCAGTTACTTCTCAACCCACTGCCTTCTAGTTTTCCTTCTAGCCCCTAGAACACCACCCCAATGGGAAGTGAAAGTGAAAGTGTTTCTCATTCATGTCCAACTCTTTGTGACCCTATAGACTGTAACCCACCAGGCTCCTCTGTCCATGGAATTCTCCACGCAAGAATACTGGGGTAGGTTGACATTCCCTTCTCTAGGGTATCTTCCTGACTCAGGGATTGAACCCTGTTCTCCTGAATTGCAGGCAGATTCTTTACCATCTGAGCCACCAGGGAAGCTCCTCATCCCCATTACTGCCACCTAATTACCATGACTCCCTTGAGGATGTCCTAAGCATGGTAACCTATGGCCAGCATGTAACAAAATCCCAAGTGCTCTTTTTGGTCTTGTTCTTTTGATATCTTGTTTGACCTCCCATCTGCATTTGACATTTGACCTTCCTCCTTCAATTTCCCTCTTCTATTGGTTTTTGTTACCCTGACCTCTACTTGTTTTATTTCTACTTTTCTGACCACTCCTTCTCAGACTTTGTGTAACCTTCTCTTCTTCTGCCAAGTCTTTAAGACAGGTGTTCCTAAAAGCTATCTTCTAGGTCTTATGCTTTTTTAGTCTGCATGTTTCTTGTGGCCTAGTTCCTATACTCAAATGCCCTCATAAATATAACTTTGCTCCTGACTTTCCTTTTGTGCTTTAGTTCCCTGTTTCTGATTATCTATTTGGCATTCCACTTGAATGTCTTAAAGATACCTCAAGCTCCCAACTCTAACACTAAAATCATCTCCCTCCCCAAACCAACTACTTTGTCTTATATTTTCTACCGTGATAAATAATACTTCCACTGAACCCAGTAAGCTACCCAATCCAGAAACTGGGTTCCATCTTTGATTCTTTCCTTTCCTTGTTTTCCCATATCTGATTTGAAAATATTCTATGGCTCAAATCTGCCCACTCAGTGCTATCCCCATGCTAGGACTTCAGCTTAGGTCACCAACACCTGTAGCATGTCCACTACAACAATAGCCTCTTAACTCTTTTCCCCTCACCCCTTCCTGCCCCTTTTTAATTAGCTCTGCCACACTATACTCAGAGTGGCCTTTCCCAAGTGTAACCCTTGTTTCTGTCCCATACATGGCTTCCTGTGTTAGTGCATGATAAAGTCTAAAGTTTTTAGAATGCATTACAAGGTTCCCCATCATATAGACTTTTCCTACCTACCCAGTCCTCTTAGCTCACTTCTCTTTGTATTCTACATTCTGGCTATGCTTAAGTTTCTTTTCAGTTTTCTTTGAAATTGCCAGGTTCTTCTTTTTTTCCTAGACTCTCATACCTGCCATTTTCTGAGAATAGTCTTCACCCTTCCCCACCTCATTTCCTCCTAGAAAATGCCTTCCTGATTCATCTGAAGTGCCATTTCTCCAAAGGGCTTGTTAAGTTATAGTGCAAAATCTGCTTTCCCCTTTATAACACTTATTACACTTGTATGTAATTACTTGCTTTGTCTCCTGCTAAACTGTAACCTCTGTGAGGGTAAAAACCTTGTGTGCCTCATTCATCACTTTATCCAGTACTCAGCACAAGTGTGCAACAGGTATTTGGTGAATCACTGATACTGTGTGAGGGAGTTATGGGAAAGGAGGTAGGGGACAACTCCTTATCTGCGCCTTACCTTGGGAGAGTAGTTAAGAGTCAATGAGAAATGCCAAGCGTTACTCAAATTCTTTGTGATACTTTCTGGAGGAAATTGCTTTAATACTTCAAGAATTATAAACCTGAAGGGGTCAGTCTACTTCAGATTGAAGATACAAAGACATTGTAATGATCACTCAGGAGATTTAAAAATGCTGTGTCCACTTGGAAGAAAGACTCCAGAATCAAGAACAGCAGAATCAAGAGCAGCAGAACAAGGGTGCAGGCGGTAGAAATAGATTCTGAATCAGAGACTAAGGGCCCTGATGAGTGTCCAAGGAGGGACACCAGCTGTAACAGTATCAGAGAAATCAGTGATGAGCTCAACCATCATCAAAACAAGCATTGCAGATGATAATGTCACTGCAGTAAGCCCCTAGGAGCCTTTGGAAAAGGACTGCTAATTTGGGGGGGTTATTTGCATTTCCTTGGAATGAAAATTTTTTTGTGTGACAGGGACACAGTAGGAGACTCTCTGCAGTTAGGATTCTTAATTCTATTTGCCATACAGAATAAAGTGACTACTTCCTCTGAGGAAGATGGGCAAGCCCCCCTTGCTTACCTATTCTCTTTTTCTCATTCAGCTCTCGTGTATCTGCCAATCAACTATCATCACTCATTTCCCATCCTAGGTTTCTGTCTACAGCTAATACAAGCTTTTCAAAGAGAAATCACCCAGTCCCTTTCCCCAGATACAGTGATTCCTCAACTGCTGTTTATTTTCTAAACTCCAAGTGGAAAAGAAAATATGAAAAAAAAACCTCCTGGTTTCAAAATAGATACAGAAAATGGTAAAGACACAGAAGAGAAGTCAGATCTGGCACCTGCACATTTCTGACTGAGCAACATACTTTCCCTTTATCTGCAGATATTTGATTTTGGAGCAACAAAGTTCTAGAGAATTCAAAACAGCATATTGAACATGTGTAATGCCATATTGTCTTCTGTACCTTCACAGAGACATGCTGAGATGTGTTCCTTTCAATGCTCACACATGCGGTTATTTGAATGTATGGTTCAAAAGGAAGAGGAAAAGGAAATAAAAGGCAAAAACCTTAAGGTGATATTAAGCACCATGAAGCAAAATTGATCTCCCTTAACTGCTTTTCTTCCAGGAAGCTGGTGGGCTCAACAGCACTGCCCAGAGCACAAGCCAAATCACTTACACCCAATGGTTGGGCTCATCAGCTGCAAAGGGCTTTCCAAAAGTTTCATAAAAATAAGACAATGAATTTAAATAAAAACAAACATTTGGGAGGGGGACACATCTTAGTCCTGGAAAACTGTGGTAGCAGCCATTTGAGATTCTACTTTTAGATCCAGTTCAGCAAAAAAGGCTGCCTTACTTTTCAATACTGTATTGGGTGGCACAATGGTAAAAAAAATCTGCCTGCTAATGCAAGAGATGTGAGTTTGATCACCGGGCCTGAAAGATCCCCTGGAGAAGGAAATGGAAATCCACTCCAGTATTCCTGCCTGGGAAATCCCATAGACAGTGGAGCCTGGTGGGCTATGTCCATGGGGCCGAAAAGAGTTGAACACGACTGAGCATGCATGTATTATGATTCTATCCTTGATTATTAAATATACTAATGATGTATCTGCCTATTTTAGAATTATAATCAATATCTTCCCCGAAAACAGCCAATTTTAATAACAGATGTCATCAAGAATGAGCAAATGCAGTGATGCTCATTTCCTATACTTTCAGATTCCCCACGGCCATGAGCTAAGCTTCTGAGAAAATAATGTGTGTGTATATATGTGTATGTATGTGCGTGTGTGTGTGTGTGTATATATATATAGAGAGAGTGTGTTTTCTTTCCCCATGATGCCATGTTAAAACAGAACTGGAAATCCGGGTCTCTCTTTGTTAGTGTAAATGTGTGTGTGTATACCTTTTTTACTTTCTTCTCCTTATAGGTGTCTATTTCTGTCTTATTCTGAAACTTTTCTCTGGACTCTGTAACTGTTTGCCTTATCCTTTCTCTGCCTCTGTCACTCTCTCATTTTCTAGCCTCTATGCATTTCTACTCTCCCTGTGAAGACTGAAGGGTACCTTACCTTCTCTGTAAACCTTCTCATGACCCGTCCTCCTTACTCCTTTCTGACCTCCTATTCCCTTTAGTTGTCTGTCTCGTAGCCCTTTCACGTTGGACTATACTCTGCAGTGAGAAAGGACAGTATGTTTGATCAAGTTTGCCCTCAGAGCCAGTGGCACACTATATCTAATGTGGTTAAAAAGTTCTAGGAGGGAAATGATTCCTATTCCAGGTCTTCAATACTCATCATTTCACTGTTGCATCCTAGGTCTATTGCTACCAAAATGAGAAGGAAAGTGTGCTTTTCTCTATCCATGAGCTTAAACAGTGGTTCTAAGCCAATGGTCCATGCAATGGCATAATAGTTTCTCAGGTCACTTGTTGCGTAGAGGCGTATATCTTTCCCTGAGAACACCCATTTCCTGCTCCCTGACACTGTACTTATGGGTTAGAATGATGTGCCTTAAACTTTGCTGTGCATCAGAATTCCCTGGGGAAGCTTGTTAAAAATACAAATGCCAAGATCCTACCCCAGAATCAAACTTGGGGCGGGGGATGCTGGGTATTTGTATCTTTAACAATCTCCCTGGGGTATTGTGATGCACAGTCAAGGTTGAAAATCAATCATTAGAGAAGAATTTCTGTAGGTTCAACATTAACCCCCGCCTGGACCTCATATAAAGTAAAACTACTTCTTGAAGAGCAGCACAGTAAGAAACCAAAGCCTTGGTATGAATGAGTTTACCATGAGGGTCTTCGAGGCATGAAGGAAAGCAACAACGTGTACTTAGCAGAGTCGGACACGACTGAAGTGACTTAGCAGCAGCACACACTGTGTTCCATACTGTATGACTGCCAGGAGAACCCTCCATTTCTATGGCCTTATGGGTAATGCTCCTTCTACTAGAGCAATACTCCTAAATTTTCTTCTCACACTTGTTTACTTTCATCTCATGGGTAGTAGGGTTGCCAGATAAAATACAGGATGCCTCATTACATTTGAATTTCAGATAAACAAATTTGAATCTCAGATAATGTTGGAGGCGTAACTATACCCTAAACGCTGCATGGGACATACTTATACTAAAAGTTATTCACTGTGTATCTGAAATTCAGATTTAACTCTGTGTTCTGTGTTTTCACATGCTAAATCTGACAGTCCTACCCATGCGAGGAGGAGTGGATTATCTAAATATATCCATTGGCCCCTGTTTTGCAATTGGGTAGAACTAAGAGGACATGCTAGGTAAGTTTATCTGCTCTGCAGACCCACTCTTCTTCAGGTGAACCATCTGAAAAATCAGAGGTGGAGAGAAGAAAACTACTAGACCATTTGGCTGCATGCCAAAGTTATATCCTTGAGTTTGGCATTATCATTAATAAAGCTGATATTTTTTATCTTCATTTGCCCTAAGCCCATGTCTTATTTCTCAATTGGCTTTGAAATCAGATATTAATTATTTCTTTCCCTAACAGCTGCAATGGTCACCTATTTACTTTAATCTTAACAGTCCCTCTGTGAGGTAGGTGCTATAATCCCCATTTTACAGTTAAAAAATGCTGGGGCATTGAACTAGGCAATGGAAGAAGCAAAATTCAGATTTTTCAACATGTGATTTGGCCTCAGGCATTTGACTGGAGTAGTTATTTTCATCCCATTATAGTGAACCTGATGTCTGAATCTCTGTTTGATTTGGCTATTTATAATATACGAGTCTTAAATCATGAGAAAAGAAAAAACCCATCAGTGCTAATAGTGCCTTTATCCAGTTTGACAAAAGGAAAAGTGAAGTATTGTCCTTTAACTCTCATCCTATGCTTTATGAATGCACAAATAATTTTGTTTTTATAAACAGCAAGGCCACTGACCAAGATAAAAAGCGGTACGCCTAAGTGAAAAAATTCCCTCTCCTCAAACATCAATTAGAAACATTTATTAGTGGTATTCGATTGACAGTTCACGTTTATTTCCAAGAAAAGAGGAGGCTAGAATGCTTAAAAGGCTGCAGGCAGGATGTAGCGCTTCAGAGTAATTGCTAAAGACAAGTGACCTTTGGAATCTAGCATTAGTCAGTTTCGGGAAGAGAAAGAGAACATAGGCAAAAGAACTGCTTAAAACTCATCTTTAGATTTATTAAATGGCCTTTTATTTTAAGCCATAAATATATGCATAAGTATTAGCTTTCTAAATAAATTAAGGGAAGGTAGGAATAAGCAGTCACTTGAAAAATGATTGCATGTTGACTCTTAAATGTAGGTCTGAATATGAGTCTGTGGATCTACATCTGGATCTTTGAGTGAGAACACTGTTCCTGTCAATATGGAAAGCCACTGAAGCAATATTTCTAGCCCAGGACATTTCAATAGGACATTTTGAATCAGTGCATGGGTGTCCTGGTATTTAGGCACATTGTGAGGCACAGTTACTCTTTCACTACATTTAGCACATTAGTATAAAAATGTGGTGAATGAATCCCTTAGTAGTGTGAATAAGGTAAGAGGTAATTATTACATGTGACAGGACACCAAGCAGGGTTCTGTCAGGGGGTGGGAGAATAATGATACAAAGCTGGATCAGGCAAGGTTCCTACCCTTCATAAGCTTACAATTTAGTTTTAGAGTTAAGGCAATTTAAGAGTGAAATCAATTCCATAATACATGAGCTGTCACAAGGCTGTCTGTGATTAACTTCCAAATGTGTAGTCCAGTCAATGAAGGTTGAGCTCAAAGGCGTAAGATTTCAGTGTAGACTGGGAAGGCTTAGCTGACATCTTAGAAAGTTGTTTTCTTACCTCCTAGCATCTGGCCCATTATTTTCAAAGCGCTTACCATGCAAGTATTATCTTTTCAGAAAGGGCTTCAGAATATATCTTTATTCAAAAAAAAAAGACTATTTATTTAAGACACTGCTGTGTCACTGGGACAGAGCAATGGAGTACCCTTCTGCTAATGACATCCTCAGTCTAGATTCTACATCTTTCTCTGTTACAATAAGAATCAAAGCAGGCTGTTACCATATTTGTGGATCAGTTTCACCTATTAAAAATACAGATTCCTAGGCCCAGTTCCAAACCCACTGAATCAAAATCCCAGTAATTAGTATTTGAAAAAAATATGTTTCAATTTTGAAATATTTATGGATGAAATGTGCTTCAACATAAGCCAGGGATTAGCTGGAAGAGATATAAATGAAACAAGATTAACTATGGGTGGTTAATTGTGGAAGTATGATGATGATCATCTGGGAGGATTTTTCTTTTTTTGTATTCTCTCTTATTTTATGTGGTTGAAGTCTTTATAATAAAAAGTCTAATAAGACTAAAAGCAAAAATAGTCTATATTTTTCAAAGGCCTCCCAGGTAATTCAGATGCAATTGGCTTGCAGACTGGTATTTGGAAGTCTTTAGACCAGATTATTTCTCAAAGCTCTTGCGGCTAATATATAATGTTTTTGTACAAGAAAGATGACCTGAAATAGGACAAATCAAGACTTGCCTTCTTGGTTAGAAATATATGTAAGTTTTTCTGGGGATAAATTTAGATGGAATCATCTAAGTTAGAGGCAGACACATAAAAAAAAATACTGGCTATTATTCTGCATAGAGCTAAAGCCCAGGACAGAGAGGGGTTTTTTGGGGTGTGTGTGTGAAAAATAGGAGTCTTTCCAATGAAGATAACCAGTAAGTAAACAGTCAAGAGGTCTCTTGGAATAGTCATTAATGGCATCATTAAAATAAGAAACAAAGGATAATGATGCTAATAGTTTGGAGCATCTTTCTGAATATATCTACATTGGCCATTTGAAGCTCAGACCTCACTTATGAGCTAAAGAAGGAGGCTGGATGAGATAATTTGGGAAGGTATTTCCAAATTTATATTCTAGGATTCAGGGGATTATGTTAACATGGTAGGTTTTATCATTTTCATTTCATAAGTGTGGTTACAGAGGTTCAAAGAAATTGAGTCATTAAGCTTTTGCATCTTTAGTTGAACATACCAGTATTTGCAAAACCTTACGACAGGTTTCACCAGTCTGGACACTTCATAGTATACAATACTTTTGCTGGGATAGAGGGTTGAGAGTTTGAAAAATCAGCATCAGTCCTTAGATTTCTTTGATTAACCTAGGTACAGCTTTCCTTGTCTTGGAATAATAACTGTTAGAAGGTTGAGTATTGGGTTCTGTCTGAAGAAGTAAGGAAAATGCTGGCACTCTCCCCAAACTTTGGACAGATCTATTGAAGAGGCACGTTCCTCTAGAAATGGTACATTTAATAAGATATGAACATACAATTGATGGTTAAGATCTTCTTTTGAAACATTTGAGCAAAAGTGTTTCCTGTTTGAAGGGTTATGAGTTAAGTGTTTTCTAGGCTGTGGGTTTCCCTCACCAGAGCTTTAAATGACTACATGGAGCTATTCTTCAACTAATTCCTAGGAGTGTCATTTAGTCAGTCAAATACTTTATACGTATCTACCTGGAAATTTGCCCCTCATCTCACGGAATAATTACCAACCTTTTCTACACATACCAACATCATAGAGTTTATGCAGTTGATAGCAGCAAGTCTGAAGAAGTACATCTCAGCTATGACTTAACTTTTCAATTAATTGAGGACTGAAGCTCTTCTGATACGGAAGTTGATCTTGCAAATACCACTACACAGGGAATGAGGAGACCTGTGTTCTTATCTTAGGTCAGCTTCTATTTGATCCACCTTGACGACCAGACTTCGAAAAATTTTAAAGGTGATCCATGTGTTAGACGCAGTCAAGTTACAAAGAAAAGGGACATCCTCAGCGTATTTCAGTTAATGAATGTTTATTGTAAATAAATGAGCCACACATACCTTCTAAAGAGCTTGACCATCATTCTTCATATAACAGTAAGCCCTCCTCTCACAAGAAGTGTTCTATTACTCCATCTCCTATTGCTCTGTTGTGAGGTTAGCTCAGCTATTCTGTCTTTGCTTCTACTTATCCCACTATTGACCAATGGACAGTGTCTGAGGCTGAAACTGAGATTCCCCGTAAGTAAGGATCTGGTTAGTATTCTTAAGCCATCCACCTCAGAGGTCACTGGTTCATGGCATAAATACTGCCTTTGGGTCTAGCGCTGCTCCACAGCCCAGTTACCTATAGTAAAGTAGCTAGGTCATGTTGTAACTCATCATCTGATATCAGTTATTACCTCATTTTTGAAAATTTTTCATGCATGCTTTTGGCGGAAAAAAAGAGAAAAGAGAGTAGGGAAAAAAAGAGTGGGCAGGGAATAGTTATATCTAGTGGCCACTTTCCAAACATTTTGCAAATAAATTTTTAGTAAACAGGGAGATTATTTTGTATAGCAGATGGTTTTATTGAGAAACTTAAAATTATATATTGAACAAAAACTTTGAGTATCACGAAGGAAGGAAATTTTCCAATAGGCATCCTAATCAGAGAGACTAATGGAAATATGTTTAGAGGATGGATCAAATAGAAGCTGAAGATTACCTGAAAACCAAAGAACTTTGACACACTATTTCCTTTTTAAATTTTCTAATTAACTCTTCTTTGGTTGCTTTTTATTTCATTTGCCCATTTGCTCGCTGGAACTAAAAAGAAAAAAGTCATAACACACACAGAGCACACTCATTTGAAAAATCATTATATTAAAAATGGCTTTGTAAACTCTGCAGAAAGCAATAGCCACAATTGCAAAAAACTAAATCCAAATAGAAGAATATTTGAGCAGATAGAGGCATTGTGAGACCGGTTACTTTTATGATCTTCCTGTGGCATGCTTCTTCTCAGATGGACTACAGAGACAGTGTGTAATATTAGAATATTTGGAGAATTATGACCAGTTAGAAAATCATTCAAACTGTCCAGTTGCTCTGTAGTTAAGGTTCTCACAGAAAGAAGCATTAGCATGTCATGCCTCCAGTCAGAGTCATAGGAGTCACATAGAATTTCCCTATTCTGGATGCTAAGGCAACCTACAGACTCAATCTGAGTTTAAAAAAATCAATGTATGGCAAAACAAATACAATATTGTAAAGTTAAAAAATAGAAAATAAACTAATTAAAAAAAAATCTAGGTCTTCAATTATCCTCTAGCACAAGGGTCCTGCATCTTTTTGTGTCCCTGATTTTACTGGTTGATTCATAAGCTTGCAGAAAAGGAGTTAATATATTTCAACTCTTGGGCCTAGATTTCAGCCGAACCTTTCCAAATTGTTAAGGTAGCTCTTCTGTCCAATGCTGGCTCCACTGTCGTGTAAAATTCGGAATGGCATCTGGTGCTAAGAAATGACACATAACACACTACATCAGCCATCCATTCTCCATCATCATTATCAGCAATTTCCTGTTACTGCTCCCACTTAATTTCACTTCAAGAATTATAATTACATGCATACCAGAAAGAGTGGGGTAGATAAATTTATTGAAGTACCATTGTTAAGTGTTTAGTGTAGAGGGAATTTGCTGGCTAAGGTGATAGCTAACAAGATTGGAACATGCTGAACTGCAACTAAACAACTTGAACGGGTATTCCATCATTACCTTCCAATGCCCAGGTGGCTTCTAGGACCACGCTGTTTAGTGTAGAAGCCAATAGGCAGGGATATTCAATGCCATGCTTGTCTGGTCTCTTGGCAGAGGGGACTAGTCTAAAGCTTTAGGATTAAGTGGGTAAGTTTGGAATCCTATTCCTTGATTGGGGTCTTCCTTCTAGGGGAAGTCTGAACTCTCGTCACTCACACACTCGTACACACAGAGTCAGGATAGTGTTGGATTTGGGAAGAAAGTAAAGAAGTTTGGATTGTTGTAGTCTGCTTTGAAAGAAACTACAGGGATTTATCCTGCCTACTGACTTAAATATTTATTGCTTCCTCTATCTGCTTGTCACTCTGTTAGATACTGAGGATAGAGTGAAAGGCTTTGGGCCCCCTCAGGGAGCTTACTGTCTAGAAGATGAGTTGGGCTTTAATTAAACAATTACACAAATAGTAATGATTGTATCTGGGTCGAGAAGATCCCTGGAGAAGGAAATAGAAACCCACTCCAGTATTCTTGCCTGGAACATCCCATGGACAGAGGAGCCTGGTGGGCTACAGTTCATGGGGTCGCAAAGAGCTGTACATGACTGAGCATGAGCCCAAGTGAGCAAGCTAAAAGGTGAGTAGGGGTTAACCAAGCATGTGTTTATAGAGTATGTGGGGTGAGGATGGTATGATGCGAAGAACATTTCAGAGTCATGAATGAGCATATGCACAGGTAATGTAGCAGAAGGAGATGGGGTCTACTCAATGAACTGTGCATGTTGGAAGCACAGAGCCAGGGGAGAGGGAACCAAGATGAGTCTGAAGACTATGCAGTGCCTTGTGGACTCTGCTAAAGACTTTGGTCTCTATCCTAAGAGCAACAGAAAACCACTGAAAGGTTTTATTCAGGCAGGCGATACAACCAGAGTTTTATCTTTTTAAAAGATCACAAAAGTATCTAGGTGGAAAATGGACTATGGGGCATCAAGGTGGAAGTATCTAGTGGAAGTATCTAGGTGGAAGTGGGGAGACCAGGTAAGAGGCTGGGGCAATAATGCAAGTGACAGGAAAAGGTAGATGTGCTCCTGAATGGCCTAATCAAGGAACTTGCAGTCAGTGGATAAAACAGCAAGGAATTACTTGGCATGAATCATCAAAATATGCGTGGCTAGCTCTACTCATCATCTTGAAGGGAGATTCATCTTCAGCCTCCCACCTCTCTTTTTGGCAGCGCTGCTTCTGTCCAATGATCAAGAATTCCAATTTAATGGAGCTGAGTTAATAAGGTGTTACTTTATTAGAAGGATTAGCATTTAAGGATATCTGGAGAAAGAATTTATTCAAGTGCTGTTAACTAGTGTTTTCATATCGAACATTATTTCTCAATCTGTGATCCAAAAAACAGTTAATGTCACAGAGTATCCTGGGGGGTGGAGGAATGGAGAAGGGGAGGCTTTATGAAAAATTAAATTCCTGGGCCTTACTTCAGATCCACAAAGCCAGAATTTTGTTGTGGGGCTCAGGAAAGGATATCCATGAACATTAAAGTTTGAGAACAGTAGTAGCATATGAAGACCAATTTGGAGATTGAGTTTGAACAAGGAAAATACCTGTGACAGAGGAAAGGAGGGGGCATTGAAGGTTGAAGGTGGTCCTAAGAAAATGTCAAGAAGTAGAATCAGCCAGCTGAATGCAAGGAAAAAGAGTATTAAGTAGACTGACTTTGCTAGGATGCAGAAGCTTTGATGGGAGCAATGAGAAATCATCTTTAGTAGGAGAAGGGAGAAGAGAAGGATTGTTATTCAGTCGCTCAGTCTTGTCTGACTCTTTGCGACCCCATGGACTGTAGTATGTCAGACTTCCCTGTCCTTCAGTATCTCCTGGAGTTTGCACAAACTCATGTGCATTGAGTTGAAGATGCCACCCAAACATCTCATCTTCTGTCGCCCCCTTTTCCTCATGCCCTCAATCTTTCCTAGCATCAGGGTCTGCCTGCCTAAGAGAGCAGTCTTATCAACCCTGACAGACATTAAATGAAGGGATTTCTATGATCCCAGAGTCACCAGATGAGATGCCTGTGGGACTTCAAACTTGGAATTTCCCTCTCCCATGAAATGGAAGGAATGTTAACACCACTTACTGTTCACATAGAAACAATAGCCAACCTTACTGAGCTTGTACTACGTGTCAGGCATTTTGTAAAATATTGATATTTTAAATACATGGCATCATTTAATCCTCACAGCATCCCTATGAGTAGATAATGTGCTGTGCTGTGCTTAGTCTCTCCGTCGTATCCAACTCTTTGCGACCCCATGAACTGTATCCCGCCAGGCTCCTCTGTCAATGGGATTCTCCAGGCAAGAATAGTGGAGTGGGTTGCCATGCCCTTCTCCAGGCGATCTTTCCAACCCAGGGATCGAACCCAGGTCTCCCACATTTTAGGCAGATTCTTTACTACCTGAGCCACCAAGGAAGCCCATGGTAGATACTATAATGATCTCCATTCTATAGATGAAGAGACTGAAGCAGAGAGAGGGAAAATAACTTGCTTAAGATCACATAGCTGATAAGTGGTTAAACCAGAATTCGAATCCAAGTCTTTCTCTCCAGATTGTACCTTTAGTTACAATGATGTGTTACTGACATTAGTTCTAACTTATTTAGAGGACTATAACATAGTCCTAAATAAGGGTGCCTTCCTTCTTTGGGACATGATAATCATTATGTATGATGGGGGCTTGGCCCTGGAGGTCCAAAGACAATTCAGACTATAAGCAGGCTTGGCTAAGGCCTGGATAAGCACACCATCTCATGCAGAGCCCCTCACAACTTGCTTCATAGATTGATGATGGTCCATAAAGAGGTAAGTGTAGCTGTTGAGAATGAGCCTTTAGAAACCTTGTAGCAATTTTACAGACTACTGTTATGTCTGTTGATGTCCACCAAAAAAATGAGGGCTTTTATTTTTTTTTCATTATATTTTTTCTAGAAATTGTTATTATATTTTATAAAACTATCTGTAGACTGAAAATTTAAAGCAAGTCAAAACAAAATCGTGGTTCTTCACTCCAGATGGTTTGTGATGAGTGGGTCTAGTGGATATAAGAGAACTGTAAGCAACTAACAATACTGAGGTATTCTCAAGCTCTGATGTGGGTGGGAGGCTGACCGGTGGAGCTGATCTGAACCTTTATTTTGACATGGCAGCCTCTTCTACTTTACAGAATCAACCACCTTGAGGATTATTATGACAGATTACAATGTGAAACAAGCCCTTTTTTAGTAGACATGTTCTTAGAGGTCATGCATTCAATTCTGGGCAATTACTGTCAGTTTAAACATTCAAGATGAAAGAAGGCAGTGTATAATTAATCAAGCAGAGGCACATAGATTCTAAGCAGTAAAGATTCGATGGGATAGCAGATAGAATAGAGGGAAGAGGGAAGGGAACCCTTGTCATTTTCATTGATATTATCCCCAGTGCTTAGTCGTTCAGCCGTGTCCGACTCTTTGTGACCCCATGGACTGCAGCCCACCAAGGCTTCTCTGTTCATGAGGATCCTCCAGGCAAGAGTTACTGGAGTGGGTTGCCATTCCCTCCTCCAGGGATTATCCCTAGAGTCGTATGTTAAAGAATCTTAAACACTTCCAGTTTTGCACTTTTGCTAAAAACAGAGCAAGACAGGGAAGAAAATGATACAGTAGCATTAAATAAGTCCTCTTCTGGCACTGTTTATTTCCTCACTCATGCACCAATTACCTATTGGTACCTATTACCTATTACCTCCCTGCTTGGCACTTGTGGATACAAAGGTTACATCCCTGTCTTCAAGGAGGTCACAGTTTAGTAGGACAAACATGGAAGCAGTTATGAAAACCTTGATAAGTCATAAAAGAGCAATAATTCTCAAGGAGCTATATATCTCAGAATTAAGGTGGGAGAGAAATGATTTGAAAGGTCATATCAATATTCTATCACCTTACACAAAACAGAGATAAAATAAGCATATTGGCTGGGAAAAACTGAGAACAGGAGAAGGGGGTAACAGAGGATGAGATGGTTGGATGTAATCATTGATTCAATGGACATGAGTTTGAGCAAAGTCTGGGAGACAGTGAAGGACAGGGAGGCCTGGCGTGCTGCTATCCATGGGGTCTCAGAGAGTCAGACATGACTGAGAGAGTGAATAACAGCAACAAAAGACCAAAAACAAAGATCAGCAAAAATTTGGCTGATGGGAGGGATAAGATGGTGGTTATCCAAATTAGGAATCTGGATTCTCACTTGGGTGTGAATGTGTATTCCAGTGTCTTTGCAAGGAGCAGGGGAAGGGGAGGAATGGCAGGACAGGCAAGACGTTTACCCAAAAGAAGCATACTTTTTAAAAGTCAAGGGACTTCCCTGGTGGTTCAGTGGTTAAGACGCCAAACTCCTAATGCAGCAGGTATGGGTTTGATCCCTAGTTGGGGAACTAAGATCCCATATGCCTTAGGCACATGAGATGGTTGGATGTCATCACTGGACTCAATGGACATGAGTCTGAGCAAGCTCCAGGAGATGGTGAAGGATAGGAAGGCCGGGTGTGCTGCAGTCCATAGGGTCGCAAAGAGTCGGACACGACTGAGCGACTAAACAACATCATCAATGCCTTAGGCGCAGCACAAAAAAAAAAAAT
Organism: Okapia johnstoni; assembly: GCA_024291935.2. Lineage (NCBI taxonomy): Eukaryota > Metazoa > Chordata > Mammalia > Artiodactyla > Giraffidae > Okapia > Okapia johnstoni. The sequence continues at coordinate 68,656,063 of CM044305.1, read as the reverse complement.
CAAGAAATGCTTTTTGAGTTTAGGTATAAATAGAGACTACAGAAACCATGGAGGCTAAAACACTACCTGGGTTTGGAGGGAAGGAGACATACAGAAATGATGCATGTTGAGTCCTGAACATTCAGTAAGAAGTCAGAGTGTAAGAAATCAGCGAGTAAGGCAGGGGAAGGTCCCCTTCTACAGTGCATGGCTATCCTCTTACCTCCATGGCAGTTAAAGGACGGCATGTGCAACCTAGAGCAACAATGGTGCTGAAAGTCACTACCTTTGAGGAATCTGGCATGTAGCGCCATTGGCGCTAGGAGCTCTGGCTTTCAAAGTCTGTGTGTGTGTGTGTGTGTGTGTGTATGTGTGTTAGTCACTTAGTCGTGTCTGACTATTTGCGACACAATGGACTGTCCCCCGCCAGGCTCCTCTGTCCATGGAATTCTCCAGGCAGGAATACTGGAGTAGGTAGCCATTCCCTTCTCCAGGGGATCTTCCCGACACAGGGATCAAACCTGGGTCACCTGCATTGCAGGCAGAGTCTTTACCATCTGAGCCACCAGGGAAGCCCTTTCACAAACAGGGCATGATAACCTGCATAGACCTCACAGATCTGTTGTGAGGCTCTAAGAAGATGCCAGAGTATTCTGTTAACTCTTAGGGAATATGTGCTTGTGTGTTGACTCCCCTGGTACCCCCAAACCCCAGTGAGGTTATCCAAAGCCCCCAAGGATAAGCAAGATCACTGATGTAGAAGGCACTAAGTCCCTCAGAAAGTTACTATTTGGAAATATTAATAATAATGACATACATCTGCTTCAATGCAAAGAAATAGAGGAAAACAATAGAATGGGAAAGACTAAAGATCTCTGCAAGAAAATTAGAGATACCAAGGGAATATTTCATGCAAATATGGGCTCAATAAAGGACAGAAATGGTAGGGACCTAACAGAAGCAGAAGATATTAAGAAGAGGTTGCAAGAATACACAGAGGAACTGTACAAAAAAGATCTTCACGACCCAGATAATCACGATGGTGTGATCACTCACACTCACCTAGAGCCAGACATCCTGGAATGTGAAGTCAAGTGGGCCTTAGGAAGCATCACTATGAACAAAGCTAGTGGTGGTGATGAAATTCCAGTTGAGCTATTTCAAATCCTAGAAGATGATGCTGTGAAAGTGCTGCACTCAATATGTTAACAAATTTGGAAAACTCAGCAGTGGCCACAGGACTGGAAAAGGTCAGTTTTTATTCCAATCCCAAAGAAAAGCAATGCCAAGGAATGCTCAAACTACTGCATAATTGCACTCATCTCACAGGCTAGTAAAGTAATGCTCAAAGTTCTCCAAGCCAGGCTTCAGCAATACATGAACCATGAACTTCCAGATGTTCAAGATGATTTTAGAAAAGGCAGAGGAACCAGAGATCAAATTGCCAACATCCAATGGATCATCGAAAAAGCAAAAGAGTTTCAGAAAAATCATCTATTTCTGCTTTGTTGACTATGCCAAAGCCTTTGACTGTGTGGATCACAATAACTGGGGAAATTCTGAAGGAGATGGGAATAGCTGACCACCTGACCTGCCTCTTGAGAAACCTGTATGCAGGTCAGGAAGCAACAGTTAGAAGCGGACATGGAACAACAGACTGGTTCCAAATAGGAAAAGGAGTACGTCAAGGCTGTATATTGTCACCCTGCTTATTTAACTTATATGCAGAGTACATCATGAGAAACACTGGGCTGGATGAAGCACAAGCTGGAATCAAGATTGCTGGGAGAAATATCAATAACCTCAGATAATGCAGATGACACCACCCTTATGGCAGAAAGTGAAGAAGAACTAAAGAGCCTCTTGATGAAAGTGAAAGAGGAGAGTGAAAAAGTTGGCTTAAAGCTCAAAATTCAGAAAACTAAGATCATGGCATCTGGTCCCATCACTTCATGACAAGTAGATGGGGAAACAATGGAAACAGTGAGAGACTTTATTTTTTTGGGCTCCAAAATCACTGCAGATGGTGATTGCAGCCATGAAATTAAAAGACGCTTACTCCTTGGAAGGAAAGTTATGACCAACGTAGACAGCATATTGAAAAGCAGAGACATTACTTTGTCAACAAAGGTCTGTCTAGTCAAGGCTATGGTTTTTCCAGTGGTCATGTATGGATGTGAGTGTTGGACTATAAAGAAAGCTGAGTGCTGAAGAAGTGATGCTTTTGAACTGTGGTGTTGGAGAAGACTCTTGAAAGTCCCTTGGACTGCAAGGAAATCCAACTAGTCCATCCTAAAGGAGATCAATCCTGGGTGTTCATTGGAAGGACTGATGTTGAAGCTGAAACTCCAATTCTTTGGCCACCTGATACAAAGAGCTGACTCATTTGAAAAGACTCTGATGCTGGGAAAGATTGAAGGCAGGAGGAGAAGGGGATGACAGAGGATGAGATGGTTAGATGGCATCACTGCCTCAATGGACATGAGTTTGGGTAAACTCCAGGAATTGGTGATGGACAGGGAGGCCTGGCGTGCTGCGGTTCATGGGGTCGCAAAGAGTCGGACACGACTGAGTGACTGAACTGAACTGAACTGAACATCTGCTTCTTTCTGATAAATCCTTTTTTTCAAGGCTTGACACCAAGAAAGCTCATACACCATGCCCTCTGTTGTTGAAATTGGGCTGCACTGCCATGTGCATAGCTGCCAAGCATTCTGTTTCCAATTCAAAAGCAGTGAGTTGTGTGTTTGTTGTTTTGTTAACTTCAATGGAAAAAAAAAACTTCCTGCCAAAATCTGGAGGCAGAGACTTACATAAATATCATGTACATACCATGCTCATCATCTCCTATTGTTTGAGACCATGTATCCAATATCAGATCACGATGAGCTATTGGTCACATCTGGCAGAACCCTTAGGAGACTTTGAGATTAGAATCTCTGGTGGAGCAGAGCTGACTGAAGGCGCAAGATGAAGAGTGTAGTTTTCCTAAAAGTGAAATAATGGGATGAAAACTCTCAGCCAAATGTCTTCGAGTGCTTGTGGTCCCTTACAACACAATTCCATTTTGTTGGCTTGAAAAGGCTGTACCTGTCACTAGGGTCTCCCTTCGATCAGTGGGCTCAGACCTGAATCAGATAAAAAGCCAAACCCGGCCTGACCCAGCCAGTCCAATCAAGGAGACAAGTGGGCAAGCCCAAGGCAGGGAGGGGTGGACAAAGGTACCAAGGAGCAAGAAGGAATTTTACACATCACCTTACATCCCACTGCTCTTCCTACTCCTGGTACTTCCTGGAGTGGTATACAGATGAATTCATAGCAATTGTTAGCAATGGCAGCCAGCAGGTTTGTTCTGAACCATAACCAGGAATTAAGTAAAGGTAAAGAATCTGCCTTCAATGCAGGAGACCTGGGTTCAGGAAGATCCCCTGGAGAAGGGAACGGCTATCCACTCCAGTATTCTGACCTGGAGAGTTCCATGGACCATATAGTCCATGGGGTCACAAAGAGTCAGACATGAATGAGCTAACTTTCACATCAAGCAAAGGTGACCTCTGTGTAACTCAACTACGCTTTCCCCATCACAAGCCCTGTTGTGGCCTTCCCAGCTGCCCAGGCTTCAACCCATTCCCCTCCTCTCCTTCATATTCTCTCTTCCTGTTCCTGAGTGCCTTAGCCAATTTAGTTCTTGTCTGGTCAATTTATTAGAGCTAAAACATGAATAGTTGTTAAAGGCTTTACTTATGAACGTGGGCTTTCTATCTTCAAAGAAAGAAGTAAATAAAGCAGCAGTGGTAAAGTGATGATCTACTTCTGGATTCCTCCTTGTATATTGATGGATAATGTGGGCAATAGAGTGGCATTATAGGGTGGAATTTTCCACTGTGATTCAGAAGTACAATATAGATCATGGTGATATATTTTGCCTTTACCTCAGACCAAGAGAACTGAGAGAGTTAGACACTACAATTTAATATACCAAGATTAAAGCAATTATTGTAAATTAGCTTAATCATTCCTCCATATGCCTTCAGAAGCAGGGTTTTCTTTTTTATATTCTATTGTCACTACCAAAGAAATGGAAGCTTGTAAATACAGATAAACTTAATTTTTAAAGGGTTTTCTGTGCTCAAAGTTTCTGATGCTTTTAATTAAAAATTTCCTCATTATATATAGGAAAGTGTGTTGAGGCAATGTGAGACACCAGGAGAGCATGAATGAAGTATGGGAAGCAAATGATGGTGAACATGTAGCTGCCTTTTCATTTCAACCACATATATTTTGTTCTAAAGACAGCAAGATCTACTGTTAGCATGGCCTCTAACTGACTCTGGAGCTCCTCAAGGCCGGAGAAGAGGGAGCAGCTTAAATGATTTCCTCCCTCTTAAGCCATAGATTTTAGACTTGCATTTCTGGAACACTCCAGCAAGAAATCACTAACGGAGTACTCCAGAAGATGGAGAGCAGTGCTTTCCAAGCTTTAATGTGCACACGAATCACCTGAGAATATGTTAAAATGCAGATTCTGATTCAGCAGTCTGGAGTGATGCCCAGGGTACTTTACTTCTAACAAGTTCCCTTGTGATACTGATGCTGCTTGTCCATAAAACATATTTTGAGTTGCAAGGAACATTCTAGATACAGTCTAGATACTGAGCCCTCTTTGGCTTGGAGCAGTGCATGAGTGATGAGGCAGTGGAAAAGTAGTACAGTTCTCTCTGGACCAAGTAGAGGGCAGAGGAAACACAAGGGAGGCAGATATGAGAGTGATGACACTCGTGCCATGAGTTTCAAGCATTACATACCAGAAGGGCAGTTGCTTTCTCAGGCTAAAACTAGGAACTATGCCTAGTGGTGAAGAGCCTGTGTTCTGAAGTCATATTCTTTGGGTTTAGTTTTCACTCCTGTCACTTCCTAATGGAGATCTTGATCATGCCACCTTAGCTCCCTGAGTGTGAGTTTACTTGTCTACAAAATTTGAATAATAGAACCTATCTCAGGATGGATGTGAGGATTAGATGAAATAAAGAACATAAAGCTGGAAAATAGCACCTGCTATAGAGTGCTTAATAAGTGGTAGCTATTGTCATGCTTTCCGTCTTTGAGCTGATCACATTTAAGTACCACTGGGCTTTATTGAAGTGTTAGTCAGCCATGGTAGTGCCATAGCTGCTTTTGATGTGACTCTCAAAGCAGCTTCAACTGTTTGAGACTTAAGAAAAGTTGGTGATTTCAGATTTAAATAAATGGGATTCTAGACAAAAGAATGAAAATGGGAAGAAAAACTCCCTGGCAGGAACTATGCTTATTTTGTTCTTTGACCCTTGTCGCTGCTTCTGCCTACAACTTCTCTGGCTTGAGAATCACTTGAATAAAGAAAGAATGATTTAAAAATAAAATAGATTTGAGAAACAAACTCTTCTGTTTCTGTAAAAAAAAAAAAGAGAAAATGTAGAATTGGGGCAGCTATCATGCAGCCTGGGGTAGACCAGGCCCAAGGGAAGGGAAGGGAGGAAAGAAGGCCTGAAGAAAGAGGTTCCCAAGTCCATCAACTATACACAGAGCATCACTGAGTTGTAGTTAGTTTCCTGGGGGTAAATAAGGGCATTAGACAGAATTCCTGGGTTATGGTCTAGTTGGGAAGATATTGGAATAAAATACACACGCTCATGCAAACACACACAGATGGATAAACATACATGTCAACCTGTAGCAAAGCTTCAGTGAGAACACCTGTTGGTTAATATAAAGCCTGTGTTTCTGGGGAGTAGAGGTAAGTCTGGAAGGGAAGATTGGGTCTGACTGTGAAGGTGCTTAAATATGAAAGATACCCTGTGGGCAATTAGAAGTCAATGGTATTTTGATGAGGGTGGGGTACGATATGCAAAAGAGCATTTTAGAGAGATTAATCTGGTAATAGTTTGAGCAATTCATTTTAACAAACACTTACTGAATATTATGTATAGTCCCTGATGTGAAGAGCCGACTCATTGGTAAAGACCTTGATGTTGGGAAAGATTGAGGGCAGAAGGAGAAGGGGGCGACAGAGGATGAGATGGTTGGATGGCATCATTGACTCAATGGACATGAGTTTGAGCAAGCTCTGGGATATAGTGAAGCTCAGGGAAGCATGGCGTGCTGCAGTCCATGGGGTCACAAAGAATTGGAAATGACTGAGAGATTGAACAATGACAAAAATGTATAGCACCAGGGTCCAAAGTGCAGAGCTATACAAGAATACAGAAAAAAATTCCATATCCTCTGAGAATTAAAAGTCTTGTCAGTGAAACAGATATACTTTATATACTAGTATGGAATGATTTCCAAAATAGAGTATTACATACAAAGAGGTAAGGTATAGAACAGTATGTTTAAAACGTGCTACCATTTGTTAAGTAAGAATGGAGGGAAGTCATGTATGTTTACGTATATGTCTGTATACATATACGACTTACAAAAGATGTATATGTATAAGATTTGTGCAATGATACACAAAACTCTAATTGCATTGATTGCTTCTAGGGGAGAGAATTAGGGTGGCTAGTTGGTAGGAGTGTCAACTGTATGCATACCCTTTGGCAACCTTTGAGTTTTAGAAATAAATGAATGTATTACCTACTTGCATTATTTTTTTTTTTTTATAAAATAATGTGTATGGGAGTATGGGAAGGAAAAGATGAATTCCAGCTGGAAAATCTGAGAAGACTTCTGAGTGCATGTGGGCTATGAAGCTGCGTTTTTGGAAAGTGGCATTTCTACAGGTGATGGTTTGAGTGGGAGGTATTTCAAGCAGAGGACAGAGCTTGCCTTGAGCCATGAGGTAGGGGATAGATTTGCACTGGTCTATACAGTAGCCACCAACCACATGTGACTACTGAACACTTGAAATATGGCTAGTGTATGTGAGATGTGCTACAAGTGTAAAATACTCAAGGGTTTTTAAAGACATAGTAAGGAAAAAGAATGTAAAGTTTTTCATTAATAGTTTTTTGATTACATATTAAGAGGATAGTATTTTGGATATATTAGGTTAAGTTAAATATGTTAAAAAGGATGTCATTTGTTTCTACTTATTTTTTATAAGTGTATCTACTAGGTTATGTAAAATTACATCTGTGAGTTACATTAGATGTTTGCTAAACAGTGCTAATCTAGATAATGGAGATTTCTAGAGAGTGTTGAATTAGGTTAGTATGGCTACAGCAGAGGGTATACAGGTAAGAGTGAGTGGGATGTTAGGAAGAAGTGCCCCAGGCCAAATTGTGGAGGCTATTGGCTGCTCAGCTAAAGAGCTTTGACTTTTTTTTTTTTTAATCTGGCTGTGTTGCTTCTTGGTTGCAGCTTGCAGGATCTTCGTTCCATCGTGTGGGATCTTTTGTTGTGGCATGTGGGCTCTCTAGTTGTGACGCACAGGTTCTGGAACACGTGAGCTTCAGTAGTTGTGGCACGGAAGCTTAGTTGCTCTGGGGGAATGTGGGATCTTAGTTCCCCGACCAGAGATCAGACTTGTGTCTCCTGCATTGCAAGGCGGATTCTTAACCACTGGACCACCGGGGAAGTCCTCCTGGACTTTAATTTTGTATTCACTGGTGGGCCTCTGAAGGGCTTGGAGTGGAAGAATTTGATGATCAAATGACTACTTCGGACAGGGGTGAAAGTATGGGCAGGAAGAATAGTTATGACAGTAACAAGGAGTGAGGTACTAGGGTCTGGGCTTAGGTGGTAGCTTTGAAACCAGAAAGAGAGCCACATAAACTATATTACAAAGGGAGAATTGATAGAAATGAGTGGAGGTGTAGATGTCAGAGACAACATGAAGTTTTGCATCCCTGGTGATTAGAAGCATGTCACTGCATGTAATAAACATAATGAAGCCTGGAAAGGGAGCTGGATGGGAGTTGCCTGAGAGAGAAGATGATTTTTGACATAGTGAGCTTGAGGTGGCTGGCTGAAATGTAGCAGTGAGGGTATGAGAGAAACAGATTTTGGGGTCTTAGTAGAGGTGATCAAAGAAATCAGATAATTATAATAATGATTAGTATTTGTATGGCATTATGATACACACAGTGCTCTCACATGGATTATTTTACATAATCCTTACAATAGTCAGAGGCTCAAAGAATTTAAGTTTCTTGGCCAGGATGACACAGCTAGTTAGTGACCAAGGTAGCATGCCGAAACTTGCTTCCTATCACTGTGCTTGAAATAAATTGCCAGGGGAAAATGCAGAGAAAACCCTGGACTCTAGATTATACAATTTCAGTTCCCCCAAGCTGCTGCCTAAATTGAGGGGTATGCCCCAACCCTGGGAAAACTGTTTTAGGTTCCCTTCAGTTGTTTTAAACATCCTTTTTAGAAATGAGGAAGCTGAGACCCTGCAAGTTCAGTAAAATGTCAAAAATCTCTGTTAGTAAAGGGGAGAGGTGGAACTCAGACAAGCTCTATGGTACATAGCATGATTGTTTCCAGGTATTAATATTTCCTCCCTGTTAGAGGAGTGTTTCTGTCTCCTGTCATGAGCCTTGTCAAACTAATGTGGGCTTGATCATAGAACTTGCTTTGGCCCATGGAACGTGGGCCAAAGTGACCTCTGTCACCTATAATCAGAAGCTTTAACAAGCCATGACATGGTTCAGTCTTTCGTGCTCTCTTCCCTCTATAGTAAGAATGGTATGTCCAAAGAAGGGCTCCTCCTTCAGTTGAGATCCTGGAATAAGGAAGGTGTATGAAGGAAGCAGAGCCACAGATGACAGAGCCACAGATGACCTGTAGCAGCTGCAGGGGCCTTTGCTATGGTGATTGAGCTTCAGGGATTGTGTGTAACTGTAGCACAAACTAGCCTAAGCTGACTTTGTGCTTTGTTTCCATTACACTGACGCTACACAAATGCTTACTTTTCAACTGGTTAACTTGTCATCCTTTCAGTCTCCAATTAAATGTCACTTTTTCAAAGACTTTTCTTGACCACACAGTCTAATTTAGGCTCCCCTCCTCAACATAAATCATTATTTTCTTTTATAGTATCTGCATCCTTTCCTTCTTAGGCATTTAATGCAATTGTCATAGGCATCATAGATTTGCTGATATTGTCATGTTCCACTTGACTGTAAGCTCATGAAGACCTGAATCCCATCTACTTTTGCTCACTATTACAAACTGCCTGTCACACAGTAGTTGCTCAATGGATATTTGTGGAATAAGTGATGAACTAATGAATAGCTTATTGTTATCCTGGTTGTTGGATCATAAACTGAAAAGGTAGGGGGGTGCTGTGATTAACGGAAATAAAGCTCCTAAAAAAACTCCTGGGTGCAAAGATCAGCAATTCTTTTCTTTTAATCCTTCTCTTTTAAGGAAACTTTGAAAGCAGTGGCACGTTTCAAAACCCTTAAAAACAGATTCACTTGCCAACAGACCTGTGGCCTGGCAGGCTTCCTGCCTAATACCAGGGAAGCCTGTGGAAGCCCACAGAAAAACCAGAAGGGCTCCTTTGATAGAAAAGAGGACTGTTGCCATAGAATGCTTATTCATAGAGAGTAAAAAGAGTCACCTGCCCTTCTCATTCTGAGTGGTTGTTGCAATTTATTGAGAAATGGAAAAGAGGGGGAGAGAAAGAGACAACTGGAAAGTAGAAATTATGGGCTGGGTATAGTGGATGCTTTTCTGGTCCAAAGCAAAGGAAAAAATAAGACCTACTTCCTTTCACTTTCATCTGCCAAGAGACCACTTAAGAGGTGGCTCTGGACTGTATCCCACCAAGCTGGCAATCAAGAGTTTAAAGACTTTGTGTAAAACTGCCAGCCTCTTCATGACAGGGACATACATACATGCTCACAGTGTCTCAGTTGAAGGGAGTGAGGAGGAAGGCAACAGTACTGTACAATTTACCTCATGAAAGCTCGTTGTATTGAGAAACTCATGAGCCCACAGCTTGATTTTTGGTGGATACATGCAGGTGAAAGGCAGAGGTTGGAAGGGCTCTACAGTTTCAGTGGGTGGATCAATGACCCTTTCCTCCCAGGATGCGCCGAGTTTATCCTCTGACCCCTAATGGGGTCCCCTGCCTTCTGTGACTCCAGAACACACAGCCAGGGGTAGGTTCCTTAGTCAGCACAGGAGAAGTGAAAGGCTTGTGATGGGGATTATACTGCAACTTTAAAAAAGGTACAATAAATGTAATAAAAAAGCATGCAGCATAATTGCCATCGACTTATACCCCATACATTTTGATAATAAACCAAGGTTTGGTACCTTACAAAATAAGTTCCACATACAACTCCATGCCTTGATATTTACACTTATGAATTGTTGTAGGGGGGAGGATGGCTCCCTTACTGCTGGAAGCCCATTATAAAAAACATATAAGCATAATTGGAGTACATGTACAAATCCCCTCAGTAGTACAGTGCAGATACTATGTTAAAAGCATGACCTTGGAGGAAAAGCCATCCTCCTTGCTTCAATCAGTCATCACTCCTGAAATTTCCTCTGAAATCTACTTCCAGACATCCCCATTTCGGCAGGGAAGCATGTCCTCGATGCTGACCTAGGCAGTGCCCACAGTTCCTCGGAACAATGATGAAGGCTGAGTTCTTCACCTGGATGAGGAGATTTAGCTATGGTAGTTTCTATATTTTCCATTACCCTTACCAACCATTTCCTTTTAATTTTGTTTAATTTACTGAAGTTTGACACCAATATATTAATTCATTGAGGAATTGTGCTTTGTGTTAAAGCCCAGAGATGAAAGAACAGTCATGGCATCAAGAAACTTACACATTATAGTCAAGACACCAGGCGAACGAAATCTAGTAGAAGCAGAATGAAATAAAGGCCATAATAAGGATTAGGAGAAAATTGCTGTGGAACACAGATAACACACATTATTTTTAATGAGGAAAGGAGAACTAAGGCAGGCTTCAGAGAAGCAGCACTGGTCCTTGAAGGATTAATAGAAAAAGTAGTGATTGGGCAGTGAGGTCAATAACCAAGTCAGAGTAAACTGCATGTACATATAAAATGCATGAATGGAAAAGATATACATTTGGGGATGTAATCATATGATTGTTTGTTTCTTTATTGGCAAGCCTACCAATGATAAACCAGTGGTAACATGGCAGGAGGATGGTGGTGAAAGGGCTTGAAAGTTACATTGCGTCTGTTCCTAGGAAACGCTTACACCTATAATAGTTTTGTTAATTAAAGGGAACAATTGAATTTTTTGAAGTGAATCAAGAATGTTGGAGCAATTTAGGGAAGCCATCGTCTAGCGAATGAATGACGGATGAGTTGAAGAGGTAAAAGACCAAAAAACAGGGAGACCAACGTCTTAAGGCCAGACTAGATATTACAGGAGTGGGAATAACACAAAGATGTTTCATGGTGTTTTCTAGCCTTAGACACTGGGGAGAAAGTGTATTACCCATAATGAGACGGGCAACCCTGTGAAGAGTAAGGAATCAACTTGCTGAGGAGAACATATTTTGGATGGTGAATATCCTGGAGCTTTGGGGCTTACCCCAGTGACAAAGATCTACCTGTCAATGCAGAGAGACACATGGTACAAAGATCCCCTGGATGAGAAACTGGCAACGCCACTCCATATTCTGCCTAGAATTCCATGGACAGAGAGCCGGGATGGGCTCCAGTCCATGGGGTGCAAACAGAGTTGGACATCACTAGCCACGCACATACCACATATTGAGTTTAGTGTTGATGAGCCTACTTTAAAGAGGGAAAGGGTGCTCTGGGTTCAGATAGATCTCAGTCACCTGCGAATGAAATTGTCAAAGCCATGATATGGCTAAGCCACAACACCTGATTGTGGGAGAATACAAATGAGCATTGGAGCTACTGCCTATATATATTTTAGCTTTCATGTAAAGATAACCACTAATAAACAGGAGTGACGAATTTTCTGAGTGGTGGAGAAGACAAGGCTAGGTGGACCTTGTGAGCAAACATGAGGAACAGTAAGCAGGATGAGGATAAAGGGAAATTCACATAGGATTATGGCATGAGTGGTCAGTGGTAGCCTTGACAGAGAGAGAATTAATAGGAAGGTTGCTGTGTGGTTTAAATCAGATAGAGAAACTTCAGGATGCTCATCAGAACTAAGAGGAAATTGAGATGAGGAATATTGGATCTGAAAATGTGAAAAGTCCTTTCCAAAAGTGCAAAGCACCACACATACAAGGTACACAGCCTAGTCAGTTTTTTATCCCAGATGCTCTTGGAGTTTGAAAGTGTCCATTGATATCTAGACAGATGCTTTAGATTTTTAACATTAAACTGAGTTCAGCTAAGGGTCCTTATTCCTGACCGCCTTCATCTCACTTCCTCCCCTGGCTCATCCCGCCCCCCAGCACCACCATAGCTTGTAAATAGCTCATTACTTGATTTTTTGTCAGCAGGTCTAAGGTGACACTCTTATATGTCAGTATATATATGTTACATGTCATGAGAATATTGTCCACTCCAACCTATTATATGTCATAGATTTCCAAAAAAGTGTTTCAAAGAGGAAATTTCATAGTATTTGGGTTATATTTCCGATGTAAAATTTCCCATTATGAATATTCAGGTTCTGAGGAAAACAAAGGACAATAACACAAGATGTTTAGAGTGGTGAGGGTTGATGATGGAGCAGATGCAAAAACCAGGGTCCCCTTTTCTATAACAAAACAAAAATTAGCTAAAATAACGCCATTCAATGTCACATGTAACCCAGGCCATTGAATGTATACAGGAGTGAAGTAATGATTCTTGGAGTAGAAAAGGTATTAGCATAAAGGAATAGACCTGAGAGTAGAGTTTAAAAAGACTGAGAGATTCCTTTGAGAACACAAACAGATAGAATTTGCTGTGTCTAAAAAGCAAATAATTTGTTGTTCAAGAAATTCTTAAATGTATGACTTAAAATATTAACCAGACACATTATGAAGTCGCTACCTATGAACTAAAAAAAGCATTTCCCATAAATTATACTTCATTAAAAAAATGCATTTCTTCCCTGTAAGAGACCAAAAACTGAATCAGGATATTTTAATATTTTACCTCGATTTTTGTCAGTATTTTCCTTCTTTGATCAGTCATTCAGTGTTTCGATTTTCAGTATTATTTGTGAAAAAGAGAAGGGGTTGGAAAAGGGCAAAAGAAGGAAAGATAGAACATAGCCTAAGAGCTTACCCTGGCCTTTATTACCAAACACTAAAATATCACTATATATGTCCTATCGGGTGGAATTGTTTTTTTCCTTTCTACTCTATGTCTTCATGACTTGATTCCACTTAGTATCTGAATTTGTATAGAGCCATTTACCACACCAATAATGGGGTCATATCAAGTGACCAGATAGCTGTACTGTGCATATCCATGGCATCACTAACTGCAAAGATGTGCGTTTCTTCTTGTGTTTCAATTTTTGTTTGTATGTTCTTGAAAGTAGTCCCACAGTCCACGTCGGGCCCTGAAATCTTGGTGTCAGATTTGGATATTTCTTCTCCTCAACCCTCACATCTAATTGATTGCCAGTTATTAGAGATGCTACTTGTGACTGTCCACTATGCTATCCTAGTTCAAGCCCCATTTAATTATCAAAAGTTTATTGCAGAAAGTGTTTTTCCAATTGCCTCCAACAAAGTTGGGCTTATGTGACCATCTCCCTGCCTTCTTACACACTAGGCTTCCAGCAACATCTTCCCTGAATTGCTCCAATGTTTATTTCTTTCCACAAAGAAGTGAAGTGTTTGTATATTTCGCTCAGTCGGGTCCAACTCTCATGACCCTTTGGACTGTACGCCTGTCAGGCTTCTCTGTTCATGGAATTCACCAAGGCAAGAATACTGAGTTGGGTTGACCATTCCCTTCTCCATGGGATCGTCCCAATCTCTCAGTATTACTGACATTTATAACATTTCAAGAGCAAACCACACAACCACTCTGCTTCATAGGACCTTACACTCTATCCAACCTTAAGTGTTCCACATATTTAACATTTGCACATCAAAGCTGTACTTCTGCCCTCGATGCCATTTCGTCCTTACAACACACACACACACACACACACACACACAAATTAAGTTCCGTTTAAGCGAAGTAGAATAAGCAAAGGTTATTATTAATCTAGTAATATGATAAGAGCTCATTGTGATTTGCTCATACACATGAGAATATGGCCTAAAACGTGTCCTAGTTCCCTTCATGGTCTCAGAGCCTAGCACTGTGGTTGGCACACAGAAGGTGCATATTAACATCTTGACTGAATGAACACAAAGTTGAACATGTCCAAATCTACTTACCTTTTAAATTTCATTTCAAATGCCCCCAGAGCGCAAAAGTCTATGCTGAATACGCTGCTATTCCACCTCAATACCCACCTCCCCTCATCTCTCTACAACACTGTTTATTTTTCTGAACTCCCCTAGCCTTATCTGTACACTCTTATACACTGATCGCTTTTTTTCCATCTTTGAATTCCAGTTCTTTTATGTATCATGTCCCAACTCCCATTAGACTGTGAGATCCCTGAAGGCATAGCTGTGTTTAACCCTCATAATTGTGGTCCTGAAGAGCAGTGTCCATTGAGTGTGCACTCGAGTGATTAGAATCGAGTGATTTCTAATCATCGATAAGAATGATTCGAAACGAGTGATTCTAATCATGATAGAATGAATATAACACTGATGAGCCTTTAGCGAAATGAGAAGTTGAAGGTTTAAATTATTAATAATTCATAATAATATGATAAGAGCCCCATCTTGATGCTTTACTCATACATATCGAAAAGGTGATAAATATTGCTTGCACCTCCGCCAAAAATATAGGTAGGATATACTAGCTGATCTCTATTACCAAGATATAATATGGTCATCATTGCTAAAGTCTGAATTCTGGCTCATCTCCAAGAACTAGAACAAAGTCAAATTTTTTACATTTCATGAATATGTAATTGTTTATCTTTTTCTCCCTGAAAAATGGATGCTAACTATAATAGTAATTTTAGTTTCGTGCTATTGGTACTCCTAAGACATCAAAATAAACTCAGTCAGTAAATGGCTCTTTGGCTATTGCTTTCTTAGTTTATCTATAAAAATCAAAATTACATTCCCAAGTTACATGCATGGCATATATATCAATTTCCGATTTCCAATTTCCCCTATGAGCTCAAAATTCCCCTAGTTGTGGATACTCAGGTTTTCAGACTCCCTTACAAAGGATTTTTGCCTACTTGGGTCAATGCGGTAGGAAAAAACAATATATTTGAGTCCTGGAGGAAACCATTTCCAAGGGAAACAATTGGTCCTTGCCAGGTATTTGGAACTATATCATTTATAAGACCTGGTTTATACGCTTAGTCCAGCCCATTCATCTTCAAGTCAGCCCCCTATGATGAGAGATTCTTTTTGAAAGGCCCTCCCATAGAAATAATTAACTACAATCCTTTATTTTCTAATCTCCATATTATTTACCCCTGCTGAGCATTTGAAGCCCAATTACATTCATTGTATAATAAAGGTAAAAATCCTCCTCTGTAGAAACAGTTTTCTCTGGAGGGATGTACATCACCCTTCTGACTTTTGCAGCACTTTAAAGGTGTGCAACATCTCTCCACGTATCTGTCAAGAAGTGCTCAAGAAACTTAGAGAAAATCGTAACGATTCCCCCAGGTATGTGTGTCCCTTTGAATATAGCCCAGATTTCTACTTGACTCGGTCCCTTATAGAAATACTTTGGTACTTTTGTTAAGTTTGAAGCTTCTCCTTCTGGAGTATTTTCTTACATCCCTCGCCTTTATACTTCAGTTGGTACCTTTTTCACCCATCTTATGATATTAATTTATCATAGGCCAGTAAAACATTTAATGTAATCTTATTTAGCTTTATTGAATACTTAAGTATGCATTACAGATAGATTGCCAGTCATTCTTGGTCATGCTAAAGAGACTGGCATTTTATTCTGAGGCAAAACGAAACATAATCCATAGTTCCAGCTACTGAAATACTTCTTTCTATGTCTTGGTATGGGCACAATCTCCACCTCAATACCATTCAATAGGCTTTGCTGTCACCATCTCCTTTCAATTAAGGGATTCACAATATCTAAAATAAACTTGTAAAGAACACTTCTGTATCAGAGTAGTTTTATACCTACATTGATTAATCATAAGAAAATAATTGGTCAAAGACGTCCATAAAAGGCGAAGGGGCAAAAAGATACACAAGAGCTCATAGTTGGAACCAAATATTTTTCAAGCTAATTTGCATTAGTAAGAAACAAATATCAACAGAATTTTTAGAATAGACTGTTCAGCCATTATAACATCAAAGCATGCAGTAGCCTGTGCATACAATGGCAATTTAGAGACACCAGTGAAGTTGACTTTGAGCACCAAGGGAGGCATTTTTATAAAAAGTGAAAAGTAACATTTATGTGCAATAAGAGTGTCCCGTGAGTGAATGGTGACGCCCCAAAGATATGTCCATCCACGTACCAAAACTTAGAACCATTGATATACCTTATTTGCGAAAAGGGTCTTCACAGATGTAATAAGTGAAGGATCATTGAGATGAGGAATTATGTATAAGCTGATGGGCCTAAAGATTGCCTTCACAAGATCTTATAAAGAAAGGGTAGAGTAGATTAGATAAATAAAGGGAAAGGTGATATGAAGATGAGAGCAAGAGAGGCTTGGTCCACAGTCCAAGGAATGCTTGACAGTCCACAACTGGGAAGAAGCAAGGATGTATTCTCCTAGAAGCCTCAGAGGGAGTACAGCCCTGCCAAGGACATCAATTTAGGACTTCTGGCCTCCAAACAGTAAGAGAATAAATGCCTGTTGTTATAAAGAGATCACAATTGGAATACTGTACAGCAGACCACAAGCAACCCAAAATAGATTTGTGGTACCAGAAGTCAGGGACTGCTATAGAACAAATACTTTACTTAAAAATGTAAAGTGGCTTTATGGAATTAACATCATGTGTAGAAGGCGGGAAGAATCTTGATGTATATGATAAAAAAGCATAGGCCACTTTAAACAGACTGTTGGGAAGATAAAGAATGTTAAAGGTTGCATCTCATGAGGGCTCAAAGAAACTGATAGGGAAAACAATTTTTATATTTTTTTTTTATTGAAAACTATGAAAGGAAAGGTGATCTTTATTATATACTGGCAAAAAAGCTTATCCAATTGTGCTCCACACCGTTTTGTGGAAAGTAGAACTGTAAGTGATGTATAATGTTGGGTATTTAGCGAGGACATGAGAGAGCAAAGCATGGTAGGTAGGTCTATTTTTATCTTGAGCGTTATAATAAAATATAGGAGAGGAAGGATAAATCGATAGAAAGAACTGGTAAAGCAAGAAAGGAAAACCAGCATTGATACTTCAGGAAAATTCTGCACCAATTCAGATTGCAAAAGATGCTACAATGAAGAGACTTCCACTTTAGGCATAGGGGGCTCTGGAGATACAGCCCAAACTAGGCAACCTTTGGCTAGAGCTGTAGAGATTAGGCACTGACATCACTAACACCCCTCATATCATCTCAGATAAAAAAGCCCGAAAAGAGGTGGCATTATCTGGCAAAGAACTGTGAGACTCTCTATGCCTCCTATAAAAAAATCAATATGATATTCAGAGGAGGCCCACAAAGTTTTTTAAAAAAATTACACCAGCCGAAACGAGTTCCGATTCCACTCTTGGCCCATAATGGCAGAGACAGTACCAAAATGAGAGAAGGCAGTCAGACAAGAACCAAAACTTTATAGGCAAGAAACCGGGCTGACTTAAAGCAGTAAAAAGATACTGCTCTTTGATAGGAAAATGATCAACTCGAGAGCAGAGCTGCAGACCTAAAGTGTTGCAACCCTGAGACAAGGAGGATTATTGTCAAGCCTTGAAACCTAAGGGGAATTCTGAGAACAGAACTGAAAGCTCAGACACTTGCGAGGTCACACGACATGGTGCTCATATCTCCAGAAACCTGTGTCCTGTGCTGTGCTTAGTCGCTCAGTTGTGTCTGACTCTTGGCGACCCCACGGACTGTAGCCCTGCAGGCTCCTCTGTCCATGGGAGTCTCCAGGCAAGGATACCAGAGTGGGTTGCCATGCCATCTTCCAGAAGATCTTCCCAACCAGGGATCAACCTTTTCAACCCAGGTCTCCCCGGATTCTGCCGGGCCAAATTCTGAAACTCATCAGGACAAGGAGCTCCTTTCTGTCTATTCCATTTTGTTCCTTCGGGAATAGGAATGTCTATAACTATTACCATATGCCTATCCCATTGCTGCATTTTGGAAGCAGGAGCCCTGTTGATGTCATGTTTCACTGATTCACAGATGCAAAGGAATTTTGCCCTAAGGTTTTGACCTGTTGCTGATTTAGATGATCTAGATGAGATTTGGGACTTTTGAACTGATGATGTTTGGATGAGAGTTTAAACTTTAGGTTTGAGACTTTGGGGAATATTAGGGTAGGGTGAATATATTTTTCACAGGGGACAGACATAAATTTGGGGGTCCAGAAGGCAGACTGTAGTGGGCTAAAGGTCGCCTCCAAAAAGGTATGTTCATATCTTAATCCCCAGAACCTTTGAAAGTTATCTTATTTGGAAAAAGGGCCTTACAGATGTAATTAAATTTAGGCTCTTCATATGAAATTATCCTGGATTATCTCAGTGGGCTTGAAATTACAACACAAGTGTCCTTATAAGAGAGGCATAGGGAGATTAAGCACACAGAGCAGAAGGTAATGTGAAGACAGAGCAGACAGAGATGTGGCCATAATCCAAGGAATGCCAATAGCCACCCAAAGCTGAAAGAGACAAGGGAAGATTTTCCTCTAGAGCCTCTGGAGGGAGCATGGCCCTTGATTTTGGACATCTGGCCACAACAACCATGAGAGAATAAATTTCTGATTTGTTAGGTCACCTAGTTTGTGGTAGTTTATTACAGCAGCCAAAGGAAACTAATACAACTAGTAAACATTTTAAAGGGTTTTGCACTTTTAAAAAACACTCTGAAGAAAATCTGCAAAAATTGTGTGTGTATGTGCTTAGTCGCTCAGTCACGTCTGACTCTTTGTGACCCCCATGGACTGTAGCCCGCCAGGCTCCTATGTCCATGGGATTTTCCAGGCAAAAATACTGGAGTGGGGAGCCATCGCCTTCTCCAGGGGAGCAGGAGAAATTGAACCCAGGTCTCCTGTACTGCAGGTGGATTCTTTACCGTCTGAGCCACCTGGGAAGCTCAAAGAGTGGTTTTGCTCTCAACCCCATGGACTGTAGCCCACCAGGCTCCTCTGTCCATGGGATTCTCCAGGCAAGATTATTGGAGTGGGTAGCCATTCCCTTCTCCAGGAGATCTTTCTGACCCAGGGATGGAACCCATGTGTCCTGCACTGCAGGCAGATTCCTTATCATCTTAGCCACCAGGGAAGGTGCTTCTCAATTATGGCAGTAATAAGCCCAATAAAAGATTTAGTATAATTTGGCTCTATACACTCTGTACTAAAAATGTCATTATGTATTTTTTTCTGGTGATAATTTTCAACCCAAAACAAACTACAAATGGCTAGAGCAGGACCATTATAAATCTGGGAAGCAAACCCTTTAATTGAGTTATCAGAATTTCAGGAAAGACCCTAAAAGGTCTCAATGTTTGTGAAAAGTGTGTGGGATTACTCTAAATACAAATATATAATTTAACAATAACTGCACTTTTTTTCCAACAAACTAAAAAATAAGGCAAGTTCACATTTGGAAAAGGTGATATGCAACAGTATTTCCCCTTGACTAGCTTGATAATATGGCATGGGAAATGTCCCTAAACATTAGTCAGGGTGAATATTTCAAAATATCATTTTCCTACAGTCTGAAAAACTATCAAAAGACTCAAAGAAGCCATTCAATGAAGATTTCAGAAACGACTTTGTGAAGTTAAAAATATGTTAAGTATTTACATAAATTCGTAGAACCTAAGTGTTTGTTGTTGTTATTTTTAAAAAACAGCATGTGAAATTGATATCTCCCTTAAACTTCTTTGTGTGTGTGCATATGTGTGTGTGTTAGGAAGACAGGATAAAATTGTAAAATCTCAGATCCTGTTACTGTTTTTGATTTCTCTATTGTAGCAGCTTCAGAGCTTTTCAAAGGATAAGACCTAAGTAAGAATGAACTGGAGGAAAAGGCAGCAGTTTGAATGACTATACATCTGTATAAAAGAAACTGTGAGCTATTGGTCACTTGTTTTCATTATCTCAGGTAGTGATTTGCCAAGCCAGTCATTTGTTCTTTCTGAATATCTATCATGTGCTTTAGAGGAAGTAGAAATAAGATTTTCTATATAAGAAATATTCATATAAGAAAACTTTTACAATAATCACAATCATCTGCATGGATTAGTCTTAAAATTATACTCCAGAGAAGTTACACGACATTCTTTCAAGGCATTTTAAAAAGTAATAGACAAGTTAAGTATGACTTTCCCTCTCTCATCTATTTAAGAAAAATGTAGAGCCTGGTTTTTCCTCCTAGAGTTGTTTTGGCAGCATTTAAATGATTTGTTAATATAATAAGGTAAGTATGATGATGAGTGAGAAGTTCAGTTAGTCACTGGGATGTGGAATTATTGTAGCAGGATATATAAATATCTACACATATATAAAGTACACACATACCATTTTTCTTCTTCAGATCACCACGACAGAATGGGAAAGGGGGAGGAAAGAGGCAGATAAGACAATTGACCTATCAGCGAGTTTTCTGCTGCCTCCTGCAGAGAGAAATCTTTTTCCTCTCAGGTCTCTTAGAACTCTATCCCTGCCTTCAAGGGGGTCGTGGGATTAAGAAGCAATAGAGAGAAGAAAGAAACCATGGAGAACAGGGATCAATATTTACCTTTAAAAATCTAAATAAAGGTAACAGAATTTGCAGGTTCAACTCTAGCATAAACATTAAAATGTGAGGTTTTTCTCAAAAATAGCCATATAAAGTATTTGTATAAAGTAGATATATGTGCATACTTATAAAACACCTCTTTAAATAAAGTTTAAATTACTTTCTCTAACCACTTCTGTTAAACTTTGGTTTATTTTTAGCAATGATAAGTGCCTGCAATATCATGCTGAAACTCTAGATTAATGATAAGTTTAATTTCAGCCAAAGCAGACAAATCCATCAACTTTCACTTGAGATTAGATTCTAAATAACTTGAAGGGGATGAAGTAGTACATTTTCTGAGTTTCCAAGATGGCTTCTTTTACAGAGTGTGCAATATCCCTTTCCAAACCATTAACACACACATTTTCACTGGTCTTTTACTTTTCTATATAACAGCAATCAGTAGACATTGAGCGATTCTTTCTTTTCTCTTTTCTTCTTTTGGGGGGGAGGTGTGTGACAAAATTTGAGTAACATTATACATTTTTGACAGACTGAATGGTTTTGAATGCCTTTAGAACTCTTCAATTTCTTACATTTTTCATCATCACCATCAGGTCACACACAATAACAAATAATACACATCTTTACACTAAAATGAAATGCATGTTTTAAAATCCTGGCAATTGTGTTTGTGTTAGTATAACTGTGGGAAGAGTCTTGCAATAGCTTTACATATGCACACTATTTCATCCAGTTTAGCTTGATCTTTGCAGAAATGTACTTATTTCCTCTCCATCCCTTGAGAGTAGGTTTTGTTCTTCTCAAACTGTATGATTTTGTTTACTTAAATATTTTCTTATTCTTTGGCATCAGGAATCACTTAGATGAGATACCTCCATTGTGGCGAGAGCGTGACCTTTCCAAAGGTACTCGTCTGTTATCTGTAAGACAAAGAGAAAAGAGAACCAAAAACATGGTGAGCTTTAGATCTTGGCTATTACATGATGTCAGGTTGAGAGAGGTTTACAAACAGTCCTGAAAAATTAATTCAAATGAATATGTAAATAAGTAACTTGAAGCCCAGATCTGAGGAGTTCACGCTGCAGCTCCCAGGCTGAGTTCAAGAGTTTGAAATAGCATTAAATGACTTTTCTGGGTAAGTGAAGTCAGAGTGATAAAAGAAATGGAAGAATTCGCTCAAGCACAGTCCCTTTGGAAATAGCAGGCGACAACAAAATTTCTTGGTAAAGATGTTAAATTGAAAGGATCTATGTACGGTGCCTTTTGTTGGAAAGCACTTCAATTCCCCATGAGTTTTCAATCTGTATGTTGGCTCTCTCTAGAGGACACCAGCGTGGGCAGAGCTGAAAAAGAGTTTTTTTATTTTTTACAATGATTGCAATATGTGGCAATCAAATCAGCTACCAAGTCTTTGCCTGATTGTGTGATGTAAACAAATTCAATACATTATATAGTCATTATGGGAATGAATAATGAATAGGTCCCATTCCCCTCACCTGTCACAGGAAAAATAATCACTGTAGAGAGAACTGTTGGCACAAAGCTTGGAAAGCAAAGTTTAAAAGCATTGAAAGTTGCTGAAAATAGTTTTAGCTGTAATAGGAAAAAGGTTTACAGCTCTGCATTGTGGCGATCACTACTATGTTATTATCACCTCTGTTTTATGCTCAGCTTAAATGCAATTGATGTGGGTGAAAATTCCCTTCTGACAGAAGCATAATATACTTAGATTCTCTATTTAGAATGAGCCTAGGTCCCTAGAAATAATCACAACCACCAGCACTTACATAAATGCTAACACTTTACACTCATTAATTTGCTAATTCACACAACATCCCTGGGAGGTAAACCCATTTCATTCTATCCTATTATCTCTGCTTTAGTGATGAAGGTTACACAGCAAATCAATGGTATGATGGGGGATTATAATGCAAAGTTAATGCCTAAATGTCAAGGCTGCTTTATTCAGAGGTAGATGTTGGGGCCTCCCAAGCTCTTACTCGTTTCCTCCCTAAGATGATGATCTCAGTCTCAGTTCAGTCGCTCAGTCGTGTCCGACTCTTTGCAACCCCATGGACTGCAGCACTCCAGGCCTCCCTGTCCATCACCCTAACTCCAGGAGTTTACTCAAACTCATGTCCATGAGTCAGTGATGCCATCCAACCACCTCATCCTCTGTCGTCCCCTTCTCCGCCTGCCTTCAATCTTTCCCAGCATCAGGCTCTTTTCCAAAGAGTCAGTTCTTCGCATCAGGTGGCCAAAGTATTGGAGTTTCAGCTTCAGCATCAGTCCTTCCAATGAATTTCCTTTAGGATGGACTGGTTGGATCTCCTTGCAGTCCAAGGGACTCTCAAGAGTTTTCTCCAACACCACAGGTCAAAAGCATCAATTCTTCTGCACTCAGCTTTCTTTATAGTCCAACTCGCACATCCATACATGACTACTAGAAAAATCATAGCTTTGACTAGATGGACCTCTGTTGGCAAAGTAATGTCTCTGCTTTGTAATATGCTGTCTAGGTTGGTCATAGCTTCTCTTCCAAGGAGCAAGCATCTTTTAATTTCATGGCTGCAGTCACCATCCGCAGTGATTTTGGAGCCCAGAAAAATAAAGTCTCTCACTGTTTCCCCATCTATTTGTGATGAAGTGATGGGACCAGATACCATGATCTTAGTTTTCTGAATGTTGACCTTTAAGTCAACTTTTTCACTCTCCTGTTTCACTTACATCAAGAGGCTCTTTAGTTCTTCTTCACTTTCTGCCATAAGGGTGGTGTTATCTGCGTATCTGAGGTTATTGATATTTCTTCTGGCAATCTTTGATTCCAACTTGTGCTTCATCCAGTCTGGCATTTCGCATGATGTAATCTGCATATAAGTTAAATAAGCAGGGTGACAATATACAGCCTTGACGGACTCCTTTCCCGATTTGGAACCAGTCTGTTGTTCCATGTCCAGTTCTAACTTTTGCTCCCTGACCTGCCTACAGATTTCTCAAGAGGCAGGTCAGGTGGTCTGGTATTCCCATCTCTTGAAGAATTTTCCACAGTTTGTTGGGATCCATACAGTCAAAGGCTTTGGCGTAGTCAATAAAACAGAAGTAGATGTTTTTCTGGAACTCTGTTGTTTTTTTTTGATGATCCAATAGATGTTGGCAATTTGAGAGAGAAGATGATGATACCCTGGAATATATCCTGCCTCTCCCATGGGGAGGATGGACTGTGAGAAATGCTGAGGTTTTGCCATGGAACTTCTTTCATCTGTGCTAGTGTTTCTTGAGTGATTCTGGGTGGTCTGTAGTCAGTACACAGAGCAAAGCTCACTGGCCTCCATGACCTTGGCCTCATTAACACCATGGTATGAGTTCACTGAGCCAAACAGCCATAAGCTTAAAGTGCCTTATGATGCATTATTATCACTGAGAGGTGAGAAAGAAAGAGATATTTTTTCTATTCAGAGATATATCCGAGTGATGGATTATTTGGGTATCCTTTAAAAATTCCATTATTTAATTTGTGATACCAATCACAATCCACTAAAATTGTAAAGATAACATTCTGAGATAAAGTGCTTATTATTTAGATGTCACTGATTCACATTCAGGTTGGTTTGGGACTTTTTAGAAGACATTTATAAATGAGATTGTAAGATGATGGTTACCATTGCATTGCTAGCATTTAAGTACTCAGTATTAAAGCTATCAGATATGAGAATGATGGTGGCATTCACAGAGGATTGTCCCAGCTAGAAAAAAGGCTTGTGCCTTGGTGATCCCACACATGAAGGGCAGCTGGCATCCACGTTCACTCCAGGAATGCTATTGGTACCCCATACCCCATTCATTGCCCACTGGATTCAAGAAAAGCACCGCATACAAAAACCCAGCCTTGCAGAAGTAAATGATGTCAGGAGTCACATCAAACCATAGCTTTATTGGTAGCATCTGGTGTGAGAAAATAAACTTTCAAATCAAAATGAACTGAGAAAAGGACATTAAAGCTTTTGGAAGGCAGGATAAACACTGGTTCACAGCCCAAATTCAGTTCTTGGCATACACACAAGATAATTATTCTATAGTTCGTCCCTTCCTTTCTCTTTATCTCCCTCTCTCCCTTCCTTTTCTGTCTCTGTCTCTCTTTAAATATTTTTGGTACTTAATTGGTCCCTATGTTTATGAGATAATTATAAGTAGAAGCAATTCTGTAAAGGTCACTACTTGTATTTTCGAAATGTCAACCTCCAACATTGTTTATGAAAAAATCACTCTAGAAATAATGGCAGCAATGACTGATCTGAGTTTCTGTGATTTATTTACAATTCTCTGTGTTTATGTTAAAACTATTTTAGGTACAAAATATATATTTTTACTCTAGACTTGTATGGATCAGGGCAGAAGTGCAGTTTAGAGGATATATGTATATATAATATGAATATATATCAATATAAATATTCATCTCTTTTCACATTCTAATAGCTTACAATCTAATGATAGCAAATATTCATACCTAGATTCATGTCTTCTTTGAGGCAAAGATTGAAAATCATCAAATTTTTATTTGTTTAAAAAATTATTTATTTGGCTGCATGGGATCTTCAGAGATCTAGTTCCCTGACCAGGGATTGAACCTGAGTCTCCTGCATTGGGAACACGGAGTCTTGGCCACTGGACCACCAGGGAAGTTCTAAGAATCATTGAATTTTTAAAAATATAACTAAATACTAATGGGTAATAGTCAGTGTTCTGATGCCACATACTTGGCATCAAATTTATGAGAAAAGAGCAATGCTTGTTATTATTGCTGTCAGAGATGATGGAGTTATTTGGGTGATTGTGAGAGTGACTGAATTTCCTATTTAGAAACATAGGTGAAGGAGGCAGGTGCCCGTGTGATATGATTTGAGAACTCCAGGAGACCCAGACTGAACCAAATTCACTTTTCTACCCAGTCTTATTCTCCCAATACTACTAATACTAGAATTGTTTAGATGGAAAAAAAATAGAAGTCTCTCCTCCAAAATGTCAATAGTTTAGAAAATATGTGTTTACCTGAGGTGATGGGGAGGGCTTTGTTAATCAGTAGTGGCTTCCCTGTCCAATTTGCCTTGTTGTGTTTTTGGAAATCAAAGAGAGGAAGATGGGGGGAAGCATCAATCTATGTGTTTACTTGTTGGGGATATTGTGCAATGAGATACAGGAAAACATTATATCAGAGGCTGAGGAAACATGATTTGTCATAGTCTTCCTCTGTTTCCATTTTCTGAATGCATGAGGTAACATAATGAATAAGCAAGCCTAGAGAATCTAATGTATCCTCATGGTCTAAGAATTCATTAAGGGATTCTATTGTTTGTAAACACAAGGATTAATGCTGTATAGAACCTGAGATGTCAGCCCCAAGATGTACCCTCTAAATCCACCAGAGCTGGGCATGCATACCCTATCAGATTCTTTTTGGTCACCAAAGGCTTGATGCCCCATGTGAAAGTGAAAAGATTCTATTTCTACAGAGAGTAACATAGTCTTGGTGTGAAACTGAGGAGAGGGACATAGTTATATGAAAATGTGCAGTCCATGGAGGAGAGGTGACCAAATCCAAAACAATATGCCAATCTGTCACAGAAAAGAAAATGTAAATACATGGCCCAGCTTTAACATGCTTCTGTACACTGTGAATATCAGGTTAACCAGCTCAAACCACTGTCAAGGCTTTCCCCACTGTCATAAGAGTAAGAAGCTTTATGCTGTTTCTAAGCATAAATTGATTTGGCATTCATCTCAAAACCTTCCCAATGGAGTCCTGAGTGAATAGATTAAACCTGTTATTGTATTGCTCTAAAATTCATTCATGCAATCATTTATTTAACAACTATGTACAAAGCACATCATCCATGAAATACCTGAATGTCACAAAATTTCAGATCCATATCTAAATCTACACTGCTAATTACCTTCCTACTGAAAACTTTGTCAGGTGAAATAACTGAGGAATAAGCATATCATAAAGCTTAAAAAAATGTGGTGTGAGACAGACCAAAGGACTCAAGCTTGTAGCATGTAACTGAGAAACGTTTAATCACTCCTCTTCCAAAGTGAGTGTATGCCAAAGGTAGAGGGGTGTGTGTTGTATATTGCATGAGCAGGTCGACTTGAGACTGAAAACCTGTGAATAAAAAGACCTGTCCATTATTCATTCCCCTCCAGGTTAGGTATCCACCTGTTGTCTATGGAAGAACTGGTGCTTCATAGGCATGTTAGATGTATTGACATGACCTACCCAAACACAATGCAACTATACCCTCCCAATAGGGTAACTTAGTGTGCCTGGCATACACTGCACATTGTCACATTGTGTGGCGAAACATACCATTTTAATGCTAATTAGCTGCCTAGAAAACAAAGTAAAAGAAGGCCTCTGCAATTTATTCTGAGCTTTCTTTTCTCCAAACTCTTCAAAAATGATGGTGTGGCAGATTTATCATCAATGGATAGGCATTGTTTCCAGCAAAAAAAAAAAAAAGGCAAACAGAGGGTGGGTTTTGTGCAGCTCTGGCTAAGAAAACCAAGAAAACTTTAGGTTGCCTTGTTTAGGTGTTATTCTCTCAGTCATGTCTGACTCTTTATGACCCCATGGACTGTAGCCCCACCAGGCTCCTCTAGCCATGGAATTCTTCAGGCAAAAATACTGGAGTGGGTTGCACTCCCTTCTCCAGGGTTAGGTTGCCTTAGGAAATGTCTATTGAAGTAGCTATCCACATGCCAAATACTGATGAAAGATTATTTTAGACTGTTATACTGAAATCATCTCATACGAACTTACATCTTTGTTTCCTCTCTGTACCATGATTGCAAAACTGTTGCTTTTTTTTCCCCCCATGTTTTTGAGGATCCTACCTTGATACGGTTTCTCACTCACTCCAAAGACTGGAAGGAAGGTGGCACCTGAATTAGGTTTGGGCCTAATCTCTTGGTGGAGAGCCAGTTTCTCCATTCATTGACCAGATTCGTTCTCTTCACTTACCAGAATAGCATCTTTTAAAAAAATGTTGAGCTTAAACTATATATGCAATTTGGTGTTCTACTTTTTTCATTTAACATTTTATTGTATAATAGAAATTTTGTGTCATTAAACTTCTGAAACACGATACTGAAAATAAAATTTTTAATGGCTACATACTCTTCTTTTTATATAAATATGCCACAATTTGGTTAACCATTTCTCTACTGTTGGACATTTAGGTTGCTTCCATTTTTTTTTTCTATTATAAAAAGCCTTGCAATGGACATCCTTATAGTTTATATTTTATTTTATACACATCATGTGTAGAAGTGGCATTGTTAAGTATGCAAAATTAAGTCCAAATCATATTCCAGAATAGTTGTATTAATTTAAATCCAATTGGCAATAAGTAATTTGTCTTATCTCATTGTTAGGTATTAATCTCTTGACAATGTGCTAATGTGAGAAGTGACAAATAGCATATGATTGCCTCTTTTTGCCCTTCTTCAAATTCTAACAAAGTAGAAATTTTCAAATGTTATTATCCATTTATATTTCTTCCTTTAAATGCTGATCATATCCCTTACCCAATAATCTATTAGGGTCTTAGTTTTGCTTTGTTTTTATTTTTAACTCTACATTTTAAAGATAGATAGTAATCAATTGAAATATTTTCCTTAGTTTGTTGATTGCCTTTTATTTGGTTCATGTTGTGGGCTTTGAAGAACATATGGTTTCATTTTTATTATTTTTATGTAGTTAAATCAGTCTTTTACACTATGATCCATTCTTTTATTGTTAAGCTTAGAAAGTCTTTCTCTAGGCAGAGACATTTGGTAAACATTAAACTATATCTTTTATTGTTCTTTAAAGTTTGATTTTTTAAAAACATTTATTTAAATGATCTAGAATTTTTGTTGTACAATGTCAGGTAAGCTTCCACGTTGCTTGCTTGCTTTTTTCCTTGCAAAGAGGAAATGGGTTGTTCCAGCACCATTTGTTGAATAATCACGAATTTCTAAACTGATTCATGATATATCTCTTTATCATATGTTAAATAACCTATGCTGTGCTGCTGTGCTTAGTTGCTCAGTCATGTCTGACTCATTGTGACCCCATGGACTGGAGCCTGCCAGGCTCCTCTGTCCATGGGGATTCTCCAAGCAAGAATACTGGAGTGGATTGCCATGCTTTCCTCTAGGTGATCTTCCCAAACCAGGGATTGAACTCAGGTCTTCCCCACTGCAGGCGGATTCTTTCCCGTCTGAGCCACCACCAAATTACCTATACTAGGGTACATTTCTTTTCCATCGACTTAAGTATTTTTCCAACTATTTCTATGCCAATGACTTATTTTATTATTTTAGTCTCATAATATGTTTTAATATCTGGTGGAAATAATCCTTTGTAATGTATATTTTCCTTTCAAACTTGTATTTGTAGAGCACATTTTAGAACTCTATAATCACAAAACATCTTGAAAACAATACAGCTTGACAAACAAACTCAAAACGTAGTAACTAGCCTATCCTACTAAGGCTAGGCAGATGTCTATTTGTTGAGTGCCAATGAGTCAAGTGACTGTAAAGTTCCTAGTGATGTTTTTAAGAGTTCTCCTCAGGTTTTTCATTTTCTTAAAGACTTAATAACCCTCTTTCCTTGTCTTCTTATCATTTTTTCCCCTGGAAATACAGTACAGGCTAGCACTAAGGAAAAGAGCGTCACCAATTCTACTTAGTTTATAATACACTTGGTTTTCATTACTTTTTCCTCATCAAAATTTTGAATAATTGGAATTAAATGAATAGGTTTATTGTTGATAGTGCTTCTACTTTGTAAACATTTTTTTCATGTTTTATAATATGTTTTACAAATTTAATGTCTACTAGATACCATAAGTGTTAAAATATATCAAATTATTTTATTCCAACAGAATTGTATACGTTGGGTGCTCTGCCAAAATGCAAGTCTAGAAGCCAATCCATTACTTCTACTTAAGTGGCTTCCCTGGTGGCTCAGACAGTAAAGAACCTGCCTGCAGTGCGGAAGACCGAGGTTTGATCCCTGGGTTGGGAAGATACCCTGGAGAAGGAAATGGTAACCCATTCCACTATTTTTGCCTGGAAAATCCCATGGATGGAGGAGCCTGGCAGGCTACAGTCCATGCGGTGCAAAGAGTCGGACATGACTGAGCAACTTCACTTTCTTCTAAATAGTTCTAACACTATGCTAACCTCAGTGACATTGTAATGTTTTCAAAACTAGAAACAGGCCATGTTATGTAATTTATATCCTTTGTTACATGCAAATAAATCCATGCAAAGAAAACAGAAACCCAGATTACCATGGTAGTTCAGGTTAGTAGAAGAGATGAAAGTTATTCTAATGAGGATGGTAATGGAAAGCAATAATGTTAATAATGTAGCTCAGAGGCTACTGTGACTATAGACACACAACTCCCATTAACTGTAATTGGAGTTAAGCACATGTAATGATAACAAAATAGACCTCTAAATATCTTTCCAATTGGAAAATAAGCAAATGTGTTCCAGGAAACAGTGTGATTTTATGTGGAAAATCCAGTATTCTAATTGAGATGCACAAATTATTTTCACATTGATATTGCTCAGTGTATGATGGCATTTTTCCTAAGGTTAGGGATGTAGATCTGGCAGAAGTAACATCTGTACAAAGAATGCCTTTCCTTTTCTTAATGCTCAGCATTCGTTATGTTATTAAAGGAAAAGTCTCAATAGCTGCAATGGATTTATTAATTCAGTAGCTTGTTATCAGCATGAAACTCTGCTGTGCTAGGGGAAAAACAAATTATATTTTACAAAACTGCAGTAGTGAGATTAAATCACTTTTCTCTATTTCACTTTCTTCTTATCCTCCCTGCCAGGTAGTAACTCGACTCTCTATCTCTATTATGAACCTCACATTTTGCAAACTATCAAGTCTCATAGTAATATAAAGGTATATTATCAAACAAACTCAATTATAGCAACTTTAGGAAGATTGAAATACATGATAAAAGTAAAATCACATAGTATAATAATATTACTTCAAGGTATTAAAAACTTAATCCATATTAAGCTACAAATGTAGAAAATATGCAATGCTTGCTTTTATCTATCATAAACATGGTATTTTCATAACATGTATAATTAACCTCTTGGGATTTTAAATGACTAGTATTTACCTAATTTACATCTTGAGTATTTCAAGGGATTTTAGAAAAGTACGGCACAGAAAAAAAATAAAGTCAGTATACTCAGTATTTCAACTGCCACAGAACTTGCTACTGATTATCTCTGGACTCAATGTTAAAGCTAATGATTAAAATTTTTTAAAATGTTCTTGGTTTTGTTTATTAGCCATGCATTATATTTCCTTCTTCACTAGGAAATATAGTCAGGGCCTAAGACAAATTTTATATGAGGTTGAAAGTCTGATAACAATGCCTGCCTATCTGGAAAATATGGAAGAGTGACAAATAAAACTGTGAATAATATTAGAAAATAGTTGGGAAAGCTCCCAAGTATATTATATATGTGAAACTTACACTGAAGAGCAAACTAACAGAATTCACACAAACTGGAACAGATCTGCTCAGGTGTCTATCACAGTGGATTACACACAGAAGTTTTTCAAAAACTTTCTGTTGATTAATCATCTGATCATTAGCAATGAATCAAGAGCTGCTCCTGCAATTCACCTTCTTCTATACTGCTTACACACAGAGAATATTATTTGCTAATAATATAGGCAAGGAAAAGAAAACCCTCCCTCCCTCCCTCTCTTCCTTCCTTTCATCCACCCATAAATTTTTACTGAATAAAATATCTGCAGGGTACCATAATAGGCACCTTTATAAGTTTTTAGGAAGGAAAGGATAAATGTATAAACAACTCTAACATGAAACTAACTATATGTCTCTTATAGCATCTCTTAGAGTCTGATGCTGAGGCTGAAGCTCCAATCCTTTGGCCACCTGATACGAAGAACTGACTCATTGGAAAAGACCCTGATGCTGGGAAGGATTAAAGGCAGGAGAAGGGGACAACAGAGGACGAGATGGTTAGTTGGCATCACCAACTCAATGGACATGAGTTTGAGCAAGCTCTGGGAGATGGTGAAGGACAAGGAAGCCTGACATGCTGCAGTCCATGGGGTCACAAAGAGTCAGACACGACTGAGAAACTGAACAACAACAGTACATGCAATAGAGGTTCAGAGAAGAGAAAAATCATATCCCTTGAGTGCTGGAGTTGGGGGATCAGGGAAAACGTCATCTCAATTAGCCCTTAGCAGATAGGTGGGTTTTTGAAGAAAAAAGAAATAGAAATGTTGCAATTAATTTTTGATTAGAAAAAGTGACCTCTAGTTCCTTCTGTTGTTATTTTAATTATCAAATTTTTCCTATTTGGGGGCATGTAAAGCAATGGATATATAAAAGGAGAATCAGAACTCTACATATATTTAACAATTATTTTCTAGGACATGGAGGAAAATAATGTAAGGGAATGCACCGACCAGGTCAGATTCCTAGTGTTTCCATAATCAGATGATAGCTGTTTCCATAAACATGTGATTTTAATTTTAATGGTATTTTAAAAAACCAAAAAACTTCCGAATGATTTTCAGAGAAGACAGCAGTTCAAAACAAACACAGCAGTTTGTTCAAAACAAACAGACAATCCAGAAAAAAAACCCACAACAAAACCACTCAGGAGAAATGAGGTCCTCTGGCATCATCTGGTTAGGGTCTGTTGCTGAAGCCTAGCTAGCACAATTAAGAGTGGCAGCAGAAAAGCTGATCAAGGCAAACATAGATTGTAGTGACCTGGGCCAAGAGTACTTGGCAAGATGAGAACCTGTGCAACCATTTGGGTTGATGCAGATAAACTAGCTGTTAAATGACAATGTGGATACAGGGTCAATTCATTCCTACCACCTGTCATCTCATGCCTTTCTATTCCACGTGTGATAGAAATCCCTATGACTAAGAATGTTAGGTATCAGCCATTTCTCTAACTTTGATCATATGATGGACAATCCTCTGTCATTTTCTGTGGCAGTTGTTTGTGATCTGCCTGAGCTTTGTTGCTGATATGCTGACCTAGAATATATTTACTTGTCATCTGTTTTTGTTTCTAAATCACTCTAAGACTACATATCTACTCTTTTTGTTTCTAACATGTGCAATCTATCTCGTGGGTCTGGGCGACCTGCTTTTTGCTGATGATGGAAGTTTGAGAGGAGTCAGCCCAATTCCTCAGCTTCAGTGGCCCTGGGTTCTCTGGGGTTATGTAAGCTTGCTGGCTTCTGCAGTGAGGCAGAAATGGCAGACTTTCCCCTTCATGATGCTTCCATTTCCCAAACAACAGGATCACAGAACTATCCCACTGGTTATGATTTTGAGGCGGGAAGATATTAAGCTACAACTTACAATGTGTGCAACTATAAACAGGTGCTTCCCATTAGCAGTGTTCCCCATGCTAGCCTGTGCTTAATTACTTAACCAGTTGTATGGACAAAGGCAACCTGTATGGTTAATATCACAGACACTTTAGCAGCTGCCAGTGCCATTGTTTTAGAATATAAACTGTCCCTTAAGGTAGAAGCCACTCAGCAATTGTTTTAAATATGAGCAATTAGGACAGTTAAAACACGGCTTCTCAATGTCATATTCATAACTGACAGAGGTGCCTTTGTAGTTGCAATTTCTAAGGCAATCTATGCACAACCCAAGTGCAGGCTGAGCCTTTAGATGATAAACAATGGCTACTAACTAGCAACTTATTCTTCATACAAGAAGTCTCAAAGAACCTTTCCTGACATTTAAGTCTACTGGAATAAAGCCAGTCCTCATATTTTCAGACAGATGTATAAATATGGATGGCTGCACATCCACGTTCTTTGCAACATTGCTTCTACCAGTGAAAACCGTAAAAAGCCTATCTGTTCATCACAGGATTGGATAAATAAAGGATGAGACCCACATACATTAGGATATAATGCAGCCATTTCTAAATTATCATATAGATCTATATGTGCTTGACAGAGGTCCATATTATAGTCTCACTTCATAATAAAGAAGTTGGGAAGGCTATATACGAATAAAAATAGTGGCTATCTCTAAATGGTGAGGTCATGTTTTCTTTTTTATATTTTTCCATGTCTGAATTTTTGGAACTGAGCATGATTAACTTGGTAAATTAGGGAAGCAACCTAGGTAGGATGTAAAAATTTCAGCCTTCAGAGCAAAAGCACATATTGTTCTCAACTTAAAGAGCAGTTTAGGATTCAATACATAATCTGCATGAATTCACTGTTGATTACACCATCACAAGTACACCATAATGGAAAGAAAAAAAAAAAAGACAAATCAGGTATCATTTTCCACCCTGCTTAAAAAAGGGCCACATAATGTTCCCTAGTCAGAAAGTAATGGCTTACAAGTAGGCTGGTTTTAGGGCACAGATAAATTTGTCTTCATATACTGTTGTCACTTATAAAAGGATTTCATGTATCTTAGATTCTAAATTCTAAAAGTTCTAGTCTTAAGAAGTGAACCTAAATATTGCCTCTCCAAAAAGATGCGTATATTTCAGAAGGATGAGGTATGTTGAGCTTTGTTGGAATCATCTGGAGAGTTTGACTTCAATGGTAAAATCAAATGAGACTTAAAAATTGCTTTGTGGCAACATGTTACCAATAAACCACAAATAAAAAATAGTCTGTCTTTCTATGGTGGACAATACTGACCCATTTTCAAAAAGATACATACCCTGGGTTATTATTCCTGGTTAAAGCAGGCGGTGTGGGGTTGGAGAGGTGAATCTTGGCACAAAGCATTACTTTACTTTTTCTTACTACCATTTGTACTAGTCCAATAAATGATGATGGGATAAAGTAAAGCTAACTGGTATATGTAGTCTTTGAACTTATTAATGTAGGTTACTAGACACAGGTTTCCTAAAGAAACGGGCCACCATCATATTCATGTATTTGCAAAAATGATTCTTCATGTTTCCTTATCTGCAAATAATAGTACATCCATTGTAGGGTGTTAACAGAACTAAATGAGATAGCCTAGCCCTTGACCCACATTAACCTTTTGATAGATGTGAAACACACACACATACACACACAAGAATCAATCAAGGTGGGATGATTTGAGAGAATAGCATTGAAACATGCATATTACCATATGTGAAATAGATCGCCAGTCCAGGTTCGATGCATGAGACAGGGTGCTCAGGGCTGGTGCACTGGGATGACCCAGAGGGATGGGATGGGGAGGGGGGTTCAGGATGGGGAACACATGCACACCCATGGCTGATTCATGTCAGTGTATGGCAAAAATCACTACAATATTATAAAATAATTAGCCTCCAATTAAAATAAATTAATTTCTTTAAAAAATCAACCAACTAACCAAAAAAAAAAAAAGAATTCTCAAGCAAAAAGTGCTTTCTACCTCTAATGGTTATTCACAATTTTGTATCAAAGTTCTCAGTGTATGACCATATGGGTTCAAATCCACTGCTTAATAGCAATGTTTTCCTAAACTTATTTTCCTCTTTGTGAACATGAAAATAATATTTAAAGATCTACCTAATAGGATAGTTACAAGAACTAAATGAGGCAATAACACAGAAGTACCAGAATGGTACCTGACAGAGTAAAAACTTAACATTTTTAATATTTGGTAGTATAAGAGTCACATTCCAAAGATCTCGGCATCATGATACTATTACACTTTTCAAAGTCTAGATAGCCTCATTATGGAGACTGTGACATGTTTTAGCCACTTTGGGGACCTTGGATAAGATACAAACAGATGTTTAAAAAGTCTTTTTCCGATTAGCCTATAAAAACAAAGACTAATAAAGATTAGCTAGGAAATCAAAATCTATCAAGGTTCTGACTTTTCATCTATTTCACAAGTCGTCATGAATGGGGGTATTTTTTTATGCCCTTGGGAAGCAATGAAAATCTTTTATAGCAATTTATTTATTTATCTTATTGCCATCCCATGAGTAGAAAAATGTTGCCAGGCTGCTTTCTATTACTTCTCTGCTTTAGGATTCCAGTTGTCTGGACAGATTTGTTCTCCGGGGAAGGAAGAGATTATTTCTAGAGATCCTAGCTTGGCTTGAATGATGCATCTAGTAAAACCAGCCACTCTTTTTTTTTTTCCCCTAGGACAGCAGATTTACCAGGAAACTGGCTGACCTTTAATTTGGTTTCCTGAGTAGACCTATTCACTGGAAAGAGGGAGCCTTGCCTTCATAACCAGGGTCTATTCCCACATCAGGTATATATCCTTCTGTCCAAAAACTGGCCTGCAATTTACTTTGGTATTCCTTTCTCGAACACTGACAATGTGCCTGTCACAGTATCAGAGAAAAATGAGCCACCCTCTTTTTTCAAGTCAGGTATTAGGTAGTGACTGTGGCCTTTTAGTTTAAAAATTAGTCTGATGAGATGTGTTAGAGCTTCTTCTGTAATCTGCTACACAGTTCTCAGTGAGTCAGTTTTAGAACCTGAATTATATTATATCCCCTGATACAAAATGAAAAGTCTCAGAGCTATCCCTCAAGATATTCTCACAGAAATGAAGGTAGCATACAATAAGAATACAGTTATACTGAATATTATGATTAGGGATATCCTCTTCAGGGGCTTAGAAAGAAGAGCCTTAGGGAAAGCATCTCTGGGAAGTCTTTCTAGAGAAGGCAATGTTCTAGCTGATTCTTTTTTTTTTCTTTTTTAATAAATTTATTTATTTTAGTTGGGGGCTAATTACTTTACAATATTGTAGTAGTTTTTGCCATACATTGACATGAATCAGCCATGGGTTCACATGTGCTCCCCCTCCCGAGCCCTCCTCCTACCTCCCTCCCCATTCCATCCCTCTGGGTCATCCCAATGCCCCAGCCCTGAGCATCCGTCCCATGCATAGAACATGGAATGGTGTTCCGCTTCACATATGACAATATACATGTTTCAATGCTATTGTGCCAGAACGTTCCACCCTCACCTTCTTCCTCAGAGTCCACAAGATTGTTCTATGCATCTGTGTCTCCTAGCTGATTCTTAAACAATGAGACTGACTTAGCCCGGAGAAAAAGTATACTCCTGGTTTCCCTGGTGGCTCGGTGGTAAAGAATTTGCCTGCAATGCAGTAGAGGCAGTTTTGATCTCTGGATCGGGACTATACCCTGTAGGAGGAAATGGCAACCCACTCCAGTATTTTTGCTTGGGAAATCCCATGGACAGAGGAGCCTGGCAGGCTATAGCCCATGGGTTGCTACACAATTTAGCGATTAAACAACAGCATAAGTATACTCCCAAGTAAAGGAGACACTGTGAGGAAAGGGAGAAAGAGATGAGAAAAAAATGTGTGTGACTACAAGTAAATCTGTGTTGATTAAAAGCAGGGGACTATGGGCTCTGAGGCTAGAGAAGTATTAATAACATCGAGATTAAAAGCTCTTTGACTTCAGATGTGCAATGGGGAGTGAAATTGTTAAGATTGATCAATTTCCTTACCATGTAGTGGAGAGGCTTAAAGGGGACCAGACAAAAATTAGGGAGTATTTGGACATGGAGGATAGAAAAACAGTTAAAGATAACTATACAATTTCTAGCTTATATATTTGGAATAATGCTGGTTCCATCAACTAAAATAGGGTATATTAAGAAGAAAAGTTGCATTCAAGGAGAAGATTATGAGTTATGTTTCGGATTTTTCAAGTTGGAGATGCCTTTGAGATATCCATGTGGAGCTTTCCAGCAGGCAGTTAAATATTACAAAACTGAGGTTCAGGGGAGAGGTCTGGAAAGAGTATGAAAGACTCGGGAGACTTATCATAGATGATAATTGAAACCATCACCCAGGAAAGTATGTAGAGTGAGAAAAGCAGTTGGCTGGTGATCAATTGCTGTGAAACAGTGATATTCAAGGGATGAGCATAGGAAGAGGAGTCTTTGAAGAAAACAGCAAATAATCAGAGAGCTACAGAATAAAACATTATTAGAGTACATATTATGGAATCCAAAGGAGTACGTATTTTGAAAAAAATGGAATAAGCAATAATATCAAATGCTATAGACAGATGCAGTAAAATAAAGACAGAAAACTATCAGCTTTAGAAATATGAATGTCATTAGAGACCTTAATGAGAACAATTTCAGTAAAATAAGGGGGACAGAAGCCATATTGCAGAAGGTTGAGGAGTAAGTGGAGCCAATGAATATAACTTATACTTGCATTCCCATGAGCCTGAAAGAAGTGCTATTTTCATAGAGTAAAACATTATCTCAGGTCATTTGCCTGACATGCCCAGCACCTCTTGTAGCTGAAACTGTCATGCTTATAGTTTTTCACTTAGGGAGGCAGTGCTGAATAGGCTCACCTGCTCCAACAAAGGCCAATGAATGGATCACAATGGACACTTGGCCCCCCTCAAGGGCAACCAATTCATAGGGTGGCTAGTAACACATGGCATACCTTATGATGAAACGTACTACTCAGTAGGGCAGAAAAACCAATCCAAAGAGAAATTTTAAAAAAGGAACAGACACACAGAAGGAAGGGAAACTCATTTTGTTTCTTAAGATGTCCTAGGTTTCTGTTCTGAAGGAGCCCAATGTAACAGATATTGATTATATAATGCAATTCCTAATGGTGGGGCCAAGTGCATTAAAAAATAGTCAGTGAAGCTCACTAGGCTGAAAGGAAGTTATATTGAAAGTTCTTTTTCATTTTTATATAAAAAATATTGACATAAGCATATTCTGTATCACCTTATAGGAAACTAGCATACTCCTGGATATATACATTTGTTGCTCATGGATATATACATTTGTTTATTTCTGTATTATATAAAATCCAAGCAACATATGATATACCAAACTAATGAAAGTTTCATAATAATATGAACAAAGACAATTTTTCAGAGAGTTGAGTCATTCCAGAGGGGGATACTATTAAACCCCATAGCATAGGCAAGTTGGACATATAAGGTGCTGTGACAGTAAGTACCATCTTCACAATGAGTAGAGGTACACTGAAAATGAAGTCTTTGTCAACCAACTTATAGCTCTTAATTAGCTATAAACAGAGGGGCAAATGGGCACTGAATAGTTTTTTTTGTTTCTGATTCCAGCGATAAGTGGATTAGATATCCATATTATGAAGATTTCAATCAGCCTTATCTTCTTGTAAGCAAGACAACTTTACAAAATGATCGAGTTGACACCCTATTAAAACTTGTATTTGAGAGTTGCCCAATACCAGAGTTTTCACTCTGTGAAATCTGATGATCCCAAGTTAGATTACAAAGCCTTGGTTAACACCATTTTATTCAGTCTATGTACACATCAGAGGTTCTCTCCATTTGTATCAATGAGGTCAAAATATTTAACAGGATTCAAAGCTGTATCTTTCAACTATTAAAACTAGCATCAATAGACACATTAGTGTTAATAGACATATTAGTGTTATTTATCTGCTTTATAGTTTTATTCAAATTATTAAAACATAAGGACTCCATGCCTATTTTTCTATTTGTTGATATTTAAGTTAATGACACATTAAAAAGTGTTTTAAATCGATTATCAGAGACCCAAAAGAATTAGATTCTCATTAAAATGAATCTACAGATCCGTTTTACTACAACTAATATCTGAGAAACAAGGTGCTGGCTAAACTAATCACTATACCCAGATGTCTTCCATTCAAGTCATCTTCCAACCTGTCTCTCTGAGCAGTCTTCCAAAAGACACCTTACTCCACAGCTTATAAAGCTGCTGTGGATTTGAAACAAGACTAACCCAGCTCAACTCTAATTTGAAGTAGTAGAAAAAAGTCAAAACAGCAATAAAAACTGTAACAAGTTAACTTCCAAAAGGACTTTGGAGAGCTGATAGAGTCAAATTATAATTATAATTCACTGCATATAATTATAATATTCAAATTATAATCCACTGCATTATAAGGCAATCTGAAGGTAAAAGTGAACAGTAGCTCAGGGATCTTAGACTATATGTGTTATAAATTTGGCTCTAAAATTTGTGGCAGCTAAAAAAGTAAAGGAGAAGTTTATGGATTACAAACTTGGTTTTTGTTTTTGTTACACAGACCCCACTCAATCTAATCAGATTTCCCCCTCTTCTCTGTTAAGCACACTTGAATCTAGTTCAGTTGACTTCATGACTATTCTGTGAACAAACCTACGTATATTCCAAATTTTCGCTTGTGTGCCCGCCTTCACCTTCTCCTTCCCTCCTTTTAAAGCCTTCAGAGCTTAATTCAAATCCAACCTCTGACCTCTCTGGTCTTCCTTGATCTTTCCTCTTGACTCCAAGAGTACAGATTTTATTTTATTTTTTTTATTACTTATTTATTTTAGTTGGGGGTTAATTACTTTACAATATTATAGTAGTTTTTGCCATACATTGACATGAATCAGCCATGGGTTCACAGATTTTATACTGCATAATTCAGCTTTTAATTTTAGCCAGTCTCACAGTTTTCACTATCATTTCATATACTGCCTTTCCAAGATGATAGTTCCATAATAGCTAAGAATGCATCTCTTTGACCTCTTTATTAGCCTTCTCAATACTAAATAGCCATTTAATACATACCTGTTCTTTCTCTGATCAAAACTTTTATGCTGTTTGTTCCCATTTACCCATATCTGTAAGGGATGAGAAACAGTTTGCAAACTCTACCTTTTCAATACTTTCATTTACTCTGGGTCTAATTGTGAATGTTTGAAATTGGTTCTGAAGAGGGCTTTGTGCTTTTAGGGGAAATGGAGGAAAAGGATAATATGTATAGTTTTGATTGTGAAGTAATACATAAAATGATATTAATGGCTCTGAGAGCTCCAATGTTGACCATATACAAACAGACAACGACTTGAAGGGAAGGATATTTCCTTATTCTTCTAACCAATCACATTACAGTCTCATTCTGAAAG
Source organism: Okapia johnstoni (assembly GCA_024291935.2). Classification (NCBI taxonomy): domain Eukaryota; kingdom Metazoa; phylum Chordata; class Mammalia; order Artiodactyla; family Giraffidae; genus Okapia; species Okapia johnstoni. Next base: position 68,615,180 of record CM044305.1, on the reverse strand, counting down.
GCTCTATTTTATCCTATTCTGATCGCTAGTCACAAAATACAATAACCATAAATATCAGAATTTCAAGACCAAGGTAGATTTGTATGCATTCCTTCTAAGAGTCTCATCCGTCAGGATTATTTAACTACCTTTCGAAAGATACTTCAATAGTGAACACTTTCTTACAGATTAACTAGATCACGTAGGAAAAAAATACAATTTCTGTAAGTATAAAATGTTATACTGTGTAAATAAATTAATTCTTTTCTCTAGTAATAAAAATATGATGACCATATTTATGAATAGGCCTGTTCCGAATAGATATCACATTCCTGTCTTAAGGCTTAGAATTTTTCTTTCAGTTTTTATTTTCCTCGACCTCTCTGTAGCACTTGACACTGTTGACAAATATTCCTTCTATAAAATTTTCTTCTTTCTTGGCTTTTATAAGCCATTCTTTCTTAATTTTCAAATTACCTCTTTGCCTGATACTTCTCTGTGTCTTTTATAAGCTACCATTCTTTTCCTTGTCCCTTATATGTTACTAATTTTCAGGGTTTTATTCTTCGCCCTTTCCCATACTACTCTATATACGTTCCATGAGCTACCCTTGATGGGTATATTCATCCACTTGCAAAACTTCAACTACTCTATGTTCTTTATGAAAATGGATCTCAATTTTACATTTCCTATGCTGTCTTTTGTGCTGTGCTCAGTCACTCAGTCATGTCCAACTCTTTGTGACCCCATGGACTGTAGCTCACCAGGGTCCTCTGTCCATGAGGATTCTCCAGGCAAGAAGTCTGGAGTGAGTTGCCATGCCCTCTTCCAGGGGATCTTCCCAACCCAGGAATCGAACCCAGGTCTCCAGCATTGCAGGTGGATTCTTTACTGTATGAGCCACTAGGGAAGGCCTTACATTTCCTAGGCTCCAGCTTCAATCACCTTCCAAACATTTCTCCTGATTGTTGCCAAGCAACCTCACACTCAATATACAAACTGGATGGATTTCCTTTCCTTTGATCTTATTCTCTCCTTTCATGTTTCTTTATTTTGGTGAATGGGGCCATGATACAGGTTGGAATGAGCCCCCCTCCAAATTCTTAGGCTGAGGTCCTAACTCCTATTACCTCAGAACGTGGCCTTATTTGGATATAGGAAAGACCTTTACAGAGGTAGTCAAAATAAAGTCATTAGGATGGGTTCTAATCCAATTTGACTCGTGTCCTTATTAAAAAAGAGAAATTTAGAGACAAACACAAATGGAAAAAGCCACATGTAGAGGAAGGTAGAGATCAGAATGATGCTTCTACAAGCCAAAGAATGCCAAAGATTGCCAGAAAACCACCAGGAGCTAAGAGAGAGGTCAAGAACAGATCCCTCCCTAGCACCTTCAGAGGGAGCACGGCCCTGCTAACACCTTGACTTCCAGCCTCCATAACTATGAGACAATAAATCTCTTTTGTTTAAGCCACTCAGTCTGTGATATTTCATTATAGCAGGCCTAGAAAACTAATATGTGTGCATGTGGTCTAGGTTGCTCCAGTTGTATCTGACCCTTTGCGACCCTATAGGCTAGCTCAACAGGCTCCTCTGTCCACAGGATTCACCAGGCAAGAATACTGGAGTGGGTTGCCATGTCCTCCTCCAGGGGATCTTCCTGACCCAGGAATCGAACCTGGTAAAGAATCTGCCTGCAATGCAGGAGACATGGGTTCGATCCCTGAGTTGGGAAGATCCCCTGGAGGAGGACATGGCAACTCACTCCAGTATTCTTGCCTGGTGAATCCTGTGGACAGAGGAGCCAGAGGGGGCTACAGTCCATGGGGGTCACAGAGAGTCAGACATGACTGAGCAACTAACACTCTCACTTTTCACACTTTATTTACCACTAGCGACACTTAGGAAGCCCTAGAAAACTAATACAGCCACCATATATTACGTTATAAAACCATTAAAAACCAACAATTGTCCTAGGCTCCTTCCCTTTCTTCATTTGCATATCCAACTGCCCGAGAAGTTCAGTCACTTCTAACTCTGAATCATTCTTTCATCTATTTCTTCTTCCTCATCATCTCCACTGCCACTGCTCTAGCGTAGACTTTCTTCCATCATCTAGGCTCTTTTAATAGACTCCCATTGACTCTCTCCTGCCTCTAGCATCACCCCAACTCAATCAGCCTTCCACAATGCTAGGAGATTCTAGAAAAGAATATGCAAGTGGCTCCTCATCACCCATGCAATAAAACAATCAAACTCCTTAGTATTCATGGCCTCTCAGGACAATTCCTTTTCCCAATTTCTCATACTATACGTTAGCAATGTTGAACTTCTTGCTCTTCTCTGAGTATATCATGCTCTCCTGTTGCGTCTGCAAATGCTGTTCCTTTTCTTGAAACACGCTTCTCTTTTTTTCTTTTCCTGCCTGAGAAACTCCTACTCCATTGTTAAGATTCAGCTCAAGCTTTCTACTGTGACTGTCCCTGTGTCATCCCCCACTTTACTGGGAGCTCTGGAAAGTCAGGAACTGCTATTTGCATCTGTTTCCTTGGTGCCTGGAAAATAACAGGCACTCAAGAAATGATTTTTTGGAATATATACACAAATAAATATGTTTTTTGTTTATCCACAAAGAACGTGAAAATATTAGAGCACAGTATTCATGAGTAAGTTGGTGCGTGTGTTTATTAAAACTATTCTTTAGGTAAGTTAATTCAGTGTTGATGGCCTTTTTTGGTAAAGAGGACTGGCCATATCTGTTTTTCATGGTTGTTCAGGATGTACTGCAAACCTTTTAATTTTCCTTGATCTGTTTTCGTTGATCTGTTAGTTCAATGGTCATTACAGGACAGAATTAAATTCATCTTTCCACTCTTTAGATCTTAACATTTTTTTAGGTCTGTCAGTTCTCCTTAGATATCTTGTAGGAAAATCAAAAGCAGTCAATTTGCTGCTCTAGTCATATAATGACATAGGAGAAATGAAAGAGTGCATTACTACAAAATGCCTAATTGCTCCTTTCTATTTCAATAACTCAAATTGTGCTTGAAAGCATCTTATTTTATGAGGGGAAAGAGTTAAGTGATCCTCATTTCTACCAGGTTGCATTGGTTATTTAACAAAACTCCCCTCACCCCACCCCATCTGGTGAGTCCAATCATCTCATATTCTTGCCTCCAGGTGGCAAATGCTTGGCTGCATTTTTATTGTCTTTTACTGGTAAGAAAACCAGCCTGGTTATACATCTCTCCCTCTGCTCCCTCCCGATGTAGGGATAGGGCACCAACATATGCAGAGCTTAGTTAATGCACAGCAAAAAACATATTGCCAAAAAATATTCAGCGCTTTCTTGTGAAAACAGAAGCAAGTCCCTTTGGATCACAGCATGGAAAGTGTTCCACTAAAGCTTTAATGTGAATTTGCTCAATGGGACTGTGCATACAGGTGTAGAACAATTATTAGATTTGATATCTGAATGAGCCCAGGTTCCCATTAGAGCCTGACTGCTTCAATGACCCCATTATTTTGCTACCACTGTTCCCAGAACTGATCAACTTAATTATTCTGACTAACGAAACATTTAGGACATGAATTTCTGATTTGTTTAAACCATATGGGGCATCTAAAAGTGCCTTACTTAAAAAAAAATCACAATACAGAAGAAATGACTATGAGGATGTGTTAGATGCTTGGAAGTAGGGCAGGGCCAAGTTCCATGCTGGGCACACAGACACTGTCTTTTCTGGGATGGCCCCTCTGTCTAGATTACTCCTTGAGACCTGTTATGTTTTAGCAGTGTTGCTTTTCCCTGGAATTTCACTCAAAGCAGAAAGCAGGAATTTGGCAATGGGGGTAGGGGCATGGAGGTGACAGGTTAAACCTTGCATTTCCTGCCATAATACATTCAGTTCCTTAAAACTATGTTCAGAAGCACAACGATAACAACAACAAAACCCCTCTTTGCAGAGCAAGCCAATTACAGTGATTCTTTGGCAAGGAGAATAAAGAACAAGAAAAGTCGGAAAACAGGACTAACTTTAGAGTTGATGTGTAAGGAATATAGCCTTTTATATATGAAAGTGAAAGTGTTAGTTGCTCAGTCATGTCCAGCTCTTTGCAACCCCATGGACTGTACCCTGCTAGGCTCCTCTGTCCATGGGATTTCCCAGGCAAGAATACTGGAGTGGGCTGCTATTTCCTTCTCCAGGGGATCTTCCCCACCCAGGGATAGAACCTGAGTCTCCTACATTGCAGGCAGATTCTTTTCTGTCTGAGCCACCAGGGAAGCACCTTATATATGGGAAGTTAAGGTCAAATTGTATTTCTTAATTTAAAGAAAAGTATCACCATTGAAATATTGGATTTTGACATTAACTTCAGCTGTAGCAGTACATTACCCATAGTATGTACCTAGGAAAGGAAAAGATATATTATTTTGATACAGAAATATACTGCTTCTGATAAGTCACAGTTGCTTCATAAATGGCATTTTTAAAAGCAACTCCAACATTACTCATTCTTTCAGTTTATAATATATTAATGACTATTAAAAAGTTTTATGCTTACTTACAGAAAAGGGGGGCATAAAAGTATTACCAGTCTCTAAAATATTACAGATGCCAGTTTATTTCCCATCAGTGAATGCATCTGTCCTTAAAAAGAATGAAAGTGACATCAAAATGTTTCCCTTTGCCCCTTGCCTCCTTTCACTAATGATATATAATGGCTGCTGAGCCTGCAATAAACGTGTTTGTGTCCAGTCACATTCCCATCATTTTACAATCCAATCTGATTTCTTTAAAAGAAAAGAAAAGAAATCAAGTCACAGGAGATAAGCCCAAGTTCCTGCTTCAAGGCATTCCCTGACATCAGCCTTCTCTTCATACTTCTGCTCGAAGTGCCTGATTTGACAAAGCACACAGAAAGTCAGCAGACAAGTCTCTTCATCTCCTCTCCTAAACTGTCTGACAGGAGTCAATAAAGAATCTTTCACACAGCTACAATCTAACAATTTGAGATGAAAGTCTGAGGGGAAACTTTCTAGCTATTCCTTAAAATATTTTATTAAAGAGGGGTATAAAAATGCATTTGCCTCAGTGGGGCTATTCTCCTCCTCTGGTTCAACTCAATCCATTTTAACAGTTGGCAGTTTCAATAACAGAAGATACAGGTATTTTGCATGCCACATAAAAGCAAAGGATTCAGACATGGAAGCAAAAGTGGAAAGAAAAAAAAAACAACAGCTTCTCTTCTATAAAAGAATTTTTTTAATAAGAGCAGCTGGGAAAAATTTCTCTGAGTTTGTGTCCTTCTCCTACCGTTTTATATAAAGCAGCTACCATACTTTTATTCCTAGGCTATATCTACTGACAGACTGTCATAAGCAAACAACTTTTCCTCTTATATTGCAATAATTATCTTCTGTATTTTTAATGCACTCAAAACAAATTTTCTTCTAATAACATCACAGTGACAATGCCCACTGTATTCCCAATGTAAAATGATATATTTTAAATATGATAATCATAAAAGCAGCCTATCCATAATTACTATTCTTAGGTTAAATAAAATATCAACATTTTTTATTCATGTTTAGGTTAACATTTGCAATTCAGCTTTTTGCAATATTTAGATGGAACTGAATAAGTTATGGGAACATTTTTTTAAAAGAACAAACTTTAAGATTGCTTCCTTCTTGAATGAGTTGTCATCCTTACTGCCCACACATGACCTTCAACACATAACATTAAAGAAGAACTTGAAGTTCACCAGATGAGCCCATTATTAATGGTTAGCTATGTCTCTGTGCCCACCAACTGCGATTTACTCAACTTTGAACTTGTACTTAATGATTATTTTGAAAGAAATTACGTCTATTTTTATACAATGTGCTGTGATTACTAGGATTAATAGACATAATGTAAAAACTTCTGACACATTCAGATTGTAAACTGGTTAGTGTGGAGGAAGTGGAGGGATCAAGTTCTGTCACTATATCTTGATACATATAAACTAATTACATATAAACTTGTGCATACAGACTAACTTGGGAGCAATAATGATGTGTGTATCTTTAAAGGTCAATTTCCTATAGGTTAGGTATGAGGATTTTCTCCTAGGAGAAATAGCTCAGAAAAATAAGTAATTAACAAATATACAAGTAAATACATAAAGTACCTTTCATGTGGAGTTAGGAGAAATAGCTCCAATCTTGTTTTGCACCCTCTTTCTCCCTTTTAAACTCCTTAACTTTAAATTGTTCTAGAGGGGAGGTCAGCTGATATTTTGTAACAAACGGTTACCTTTCCTAACCATCTCCAGCTTCTACAACGTTTTGTGATGCACCATTACACTATCCACTCTGGGATTCAGTATAGTTTGCTCTCTCTTAGTCTATCCTTTACTAAGAGAGTGAAAACACTAAGAGAGGGAAAACTAGTCCCTATTTAATCATTAACCCAAAGGCTGATTATCCTTATACCTTCCCTTTTCTTAGGCTAAACAGGTCCAAACACATGTTTGACTCCCTTATCACAAATTTAAGGAAAAGGGAGTTGTTGATACCATGTCGGTTCTCAATTCATGCAGGTCAATAAAGTATTTTTTAAAAGACAGCTATTTTTAGAAGAGCCTCATGGACTCCTACAATAGTTTGGAGATAATGGAACATAGAATTTTAGAACTGGAAGGGAATTTGTGGATTATTTCAGTTTAGTCTAACCCTTCATTTTAGAGATGATGATACTGACCTCCAGAGAAGAGGATCAACTTGTCATAAACACCATGAACAATAAAGATATGAAACTGAGAGGCTTAAAGCAGGGAATGGTATGTAAAGTAATGAAATGTAATCATAGTTGTTCTTTCATTTATTGGATAATACATGATTATGCTTTTAGAAAATATATACTCATGAAGAAAGCAATAAAATGATAGACCACAATCTTCTGATGGTCTTGTGTAATAAATACTTGAAGGAAGCAACTAGGAGTAACAGTAAGTTTAATGTTCTTGTAATATTATAATGTAACACTCAGTGATTCAGCTCTTTGGTAAGCAAAAGTTCACTGGATTATATATATAAATCCTATAATATATGAATATATACTATACATAAAAACATATTACAGATTTATATTATATAAATGTATAGATTCTATGATATATACATATATGTATATGTATGTATATGTTATATCTACACATATGTATATGTGTATACATATACATACATGTATGTATATACGTGTGTGTGTATCTCCTATAATTGTCCAAGGTGGTGCTAGTGGTAAAGAACCCACCTGCCAATGCAGGAGACAGAAGAGACATGGGTTCGATCCCTGGGTTGGGAAGATCCCCTGGAGGAGGGCACGGCAACCCACTCCAGTATTCTTGCCTGGAGAATCCCATGGACAGAGGAGCTTGGTGGGTTCCAGTCCATAGGGTTGCTATAAATATATAGATTCTATTTCATATATATACATATATATATATATATATGTATATCCAATAATCTGCATTTTAGTGGGCCTAAAATATTTTTATATAATGCACTATCTACAAAGTCCTTAAAGTATACATTTATACAAAGATCTGAGAAGAAAAGACAGGTATGCACCTTGATGAGATGCACTTCGGGTTGGTTGACTTACTATGGATATACACACACACACACACACACACACACAAACCTTTGTGAATGTAGCTATATACATATATACATACATACATACATATATATATATATATATATATGAAAGTGAAAGTGTTAGTTGCTCAGTCGTGTCTGACTCTTTGTGACCCCAAGGACTGTAGCCCACCAGATTCCTCTGTCCATGGGATTTTCCAGGCAAGAATACTGGAGTGGGTTGCCATTCCTTTCTCCAGGGGATCTTCCTGACCCAGGGATTGAACCTGGGTCTCCTGCATTGCAGGCAGATTCTTTACCATCTGAGCCACCAGGGAAGTCCATCTATCTATCTATCTATATGTATATATCTGATGCTTGGCATTATTAACAGGCATTGGACTTCTACATAGCTAAGATTAGAAAGTTAACAGTTCTTCAAGCTGTAAAGATAAGTTAGAAAATTCACTGCATCACTCACTCTGGTGATTCCATCATGTTCCCCATTGTTGATAGCAGGGGCTCAAAGCTGCCAGTATTGTCATTGCTTTTGTTCATCTTTGTCCTAAACTTCATGCTACTGACATCTAGTATGTGCTTTAATATTTAAGACATCATTTTCAGATTTTTGCTGTGAGCTGGGTATTTTAATTTAGGTTGATTGGTTCAGTTCAGTTCAGTTCAGTCGCTCAGTCGTGTCCGACCCTTTGCGACTCCATGGACTGTAGCATGCCAGGCCTCCCTGTCCATCATCAACTCCCAGAGTTTACTCAAACTCATGTCCATTGAGTCAGTGATGCCATCCAACCATCTCATTCTCTGTCGTCCCCTTCTCCTCCCACCTTCAATCTTTCCCAACATCAGGGTCTTTTCAAATGAGTCAGTTCTTTGCATCAAGTGGCCAAAGTATTGGAGTTTCAGCTTCAACATCAGTCCTTCCAATGAACACTCAGGACTGATCTCCCTTTAGGATGGACTGGTTGGATCTCCTTGCAGTCCAAGGGACTCTCAAGAGTCTTCTCCATCACCACAGTTCAAAAGCATCAATTCTTTGGGGCTCAGATTTATTTACAGTCCAACTCTCACATCCATAAATGACTACTGGAAAAACCAGAGCCTTGACAAGACAGACCTTTGTTGGCAAAGTAATGTCTCTACTCTTTAATATGCTGTCTAGGTTGGTCATAGCTTCTTTTCCAAGAAGCAAGTGTCTTTTTATTTCATGGCTGCAGTCACCATCTGCAGTGATTTTGGAGCTCCCAAAAATAAAGTCTGCCACTGTTTCCACTGTTTGATTGATTGGTAATGAAATATAATTCAAAGCCAACTGTCACGTGAACAAGTTAAATGAGTGCTCGGTTCCATAATGTCTCTGTTTCCAATTAGTCTCTGGCATCTCAATGAGCTGTCTTTTGTCAATAGAAGTATTTGGAACTTGACTAGAAAGCAATACCTTTTTTCATTCATTTTGTATGCCACTTACTATTGGGTATCTGTTTTAAAATGCTAGTAAAGGCTGTTCTTTTCATTGACTTCAACTCAAATTCCTTTTAACAATGACCTCTTCATCTTATTCCCGCGAGCCACAAACATGGTGTGACTAGAGGAAAAGGAGATGAATTTTTGTGTATACATGGTTAACGTACATGAATCTCGTTATAGTAAAGCCACATATCCTATTTCTAAAATAATTACCTTCCCTCTCAAACTCCTCCTTTTCTTCTGTTAAACATGATAGTTTTTCGGTTCATCTTTTTACATGACTCTTACCAGCAGCCCCTCCTGCCTCTACTTTAAAAGACTGGTAATCATCTGGTTCAAATTTCCAATCTCAATAATAGTCCAGCAGCCACATAGAATTTAGCATTGTAATCACTCCAGTGCAGTCTTAATAATGTTATATGATGAATTAGAAAACGTTCTCATAGTTAATATACTTTATTGTACCAGTCACCCCTTGATGCTTCCATTTAGTCCCTGTAGTTTGTTATTTATGATTTTTCCATGCCTTACTTCAAAATTTTCCTTGTTTGCATTATATGCTGTATTATGTAATGCTACATTAATTTCCTGTTGTAATTGGTCAGCATGCCAATATCACGCACCTACTCAAATACAGCTTCAAAATATTTTAGCAGCTTATAAGTTTTATTTAACTGAAATCATTAAAGTAGTAGAGAATCTTGCTGCATGTTTGGATTCCACTTAAATTGCTGGTATAATTTTGAATTATTTTGTATCAAGTTTACCAAATGCCTTTATAAAGAAATTTTATAGCAACTATATACATTTTTTAAGTGAGGAAAAGCAGCACACTTCTTTTTCCTTTGTTTTTAGGAAGATCTTTCTGAAAAATATGCTGCTTTCTAAAAATTTATGTTATCTGTTAAAAACTATACTATGAGCCATAACACACAGTGTACCTTCTTTCTGTTGAAAACTAGCCACTTAAAGATAACATGGCGGGACTTCCCTGGCGGTTCAGTGATTAAGACTCCGTGCTTTCAATGCAGCAGGCACAGGTTTGATCCCTGCTTAGGGAACTAAGATCTCCCATGCCGTGAGGCATGGCCAAAAAATTAGAGGGAAAAAAAAAGGTACCATGGCAGAAAAGGAAGAACACTGGCTTTAGAGTTCTAGGCTCTGAAGAGAACTGCCTACTGAACTGATGCCTAAAATAGGGATAATGTTTCAGACCTCAGATGGTTATTACCGAGATCAAGTGAGATCTCACAGACATAGAGTGCAAAGCAGTAGTTACCAGTGGGGATGGGGGCAGGTAGGAGGTACAAACTATTGGGTGTAAGATAGACTTAAGGATGTATTGTAAAACATGGGGGATATAGCCAATATTTTGTAATAACTATAAGTGGAGTATAACCTTTAAAACTGTATAAAAATAAAATAAGTTAAAAAGATCAAGTGAGATATTTTCTGTAGAGTGCCAGGCAACAATGTTTGGCACATAGTAAACATTAAATTAATTCGGTGTATTAGTTGCATATTAATCTGAACTTTAGCAGGTATGCTTCATAAATATATCTCATCTCAATGTACCAACCTTGGGTTGGCGGGGGAACACAACTATCAATTAACAGCTAGAGTTCAAGAATGAACTACTGAGTATCTGAGTATTGAGAGGATGGTAGTGAGAATCAGCTTATACTTTCTGTATTTATTTTGGGGGCAAAGAATTCAGAGTGAGGAAGAATTTAAAATGCAGATTATCAGGATTTATGAGGAAGAGATATCTTTTTTCTCATTACTATAGTAAACAGCAGTCAAAAAAATGCCTCATCAGACTTATGGCAGATAACAAAGGGAAGTACAACTTTAATTACGTCCTTGATTTATAGATAATGTTGCAACATCTCAAACAATGAACATCAAATTTTTCTGCAATCTATTTGCAAAGATGTGTGTATGTATATGTGTTTTAGATGTGGGATGGGAAACCATTTTTCATTCCATTCTTTTTAAATGAGAATGCACTTAAATAACTGTTCCAGAAAGAAAATGCAAATGAACATTAAACTACTTACATTCCTTAAATTCTTTTCCAATATGTGTCTACCAACACACATTATTATAGATCTAATCAGTATTTATATACTCTCTTGTGATCTAATTCTTTCACTTAACATTGTTCATGCAACAGGACCACTATCAGACTATACTTGTTTCCCTATAGTTCCTCCCACATCTCACTTTGTGCTTAGACATTCTAACAGATATATGTTGCTACCTTACTGTTATTTTAATTATAATTTCTGGCTGGTGAAAATGGTGTTTTTCCATGTAATGATTTATTGTGCATTTTTTTAATGTAAACTTTCTCTCTCCATCTTTCATTTTGCTATATGAACTGCCTGGGGGACCAGGTCTAGAGGACCCTTACACATTTCTTCCAATATCAATATAACAAAATTTGTTGATTACTCCACTAACCCTGTACAGCTAAATGATATAACTATACACATAATCATTGTCCATCCTCTTATACTTTGAAAACAAATATCCAAATGGTCTCCAAATCCTCTAATAAATCTCTAAATTATTTCCCAATCTATCCTTCTCTAAGACTGCTTTCATCTTCTCACAGTTATTTTTAGAAATAAACTTAGAAAGATAACTAAAATACACACCTGATCATATAACTCAGTCTCCAGTTAATAAATTTTTTATTGCTTTCAAGACAAAGTGAACTTTTTGAGCACAGCCTAGAAGGCCTTTGCAATGTGGCCTAATCTCATTTACAGCCCAACCTCATTCTCCCATTGTTTGCATAAATTCTATAATAAATTACATCTAAATATAATACTCATTGTTCCTGAATATCATTCTTGCTTTTCTGCATAACCCTTTGTTATGTCATTTTGCCTCCCTATTAGACTCAGGTCCCTTTTCTCCCTATTCTACTCCAAATGCCTATGCTGCTGCTGCTGCTAAGTCGCTTCAGTCGTGTCCGACTCTGTGCGACCCCATAGATGGCAGCCCACCAGGATCCGCCGTCCTTGGGATTCTCCAGGCAAGACTACTGGAGTGGGTTGCCATTTCCTTCTCCAGTGCATGAAAGGGAAAAGTGAAAGTGATGTCACTCAGTCGTGTCTGACTCTTAGCGACCCCATGGACTGTAGCATACCAGGCTCCTCCGTCCACGGGATTTTCCAGGCAAGAGTACTGGAGTGGGGTGCCATTGCCTTCTCTGCGCCAAATGCCTATGAATATCTCATATATCCTTAAGTTTCATCTCAAATATGATTGACCTCCTGAAGCTATTTCTCAACTGGATATGGCTTCTATCTGTGAATCCCTAGGGTAGTTTACAGCTTGCTAAGAATTATTTGTACACTTGTGTTATCCCCTTAGAATAGCTTATGAGCTGTTGAGAAAGTGAAAGTTGCTCTTTTGTGTCCGACTCTTTGTGATACCATGGACTCTCCAGTCCATGGAATTCTCCAAGCCAGAATACTGGAGTGGGTAGTGTTTCCCTTCTCCAGGGGATCTTCCCAACCCAGGGATCGAACTCAGGTCTCCTGTATTGCAGGCAGATTCTTTACCAGCTGAGCCACAAGGGAAGCCCAAGAAGACTGGAGTGGGTAGCCTATCCCTTCTCCAGGGGATCTTCCCGACCCAGGAATCAAACTTGGGTGTCTCCTGAATTGCAGGTGGATTCCTTACCAACTGAGCTATCAGGGAAGCTGTTGAGAACAGGGGCTCAACTCACATCTTTCTCTCTGCAAATGCTTTGCACATAATAGGCATTCTGTACATTTATCTTGAACTGAATATTCCTCAAGGTCTAAAAATCCCTATAACAGCAATAACTTTGCCTCCTACATGGTTGGATCATTCCTGCACTCAACACAAATATGGAATGAATACAAATTACAAACATGAACACTTTCAAAGTCATACAACTGGGTAAAAATGAAGAACATGTATATTTTTAGCCTCCTAAATGTAAGGCATACCTCCCACCCTCCCAGCTGTGTCTCAGAAAAAAAGAAACTGTCTTATACTCCAGTCCTTACACATTCTTTAATTATAAGGGGCCCTATCTAAACTACTGTATTTTTTAATATTAAAGTACTACTTCAAGAAAACACATTAGTCTGGGACAAATTCAATTTGAGTTTTAGGTGATTATGGAGGTAAATTTGCAGAACAAGAGTGGGGGGGTTGGAAACAGGAACATGTAACACAGATCTAGGAATTGTTTACAGGGTATGTCCCCAGAGTATTAAGTGTTGGATATGATGGAATAAAAAAAAAGCCTTTGAAAGATCACTTAAAATTGCCAATTCAGTAAATACCTAGAGAAGATAAAAAAAATACATATTTAAAATGACTGGAATAATCAACTGTCCTAGTGCCATGAAACTGGATTATGTGTGGCTTGGAATAAAAGTGACAGGGGTGCTATCATACACTGATTAAAGTCCTGTATCTCTATCTAAAACTTGGACATGAATGTGATGTATTCCAGAAAATTGTCTGGTGACTAAAAAATGGGCTCCTGTGCTTATAGAAACACTGATGTCAGTGATATATGGGAAGAAGTACAACAAAATTGTTTTTTATAAGATAGGATAGTGGGGGGGAAGCAATTTTTCTACATGCAGATATTATATTGCACCATATGCAATTTGAATCCATCTGTACAATTAAATGAATTTCCTATAATAATTAGATGTTTTACCATTTCATATACATTTGTGAGAGGCTATCTATATTCAAAATGGTCAAAAACTTAAAAAAATATTCTCTTAGGAAAATGGGGGCACACTTTATCCATACTTTTGAATCCACGGTGGTATGCATCCCTCATTTTGACCACAATAATAGTAAGAGCTGCCACTTAGAATTTGCTGGGTATCTGGGACATTGTTAAGAGATTTGCATATATGTCATTAATGCTTCAAGCAATTCTATAGGTGGGTATTCAGAAGCCATTGTATAAATGAGGAGAGTGTGCCTCCAAGAAATTAAAAAGTTTGTTCAAGATCATGCAGTGAATAAGCAGTGGACATCCATGGAGTTTCAAAGTTCACAACCTGAACCACTAAGTCATATGGCCCCCACAAGCACTGAGCCTGAATTTCTAGGTCTATGACTTTGACAGGATGGTGCTTAATATAAACAATGATGAAGTCAAAAGTAGGACAAGAACAAGAATTTTTGTAATCCATAAATGCATTACCATCTTCAATATAAATCCTTTTAATATATTTTTTATTCCAAATACATTTCAACTAGAAACCTGAAGAATACCACACTCATGATCTATTTCACCTCATGATTCTATTTCTGGTGAGATTCACCAAGGGATGCTCTGTAGAAAGGAGTGGTTTACCCTTCTTTGTTTCCCTAACCTTCTCTCTGCTAACCACGTGTATACAGTGCATGAACTGATCCAAATCACTTTACTTTCCAAAACATGCTAGTTCTTTATACTCAATATTTTGTTATAATCTATAAAGGAAAAGAATCTGAAACGAGTAGATATAGATATACATATGTACAACTAAATCAACTCTGTTGTACATTTGAAACTAATACAATACTGTAAATCAACTATACTTCAATAAAATAAATAAATATGCTTTTTCTTCACAACTTCTGGGGTAACCATGACTTCCCCTTCTCAATTGTTTACCTCTGTAATGTTTCAAGGATATTTCTCAGCTCCAATATTCTTGGCTTTGGTAAACAGGTTTGCACATATCCTATCAAAGCTTTTATGATTTCAGTTGATGGACTCTCAGCATAGTCTCACTGAACCACTATATTTTCCAACAGAAGAGCCCTGATTGTTTTAGCCTTTCATACCAGGGAATTCTCACTATTTGCTGGTTTATTACAAATGCCTTCTCTGGCCTAATACAGCCTGGTGCATGCGTGCACAGTTGTGTCTGACTCTTTGCGACCCCATGGACTGTAGCCCTCCAGGCTCCTCAATCCATGGGATTCTCCAGGCAAGAATACCGGGGTGGGTTGCTATTTCCTCCTCCAGGGGATCTTCTCGACCCAGGGATTGAACCTGAATCTCCTGCATTGGCTAGCGGATTCTTCACTACTGAGCCACCTGGCCTGATATAGCAGCATCTTCTCTTTGGATGTCAATCTCTTTCCAGATGCTGACCAGCAGAAATGTTGACCTATCACCTTCTTGAGTTCATCTTTTCAGGGGACAGCTATCAGTCACTCCTACATTGCTTTGCAAGATGGGAATGAACAAGTGGGAGCCCGCCAGCTTGTGAATGCAGCCTGGCTTATTTTACCTTTTTTCCCCACAAAATACGTTTTACCCACACAGAAGCTCATCTGCCACTTCTCAGCCCACTTGTGAGCCTCAGGAGAGCTTCCTGAAGTTTACCCCTGGCAGCTTGGCATTTCACTTTTAGTGAGCTCAGAACAGCTGAGTGTCAACTGCAAACTCTCTTTCTCCAGTTTCCTTAACTTTTTGACAGAATTAACTACTTCCTTGAAGTAATTAAAGCAATAATGTTTCAGACTGAAGGAGAAATATTAAGTGTAAAATTATCCTCCAATTAAAGAAAAAATGCTCCACACAGTGGTATTTTTTTTTTAATTTCACCCTTCTTCACAGTGATGATGAACAGTAGACCATAACAGAAGCCTAGATTTAGACATGCTACTGGCCTCATACCTCTGAAGGCATAAAAGCCAAGGATTAATCTGCTAAATATTCTAAAATGCATTTACTTTCACTGTCATCAATCCTTCCAATTGGTCCCTCCCCAGGTTGCTTTGTAATTCTATCTGCCTCTTACATATTTAAAAAGCCCAATGTTTATCATTACTTCATTTTTAAAACTTTTATTTCCTTCTCTAGGAAGCCTTATTAATTTTTATATTACTCCTTTTTCAGAATGTAAAATAAATAAAATAGATTTTAGTCTTCTTAGATATGCCTCCATGGTATGAAGTTTTATTATGAATTTTAAAAAATCAATGACCAGAATTCTAATTTTCCCATAGACATTTTAACAGAAAATAATGAAGACAAAATTTTAAAACAGATTTCTGTTGTAGCTAATTTAGTATGTGAAGAAATAGAATTCTAAAGTTTGTTTTTTTCTTTTTATCAATACAAAATTAATTTGCACAATCCAAGTATACTCAACTTTTGGGGGTGTCTGTGTGAATGTGTATCTCAGAACAGTGGTTTTGGAGTAAATAATCATAACCTAGTAGTAAATAATCATAACCTACAACCTAGACATGTATGAAATGAAAAATTATAGATTGTGTAATCGCCTTAATATCTGCCTTAAAGTTCTGTCCTGAACACAGGTTGCTGTGTCAGTTAAGGGTCCTGAATGACCCACCCACATCTCACGTTAGTAGTAGATGCAGCATGATACAGAGGAAGGAGCACAGAATTTAGACTTAAGAGGTCCAAGGCTTACATTTTGCTCAGCCTCATTTAAGTCAGGAAACTAGTAATGAGTCACTTAATCTTTCTAATCCTCAGTTCCTTGACCTGCACAGTGAGGAAGTTAATTTATCTTACTATGTCCATATGTTTCTTGTGAGGCTCAAATAAGATAATGTAAAATTTTTTAAAGTAGTTAATAAACAATAAAGTTTTATTAAAATCGGCTTTATTAACTGCAAGACTTATCAAAAATAGACCTCTTGCCAATGGGCTACTTTGTATCTTTTCTATTGTTGGCTCTCTATTTTATACTATGATCCCTTGAAAAATAGTCATGGATTTATGGCTGTGTCATAATTAAAAATATATATATAAATCTTTTTCTATGCCATCTTAATAAGCATGGAAGAAAGAGCCTTGTTGTTTTTATTTTACCACTTTCTTTTTAGTTCAGGTTCTTTAGCACAGGCCACTCTGATGATGTTTAAAACCAAGATATCAAATGACACTGTCATGATCTGGAAATGTCTGCGAGGTCCAATGGGAAGTCTTAGCAAATGTCAGAGTACCTCTAAGGCAAGGCAAATCCTCAGGATGCATAATGATGCAAGAGTTTAGTACTAAAAGATACATACAGCAGGGTGCCGAGGAAAGGCCTGCTTGAGGCTCAAAGGTCAAGCAGCACAAGTTTAATGCGAGTAAAGTAAAAGGTCACTTAGCATTGTGACTAGTGATGCTGAATGGGTACAGGGTGATGTAATAGATATAGTCAACTAACACTCCCATTTCAGGAGCTGTCAGAATTGATATTTTCATCCATTCCCCTTCCTTTCTGACAAGTAATTACTTAGAAAAGCCAACGACGGAAAACACATCCTAGGCAGCAGTCAACTGTTTGGTAGTTAGTAGTCTACTGTGGTTGAGTGGCAGTTAAAAGGCATTATAGTGGCGATAACTTACAGACTTTAAGGGAAGATAAATGATCTCTACATATCTGTTCAGAACAGTCCTAACTTGTGTGTCTATCGCTGGTAATTCAATTGTTAATTTTTGTTTTAAAGCACACGTCAAGACAACACAGAAACCTGGAAGAAGAACAGATACAAGTAGATGATATGAAAACAAGGAATACGTCAAATATGGCAGATGGATAGCAATAAGCACTGAATGAAGGTGACAAAAATACCCCCGACAGCAATATCCCACCACCACCACCACCAACAAAATATTCCCAGAAATAAAAAATTAAAGGTCCTCCCCATCTGCTTTAAATAGCTATAAGGAATGCTGAGATATACGGTAGTGTGTGAAACTTAACACTACACATTCACAACACAAAGGACTTGTTGCGATGGATAACATAATAAAATCCTTGCAGGGTGATGGCTCATCCTAGGATATGAAGAATAATTGGAGTGGGATCTAAGGGATTTTCATGTGGCATCCATAGGGTCTCAAGAAGAAGGTGAAATCAAAAGGACATATTTGAAAAAGAGACTATATATTTTAAACTCATTTTTGATCTAGTCAGAACATTAAAGGATTTATCTTCACAGCTAACTGGCTAGTCAGGTGTGTTCTGTGGTAACCATTGAGGGTTTACACAGGTTAGAACTGTAAGCGACACAATGAATTTTTTCTACATCTTTGTATCTTTAACACCTAACATGGGGCCTGCCATAAAGCTTGTGGCAAATAAAAGTATGTTGAATCACAGACACTTTGCTCTTATGTGCCTTAGAGTCTCAGACTGGATTGGCCAAAAGTTCATTTGGGTTTTTCATAAGATGATACAGAAAAACCCAAATGAACTTTTTGGCCAACCCAATATATAGATAGGAAAAAATAATTAAATAACAAGCCAGTGAAAACAGATGCTAGGAATTATAATGAGAGACTCTCTTTTTCATGTCTGTACTTCTTCTTCCTTAAAGCATGACTTCTTTTTGATCTTGGGATGACTATGATATGATATCAGCCCAATATTCTGATAGGTCAGGATTGTATAAATCAGAGTTGGAAGCTGGACCAGAGGACAAATACCAGTGAAGATCTGTCTTGCTGAAGAAGAGAGCTACTTTTGACTTTAAATCCTCGTGGTTTCATACTATTTAAGTATGTATTTCATTGGTGAAATTTCTACTTGTTCTTGGTGATTTTAATTCAGCATTTACTGTGTCTACGATGCACATGGAAACAAAAAAGTGAGTACATAAAACATAGATATAATACTATATAGTTTGAATGATTTTTAAACTTTTTAAATTATATTTTTAATTGATTTTTATTGAAGTATAGTTGATTTACAAAGTTAGTTTCAGGTGTAGACCACAGTAATTCAGTTATATACACGCATATATTCTTTTTCAGATTCTTTTCTCTTATATGTCATTACAGAGTATTGAGCTCTTTGTGCTATATAATAGGTCCTTGTTGGTTATCTATTTTATATACAGTAGTGTATGTTAATCCCAAACTCCTCATTTATCCCTCAACAAGATTTTTGCATTCTTAATAAGTTTTCAATGTCTCTATGCTAAATTATTTGAGTTGTTATAATTGTTTTCAGTACCCCCCCACTGCCCCCGGAATCTGTCCTTTATCATATTTCTAGATCAGTTCAACTGAAGAGCACACTGACAAGGCAAGGAGAGTTGTTTAAACCTTATTATTTACAACTTATCCTACAAATCAGAATTGTCTCAATATGGTACAATAATAAATCAGATATAATTTTGATGCTGAATCTGATGTAACAGAGGAGTTGTAATATACACAGGTAATCCCCAAGTATACACTCCTTTGTTGGACGCTGTCTGTTTTCACTTCATAGTAAATAAGTGTTCTACCGTTGAACTCACATATTTATTATAATAAAATACCACACTTATCTTTTAGCTACCTTGGTTAGATTTTACTTGGAAAAGTTTTCTATGCATAAAAGAAAAAGTGATTGAAAAATCACTGCTCTAGTGTCTTCTTCCAAATGGTTCCCAGAGGTCACTTTCTAAAATCCAAATTTGATCATGGTACTCTTCTGCTTAAAACCTGTCAGTGGATCCTACACCATGTAAAAATCCAAACTCCTTTATATCAGAACCCTTCTTGGCAGCTGCCCAACTCCCCAGCCTCATCTCTCACCTTGCCTCTTCACATCTGTACCTCAAGCCATAGACTTTTTTCCCTAAGCCGTATACTTTTTATTTTTTAGGACCATGGCAAAGCCTCCATTTCTCCCAGTTTTTTAAAGAGCTATGCCCCCAAACCTCAGATATTGACTACCTGGTCTGGCCTCCTTGTCTACTAGGAAAACTACTTTATATCCTTCAAAGTTCAATCTAAATATAAAGCCTTTCCTCATTATCTGCTCCCTTCTCCCACTAAAGAATTCAGTCTTTCTTCCATTGCAAACCATATACACCATTATCCAACTCAACAAATTTTAACATGATAGTTTTCACATTAGTCTCCCCAACCAGACTGTTGAATTAAACTTATAGACATTTTGCTCTGATGGACCTTAGAGTTTTCTGTTGGATTGGCCAAAAAGTTCGTGAAGATTTTTTTGTAAGATGGTATGGAAAATTCCAAATGAATTTTTTGGCCAACCCAATATAGATAGGAAAAAATAATTAAATAACAAGTGAGTGAAAACAGAGGCTAGGAATTATAACAAGAGACACTCTTTTTCATGTCTGTACTTCTGGTATCTAGTGCTATGAGGATAGTGATCTGTCCTGTCATATCTTTGAATCTTTGAAACTTAGGACAGAATCTGGTTCACAGATGTTACATAATACAATACTTACTTAAATAAATAAAAAGTGACTTAACTCAGAATTCATCAGTTGCCCAGGGACTAGGGTTGATGTTTACTTTTGTTTAGCAAAGCTCTTCCCCATAGATAATCTAAAATTAATAGTATAAATAAGATTATAAGGAGAATATTTTAAATGCTTAAGAGAACAAACTTTTCAAATCCCCTCAAGTACTTTATAAGCATCAATTTACATACAATTGATATGCTAATTACAATTTAGCCATATTTGTTCATTAAAACTGGGTCCTTAAGGACCTCTACTAGGCAATGTTTGAATGACTGAATCTTGTTAACGTAGCTGAAGCTTCTGAACATACTAGAGATACATAAACATGAATGTCCTTAAAATTATTCCATAATTTCAATAATGTTAACTAAATCAAAATGGCCTTTGATTTATCTCATTTGGCAAGATACTTTATTAAATACTGTTTCACTTCATTTTATGATACTACTTAAGTTCATTCATTGTTACTTTAAGGATTAAAAAAATACCCACAATGTTATTAGTAAAGGCTCTCTATTATGTATTATAAAGCCAAATTCTTTGCCATAAAATACAAAGCCCCTTACCATTTATGACCTCTTTCTTCTCTCCTATGTAGCCCATCTGCGTATCCTACCACTTCTTGCAACTAACCCTACAGTCCAGTTATACCAACTCCTTGCACTTCTTGAAACATGCTGGGTCTTTTCATGACATCATATTTTTATACATACTGTTGCTTTTTCTATAATGCCCTTTGCCTACTCATGACCATGAATTCATTCATTAACTCTGATATCTGTTTTCCCATGCCTCAAAGACAGCTCCATAAAGAAGCTTTTTGGTCATCTAAGACAATGTTTCTGAAGGCAAGAATATTGGAGTTGGTTTGCCATTCCCTTCTCTATTCAAGGAGATCAAACGAGTCAATCCTAAAGGAAATTAACCCTGAATATTCATTGGAAGGATTGATCCTGAAGCTGAAGCTCTAATACTTTGGCCACCTGATGCGAAGAGCTGACTCATTGGAAAAGACCCTGATGCTGGGAAAGATTGAAGGTGGGAAGAGAAGGGGATCACAGAGGATGAGATGGTTGGAAGGCATCATTGACTCAATGGACATGAGTTTGAGCAAACTCAGGGAGAGAGTGAAGGACAGGGAAGCCTGGAGTGCTGAAGTCCATGGGATCGCAAAGGGTTGGACACATCTTAGCGACTGAACAACAATACGACAGTGGTAGTCATCAATTTCTCTGTGTTCCCAGCATATTTTGTTGAGACATATATTATTTATGATAATACATATTTCTGTCTACCTCCATTTGCATGAGGTCTTTGAGTGAAGAAACT
The DNA here is from genome assembly GCA_024291935.2 of Okapia johnstoni. NCBI lineage: Eukaryota > Metazoa > Chordata > Mammalia > Artiodactyla > Giraffidae > Okapia > Okapia johnstoni. The sequence goes on along the minus strand of CM044305.1, from coordinate 68,593,513 downwards.
GCATGCTATTCATCTTTCTATCCCAGCATCAAGCATTGTATCTGGCACAAAGAAGGCACCTGTTGTGCATTGAATTGTGTCCTCCAAAAAGATATATTGTAGTCCTAACTGTGGTACCTGTGAATGTGACTTTAATTGGAAATAAGTTCTTTGCAGATAGAATGAAATTAAGATAAGGTCATACTAGATTAGGGTAGGCTTTATAACCAATGACTGGTGTCCTTATTAGGAGAAATTAGGCAACACAAAGACCCAGAGGACACAGAGAGGGAAGAAGGCCATGTGACAACAAAAGCAGAACATGGAGTGATGCAGCTGCAAGCCAAGGAATGGCAAGGATTGCTGGCAACCACCAGATGCTAGCTTCTCTGGTGGCTCAGAGAGTAAAGAATCTGCCTACAATGTAGGAGACGCAAGTTTGATCCCTGGGTCAGGAAGATCCCCTGGAGAAAGGAAATGGCAACCCACTCCAGTATTCTTGTCTGGGAAATCCCGTGGACTTAGGAGTCAGGTGGGCTACAGTCCATAGGGTCACAAAGAATCAGACACGACTGAGCGACTAACACTTTCATTTCACCAGATACTAGTAGGGAGATATGCAGTAGATTCTCTCTTCAGCGACCCCCAATGGAATCAACCTTGCCTATACCTTGATTTTGTATTTCTAGCCTCTAGAATTGTGAGAGAATAAACCTCTAGTTTTAAGCCACCTAGTTGGTGGTAATACATTATGGCAGTCTTAGGAAACTAATATCTGCATGCATGCTAAGTCGTGTCTGACTCTTTGCGACCCTATGGACTATAGCCTGCCAGGCTCTCTGTCCATGGGATTCTCCAGGCAAGAATACTGGAGTGGGTTGTCATGCCCTCCTCCAGGGCATCTTCAACCCAGGGATCGAACTTGCATCTCTTATGTCTCCTGCATTGGCAGGTGTGTTCTTTACCACTATTGCCACCTGGAAAGCCTAGGAAACGAATACAGCATCCAATATATTTTTATTGAAACCCACTCCAGAATGACCTAACAGAGGAGATTCTTTTACTCAGTAGAGGATCTATGTCCAATAAATTCTCCAAAGCATCTATTCTTATCTTCCATCTACAAGTTTCAGTAAGCCTATGGATAATCCCTTTACAGCTTCCATACATGTTTAATTCCAAGATGATTCTGGCTGGAAAGAAGGGAACAGACATAAAGCCCATGGCAAACTGACTTTTTCTCTTTACCATCATATCCACTGGGAACAGAGCAGAGACCTCAAAGCCACAACTGAGATATTTAGGATCATGATTCATCCAATGAAATTGCTTCCCTGTTGTAGGATATTCCCTTTGGAGTTTTGGCTGGTGTTCAGTGCTCTAAAATGGGCCATATAGTGCTGGAATCATCATGTGAATGTTTCTGAGTCTATAGTTTAATGGTAGAGTCATGAGGATTATTGCTATTACTGCTATTGCTCATAAAACCTATTTTAGGGGAAGTTTAGAACAAAAGTTACAGTACTGCACGCAGTAGATCCACATATAAAGCCAGGTAAAAATGCTACTTCTCTAGCCATTTCATTAACATAGCTATTGTTATAGAAACATAACTATCTTCTATAGTCACAGAAAACTTTATTATTTATGAAATGGTTTGAGACACAGTCTTATTTAAAATAAAAAATAACATCACCTTTTATTCACTGTTTTCATTACAAACTCTCCTTTTCTACCTTACTATCTTTTTCCTCTGCTGATATTAATTTCCAGTTTTTTATCTGAAGTCCATTTCTTCATCTCTGCTTCTAATTTTCTTAATAACGTGTTTTCCCACTCACCCTATTTACAACTATAGTCTATCACATTCATTATAATGATGTCTCTGTAAAAATATTTAAGCTCTCACCTTTGTAGCTAGATCTCTCTTCTTGTCTCTCTCACTTAACCATAGAGTGAAATAAAACACAAAATTGAAAGTAAAGGAAGACTGCATTTCATAAAGGTTGCCAAACAATTGCTTTTCTGAAGATCCGGTTTGCAGCCAATGGACATGCAACTGTTTCTTTGTTGGCTCTAGAGCTATCACCATAAAGAAATATTAGAATTCAGTGATATCTACATTCTTCCCCTCTTCCAGGGACTGGTTTAAGTCGAAACAGACACAGTGCAGAGTGAAAGCTGAGAAAAGAGACAGACACAAATGATGCGGATGCTAGACACACAGATTATAAAGTATCAAAGAAACACCAAATGTTCCAGCCTCTTTTTTTTCAATTTTTTTATTTAATGTTTTGGCCATAATTCCCCGACAAGGGGTAGAATCCATGCCCTCTGCGTTGGAAGTGTGGAATCTTAACCACTGGACCACCAGGGAAGTCCCATTCACCAAACTGTTTTTTTTTTTTTTTTAAGCTTCTTCAGGAAGGCCTTGGCTGAGACCAATTTATACTCTTCTGTCTGCTGACAAACCTCAACACAAATGCTGAGAGACCTACAGGTGCCTTATTGGGAGATCTCTAATAGATTTATGGTGGCTTTTGGTCTGGAACAGCGTGGAACAGATAAGTTTTGGGGCCACCATTTTAAGTAGCTAGGAGAGGTCAGTCATTATTTGATTTTATTTACGTTGCACATACTTAGGGTAAGTGCTATCACTTTGTGCTGGGATCTATTTTTTTGGGGGAAGGGGATTATTTTAAGCATGTTATAAATACACATTTACTTAACTTTGGAACTCTGTAAAGTAGGTAATTTGATTATCTCCAGATTATAGAAGAGAAAAATGTAACAAAAAGAAGTCAAACAATTTACCCATATCATAAACTATTGAGCTGCAGAGCTGGGATTCAAATCCAGGGAGCCTCTTCTCTGTAGTCCAAGCAGTAACCACTATCCATACTGACTTTCACTGATTTCTGGGCCTTCTAGACTACCTTGGTTCCAAAGGAGGGAACCTCTTTAGCCTTTCTCAGTTTCTTGGATTATGGGTTAGTTTCAGTATCCCATTGGACTTTGTGATTTACTCAGTGTTTAAGGTGTAAGAAAGCTTCTAGCAGGTACTGCTGGATTTTTTAAGTGGGGGATGTAATCTTTGTCTTCCGAGAAGTTAAAAATGAGTTAATCATAAAGGCCACATGTAGACAAAAAAAAAAAAGTAACTTAAGGACCTTTACAAAGCTTTCTATGCATCAAGAAGACTGAGAAACGTGGAAGGGGGTACTTAGATTCTGCAACACAATTCTCTAGGCTAGAAGTTGTGTCTGAGGCCATTACTAGGCATGTTTCTATGGATCTATATGCCTGCTTACAGAAGGCTTACCATTTGAGACTGACATCACCAGCTATGTCTTTGCTCGTTTCCACCATGACAGGAGGACTAGCCTGTAATTGAGCTATGTACACTCCAGTAGTATATCAAAGGGAGGCTGGTGAATATGAAGATGAATTCTAATATTTATGTATTCACATACATAATATGTATAATATGTGTGTGTATATACAAGTACACATATACATATATGAGGCTTCCCTGGTTTCTCAGATGGTAAAGAATCCACTTGCAATGCAGGGGATTCAGGTTTGATCCCTGGGTCAGGAAGATTCCCTGGAGAAGGGAATGGCTACACACTCCAGTATTCTAGCCTGGAGAATTCCATGGACAGAGGAGCCTGGTGGGCTACAGTCCATGAAATCACAAAGAGTCAGACACAACTGAGCAACGAACACTTTCACTTTCTTTTTTCTCACATATACATATATATGCATACGTGCATGCTAAGTTGCTTCAATCATGTATGACTCTTTGTGACCCCATGGACTATAGCCCGCCAGGGTTCTCTGTCCATGGCAAGAGTACTCTCTCCAGGCAAGAATACTGGAGTGGGTTGCCATGCCTTCCTCCAGGGTATCTTCCCAACCCAGGGATCAAACCTGCGTCTCTTAAGTCTCCTGCATTGGCAGGCAGATTCCTTATGACTAGCGCAACGTGGCAAGCCCCCACATTATATACACACCAATATATAACTAGAGATTGTTGAGAATTTAGTCTATGCCATTCTCTGTGCTAAATGCTTCACAGAAATTATTATTCTGTTCATCATCATATCAAATCTATAATATAGGTATCATTATTTATCCTCTTTGACAGATGAGAAAATGGAGGTACAAAGATGTAAAGTCAGTTATTAAGTAGGAAATCTCAGGATACAAAACCAGCCATATCATCTATTACATATAATTTGAGTTAGGCCTTATGCTTTTTCATACTTTCTTAAAACTCTTTTTACCTTTATATTTTCCCCATCTTTTTTTTTTTATTTTTGCCTTCTCATTACATAAAGTTTTTTAAAGTTAGGCATAGAACAGAGTTGAGGCTTCAGTGAAATGTCAAAAATTGCAATATTGTGTTACAGCACTAGGCCACACTGGATTTGAATATTTTCCCTCTTTAGTTTTTCTATTTCAGGTTTAAACAACTGCTGCATATATATAATATCCCTTGTAAAAAGCCTATGGTGTTTGCAATTGTGCGAGTCTTAGAAGTTGAAGGCAATAAAATTTATTGTTGCCATGCAAAAAAAAAAAATCCTTATAAACACAGGGTATGGTAAAAATGCCTGGTTTATTGGTTGATCTGTGATATGTGAATAACATCCAGTTTTGTTATGTTTAACAAGGAAAAAAATAAAATGCTATGAAAATGTTGTGAATATTTTATTATCTTAATTAGGATGTATTTTGAAGCAATAAATTTCACACCCTTGGCCCATGATGATAAACTGACACATATGCTAGGCCACTATATTATCAAAATTAAAATACATTCAGTGCACAAAACAGTAGTAAGAATAACATAAATCTAGGTTCATTATTTTAGAAAGGAACATAGTGTTATGAGCTGAATTATATCCCTCCAAATTCCTATGTTGAAGTTCTAACTCCTAGTGACCCCGAATGTGGCTGTATTTGGAGAGAGGGCCTTTAAAGAAGTAATTAAATTAAAATGGGGTTGTTAGGGTGGGCCCTAATCCAGTATGACTGGTGTCCTTATAAGAAAAGGAAATTATGACAGATAACACAAACAAATGACCACATGAGGACACAACAAGATGGCAGCCATCTGCAAGGCAAGGAGAAAGGCCACAGAAGAAATCAAACATGCCAATACCCCGATCTGGGATTTCTAACCTCCAAAACTGCGAGAAAGTAAATTTCCATTGTGTAAGCTACCCAAAAATATGAACTAACTTTTTGGCCAACCCAATATTTGTTACAGAAACCCTAGTAAATGAATACACACAGTAATGATTAAGAAGTCAATAACTATTACAAAGTTCATCAAAATTCTATAATTTAGAAGTTCTTATTTTGGTGGGTTGTTCAGATAAGAACTCAAATATTGCTTTTCTATACGGTGTTGTTTAGTTTCCAAGTCATGCCTGATTCTTTTGCGACCTCATGGACTATAGCCCACCAGGCTCCTTTATCCATGGGAATTCTCCAGGCAAGAATACTGGAGTGGGTTGCCATTTCCTTCTCTAGGGGATCTTCCTGAACCAGGGATCAAGATAACTCTGTCTCCTGCATTGTAGGCAGATTCTTTACTGCTGAGCCACCAGGGAAGACCATGGTGGCTTACATTAAAACAAACACAAACAAAAAATAACTCTAGCTATCTTGATATTTTCTTTTTACTTTATCTTTTGGGAAAGAAATTTAAACTTTCAGAAAGAAAATTGTTCAGAGTAAAATTGATTATATGTTATTTTTTTGAGGTGATGGTTCCAGAGCATAAAAACCTATTCCTTAGAGTAGGTATTCTCAAATATAATTCAGTCCTGAATGTTATGTTTATATCCATTTGGAAGTTCACTATTTAACTGAAGCTGTATTAATTGTTGATTTAATTTATTATCTATTTATTTCCAATGTTGACTTCCTGATTTTTCATGTAAACTTTTCACATTCTCTTCTCTAGATATGTACAAACAAAATAACTTAGTAAGATTAAGATGTCTAGAGACCCTTAGTGACCAGATCAAGGTCACACTGTTGTGGACTAAAATTCGACTTCTGCAAGTCTTAATAAGCCTAAGTATACACTTCTCATGATCATCAGCTGAGTCAGTGCTAATTTCACAAATCATAAGTCAGATGTTTTCACACATAATTATGGGCCATTTGACTCATTTTCCAGACTTCATGCTATAATTTGTTGTTTTTTAACTTCACAATGCCATTTCTAAAGAACGGGGAGATGGAAAATAGGAATTAAAAAATAAATGTCTTTAGGAAGGAATTATATGTAGAATAACCAGTATGGGAGACCCTATGCTTTGGGAATAACCAGAGTGAGAAATCTACCTAGGGTATTCTGAAAATAGCCTCTGAATTAAACAAATTATTGAGAAAAAATAAAATAAAGATAACCTACCATGACACATGTTTTACTGAATCATAACAATGCAAATATTCGTTTCAAAATTCATACAAAAAATAACCAGGAAGTGTTACTGATCTAATTTATCAAAACTTGTGGATGTTTCAAACTCAAAACCAGGCTTGGGCTGACTGAATTGGTGTTACCAGGCAAAATTGCAAAGTAGGTGGCCTTCTATTTATTTTTAGGCACTCCTTTCCTGCTTCTTAGTGGATGTACAGGGCCCTCATTACTTCTCCTTATTCCCTAGCTTAGGGTCCCAAAGAGGCACTTTCATTGCTAACCCTAAACTTCTCATCAAATAACCCTTGCTCCACAGTACTTCTCTCATTTTCCCTGCACCTCAACAAAATATTCTGTTCACTCACAACCTAGAAAGTAGTCAGAGTGGAGTAATTATTAATAATATGGAGGTATAAAATAGTGATAGTAATAGATGCTTGTGTTTTATAGGAAGATCTTGTTTAAATGCAGCCTGAATTGATAGAGGGGGTCTTTGGGGGGAGATAAATCTTCCCAATTGCTCTTATCTTTCTTTCCTTAGGGGCTTCCCTTGTGGCTCAGCTGGTAAAGAATCTGCTTGCAACGCAGGAGACCTGGGTTTGATCCCTGGGTGGGGAAGATCACCTGGAGAAGGGAAAGGCTACCCACTCCAGTATTCTGGCCTGGAAAAGTCAGTCCATGGGGTCGCAAAGAGTCGGACACGACTGAGCAACTTTCACTTCACTTCACTTTCCTTCTTTAGAGGAAATATTCTTAAGAACTTCACATGCTATTTAGATCTCTTTTCTAGATTTTTGGGCTCACAGTAAAGTGGTTGTGTTGTATGTATGGTAGTGGGAGATGGTTGTGAGGCTGAATGTAAGAAACAAAAGTACTCAACAAGTAGCACAATGTTCTTAGTTTAAAAGTCCATGGAAGCAATGACACTCAACTCAGAATGAACAAGCAGTTGTCTGAAATCTGTTTGTGAAAGATAGAGTTTCCTTCAGTCGCTCAGTCGTGTCTGACCCTTTGCAACCCCATGAACCACAGCACGCCAGGCCTCCCTGTCCATCACCAACTCCCGGAGTCCACCCAAACCCATGTCCATTGAGTTGGTGATGCCATCCAACCATCTCACCCTCTGTCGTCCCCTTCTCCTCCTGCCCTCAATCTTTCCCAGCATCAGAGTCTTTTCAAATGAGTCAGCTCTTCGAATCAGGTGGCCAAAGTATTGGAGTCTCAGCTTCAACATCAGTCCTTCCAGTGAACACCCAGGACTGATCCCCTTTAGGATGGACTGGTTGGATCTCCTTGCAGTCCAAGGGACTCTCAAGAGTCTTCTCCAACACCACAGTTCAAAAGCATCAATTCTTCGGTGCTCAGCTTTCTTTATAGTCCAACTCTCACACCCATACATGACCACTGGAAAAACCTAGACAGACCTTTGTTGACAAAGTAATGTCTCTGCTTTTTAATATGCTATCTAGGTTGGTCATAACTTTCCTTCCAAGGAGTAAATGTCTTTAGAGTTTCCTTAACTTCTTATATAATACTACTTTTTGAAATGGCCATTCTGTTTAAATTAAAATTTGAGTGTTTAAGTGTATTTCTTTGACATTCAAAGATAACTCTTTATTTGAAAACACACTTAGGTATTATTTTGAGTTTTTCTTCTTTCTTAGAGGAAATTAAAAAGGAAAATATGCGTACGTACTCCCCTGGAGATGTGCCATAACTGAAAAAATATAGTATTTCTGAAGAGCACAGGTAAATTAGTTTGTAGAATGTGAATTTGTTTGATGTTTCCTCATAGTTAGATTTAGGTTATACATTTTGGGCATGGGAACCATTCAAGATTAAAGGGGGCTAAAAAGACTTTATAACTAAATGTAATATGTGATCTTTAATTTTTTTTCTTTTGCTATGAAAGATATTAGTTAGAGAACTGATGAAATCTTAATAAAGTCTATGAATTAGTATTTTATCAATGTTAACTTACTGATGCTGATGAATTTACTGTTACATAAAAGAATGTTCAGTTTGGAAAAAACACATTTAAGTATTTAGAGGTGAAGGAGCATTATGTAACAATTTAGTCTCAAACATTCAGAAAAAAATGATGCATAGTGTGCATGTCTGTATCTAAAAAGTGAAAATGATAAAGCAGATTTGATAAAATATTAATATTCCAGCAATCTGGGAAAAGGGTATATCAACATCCTTGAACTATTTTTGCTTTCTTTGTGACTTCCTTGTAAGCCTAACATTATTTCAAAGTTAAAAATATTTTTTAAAAGCTATAGAATATTTTGAATGTGTTTATGTACATGTTAGGTTATTTCCAAATTTATATATACACTAGGCAACAAGACCTGAAAGATAAGTTTTAACCTGAAACTTTAATTTCTAAGATCCACTTTACATAAATTAAATCCAAATACTGAAGCCATTTAGCAAGTCAGCCTATCTACAAATTAGATAATAGGTGAATAAAAGCAAACAAATCAAATAGAAAGTAAGTTGAAAAATAAAAATGTGAAAAGTGTTTTCAAATTAAGTTTTTTCTTTTAAAATTTAAATAAAATATTTTCCCAGCACTTGGGAAACTCTCTGTCATTATATAAATGGGTAGATTTCTCTGTGTAGGCTTTAATATACTAACTGCGCAAAATTCCAAAAATCTTTTAAAAAATAACAAATATATGAATTCACTTATTTCACTTTTTAGTGAAATAGTAGTAGTTCTTTGCTTAGACATGTTTCAAGTACTTATTGTGACAAGAAAAAACTTTCAAACCAATATAAAGTTTTAGAGTCATCTTAGTCAATTAGTTAAATCAAACCATGAGCCAGAAGAACAAGTTACATTAGTCTTTTTATAGATATATATTTTTATTTTCAAGGTATCATCTTGCACAGAACATATTCGAAAAATTATATATGGCATGTGCAAAAAATTTTTTTTCACAAGAAATGAGCAAAATATTACACTTGTTTTAAAGGCATTGTCAACTTTGGATAGAAGGGGGCTTGTATTTGGGCTTCCCTGGTGGCTCAGCAGTAAAGAATCTGCTTGCAATTCAGGAGACATGGGTTCGATCCCTGGGTCAGGAAGATCCTCTGGAGGAGGGCATTGCAACCCACTCCAGTATTCTTGCCTGGTGAATCCCATAGAGAGAGGAGCCTGGCACTCTACAGTCCATAGGGTCATAAAGAGTCGGACACGACTGAGCGATTAAGCATGCACACATGGGCTTGTATTCACTCCCCAATACCAGTATAATTTTACATTTGATTAGATTAGAAAACTAGGGCATATCATTGAATACTGGTGCCGTTTCATGATTAAGAAAAACAACATGGCTTACAGCGCCTTCCTGGCATGCCATGCTTTCCAGCCAAATGCCACCCATGCTCTTTAGAGCATATTCAAAACAGAAGCACAAAAATGAGAACTCATAACAAGGTACCCCAAGGAGAGTCACAGAGAGTGAGTCATACTGTTGTGGGCCAGTTGTAGGGCCAAGAAATCAGAAAAGAAGAGAGGAACAAATTCTCCAGATTAAACACAACCTTAAGGGCTTCCCTGGTGGCCCATTGGTGAAGAATCCACCCGCCAATGCAGGAGACATGAGTTCGATCCCTGATCCAAGAAGATCCCACATGCCTTGGAGCAACTAAGCCCACACACCACAACTACTGAGCTATGCTCTCAAGCTCTGGAACCACAACTACCGAGTCCATGTGCTGCAACTACTGAAGCCCATGTGCCCTCGAGCCTGTGATGCATAACAAGAGAAGCCACCAAAACGAGAAGCCTGCGCACCACAACTAGAGAATAGCCCCTGCTCTCCATAACTAAATGAAAGCCTGAGAAGCAACGAAGAACCAGTACAGCTAAAAATAAATAAAATTACTTTTTAAAAAAACTTAAAAATTTGTGTCTATCAAAAATTCTGTGGGAGGGTGTGGGGGAAAACTGATAAAAGATGAATGAATGAGTGACTAGGGAGTTTGGATTTGGATTGCACAAAGCATTCTGGCATCTTCAGGTCTGCTCTTTTCCCTAGAAGAGAGTGGCTTCTGTTGCCAGGCATTAGAATATGGGTTTGAACTTAGATCTATCACAATGGCCACTGGAGTATTTCCATCAGCACTGTTGAGCCCAGACCCACTCACAAGAACTGATGCTAAACTTACTACAACTTAGTTCCCATAGGATAGATATATGTGAAGAACAAATATAAATAAGATTCTTAAATAGGGAGGCAATATGGAGCAATGCGAAGACCAGATGATTTCGAATCAGGCAGAACCAGGATAAATTCTTATCATTTAGTGGTTGTATAACCTTTGGCAGCTTCCTTAACTTCTCTGTGCCTCAAATGCTTCATCTATAAAATGAGGATAATGATATCTATCCTGTAAAGATTCTTTGAGAATTACATGATTGATAGTTCTTGCCTCAGATCAGTACAAAAAATGTTAGTTGTGTGGGAGCAAAGGTTGGAATGCTGGAAACTGAAATGAGGCACCTGAAGCCACCTCAAAGGAGATGCTGAAGTTAGAGTGACTTTTAAGAAGAAGGGTTATCAAGCATCTAATCTGAGGCTGATTTTAAAAGCACAGGCTTGGGTAGAAATTCAAAGAACAGCACCTTTGCAAAGTGAGAGGCATGCTGGTCACGCTTCCACATCTTTTGAGGCAAAAGCTTAGGGATTTGCTAATAATGCTCAATTATCTACACAGGTGATTAACTAGGTTTTGACCTTCACCCCCTGGCTTCTTTCTACTTCTTGTTATACTTATCTTGTTCTGCTTGTTGACATTTATACTTTTCTTGCTCTACAACTGCAAAAGCTAGAAGAGTAGGTCTAGTCAACTTAACCAGAGAAAACCTTCCACACCCCAAGTGGAACTGAGCTAGAAAAGTAATGTATCTGAGCTAGACAGAAGTCAGTTTCTTGTATTATTATTTTTCCTTTAAACTTCCTTTTCACTTGGTTTCTCAACATTTATCTCATCCAATTTTAATTTCCATGTCCCTGGAAATTTTTCTCTTTGTGCAGATCATTTACATTTCTTTTCTTTCTTTTTAAAACCTTTTTGGCTGTCCAGCGTGGCAATGCAAGCTCTTAATTACCCTGGCCAGAGTTTTCAAACCCGCACCTTGTACAGTGGAAGCAGACAGTATCTTACCCCACTGGACTGCCAGAAAGTCCTTGAATAATTTACTTTCTTACTAAATTTTGGACATCTGTCCTTTTGCTTGCCCTCCTTTCTTTCTTTTCATGTGGCATGATCTGGCAAAAGTTAATTATTCTTTAACTACATCGTGGTACAAAGTTTGAGTTCAAATAGACTCTGACCCCTACTGGCAGTTTCGTTTTTCAAATACTGATCAACACTTCCACCAATTTTCTGATACCACCATGGGTGTTCAGTAATTTTTTCAATTAAAACCTCCAACTGCTTGGAGTCAGCACACAACCTTTGATTTAAGGGCTTAATCTCACAACGACTGCTCCCATTTTCCATGATACCGTCTTCAAATGGGGTGCCCACTTACCACCACTTCTGCATGGCTGAATTATAAATTTATAGATCTCATGCCCCCTCTCCCTGTACACCCTGCCGCAATCCAGTAATTCAACAAAACTCAGGAAAGCAATATTTTCCATAACAATATTTATTAAAAGGATAAAAACACAGAGACAACCAAATGCAAGGTCTAGGGAAATAGAGATGAGAGGGTGGAGGAGGGTTTGGCACAGAACTTCCATGCCCTCTCACACATCAAGTTCACCAACTTGAACTCTCCCACAAACTCTGTCCATAGGTTTTTACTTGGGGTTTTTCATCAATGAAGACACAAAACTTGATTAACTCATTTGTCACTGAGGTATTGAACTCAACCTGTAATACCCTCTCCCCTCCCTATAGGGTCAGCTCAGGTGGACTGAAAGTTCCAAACTCAAATCACATAGTTTTGGTTCCCCAATCTAAAGATGATTAGGGTCTCTGCTGCTGCTGCTGCTGCTGCTAAGTCGCTTCAGTCGTGTCCGACTCTGTGCGACCCCATAGACAGCAGCCCACCAGTCCTCCCCCAACCCTGGGATTCTCTAGGCAAGAGTACTGGAGTGGGTTGCCATTTCCTTCTCCAAATGCATGAAATGAAAAAGTGAAAGTGAAGTCGCTCAGCCGTGTCTGACTCCTAGCAACCCCATGGACTGCAGCCTATCAGGCTCCCCCATCCCTGGGAATCGCCAGCAAGAATACTGGTAGTGGGATGCCATTCTATAGGGTCTCTCCCGTGAGTTAAGTACTCTTCACATGAGCCTCAATTAGTATAAATTCAGGTATGGTTTGAAAAGGGCTTGTTATGATAACATAAGATACTCCGATCACTCAGGAAATTCCCTTTTGTGTCTGGTTATTAACTTACTTTAGGTCCCATTTTCCATCTCTATTGTTTCTACTGACCTCCATTTTGAAATTCATCCCCTGTTTATTGAAAACCTCTAAATGTGGCAATATTTAAGAGTTCTTGGTCCATTCATTCATTCATGTATTGAGTCCTACACAATAAAGATGTTTAATAAACATCTACTATATATCAGGTTCTCTTCTGATGCTAGGCTTAGAGCAGTGTAAAAAATATACAAAAATATTAGTAAAGTCTTTTATGGATGTTATAATATATGCATTCCGTCAGAAGAAACTATTGTAAAGGTCCTCCATGAAAAAATGCTGGCTGGTTTTTGCTCAACAATGCTTTTGTTGAGTTCAAAGTTAGAAGGTGAATCAGAATACGGAAAAAGGTAAAGTTGAAAAAGCTGATAGGGAGTACCAGAAAGGGATTGGATTAACAATTAAATAGTTAGTCTGGGTAAAAACCTCCCTAAAAAGATGATATTTTAACAAAAGGACTTGATGAAAATGAGGAGCTAACCATTTAGGTGTTTGGAAGATGACAAATTGCAAAGGCTGAGGTGTGAGTAGGCTTGGTTTTTCGCAAGGCATTGTCAAAGAGTGCTACTGTGGCTACATCAGGGTTAGTGAAGTACATAGAAAGAGCTATGGAAAGGCTAATAAGGCTAAATTACAAAGAACACTGTTGGTCACTGTAAGGACTTTGGCTTTTACACTGATTAGATGGGGCACCATTGGAAGGTTATGAGTAGTAGCAGGACATAACTGACTTACATGAGCTACCTAAACAGTATTACTATTTTCTGTTATGAATAGAGAAGAGGCTGAAAAGGGTGATTTGCTTCCCTCGCCCCCAAATCAATTTCTTTCCTATTTTTTTTTTTTTTTTTCTTTTTCTTTTTTTTTTTTTTTTTGTTTTTTTCTTCCCACTTTGGAAAGCAGTTTTTCCAAAAAAAGAGTTTCCACCATCCAAACCCAGAAAGCCAGGATGGTAACAGACTCCTCCTCTCTCCCATGCCATACATCCAATCAGGTACCGACTAATCAGGGTGACCAGTTAGGGAATTTATTGCCGTAGTCTAGATGAGGGTGTTGTTGGCTTTGGACCAGGGTGGAAGTGTAGAGGTAGTTATTCCAGATGTAATTGAACAACATAAAGGCAGTAGGGTCTGATGAATTAAAAGTGACTATAAGAAAAGTAATTCAGGGTGAAAATATACCAAGGGTTTTTGGCCTGACCACTGAAGTATCGTATAGCCCACAGCTTAGACAGGGCAGCAGTAAGAGGAACAGGCTTATGGAAGAAGACAGGAAATTCAGTTTTGGGTGTATTAGGTTTGAGATAGACAAAAAGACTCGTGCAAGTAGAATAGAGAGCATAGACAACAAGAACCCACATCATATGTGGACACCTGATTTACAATGAAGTGTCCCCTGCAGTCTGGCATGAAAATATGATCTTATATCAAAGGGGTGCTAGATCCGATTGGATATCTGATGGAAAAAATAAAAGAGACCTGACCCTATTTATATCTCATCACAAAAATCAATTCCAGATGGATTTGTAGATATAAACATGAAAGGAACAACAGTGAAACTTCTAGAAGACAGTCTGGAAGGATCTTTCTGACTGTTTTGTTTAGTCACTCAGTTTGTGTCCAACTCTTTAATGACCCATAGACTGTAGCCCCCCATGCTCCTTTGTCCCGTAGGGATTTTGTCCATGCAAGAATACTTGGAGTAGGTTGCCATCTCCTCACTCAGAATAACCCCAACTCCACCACTGAGAAGATAACCTGGGAAGATCTTCCATGAACCATAGAGGCAATATTCCTTGACAAAATACAAAAATCACAAACCATAAAGGAAATATATTGATAAGTTGAACTTCATATAGTTGAGAAGTTTTTTATTAACTGAAATAACCCAGTAGTAATAATGAAAATGCAAGCCTCAGAGTGGAAGGAAGGTATTTGCAAAAACACACTGATGAAGGATTTTAATTATGAAAATAGCTCCTACCACACCAAGAAGGACAGTCTAACCACACAGCACACACACAACACACACACACACACAGACACACACACACCCTCTCACACTTGGGGACTCTACGAAGAGCTGGTAGTGCTCCCACCAGATGTTCCACTTCTCAACATCTTTGCAGATCATTTTGAAATTATCGAGGTTACAGTTTTGATAATGTTTTGTGGGTATGTCTTTCTGGACACACTAATCGTTTTGTAGGGGTGTTTATTTGCACTCCTTAGTCTTTTTTTTTTTTTTATACATAACAACTTCATGAGCATTCAAACCTAAATTCTTTTTTGTTGCTGACTTTTATGTATTCTTCTGGACTATTAGAGTAAGGCAGGACACTTTTATACTTCACAGAGCTTCCTCTGTTCTTTGGTACAATATTAACATATGAAGCCTGCTTTCTGAGATTTGCAGTAAATCTGTTCCCTGGACTTTGATCAGGACCCTTGCCATCTCTCTCATCGTCCTTGCTCGATTCTGATTCTAAACAACTTCCCTGAATTTTCGTCTCCACTAGGGCTCCTCTTCTGGAGCGAAGGCCCTGGACAGAGTTCCGAGAGTTTTCAGTAGAGCCAGACTGGGCCCATCCCTCTCTCATTCCTTACGGGTGTACCCCTTACACGCTCCATTCACCTGTGCCTGTCTGTACCCTGGTAGCTACTTTGGAGTTCTGTTCTCAAGTGTATCAGAACACTGCCCCATTTCTTCCTTTTCTTATATATGGAATCGCAGATACTGTGCAAGCACGGGTTTATGATTTGTCCCCACTTGCCTTCATCTGGGGAATTCACTGAGTGATAATTTATCACTGAAGTTGTTATCGTGAATATTCATAGTGTTAATTTTTTGCTTTCAAGGTTGCTTATCTGTTTTTAATGTGAGGATTCAAAGAGATTAAAAATGCTAGCTGCTGCAGCTATCTTCCAAACTCCTCTGTGTTGTACTTTTATTGTATGCTACATTAAAAAAAGACCTTTAGTTTTCAGAGAAGTTTTAGATTCACAGAACAATTGAACCGAAACTTACAGAGTTCCCATACCTCCCTCTTCCTCCAGTATCTCCTACTATTAACATCTTGCATTAGTGGTACATTGTGTTACAAGTGGATGAACCAGTAGTGTTAACATCAACAAAATTCCATAATTTACTTTGGGTTCATTCTTTATGTAGTGTAGTTCTGTGGTTTTTGACAACCAGAGTATCGTGATGTTATATTATGTATTTCTAAAAGAGTAAAAAAATAACCCTCTGCTTTAGAAACAGCTTACCTGTTTCTGATACTGAGACCGTAAGATGGGATTTGTACATAAAGTTCCTCAATGAGGGAATTCTATGGTGAATGGTGGTGGTTTAATCATTAAATAGTGTCCAACTCTTGCAACCTCATGGACTGTAGCCAACCAGGCTCCTCTGTCCACAGATTTCCCATGCAAGAAAACTGGAGTGGGTTGCCATTTTTCCTTCCAGGGGATCTTCCCAACGCAGAGACTGAACCATCATCTCTCCTAATTCTCCTGCCTTGGCAGGAGGATTCTTTACCACTGAGCTACCTAAGAAACCCTATAGTACCACTGAGCACACACAAAAAAAGAACATCCACAAGAATTTGCTGACAGTTTTGACCAATATGGGCTTCCCTGCTGGCTCACAACAGTAAAGAATCCTCCTGCAAAGCAGAACTCAGGTTCAATCCCTGGTCAGAAAGATCCCCTGGAGAAGGGAATGGCTATCCTATCCAGTATTCTTGCTTGGAGAATTCCATGGACAGAGGAGCCTGGAGGCTACAGTTCATGGATCGCAAAGAGTTGGACACAGCTGAAAGACTGACACTTATCACCTTGATCAATATTTTCTCACCCAAACTGCACATAACTTTATAGCCAAAAATACGTTCCTATGTTGCTGTAAGACAAACAAAACAAACATCGTGGCCTAAAATGATGTAAATTTATTACTTGCCAGTTTTCTGGAGGTCAACTTTTGAAAGGGTCTCATGGACTCAAAAATAGAGATGTAATCAGGGCAGTAGGTTCGGGGGAGAATCTGTTTCCTTGCCTTTTCCAGCCTCTAGAGGGTGCCTGCATTCCTTGGTTTGGGGCCCCAGCCAGCAACTGTATATCACTCAAAATTCTCCAAGCCAGGCTTCAACAGTACATGAAACGTAAACTTCCAGATGTTCAAGATGGATTTAGATAAGGCAGAGGAACCCAGAGATCTAATTGCCAACATCCGCTAGATCATTGAAAAGCAAGAGAAGTTCCATAAAAACATCTACTTTGCTTTATCGACTATGCCAAAGCCTTTGACTGTGTGGATCACAGCAAACTGTGGAAAATTCTTAAAGAAATGGGAATACCAGACCACCTGACCTGCCTCCTGAGAAATCTGTATGCAGGTCAAGAAGCAACAGTTAGAACTGGATATGGAACAACAGAACTTGTATCAAAAAAGGAAAAGGATTAACACCCCAGGCTTTACACTGTCCACCGCAGCATATTTAGATTTATATTTAACTTATATGCAGAGTATATCATGCAAAATGCCTGGCTGGATGAAGCACAAAGCTGGAATCAAGATTGCCGTGTGTAGAAATATCAATAATCTCTGATACGCAGATGACACCACCCTTATGGCAGAAAGTGAAGAAGAACTAAAGAGCCTCTTGATGAAAGTGAAAGAGGAGAGTGAAAAAGTTGGCTTAAAGCTCAACATTCAGAAAACTAAGATCATGGCATCCAGTCCCATCACTTACATATCAAATAATGGAAAAAACAGTGGAAACAGTGGCTGACTTAATTTTTTGTGGGTTCCAAAATCCACTTCAGATGTGAATGCAGGCCATGAAATTAAAATTCACTTTCTACTTAGAAGAAAAGCTATGGACCAACCTAACAACATATAAAAAAAGCAGAGTACATTACTTTGCAACAAACGCAGTCGAGGCA
Organism: Okapia johnstoni; assembly: GCA_024291935.2. Lineage (NCBI taxonomy): Eukaryota > Metazoa > Chordata > Mammalia > Artiodactyla > Giraffidae > Okapia > Okapia johnstoni. Next base: position 68,575,690 of record CM044305.1, on the reverse strand, counting down.
AAGCTATGGTTTTTCCAGTGGTCATATATGGATGTGAGAGTTGAATAAAGAAAGCTGAGCACCAAAGAATTGATGCTTTTGAACTGTGGTGTTGAGAAGACTCTTGAGAGTCCCTTGGACTGCAAGGAGATCAAACCAGTCCATCCTAAAGGAAATCAGTCCTGAATATTCATTGGAAGGACTGATGTTGAAGCTGAAACTCCAATACTTTGGCCACCTGATGTGAAGAACTGACTCATTTGAAAAGACCCTGATGCTGGGAAAGATTGAAGGCAGGAGAAGGGGATGACAGAGGATGAGATGGCCTGGTTCTGCATCACTGGCGACCTCAATGGACAAGAGTTGAGAGACTCTGGAAGTTGGAGAAGGACATGGAGGGCCTGGCATGCTGCAGTTCCATGGGGTCACAAAGAATTGGACATGACTGAGCAACTGAACTATATTCGCTCACATTATACCAACTGTCTGTCTTCACAGCTCCTTTAACTTGTTCCTGCTTGCCTTTTCACCCTTAAGAACTGTTAATGATCACCTTGATCCCATGCAGACAACCCAGGGTCATCATTTCAATTCTCCTAATGCAAAATCAATATCTGACAAAATCTCTTTTTGCCATGTGGGTGACATATTCATAGAGTTCTGTGGGACGTAATGTGAGACATCATCAGACCTACTATTCTGTCTGCCACAAATCTATTTAAGAATAATTACCTATTTCTTGTCATTTACTTTTAAAAAAATTGAAGCAAATTGATTTATAATATTATATTAGTGTCAATATACAAAATAGTGATTAATATGTTTTATAGATTTATACCCTATTTAATTCTTCCATTCTGAATCATCTGAATTTCTGGTCGTAGGTAAAATTTTTGTCTATAAGAAACATCCATAGAGGAATTAGGACAATTTTATACACCATTTTTCCCAATATACTTTAAGGCTAATTTGTCCTCAGTAAGCAAAGAGTATGCTTTTATCTCAATGTCCTAATAGTTTGTATCTTTAACGATACCAACGTCTATTAAGGGGCTTAGAAGAAATTCAAAATTTAGTCTGTGCTGGGCCTTACACAGAGAAAATATTGCCTCCATTATTTAATCTTTTTGGTTTTCTAAATTGGGTATAAAAGAACTAACATATATAATATATAAAATGTGATCTTGGGGATTCTGCCCTCTTCTGTAAAAAGGGGATAAGAGTATGACTCATCAGTCTCACATTGGCAAATACCTTGAAAAAACCAAAACTGAAAAAGACACATGAACCCCACAATTTATAGCAGCATTATTTGCAATACTGGGACATGGAAGCAACCTAGATGTCCAATCAACAGATGAATTGATAAAGAAGTTGTGGTACATATTATACAATGGAATATTACTCAGCCATAAAAAGGAATGAATTTGAGTCAGTTCAAGTGAGGTGGATGAACCTAGAGCCTGTTATACAGAGTGAAGTAAGTCAAAAAGAGAAAAAATAAATATTATATTAACACATATATATGGAATCTAGAAAAATGGTACTGATGAACCTATTTGCAGGGCAGGAATAGAGACGCAGACACTGAGAAACAGACTTGTGGACACAGTGGGGAAGGAGAGGTGGGACAAATTGAGAGAGTAGCATTGAAACATATACATTACCATATGTAAAATAGATAGCTAGTGGGAAGCTGCTGTAATAAACACCAGGAACTCAACCCAGTTCCCCCTGACAACAACCTAGAGGGGTGGGATGGATGATGGGGTGCAAGGGAAAGCTCATGAGGAGGAACGCGCGTAAGTTACTATGGCTGATTCACGATGTTGTATGGCAGAAACCAATACAACATTGTAAAGCAATTATCCTCCAATTAAAAAAAAAAAAAGAGGAGTACATAATGCTCCTCTTGTCTTTCTCCATTCTTAATCCATGGCAAGACTAAATATGCAAAAATGATGTAGAGTATGTTTAATCATTTTAAACTAGCTCAGAAATGTCATCCTAGCTAGCTCTCCTTTAATACCTGGACTGCAGTGCTATTGTATCCGTCAAATCTCATGAAATATGCAATGAGGGGATGGATTTCTGAATTGTTGCTTTTGGGGTACTTTTGCCAGGTGCTATATTGAGAGTAGCTAATAATAAGCAGTATCCGTGTCCTCCCCACAGTGGGATTAAAGGTCGGAGAAAGCAGGTCCAAGGCATGGAATCTATTGTGAAAAGTCCCTGTAGGTCTGCCAAGTTCTAGAGCTTGCAAGACAAAAGAGTACTTAGGTTCTAAGGGCCCTCCTAGAAAAATGAGTCACAGTTGCGCGTCGAGCAGTGCTTTCTCATAGGACAGCTGACAGCTGCAGGAACAAGGGCTCTACCTGTAGAATTTCTCACTTCAGAGCAGAAACCACAGAAACATACCATCTTTATTATGGAATGTGTTAGTTCCTACAATCGTGTCTGACTCTTTGTGACTCCATGGACTGTAGCCCGCCAGGCTCTTCTGTCCTTGGAATTCTCCAGGCAAGAATACTGGAGTGGGTTGCACACACTCACAGCTCCCCAGAGATTTTATCACCAACCTAAGGGGGATCGAACCTGGGTCTCCAGCATTGCAGGCAGACTCTTTACTGTCTGAGCCACCAGGGAAGCCCCTAGCATATAGGGAAAGAGAGGGCAGGGAGACGGGAGAGAGAGAAGGGGATAAGAGGGAAGAAGAATATAAAGAACTTAAGACTCTCATTACGATTTCCTTGGTTCATAACATCATAATGGATATAGAGATCTTTAACATATTATTTTTCTTTTTGAAAGTGAAAGTCGCTCAGTTGTGTCCATCTCTTTGCGACCCCATGGACTATATAGTCCCTGGAAATTCTCCAGACCAAATACTGAGTTGGTACTATTCCTTACTCTAATGGGATCTTCCAACCAGGTTGGAACCCAGGTCTCTCACATCGCAGGCATATTCTTACAAGCTTAGCCACCAGGGAAGCTGTTTTTGTTTTAAAATAAGGGAAATAAAAGCTACCACTTATTGGGGAGCTACCAGTTACAGATATTGAATGAGGCACTTTATGCTACATAAATATCATCACTTTATTATCTCATAGCAACCAATATATATTATTCTTGATATCTTCATGTGTAAAAGGTGAAGAAATATGCTTTCAAGAGATTTATGAACGTTCCCAGGAATCATACAGTTAGTCATTTATAGAGCAGAATTTGAACTTAGTTTTTTCTGACACAAAAAATCATTGTAAAAGTCTCACATTATAATAAACAGTGTTATTCTCCAAGGCATAATCACAATATAAGTCCTGGAAACATACACTTTTTATGAAGCCTGTAGTTTTTCTAATTGCATTGCAGTATACAGGTACTTAATTCTTCTCATTAAAGATTAAGTACCATTTGATAAATACCTTAAAGGAGAGAGGCAAGTGAGTGAACTGTTAGCCTTGAATGACCTGCAGGGGGCATCAGAGGCCCACTGATCATTAGTGTTACTCATCAATGTCTTCACCCTATGGATTTGTTGCCTGCCAGGCACCCTGACCTGGATTCTCTGCAAGAATACTAGAGTGGGTTGCATTCCCTTCTCCAGGGGATCTTCCTAGCCAGGGATCAAACTGTGGTCTCCTGCACTGCAGGCAGATTCTTACCATGTGTGCCAACCAGGGAAGCCTATTGAACTTTAAGACTCAGCATCATTCAGAAATGAAGCCCAAAGGGCACTGTGACCAGGAGTGTTGCTGCTTTGAGTGGAGAATGAGGGCAGAAATAAAAGTGCAGTGAGACCTTAACAGAATGGAAGGAGATATATTTCACTTTGCTCCCTGCTGTTACCCACCACATTTCACTTCCTCTTCTTTTTGTACTTTTTGTTTTGTTTTCATGCTCTTTCAACTTCTTCCTAATCCTGTTCCACCATAATTGCATTTTACTCTTTCCCTACCCTATTCCCCCCTGTAACCTTAAGATTATTTCTCTCTCTCTCTGTTCCTTCTTTTTTCGGCTGTGCCACATTCCCTTGTCAAGATCTTAGTTCCCCAGCCAGGGATTGAATCCACCCTATCCGTGAAGTACAAAATTCCAACCACTCAGGGAATTCCTTCACTTCTTTTTAAGAACTACAGATTGTCCTTAAAATTTGCCCTCATACAGGGCACAAAAGAGACACATTTTTAAAAACAGACTTTTGAACTCAATGGGAGAAGATGAGGTGGAGATTTGAGAGAATAGCATTGAAACATGTATATTACCATATGTAAAATAGATGACCAGTGCAAGTTTGATGCATGAAGCAGGGCACCCAAAGCCAGTGCTCTGGACAACCTAGAGGGATGGGGTGGGGAGGGGGGTTCAGGATGGAGGGACACATGTGTACCTATGGCTGATTCATGTCAATGTATGGCAAAAATCATCACAATATTGTAAAGTAATTATCCTCCAATTAAAATAAATTTAATTAATAAAAATAAAAATGTCTTGGGCTTCCCCGGTGGTCCAGTGGTGAAGAATCCAGCCTTGCAATGCAGGGGACACCAGGTTTGATCCCTGGTCATGAGAAAGATCCCACATGCTGAGAGGCAACTAACCTTTTACCACTTCTCCCTGAACAAACTCTCAGGAGCAGGTGAGCTGCCCACTACTGAAGCCCACGTGCCCTAGAGCCCATGCTCTGCAACAAGAGAAGCCATGACAATGAGAAAAGCCTGCACAATCACAACTAGAGAGTAGCCCCTACTCACTCAACTAGAGAAAGTCCATGCAGCAATGAAGACCCAGTGCAGCCAAAAATAAATAAATAAATTTTTAAGAGATATATGTACAAAAATTGTCTCTATACATTGTAAGTTAAATGTAAATACAATGGCAAGCATCGATATTCTAAAATAAAATAAATATTAATACCAAGAGAGAAGAGTACTAAGTGCTAAGGAGGTGCTTGTTGGTTTTTGTTTTGGTTATCAGGTGGTTGGGATGGGGCGAGTGGGGGGTGGTGAGGGACACTGAATTAAAATCAAAATGGAGAATTCCCTGGCAGTCCAGTGGTTAGGACTCAGTGCTTTCCACTGTGGGGGGCCCCAGGGTTCAATCCCTGTTCAGGAACTAAGATCCTGCAAGCTGTGTGAGCTAAGTTGTTTCAGTTATTTCCGAATTCTTCAATGAACCTCTGGCGTATCTGGCAGGCTCCCCAGTTGACAGGACTGTGTTCCTTTCAAGAGGCTTCATGGGAACAATGTGTTTGTTTGTCCTTTCACAACTTCTAGAGGCTACTTTGCATTCCTTGGGCTCATGGCCCCTTTCTCCCAACTTCAAAGCCAGCAGTGTTGCATCTGTCTGTACCTTATCTTTTAATAATCACATCTTCCTTGACTCTCACACTTCTCTGCCTCCCTCTTCCACTTTTAAAGATTTTTGTGACTACATTGGGCACACTTAATAATTTCCTAAGCATTTAAAGTCAGCTAAGTAACCTAGTAACCTTACATTCCACCTGGCAATCTTAATTCTCCTTGGTTATGTTATCTAACATATTGATAGATTCTGGGGATTAGATGTGGACATCTTGTTAATGGGGGCAATATTCTGTCTGCATACATCAATTACCAATATAGTTGACATACTTAACACATCTATCAACTAATTAAAAGAATTCGTTATTTACATAATCCTGTCAGATTTTATGAATTCTCATTAAATTGTGGCTCAGTTAGTAGGGTTTCTTCCATCACTTATGGACCAACATCCACCTTTCATAACAAATACTTTTACTCCCTTTACTTTCACCAACGAAACAAAATTCATTAGATAATATAACATCTAGGGGCTTCTCAGGTGGCACTAGTGGTAAAGACTTGCCTAACAATGCAGGAGACACAAGAGATGCGGGTTTGATCCCTGGGTCAGAAAGATCCCCTGGAGGAGGGCATAGCAACCCACTCCAGTATTCTTGCCTGGAGATCCCATGGACAGAGGAGCCTGGTCAGCTACAGTCCATGGGGTCACAAAGAGTTGGACACGACTGAAATGACTTAGCATGCATGCATGCATAACATCTTATATGCATAACCTAAAAAAAAGAATCTGATATTCCAAATAGTCATATCGAAGAGATATAAAAGGACACACTAATTTATAATAAGGACACTAAAAAAACAAAAAATTGATAAAAAAAAAACCCTGCTGAATCAATCCAATAGGTAATTGCTCAGAAGTAGCTCCTTGGAGAATCACCACGATGGAGCTGGGTAATCCTCCTAAGTACACATAGGATCCCCTGTGATTCTGATAGCTACTGATACTGGCTGACACAGGTAGGCTGATTGCCTCAAATTGTTGTTGGTCATCTAATTTTGCAAAATGAGAACTATTCTTCGGAAGGGTCTGAACACTATTTTCTTAGGGAAGGTTCTGAGGCAACAAGAAGTTTGAACTTCACTTGGTTTACATGATAGTTGTGTCCTGGAAATTTAGTAATATTTAAGCTGTGCAAAAAAAATATTTTGCATTTATATGTAAAATGGAATTAAGGCTTCATTTTCAGATAATACAAAGTTTTTTTTTCTTTTTTTTTACCTACATGAAGACGGGAATACATAAAGCTGTGTATGAATGTGAGGCAGTTCACCATTTGTGCAGACCCAGTTAATTGTAGAACATCTAGTATCATAACCTCAACCCTAAAACTAACCCACTGAGTGTTGGCAGTGCTTTCCAATCATTGGACAAACCAAGCCAAAACCCCTAACAAAAACAGAAACATCATCACTTTTGAATTTCCAGACTAGTGGTGACGTCCCATCCTTGATGATAAACACCAATGGTTCAGCATTTTGAGTTACCATGTTTTCATATGAGAGATGATAGCATTAAAGTTGATATTGGTTGAGTTCTAATTATGTGACCATCCACTGTTCAATATAATTTTTTTAATCTATTTAGAACTTGTTTAAATCCTCACAACAACCCTATGATGTAGAGTCTACTATTACTCCCAATTTAATAATAGGGAACTAAAAACTTATCAGTTTAAAAGAGCAATGCATGCAGAAAACCTAGCTAGGGAATTCCTATCGTGGGCCTAGAGTTTTTAGGACCCCATGCTTTCACTGCATGAGGCCCTGGTAAAATCCCTGGTCGGAGACTAAGATCCCATAAGCCTCGTGGCATGACCAGAAAGGCAAAAAAAAAAAAAAAAAGAAAGGAAGAAGAAAAAAGAAAAGGAAACCTAGCTAGTAATTAAAAAATTCGAATCAAATCTGGCAGTCTGGTGCTAGATCCCTTCGTGAGTAACCATTGCACCCCCACTGCTTTATGGCAGAGGGCTGCTCAGTCCTTTAATCACTTTCCCCCCATCTAATAGTGATCCTATTAAAATAATATCAGCAGTCCTAAACTAATGTGACTAAGCCTGCGCTGCAGTAATTGATCAAAATATTTGACTCCCTTTTCTAACTGGCTCGCATCCATTTCTCTCTCTCTCTCTCACACACACACACACATACACACAGTACACACACTTTTTCAAATCCTATGTTCACTGAAGAAATGATGATATCAAAGCTGCTGCAGATACTGTGATGATGATAGAAAAGGATTGGAGAAATGAATCAGGGGCCTTTCATTGAAAGAGATGTGTGTGTGTGTGTGTGTGTGTGTGTATTGTAATTTCCACCACGGATGTAGTAACTTGGTGACAGTTGCCTTGGTAACTATTTACTGTTATAAGTAATTAAAAAAAAAATGGACCTTGGCTTCTGGTAAAATTCCACACAGAATTTTCCACCCCCTTTACCAGTCCTCAGTTCTCACGTAACTGTCATGGTAAAACAAAAATCCAGTAGTGCTCCATGCTTTACCTTTCTCTTATTCCTGCCACTAGTGTTGGCAGCTTCTCATAGCACTCTGTATGCCAAAATTTTGCCAAGTTTCAGACATTTGAATGCATAGCATGCCAATTTGCTTCAACAGTAGCTTTTTGACTGACTAGATTTATAGATATTTGTTGGCAAAACAGTAAACACACAAAACTGTAACACTCTTTCAACTAAAGGAAGAAAGACTTAAAATAAAATTTTGTATCTGGAGTGGTCAACATCCTACCCACATGGGATTTGAATGTAGTAATACTCCTAGTCTGAAGTGGCTCAGTGGAATTCCAGGACTTAGGTGCAAGGAGCAGTAAGCCTCATGCTGAGGAGGGGCATGACTTGCCCCGTGACAGATCCCCAAGGTGGGACTTGCTTTGGGATCTTGGGTAAGTTAAACTCAGACTCTTTGAGACTAGTTTTCTCATCTGGGGACTGAAATAGTACTAGTCCTTAAATCAGTGATATTGTAGGATGAAATAGATAATGGATGTAACAATAGCCAAGGCCTTTTAGGTACCATACAAATATAACATGGGACAACTAAAATAATATTCATTATTGCTCCAAGGTCACCAACCTTTCAAGAGGTCAAGTGCAAATGTTCCAGGTTGTCTTCTATGGTCAGAGATTGTGAATTTACCTCTTGTTCATGCCATGCTGTCCTTTGAAAAACATTTTAGTAATTTGCCAACATTAAAAATCAGGATATATTGTACAAACACTCCTGAATTTCTGGCTTCTTGTGGAAAATGTGGGAATTCTAAAAATCTCCTGCCTTTCCTACACAGCACAATAAATGCATAGACTGATTTGTTGATGTACCCTAGGGACTCTGGCCTTGTCATCTAACCAGCTCCAAGGCATTTGAGTCTAGCCACGACTGGAATGCAGAACATCTAACCATCACCCGTACCTAGAAACAGTAACATCATTGTGTTCCAGCCTCTTCCAGTGTTATAGGAGCTGGGAAGCAAAGCCCAGTAAAAAGCAAAGTTACTAGAAGTCCCATCACCCAAGAACTCCTGTAACTGAACTGGATCATCACATAATCCACTAGTTTTAGCATTTTAGGCCATTCTTCAAGAAACATTTCAAGCTAGTGGAATAGACATGCCTGTTACATTGGGTATTTAGCTGAAAATTCAAAAGGAAGACTTTCCTAAAATCAGGAGAATGGCTCTGGTCAAATAGCATTTCTGTGGCCTGCCTTTTCCCTTTTCTAATACATCTAGACAAAACCTAATTTCGAAATATTCCAGGATGCCTCATTGATCTTGGTGGGAAGGGAGAATGGAATATAAGAAATTCTCAAAATACCCTTAAAGCATAATGATAGCAACATTCTTAATGTGTTAATAATTTGCCACTTTGCCAAAGAGTGGGAAATTGGAGAGAAGTGGCAGTCAAGCAAGGAGCCAATTGGGGGGACATATGATTGGCCCCAGTCACTGTCCTCATGAGTACCTCGCAACGTGGCCCTGCAAGTAAAATAAGTAAATATGCCACTAAGTAGAAACAAATCTTTATGCTATTGATAAATGAAACTGCAGGCAGGTACACATGCTCCCTCCCACACAGTCCCCCAGAACCGTTAATCATTAGAATCCATTCTTTGTAGGAATTCTGGAAGAAAAGTGGGAATGTTGAAGGCAGCTTGCACCCCTCTCACTAAGTGTATTGTTAGTTAACAAATGGGATTGGGTCCCATTCCGTATAGAGCTGGCCATGCAAGCATTAGAGTGGATTCAACAGCAACGAAACTTTATGGTTTGTTTTTTATGAAATTCGTTTTGACCCCTCTGCTGTGCCCTGCTCCCTGCCCTTTGAACTTGATCCAGGTGCTTGGTTGGGACTATGATCCTAATTAACAGGATTTTAAAAAGAAACTGAGCTTGACTGTTGCACTGTTAATGTATTATGTGTGTGCTCAGCTGTGTCTGACTCTTTGTGACCCCATGGACTGTAGCCTGCCAGGTTCCTCTGTCCATGGGATTTTCCCAGGCAAGAATACTGGAGTGGGTTGCCATTTTCTTCTCCAGGGAATCTTCCCAATCCAGGGATCAAAATCCACATCTCCTTACATCTCTTGCATTGCCCGTTAGGGCTCACGATATCTGGGAGGCCCCTTTGGCTGAAATACTTTTAGAAAAACTGACATGAGCAAAAGAAGACAAATTGATAAAATTTGAAAGACAAACTTTTTTATACAGTGTCCTCCCTCAGTTCATAGGCTTCACAGGTGTCACAATGTAAGAATCTGCCTGCCAATGCAGAAGATGCAGGAGACGCGGGTTCAATCCCTGAGTTGGGAAGATCCCCTGGAGAAGGAAATAGCAACCCACTCCAGTATTCTTGCCTGGAAAATCCCATGGACAGAGAATCCCTCCCCAGGCTACCGTCCCAAGAAGAGCAAAGAGCTGGAACACAACTGAATGACTGAGCCCATAGCACAAACTCCCAGTTTTAGCAGATAAACTGACTTTCCAAACAAAAGCATATTCAGGGGTCAGACTGAGCTTAGATGGAAATAAATTATGCTCAACTGAATGACAAAGTTCAAAAAACTAAGATTTGAAACATGTGGCAGGGTGTCCAGGAAGCACCCGTGTCAGTTTAGTGTCCTTGATCCTCAGAACCATCATTACAAGGTAGGAGCTATTACTATCCCTATTTTGAGTAATTGAAACTGAGGGACAGAGAATAAAGTAACTTACCGATCCCAGAGGCAGTCAGCGCAGAGGTGGGTAATGAGCTTGGACAGTCCAGTCTGTAGGGTGTGCACTGTGATGATGAGATAATTTCCTGACATCACAGGTTGCTGAGCCTCTCCATGACAGGTTCTCACAGTAATAGGATAGTGCCCCTGCCTTTCTGTGGATAGCCATTTTGCATTATGAACCCAGCATAAAGCATTAAGCCCCATAGTTACTGACTTCAATGTTACCTTTAACGACCTGACTAGGTCCTAAAAAACCTGCTGAGTACAACAATTGACAAAATGCTTAAATTATTATCAATGCCTAAAAATAAGTGATTGCCATTTAGATCCTCATTTGCATTTGAATTTATGTCCAACCAGAATCTCTTAGTTGTGAGCATTAAATGAATGTGGTCATTGTCTCCCTTTTTAATCTTCTCAAATAATGGCTCTGACCCAAGCTATTAGCCCTTTCTGAGTCCAGCAATATCAAGCAGCGAGTGGGGTGTCCGGCAAATGAGACGTTACTTCAGCGTGCATTATGGTGTCATGGGTGGTCCCTGATGGCTCTCTGTTGGTAGGATAAGTTCTGGTGGTTTGTGTTTCCATTCATGGCGGTGGAGTTGGTCCCGATCCGTCCCCAGCAGAAGTTCCCCTTGTGAGATAGAGAGAGCTATGAGTTTGTAAGATGCCTGGTCAAAATGGGTGAGTCCTTGCTGTGGAACGTAACACCGAGCATAAGGAGGGAGCATAAGGAGAATTTAGGTTGATTGGCAGCAAACAGAAACTTTCTCCATGCATCTGTGAGTGGAATATGTCCCATCCTACCAGCTGGGACCCTCTACTCTACTAACTCTACCACTTCCTCAGTTTTTTTGCTTGTTTATCATTTAACTACTGACAAATTAGAAATCCACCCTATTTTAGTCTTCAAAGCCTTGATATAATCTGACTTTAGTTGGCATAAAAACCAACAAATTAACACAACCAGATGACACTGAGGATCTTCCTCTCTCCTCATTAACCTTTGGTCATCAGATTGTAGTGTTTTGTTGACGTGGGTCCCTTGGATCAGACTTCCAGAGTATGAGATCCTTGCTCTGTAACTTACCTGTTGAATAACCGTTAATCTCATCTCCGATGTCTCAGATTCTGCATCTGTAAAACAGGAATAAAAATAAGTGAAGCTGTGAGGATTAGGGCACCTCATAGTAAAACCTCAGTAACTATCATTATCTCTATTTTCCCATCTTCCTTAGGTGGTTCAGTGTTATGTGTGGCTAATTTCACAGGAGTAGACATACGATTTGTTAAACAAAGTTAAAAGAATTATTATCTATTTATTTTTGGTAAACCAAAAAAAATGTGTTGTTTTGGTCTCCTTCTTTTCTTTTTTGCTTCTGCTTCATGCTATGGTGGACAGCTCTCTTGTACCAAATGGCCTCTTTCCTGTGATTATTATTTCATAATCTATAACTAGTCAAATCAGATACCCAAAAAAAAAAAAAATGGCAGTATTATTCAGTCTAACCCACCCCCAAAGTGGAGAGCATATATTTGACTGTTGCCATGGTGATGTAGAAATAAATTTGTATAAAACATTTGGCCCTGGGGGCAGGTGCATGAGTCATTCTTTTGAGGCTGGGTGGGGATAGGGCAACTGCTTTCAAATAAAACCACGCCCGCCAGACCCATAGTTGAAATGAGAGACCCCACTCTTTTCCTGCAGTAAATCAGAGACATCTCATTCTGGGGAATTTGTTGTACATTGTGGTTCATTTGTTTCGTGAGAATGTTTTTTCTCTATTTTCTTCCTCAGGTAGGACGGAACTATTGAATACTCTTTTGCTCTTCCTACTGCATATTTCTTAGGACAGCAAACTTAGTTTTGATAAAAAATATGGTCCTGTTTGTCCCATTAGTGTCCCTGACAAAACTAAACCTATAATTGTGAGCTGCTTCTCTCATTTCCGTGCCTCTCCACACATACTCATTGTCCATAAGTGGTGGCATGCTGAAATATTTATTCAGCATTTTCTTTCCTTCCCATAGGAGTAAAGCACACAGGAGGAGAGTTTCAGACAGAAGTGTTGCAACAACGTACAGGCGATTGTGATTTCAGATGGAAAATCAGTACCAATACGCTGTCTGGAATTTACTAGCTGGCTGAAGTCAGTAAATCAGCATCCCGAAATCTGAGAAGCAGAGTGACATGCTATCCCCTGATAAAAATGTTGTCCCAATGGTCTCAAGTGCCATGGGTTTGTTTAAAATTAATACATTGGCTTAGTGTCCTTGACCATCATACATAGTTGGGCAGGAGCAGAATTTACACATGCCCTCTTGTCTTACTCAGCCTGTCGTCAATGCCCAAGGTACCAATGCTAGGCCAGAAGCCGAGATATAAATGACTGAAACACAGCTTGTAACCCTTCTAAAGTTTTCTAAACTAGGTAAGAAAAATACAGGGAAAAAAAAAAGCAGGGAAAAATTATCTAGCAATAATATGAGGTGGCAAGGTAATATAAATTGAATAGTAATCAGCAATGGTTTGGCACATGTTGGGAAGAGAGAAGATCACCCTGGACTGTGTGAAGGCAGTGTGGGATCTGAATGAGACTTGATGGGTGGGTAAAGACAGTGAGAGGCAATAAAGAAAGGGAAAGAAGAGCAACATGCAAGAGGTCGGGATCCCCAGCAACAGGAACTTGGTCTAGGAAGGGGTGTTAGCATAACGCGCTTGTGCTCATACAGTGAAGAATCTACCAGTCAATGTGGGTGACCTGGGTTTCAATCCCTTGGTCAGGAAGATCCCCTGGAGAAGGAAATGGCAACCCACTCCAGTATTCTTGCCTGGAAAATCCATGGACAGAGGAACCTGGCAGGCTACAGTCCATGGGGTCACAAAGAGTCAGACATGACTGAGCAAACTAATACTAAAGGAGGGTCAAAAACTTAGGGACAAGACAAGGCATTGGTGTGGATGCTGTTAGCCAATGATGCGTGGGTGTGGGTGGAGGGTGGTCAAGCCAAGAGCCTAAAAGACTACAGATCAAACAAAAACCAGGAGAGCCGTGTAGAATTCCTAAGAGAGGCTATTTAAAAATGTGTGAGTTATGCCCTTCGGCCAAAGAAGATATGACAGAATTTGCTCCACTCAAATCCAGCAATAAGGTACAAAAGTTTACAACATAATTCTATTCTGCTTCAAAAGATTCTGATGAATTCGGCATAAAATATAGTGACTTGAGAGTCCAAATGGAAGGTCTCAATAACGGATAGCAAAAAAATTAAAAGTAGAATAAACTAAATCTACAAAGTCAGTTTTAAACTATTTAGGCATTTAATTAATTTTGTGAAGGCACATCTTAAAAATGATGTTGAATTGGGCCAACTTGATTAATAAGTTATGAATATCAAGATGTAATACTAGAAAGTACAGGGACTTTAAAAGTTATCTTTGAGTAAACCAAAAGTTAATCTTGAAAAATTCAAAGTTGACATAGGACACCTATTCAGGATAAATCTGTGTGAAGATAAAGCACGTTTGGATGAGTTTCACCGCCCCCTTAGGTGAGTGTTTTGACCGACAAGCTGCTAATAATCATTGTTCTTTGTACAACCACCACTTTGGTGAACACCAATAACCTGACTTGGCGTTGGCCAAGTTTCAGAAGCAACCTTCTGTGGAGGAGGAGGAGGGCTGGCTTGCAGCCCACCCAGTGTGGCAAGGACCCTCTGTATGCTATAAGAGGTTCAGGCAGCCAGGTGGTGAGCATCAGGAAGGGGCCGTCAACCCTTTTGGACTGGGTTTGAAGGAAGGAAGTTTAGTTCCAGGATACCGGAGAGGCACAAGAATAGGCCGTGATAGCATAGGATCCCCGGCATGAAATGGAGTCCAGGCGTGTCAAACCAGTCAAGGTTGGCAAGAAAGTCTTCTCTAACAAGGTTAAATGAGCACAGGGAAAGAGAAGAAACTTTTAGAGAAGAACAAGGTGGAAATCCCAATTAAGCATTATGCTTTTGCAAAACCCTATGTAACCAGGATAACACTGGTACTAACAGGTCTCTTTCTTAACATTGACATTTAATATCATTAATCTGGCGCTTTTAAGTAGAATTCAGTGTGCACTGTGAGATTGGGGGCAGAAATCCGAGCCTGATGTGAAGCACGTTAGAACAGGAGTGCTTTTTAAAAATAATATACTGTTTTATGGCCCTGCTGGTGACCAATTGGAATCAAATCCCCTGGGTGGGGAACCTGGCATCACCCTGTTTTTTCTAAAAGCTCCCTCATGATTTTATGCACAATCCAGGGCTGAATTCTTTGAACCAACCAGAGTGATGGAAACCATAATCCCAACTGTAAGCCAAAGACTAGTTCAGAGTCCCAGTCTGAAATAAGCTCCCAGGTATTCCCCCAAGAAATCAATTTTAACTGGGCATCTGTTTTACTTCAACTAAATAGGAATTGTCCCCTCACTAGTTACGAACATTCTGTGATCACACTGAGGAGAAATTGCCTTCTTTATAGCTCAGATACTAATCAGTCCACAACCCTGGCGGCTCACATCATCTGGAGGAATTTCACACGAGAAAGAAGATGCTAGCACTCCACTGCAGAGCAGGCCAGGGCTGGGTCAGCAGACAAAATGATGAAAGAGCAAATAATAGCAACCACAAAAAGCCGCCTCACTTCCCTTGGCCCTGCTGAAATCCTTGTTTCTAAAGTGAACTTAAACAGTCAAAGAACAATTAAGATCTCAGGTGGTGGCTTACGTCATTTGTATTCACTTTCCCATCTTGCTGTAACCAGTTTTACCACGAAACTTCAGCAAGTTTAAACAACACAGATCATTATCTTATGGTTCTTCCTAGAAGTCTGACCTGTTTTCACACGGAGCTAAAATCCTGGTGTCCACAGCTGCGTTCCTTTCTAGAGGCACTAAGGGGCACTTGTTTCCTTCCTCATTGGATTGTTGACAGAATTTAGTTCCATTGCTTGTTTGTAGGACTGTGATCCTGAATCCTTGCTGACTGTCAGCTGAGGGCTGTTATCCAGAGACCTCTCCTTCAAAAGCCAGGGGATTGTAGGCTGAGTCCTCCCTTACCCTTCCAGTCTCGCCTTCTTCCCCTTTCTTCATTTCTAACACAGCCAAGAAAATTTCTACTTCTAAGGACTACTGTGATAGAAGGGAGCCCTCACCCAAATAATCCGGATAATTTCCCTAATTTAAGATCCTTAACCATCATCAACACATCTTCAAGGAGGTCTCTTTTTCTGTTTGAAGTGACATATTCATAGGTTGCAAGCGCGGGATGAAGACATGGGGTGGAGGACATGTTATGAATACGGCATTATTCTGCCCACGACACTCTGGCACTCCAGTGAAGATTTTTTAAAAAGATAAGAAACCGAGTGGAGTTTGTGGTACAGTGTAGTTCTAAAGGTTTATTTCAGAATCACTGCCATACTGATCCTGGAGGGTATGAAAATGTCTAATTATCTAAATGATTTCCCAGAGTAGGGTAAAAGGGGAATCCCAGATCTGAGAGTGAAAGGTCGTTGTCTTTCTTTGATGCCTGAAATGAAGCTCCAGTACTTTGGGCCACCGATGCAAAGTAGCTGACTTAATTGGCAAAGACCCTGAAGCTGGGAAAAGACTGAAGGGCGAAAGGGAGAAGGGGGTGGGTGGCAAGGATGAGATGGTTAGATAGCATCACTGATTCAATGGACATTGAATTTGAGCAAACTCCAGAAGAGTGAAGACCGAGGAGCCTGGCATGCTGCAGTTCATCAGGGTCCCAAAAGAGTAGGAACGACTTAGTGACTGAAAGAGCAACGAACAAAATACAAAATAGCATGTCTATCTATTAGTACATTCTTGAGAGCAAGCCAATAAGGCTGAAAAACTCCCTTCTGGGCAGAGCTTTTTTTCATCCCTGTCCCATGGAATTACATGCTTTTTCTAGAATCCGTTTGTAAGAAGGAGGTCTGATGACCCTGCTGGTTATGCTTAGTTTGCCGCCAGTTTATCTTCTTAAGGCACTAACATCATAAAGAAATTGAATTTGGGGCACTGACAAAGTGAATGACAGAAGCTTCAAAAAGAGGTGAAAATAATTTCTATTTTTCAGAATCCTCCATGTACTATAAAAACTGAATTCCAGGTCACAAGGCTCTGAAACTCTTAATATACAATGCAAAGATGTATTTGTTCAATAAAGCGAATTATTTGGGTCCCACTGTACGAGACATCAACCAAACCAAAGATCTCTGGGAGGCGAAGCAGGGTGTTTGTTCTAATCAAAACAGGCATGGAGCCAATTTCCATGTTCTTAGTGAAAGGGCTGCCTTGTTGACTTTGGAGCGTGTACAACTCGCACAATTGTTAATGCAGAGAGGAATCTGTCCCGAGTCTCCTTGAGTTATTTCCCTTAATTATATTGTAATTAATTAATTATTCAAAGAATGGTTTCTACTTTATAGCAAGAGAGGACAAAAGATACTGTATTTTGACTTTTTCTTGCGTTTTCTTGGAACTTTTTTTTTTTTTTTTTCTGGCACACGCTGGCAGGGAAAGGAAACAGGTTTGATTTTTGAAAGAGGATGGAAATTATTGCATTCCAGGCTTTCCACTCTGGTGTTGATACTGGATAAGGCGGAATTTGGGAAAACGTCCGCTGGAAAAACAGTAATTTTTTCCTGATCTTCCATTAAAAAAATGTGCATGACTGTTTTCGGCATTTACTTTAACAGTGTCCTTTGATTTAAGTATTTCAGTTCTGCATATGAAAGTGTGCCACAGTGGAAGAGCACGAGATGAGAGAGACCAGTTCACCTAGATCAAACCCTGCCCTGCCACATCCAGGGTTTATATCTTATATTGTAGGTCCTTAGCCCTTTCTTAAAAGTTTTATTTCCCACAATGGGGGAAATGCGATAGGGTGTGGAAAGTGATATCCACCTGTAATCAGCCAGGTTCCTTAGTTTATAACAACAGAAAAATCTCATATTTAATTGCACAGTTAGCCCATAGGGATTTATTAAAATGGTGATTGGATACTCCGTGAATCTAGAGAAATGAAAATCCATAGAACAGGGGAGGCCAGCTAGCGCCAGGACTTCAGGTGAAGTATTTACAGAACTTGGTCCAACGAGACCAGCAGTACCATACACTGACTCTGCTGAACACAGAATTTTAGGTGGCACCTCTCAGGCTGCTGCCTCCTGCCCAGGCACCGATTCAGTGGATTCTCTGCAGTCTCTAACTATGTACAACTAACTTTCCAAATTAATGTTTGGGCAAGGCATTTCTGCTTGGAGAACTAGAGGTCCATCTGCTACTCTTAGGCAGTAAAGGAAATCTGAGAATCCAGTAGTAATGTTTCAGTTGTCAGCAGTATAGGTGGGCCTCTGCCCGATTCAGCCAAACTCCCCAAGAGTGGAGAATTTTCCAAATACAGTGTAATAGAGGATCCAGAAGCCACATGACCAACAAAAAAAAAAAAGACGCCCACAAAAAGCCCACAAACAACCTCCCCCCCAACAACAACACAAAACAATCAAAAAATCTCAAAAAAACCGAAATCCACCAAAATAACCCCTACTTACTGAGGTCCATCCTTCAGTGACCTACAGTGCCTACCCTCCTAGGTTCCCTACATTGATATATTCCAAAAGAAAAAATTTCTCTATTCACTGAGTGCAGCTATAATTAGTAATAATTTTAAAATGCTCTCACTTCTTCCCCAAGGGAAGTCCTCATCTGCAAAGTCTCATGCAAAGTCTCACAGCTCGTCTTTCACATTCAAGATCTTCTAGTTGTGTCCATTCCTTCTCAGGTCTGGCAAGATCCCAACTCAATGTTCCTTAATGTTATAGCTGAGATTAAAGCTAATCATCACAGTGCATGATCCTTAAGTAAGAGAGAAAGAGAAAATAATTTAAATAGTGGTATTTTTACATATGGTTTTTCCAGTGGTCATGTATGGATGTGAGAGTTGGACAGTGAAGAAAGCTGAGCGCCGCAGAATTGATGCTTTTGAACTGTGGTGTTGGAGAAGACTCTTGAGAGTCCCTTGGACTGCAAGGAGATCCAATCAATCCATCCTAAAAGAGATCAATCCTGGGTGTTCATTGGAAGGACTGATGTTGAAGCTGAAACTCCAATACTTTGGCCACCTCATGCGAAGGAGTTGACTCATTGGAAAAGACCCTAATGCTGGGAAGATTGGGGGCAGGAGGAGAAGGGGACGACAGAGGATGAGATGGTTGGATGGCATCACCGACTCGATGGACATGGGTTTGGGTAGACTCCGGGAGTTGGTGATGGACAGGGAGGCCTGGCGTGCTGCAATTCATGGGGTCGCAAAGAGTCGGACACGACTGAGCGACTGAACTGAACTGAATTGAACTGATATATATAGTATAGAATTATATAATAAATTTATATATATATACACACACACACACATATCATTGCAAAAAGAAGGTGTGAATAAATGCTAAATTCCACATGCTGCATCAGGTCACAAGGCCAAAGTAAATATTTGACTTCATCATTCCCCTATTCCATATCCTTTTATCTTGGCAAACTGATGTTCTTTTTTTTTTTTTTTTAATTTTTGGCTACATGGTATGTGGAATCTTAGTTCCCTGACCAGAGATCGAATCCATGCCCCATGCAGTGGAAGTGTGGAGTTTTAACTGCTGGACTGCCAGGGAAGTCCCCTGATGTTCTTCAGACAGGGGTGGTGTGACCCAGACCTCCACTCCTGGGGATCCAAGCCCTCGGCAGTCCTATCTGTATCTTCTCATTCTGGTCGTTGGAGATCATGGCAGTACTAGGAGTTATCCCCAAGGATCTCCTGGATCCAGCAGTCCCCTTTCCAGCCTCATTATGTAGCAGCATCCCTATTTCCTCCTAATATTCAGGGTCAACCATCCCTAAGAACTGAATAACAGGCACAAAGCCTGTTTCACCAGTGGCATCAGAGTCTGACCTTGTAGTTGGCTTTTCAGCACATGTTGTGCTCTTTTCTGATCAAAAGGCCCGGACATGTGGGTTTGATTATGCTTCTCCTTGCACAGTGCCTCACTCAAATGACAGAATCATCAGGAGAGGCTGCAACAAGTCTGACTGGACAAAGAGGGAGGGCAGCCTTTTGGTTGATGAGGAAGGATTCATTGAATTAGTTTTATGATGCTCCTGAGATGATCCAAAATTGATACCAAATTTTCCCAATTCCAGAATAGAATACCTTGGGAGATATTGGGGTTCAGTTTCAGACCAACCACAATAAAGCATATATCACAATAAATTGATTCACACACACTTTTTATGGCTTCTCAGTACAATAAAAAAGTTATATTTTAACATTATATTGTATGTAATAGCATTATGTCTAAAAAGACTATATATATCTTAATTAAAAATGCTTCATTGC
This sequence comes from Okapia johnstoni, assembly GCA_024291935.2. Classification (NCBI taxonomy): domain Eukaryota; kingdom Metazoa; phylum Chordata; class Mammalia; order Artiodactyla; family Giraffidae; genus Okapia; species Okapia johnstoni. Next base: position 68,555,683 of record CM044305.1, on the reverse strand, counting down.
TAAAAAATTTTAACTATCCTCTGATAATGCAGGTTGCCACAAACCTTCAATTTGTAAAATATATATATATATATATATATATATATAATATCTGTGAAGTGTAATAAAGCAAAGTGCAATAGAATGAGGTATGCCTGTACTTAGGGTTAAATTCTTTATGCACAGTACCCTGAATATCACACAAAAATGGTCATGCCAAGGTCCATGAATTAAACAGTTAATTTGGTGATCCCCAGAGATCAAACTTTGTGTGTTATTTGACTTATCGCAGTGTTTTGTGGCACCAATAGATATGAGGTTTATATTTATTTTTGAAGAACAATTTTAAATGTGGTAAAAAAACATGAGAGCTTTAATTTTCAAGTTATAATAGTTTTTGGATTTCAGTGATGCTTGCGTGGGTAAAAATGTAAGAATTTTGTTTTTGCTTATTACTGTCTTCATCCTGTCCAGTGAAAATGAGAAGAAACACTCTTTTATGCAGCCCTTGGAATGGATTTCCCCATACTGTTCGTGTTGGTCGATGATTGTTTTGGCTGTCATATCATCCCTTCATTGGTTCTTTATTCAATGTGACCACAGGTAAGGATTTAATTAGCAGAGATTCTTCATTGTTCCTGTTTCTCTGGGTCACTAGCTTCTGATTCAAGTCTGGATCACTCTATCTGATAGGTGGTACATGTGTGCGTGGCAAGTCACTTTGGTCGTGTCTGACTCCCTGTGACCCTATGGACTGTAGCTGCCAGACTCCTCCGTCCATGGAATTCTCCAGACAAGAATACTGGAGTAGGTTGCCATTTTCCCTTCTCCAGGGGATCTTCCTGACCCAGGGATGAAAACCCAGGTCCTCTTGCATTGCAGGCAGATTCTTTACGACCTGATCACTAGAACCTGTGAATACCAGATGGCCGACTATAATCATCTTTTCCATAAAAATGTTCATTAATAAAACTACCTCACCTAATTTCCTATCTGGTTCTATTATTTTAAAAAATTTAAAAATTAAACAAACTTTTAATCCATCTTCATCCACATAAAGCTGTTGAGACCTGGACATAGTCTACCTTGTTTTATATCTTACTATCTTTTTTATCTCCCTAACAACCTCACGACGAATTCCAGTAAATCCCAGACATGTTTTGAGGCTGCCCAGCACCTGAACTTGCAAACGATTGTGAGAATTCTCTATCTTAGTAAGTCATTGCTGGAGGCAGCTTGACTTCCTCTAAAATGATGGAAAGCCAGGTACTCACTTTCTAAGACTCCCTTACAGCTAGGAAGTTAGCAGGAGACCTGTGTCATCAATACAGGAGATGTAAGAGACACAGGTTTGATCCCTGGGTCAAGGAGATCCCCTGGAGGAGCATGGCAACCCACTCCAGTATTTTCCTTCTGGAGAATTCCATGGACAGAGGAGTCTGGCAGGCTACAGTCCATAGGGTCACAGAGAGTCAGACACGACCAAAGTGACTTGCCACGCACACATGTACCACCTATCAGAAGAGTGATCCAGACTTGAAATCAGAAGCTAGTGACCCTGAGCAAACAGGAACAATGATTAATCTCTGCTAATTAAATCCTTACCTGTTGGTCACATTGAATAAAGAACCAATGAAGGGATGATATGACAGCCAAAACAAACATCGACCAAACGCACATAAATGGGGTAAATCCATTCCAAGGGCTGCATAAAAGAGTGGTTTCTTCTCATGTCACTGGACAGGATGAAGACAGTAATAAGCACAAATTCTTACATTTTACCCACGCAGCATACACTGAAATCCAAAACTATATAACTTGAAAAATAAAGCTCTCATGTTTTTTACCACCATTTAAAAATGTTTTCAAAAATAAATATAAAACTCATATCTCTTGGTGCCACAACACTGAGATAGTCAAAAAACACACAAAGTTTGATTCTGTGGGTCCCAAATTACATGTTTAATTCATGGCCTTGCAGAGACCTTTTGTGTGATATTCAGGGTACTAGTGCCATAATGGAAATTAACCCGAAGTACAGGCATACCTCATTCTATTGCACTTTGCTTTATTACACCTGTCCACCCAGATATTATATATATAATATAAATATATATATATTTTACAAATTGAAGGTTTGTGGCAACCTGCATTATCAGAGGATAGTTAAAATTTTTTAGCAATGAAGCATTTTTAATTAAGATATATATAGTCTTTTTAGACATAATGCTATTACATACAATATAATGTAAATATAACTTTTATATGTACTGAGAAGCCAAAAAGTGTGTGTGACTCAATTTATTGTGATATCTGCTTTATTGTGGTGGTCTGAAACTGAACCCACAATATCTCCAAGGTATACTATACTGGAATTGGGAAATATGGTATCATTTGGTCATCTCAGAGCACTCAAAAACCTCATTCACTGAATCCTCCTCATCAACCAAAGCTGCCCTCCCTCTTTGTCCAGTCAGACTTGTTGCAGCCTCTCCTGATGATTCTGTCATTTGAGTTGTGGCACTTTGTGCAAGGAGAACATAATCAAACCCACACTGGTCCCGGGCCTATGATACAGAAAAGAGCACAAGACATGTGATGAAAGCCAAGTGTATTTCTACAAGGTCAGACTCTGAAATGCCACTGGAGTGAAACCAGGCTTTGTGCCTGTTATTCAGTATCTTAGGATGGTTGACCCTGAATATTAGGAGGAAATAGGGATGCTGCTACATAATGAGGCTGGAAAGGGGACTGCTGGATCCAGGAGATCCTTGGGGATAACTCCTAGTACTGCCATGATCTCCAACGACCAGAATGAGAAGATACAGATAGGACTGCCGAGGGCTTGGATCCCCAGGAGTGGAGGTCTGGGTCACACCACCCCTGTCTGAAGAACATCAGGGGACTTCCCTGGCAGTCCAGCAGTTAAAACTCCACACTTGGACTGCATGGGGCATGGATTCGATCTCTGGTCAGGGAACTAAGATTCCACATACCATGTAGCCAAAAAAAAAAAAAAAAAAAAGAACATCATATTGCCAAGATAAAAGGATAATGGAAAAGGGGAATGATGAATCAAATATTTACTTTGGCCTTGTGACCTGAAATGCACATGTGGAATATAGCATTATTCACACCTTCTTTCATGCAATGATATGTGTGTTTTGTGTAGTATATCTGATATATATATATATATATATATATATATATATCAGTTTTTCAGTTCAGTTCAGTTCAGTCGCTCAGTCGTGTCCAACTCTTTGCGACCCCATGAATTGCAGCACGCCAGGCCTCCCTGTCCATCACCAACTCCCGGAGTCTACCCAAACCCATGTCCATCGAGTCGGTGATGCCATCCAACCATCTCATCCTCTGTCGTCCCCTTCTCCTCCCGCCCCCAATCCTACCCAGCATTAGGGTCTTTTCCAATGAGTCAACCCTTCGCATGAGGTGGCCAAAGTATTGGAGTTTCAGCTTCAACATCAGTACCTTCCAATGAACACCCAGGATTGATCTCTTTTAGGATGGATTGATTGGATCTCCTTGCAGTCCAAGGGACTCTCAAGAGTCTTCTCCAACACCACAGTTCAAAAGCATCAATTCTGCGGCGCTCAGCTTTCTTCACTGTCCAACTCTCACATCCATACATGACCACTGGAAAAACCATATGTAAATACTCTTTTAAATTAATTTTTCTCTTTCTCTCTTACTTAGGATATGCAGTTTAAGAAAAAAAAGATGATTAGCTTTACAACTCAGCCTATAAATTAAGGTAACATTGATGTATTGATCTGCCAGACCTGAAGAGAATGGGACAACACCTAGAGAATCTGAATGTTAAGACGAGCAAGAACTTTTGCATGAGACTTTGCAGATGAGGACTACCCTTGGGAAGAAGTGAGAGCATATTTATTAAACAAATAATAGCTGCAACTCAGCTGAAAAGAGAAATTTTTTCTGTTGGAATGATAAAGTGAGGGAAAAGGAGGTAGGTCACTGTAGGTCACTGAAGGGAATGGACTCCAGGAAGGTGATATTTGGGGATTTCGTTTTTTTTGAATTTTTATTGTTTTGTTGATTGTTTGTTGGGGGGAGGTTGTTTTTTGGGGCTTTTGTGGGGTCTTTTTTTTTTTTTGGTCCATGTGCTTCTGTACCTCCTCCTGTAAATTGGAATTCTCCACTCTGAGTTGGCTGAATGGGCATAGCCACCTCCTACTGCTGACACTGAAACATTACATACCTTGATTTCTCAATTCCTTTGAGCAGCTAACAAGAGTAGCAGATGACCTAATTCTCCAAGCAAGACATTGCCTCCCCAAACATAATTTGGAAGTTAGTGACACAAGATAGAGACTGCAGAAATCCACTGAATCAGTGCCAGGCATGAGGCAGCAGTCCTGAAGTGCCACCTAACATTCAGTGTCAGCAGCGTCAGTGCTTGGACACGCTGGTCTCCGTAGGACCAGTTCTGTAAACATACTTCCCCTGAAGTCCTGTCCGCTTCCTGGCCTCCCTGTTCCTATGGATTTTCATTTCTCTAATTTCAGAGTTATATCGCCAATACCATTTTAATAAATCCCTATGTGCTTAACTGATCCATTAAATATGTAGTTTTGGTTTCTGTTGTAAAAAACTAAGATCACTGGGCTGAAACAGGTGGATAATATCGTCATTTCCCCCATGTGAAATCAAAACTTTAGAGAAGCTAAGTACCCAACAAAATAAAAATAACACCAGGAGTGGGCAGGGCTGGTTTGAATCTAGGTGAACTGGTCTCGTCTCATCTGTGTGCACTTCCACGGTGGCACACTTAATATGCAGAACTGAAATACTTCAAATCAAAAGAGCACTGTTAAGTTAATGCAGAAAATGTCATGCAAATATTTAATGAAGATCCGAAAAAATACTGGTTTTCCCCAGCGACGTTTATTCCAATTCCGCCTATCAGTATCATCCACCAGAGTGGAAAGCCCACTGAATGCAATAATTTCCACTCCTCTTCAAAACAAACCTGTTCCTTTCCCCGAGCAGAGTGTTCCAGGATAAAAAAAAAAAAGTTCCAAGAAAGCCCAAGAAAAGAGTCAAAATACAGTATCTTTTTTTCTCTTGCTATAAAGTAAGAAACCAGCTTTGAATAATTAATTAATTACAATATAATTAAGGGACATAACTCCAAGGAGAACTCGATTCCTCTCTGCCATTAAACAATTGGTGTAGTTGGACACGCTCCAAGTCAACAAGCCCAGAGCCCTTCACAAGAACATGGAATTGGCCTCCATGCCTGTTTTGAATAGAACAACACCCTGCTTCATTCCTCCCAGAGATCGCTTTGGATAGGTTTGTCTCGTACAGTGGGAGCACCCAATAAATGCTTATTGAACACATACATCTTTGCCATATGTAATTTTAAGAGTACAAGCCTTGTCGACCTGGAGATTCAGTTTTTAAGTACATGGAGGATCTGGAAAAATAGAAATTATTTTCACCTCTTTTTGAATCTTCTATCATTCACTTTAGTCAGAGCCCCAAAATCCATTTCTTTATGTTGTTAGTGCTTAAGAAATCAACTGGATGCAAACTAAGCATAACCACAGTGTCAGAGCCTTCCTTCTAAAACGGATTACTAGAAAAGCAGAGAATTCCATGGGACCGGGATGATAAAGCTCTGCCCAGAAAGGAGGTTTTTCAGCCTCTATTGCATTGCTCTCAAAGAATGTACCTAATAGAATTAGAACATCTAAATTTCTTATTTTGTTGTTGCTCATCAGTCACTATTCCGTATCCTACTCTTTGTGACCCTATGAACTGTAGCATGCCAGGCTCCCCTGTCCTTCACTCTCTCCGGAGTTTGTTCAAATTCATGTCCATTGAGTCGGTGATGCTATCTAACCATCTCATCCTCTCCACCCACCCCTTCACCTTTCGCCTTCATCTTTCCCACTTCATGGTCTTTTCCAATTAGTCCACTCTTTGCAATCAGGTGTCCAAAAGTACTGGATCTTCAGTTTCAGAATCAAAAGAAAGACAACGACCTTTCACTCTCAGAGTCTGGGATCCCTTCTACCTAATGCTGGGAATCATTTAGATCAATAGACCATTTTCATACCCCCTCCAGGATCAGTATGCAGTGATTCTGAAAATAATCCTTAGAGAACCAACCCTTCCCACAAACACCCCACCTGTTCTTATCTTTTTAAAAATCTTCACACTGGAGGGCAGAGTGTGGGCAGATAATGCCGTAATCCTCACATGCCCCTCCACCCCATGTCTTCATCCCAGCGCTTGCAACCTATGAATATGTCACTCACACAGAAAAATGAGACCTTGAAGATTTGATTATGGTTAAGGCTCTTAAAATAGGGAAATTATCCTAGGATAAACTGGGTGGCTCCATTCTAACACAGTAGTCCTTAGAAGTAAGAAATTTTCTGGTGCTGATGTTTAGAAAGAAAAAGTGAAAGGAAGGCGAGACCTGGAAGGTTAAGGGAGACTCACGCCAACCAACACCTAGCTTTGAACGGAGATCTCTGAACAGCCTTCAGCTGACCAGTCAGCAAGGATTCAGGTATCCCAGTCCTACAACAGGCAAGGAACTAAATTCTGTCAACAATCCAAATGAGGAAGGGAAACAAGTGCCCCTTATTGCCATCTAGAAAGGAACGCAGCCTGTGGACACCAGGATTTTAGCCCGATGAAACTGGTCAGACTTCTAGAGAACCATAAGATAATGCATCTGTTGGTAGTTTAAACTGCTGATTTTTGTGGTAAGAAACTGTTTACAGCAACGATGAAAGTGAGATACAAGACGTAAGCCACACCTGAGATCATAATAGTTCTTGCCTGTTTAAGTTCACTTTAGAAACAAGGATTCAGGCAGGCCCAGGGAAGTGAGGCGTCTTTTGTTGTTGCATTATTTGCTTCTTTCCCTCAATTTGTCTGCCTGACCAGCCCTCCTGCCGTCTTCATTGAGTTCAGCATCTTCCTTTCCTGTGAGAAATTCCTCCAGAATGAGTGGACCCCAGGTTTGTGGACTGGATTAGTATCTGAGCTAATAAAGAAGGCAATTTCCCTCCAGTGAATCACAGAATGTTGTAACATTTAGGGACAATCCTATTTAGTGAAGTAACAGATGCCCAGTTAAAAATGATTTCCTTGTGGGAATTACCTTGTGAGCTATTTCAGACTGGGACTCTGAAACTAGTCTTTTGGCTTTCCAGTTGGGATTATGGTTTACCATCACTCTGGTGGTTCCAAAGAATCAGCCCTGGATGTGCATAAAATCATGAGGGAGCTTTTAGAAAAAAACAGGGATGCCAGGTTCCCACTCCAGTATTCCTGATTCAAATGTCAGCAGCAGGCCTAAAACAGTATTATTTTTTAAAAGCTCTCCAGTTCTAACGGTGCTTCACATCAGGCCCGATATTTGCCCATCTCATGCACACTGAATTCCGACTTAAAAGGCCAGATTAGATGATAAATAATGGTCCAAAGTAAGAAATGAGACCAGTACCGAGTGTTATTCCTGGTTACATAGGGTTTTGCAAAGCAAAATGCTTTAATTGGATTTCCACATTTTCTTCTCTAAAATTTCACTCTTTCCTCTGTTCTCATTTAATCTTGTTAGAAAGACTTTCTGCCACTAGAATGTTTGACAGCTTGACTCATATCCTGCCTGGATCCCTATGCTATTCACTGTATCTTGGCTCTCCGTGTCCTCCTGGAACTAAAGCTTCCGCTCCTCAACTCAGTCCGCAAGGGTTGACAGCCCTCTCCTGATGCTCACCACCTGGCAGCCTGAACCACCTATAGCCAACAGAGGACCTTTCCACACTGTGCTTGGCCTGCAGCCAGCCCTCCTCCTCCTCCAGAATGCTGGCACTGAAACTTGGCCCGCACGCCAAGTTGCAGGTTATTTGGGTGTTCACCAAAGTGGTGGTTGTACACAGACAAAGATTATTATCAATTCTTTGATTTTTAAGATTAACATTTGGTTTAATCAAAGATAAATTTTAAAGCCCAGTAATTCTAGTATAAATCTTGATTTTCTAATATTAATCAACAAAATTCAACCATCAATTTTTTAGAGATGTGCCTTCACAAATTAATTAAATGCCCTTAAAAAGTTTTTAAAACTGACTTTGTAGATTTCGTAATATACTACTATTAATTTTTTTTTCTATTAATGAGACCGTTCCATTTTGGCTCTCAAGTCACTTATAATAATAATGCCAATTCATCAATCTTTTGAACATAATAGAAATTATTTTTGTAACTTTTGTACTCTATTGCTTGATTTGAGTTGAGCAAATTCTGTCAACTCTTCTTTGCCAAGGCCATAACTCACACATTTTTAAATAGCCTCCTTTGGATTCTACTCGCTCTCCTGTTTATGTTTTGACTCTGTATCTTTGGCTCTTGGCTGACCACCCCACCACCACCACCACCATCATAGCAAACACCATCACCACCAATGCCTTGTCTAGTCCTCAGTTTTTGGACTCCAGGGTCTTCCTTTAAGTAAATTAGTTTGCTCAGTCATAGTCTGACTCTTTGTGACTCATGAACTGTAGCCTACCAGGTTCCTCTGTCCATGGAATTTTCCAGGCAAGAATACTGGAGTGGGTTGCCATTTCCTTCTCCAGGGGATCTTCCCGACCCAGGGATTGAACCCAGGTCACCCACATTGCAGTAGATTCTTCACTGTCTGAGCCACCCAGTCGTATGCTAACACCCCTTCCTAGACCAAGTTCCTAGTGCTGGGACCCGACCTATGGAAGTTTGCTCTCCTATCCTTTCTTTAATGCCCTCTCCTGTTTCTTTACCCACCCATCAAGGCTCATCTCAGATCCCACCTGCTTCACCACAGTCAGTGATTTCTTCTCTCTTCCACACATGTGCCCACCATTGCTGATACATTCAATTATATTACCTTGCACCTCAGTATTATTGCTTAGTAATTATTCCTGCTTTTTTTTCCCTGTATTTTCTTACGCTATATTTGAAACTCTTATTATAAGAAAAATGGGTTAACAGCTGTTGTTTCAGAGCTATTTTATATCTCGGCTTCTGGCCCTAGCATGGTACCTTGGGCATTGACGACAGCTGAGTAAGACCAAGAGGGCATGTGTAAATTCTGCTCCTGCCCAATAGCTTGGATGGTAATGATAACTAAGCAGAATTAATTATAAACAACCCTTGGCACTTGAGACCCATGACACATGCCCCCCCCCCCCCCCCCCCTATTATCAGGGATAGCATGTCACTCTGCTTCTCAGATTCTGGATGCAGATTATTACTGGACTTCAGTCCAGCTAGTTAGATTCCAGACAAGCCGTATCTGGTACTGATTTTCCATCCTGAAATCACAATGACTGTAGTTGTTAGCAAACACTCATTTCTGAAAAATCTACCTCGATGTGTGCTTTTACTCCTACTGGGAAGAAAATGCTGAATTAACATATTTCAGCATGACCACACTTATGGACATGAGTAATGTGTGGAGAGGCAGGAAATGAGAGAAGCCAGCTCACATTCTAGTTTAGTTTTGTCAGGACCTACATTGGAAAAACAGACTCCATATTTTTTTTATCAAAACATAAGTTTGCTATCCTATAATTATGCAGAAGAGCTAAAAGAGTATCAATAGTACCGTCTACCCAAGAAGAAATAGAAGAAGAACATCACACGACAAAAGAACCACATGTACAACCAAATCCCCAGACCTGAGATGTCTCTGATTTACTGCATGAAAGAGGGATCCCCTCTCATTTCAACTATTGGTCGGCTGTCGTGGTTTTAATTGAAAAGCATTCCCTCCATCCCCACCCAGCCCCAAGAAGACTCATCACCTTCCCCCCAGGCCAAAATGTTTACAAAATATTCCTACATCACCATGGAAACAGTCAAAAATCTGCTCGCACTTTGGGTGGTGTTAGACTGAATACACTGCCATCATTTTTTATTTGGTATCGTTTTTGACTATTTATAGATTTGAAATATAGATCACAGGAAGAGGCCCATTTGGTACAAGAGAGCTGTCACCATAGCAGAGCAAGAAGCAAAAATAAAAGAAGGAGACCCATAACAACCCAATTTTTGTTACCAAAGAAAAATAGATAATAACTTTTTAGTTTAACTTGTTTAACAAAACGTATGTCTCTCCTGTGACATTAGCCACACATAACACCTGAACCACCCTAATGAAGATGGGAAATAGATATAATGATAGTAACAGAGGTTTTACGTATGAGGTGCCCTAATCCTCACAGGCATCACTTATTTATATTCCTGTTTTACAGATGCAGAATCTGAGACACACGAGATTAAGGTTATACAACAGGTAAGTTACAGAGCAAGAATCAAACTCGGAAGTCTGATCCAAGGACCCACGCGTCACAACCACTACATCTGATTACCACAGGTTTATGAGGGAGGGAAGATGCCTCAACGTGTCATCTGGTGAGTTGAATTTGTTGGTTTCTTTGCCAACTAAAGTCAGATTCTATCAAGCTTTGACAGACTAAAAAAGGAGTGTATTTTCTAATTTGTCAATAACTGATAAATCGATGCAAAAACTGAGGAAGTGGTAAGTAGAGACCCAGCTGGTAGGAATGGACATATTCCACTTCACAGATGCATGGATAAAGGTCTTTTGCTGCCAATCAACCTTAAAATCCCGCCTTATCTCCTCCTATGCTCGTGTTTACGTTCCACATCCAAGTGACTCCACCCAATATGAAACCAGGCATCTTTACAAACCCCAGCCCACATCACAAGGGACTCTGCTGGGACGAATCGGCACAACTGCCACCGCAATACAGGAACACAAACCACAGGAACTTACCTACCACAGAGAGCATTCAGGACCACCCAGTACAAACCTAATGCCCCTGAAGTAACTTCCTCATTTTTGCCGTGACACCCCGACTCGCTGCTTGAAGATTGCTTGACCTCAAGAAAGGGCTACTAGCTTTTGGGTCACGAGAGCCATATTTGAGAAGATAAAAAGGGAGACAATGACCACATTCCTATTAATGCTCAACAAATAGATCTGGTTTGAACCAAAATCAAATGCCAACTGAGATTAAATGGAATCACTTTTTAGGCATTGAAATAAATTTAAGCATTTTGTACATTGTTGACTAGCAGTTTTCTTAGACCTAATTCAGTCCGTTATAAGGTAACAAGCAGTAACAATGGCTTAATTGCTTTATGCCTGGGTCATAATGCAGAAATGGCTATGCCACAGAAGCAGGCACTAACCATATTTACTGTGAGACCTGGTCCTGGAGAGGTCCAGCAACCCAGTGATGTCTAGTAAATCATCTCATCATCACAGTGCACACCCTACAGCAGTGACTGTCCAAGCTCATTACCACCTCTGGCAGCTGACTGCCTCTGGGACTCGGTAAGTTTACTTTATCTCTGTCCCCTCAGATTCATTACTCAAATAGGGATAGTAAATAGCTCCTACCTTTTTAAGATGGATCTGAGGATCAAGGACACTAACGACACCGGTTGCTTCCTGGACACCCTTCCACATGTTTCAATCTAAGAATTTAAGAACTTTGTCCATTCAGTTGACTTACTTATTTCCATCTAAGAGCCCTAAAATGAGAGTCAAACAAAATTCAAATAAACTCCAAGGTATGGAATGCTTCTGGCCAGTTCCCCATTAGAAGCCTGAACATGGGAGCTCCAGAGACCAAAGCAGAAAATGTTCTAGAGCTGAATAGTTCGGCTAAATCAATTATGAAAGAAGAAGTAGTTAACTGGCTCTGGCAGGCTCACTCACCCTAGCATAGAACAAACAGAACAGACGGTGGAATTCTGAGAGTCACTGAAGCTATCTAAGCACAAAGAGATGGAACTAAGTGAGCTTCAGGGATAATAGAATTTCAATTATGTGAAGGGTGGTGAAATAAAGTAGTATTCATCTGCCTGACTTGGAGGAAGTTTAGAGGTGTCCTTGGCATCAGTTAAGTTCAGTTCAGTCACTCAGTCGTGTCTGACTCTTTGCGACCCCGTGGATTTCAGCATGCCAGGCCTCGCTGTCCATCACCAACTCCCGGAGTTTTCTCAAACTCATGTCCATTGAGTCAGTGATGCCATCAAACCATCTCATCCTCTGTCGTCCCTTCTCCTCTCATCTTCAGTCATTCCCAGCATCAGGGTCTTTTCAAATGAGTCAGTTTTTCACTTCAGGTAGCCACAACATCAGTCCTTCCAGTGAATATTTGGGACTTTTTCCTTTAGGATGGACTGTTTGGATCTCCTTGTAGTCCAAGGGACTCTCAAGAGTCTTCTCCAACACCACAGTTCAAAAGCATCAATTCTTTGGTGCTCAGCTTTCTTTATAGTCCAACTCTCACATCTATACATGAATACTGGGAAAACCATAGCTTTGACTAGAAGGACCTTTGTTGGCAAAGTAGTGTCTCTGCTTTTTAATATCCTGTCTAGGTTGGTCTGGAGAAGGCAATGGCACCCCACTCTAGTACTCTTGCCTGGAAAACCCCATGGATGGAGGGGCCTGGTAGGCTATAGTCCATGGAGTCGCAAAGAGTCGGACACGACTGAGCAACTTCACTTTCACTTTTCCCTTTCATACATTGGAGAAGGAAATGGCAACCCACTCCAGTATTCTTGCCTGGAGAATCCCAGGGACGGCAGAGCCTGGTGCGCTGCCGTCTACAGGATCGCACAGAGTTGGACACGACTGAAGCGACTTAGCAACAGCAGCAGCAGCAGAAGCAGCTAGGTTGGTCATAACTTTTCTTCCAAGGAGTAAACATCTTTTAATATCATGGCTGCAATCACCATCTGCAGTAATTTTGGAGCTCAAAGAATACTGATTGTGAAATATGTCATTCTTTCACTGTTGGATGATGACAACTGGACTTCACTTGCTACCAATAGCCAGTGTATGTCTTGTTAGTGCCAGTGCACTATAGGTAATAAAGCACTTCCTGCAAGCCTTTTCCGTTTCCCAGGGCTCTCTTCATCCTTTAAAAAATGGTCTCCTTTGTCTAAGTTCTTAAGAAATGAAATAAAGATAGTTTGCTGATTTGATACTTCATTTTTCATTGTTGAAATTTATATCTATAAGTTTTCTTCTTAGTACTACTTTTTGTGGAGCTCTGATTTTTCATGGATACACATTCATTCATCGTCCTATCCATGTGGGATTCATTCCAGGAACCCTGTGGATACCAAAATCTGTGGATATTCAAGTCTCTCATATAAAATGATGTAGTATTTGCACATAACCTACATAATTCTCCAATACACTTTAAATCATTTCCAGATTATTTTGCTACCTAATAAAATGTAAAAACCATGCAAATAATCTGACATGCAGCAAATACATGTTTTACCTTTTAGAATTTTCTGTAATTTTTATTTTTAAAATATTTTCTGTAAATGGTTGATTAAATCCACAAATGTAAACCCTGCAGATACAAAAGGCTGACCCTTACATCAATATATAAAGTTGCCCCTTTGCCCTTATATCAATTTTAGACAAAGATTGATTTTTCTGATATTAGTATAACCAATTCAACTCTCTTTAGTTAATATTTGTGTGGAATCTCCTTTCTCCATACTTTCACTCTCAACCAATATGTGTTCACTGACTCTCTCATAGTTGGGTCTCTAATAGTGCCTGGTTGGATCCCAGTTTTTCTTTTTTTTAAGGAATTTTTAAAAGTTTTATTTATTTTTGGCTGTACTGGGTCTTCGTTGCTACACAGGCTTTTCTCTAGTTGTGGGAAACAGGGACTACTTTTTAGTTGCAATGCATAGACTTCTAATTGAGATCACTTCTTTTATTGCAGAGTGTGGGCTGTAGGGCATGTGGGCTTCAGTAGTTGTGGCTCCTGGCTCTAGAACACAGGCTCAATAGTTGTGGTGCAGGGGCTTAGTTACTCCACAGCATGTGAAATCTTCCTGGATCAGTAATTAAACCTGTGCCTCCTGCACTGACAGGAAGATACTTTATCACTAAGCCACCAGAGAAGCCCTGGATCCTGTTTTTTATCCATTCTAAGTTATAAGTCTTGCTATGGAATTTCATCCATTCATATCGAAAGTATGGAGAAGGAAATGGCAAGCCACTCCTGTATTTTTGCCTGGGAAATCCATGGACAGGGAAGGCTGGTGGGCTACAGTCCATGGGGTTGCAAAAGAGTCAGACATGACTGAGCCACCACTAAACAACAAACAACAAAATTTAAGTCAGTTCTAAGAGATAAGGACTTTATTTGGCCATTTTGTTATTTTCTATAGCTCTGACATTTACTCCATCACTGCTTTCTTAATAAGTCAGCCAGTTTTTGTAGTGATACCTTTTAATTCCCTTCTCATTTCCTTTTGAGTATATTCTGATATTCTCTTTGTGATTACGATGTTAATTGCATATAATATCTTAAAGTAACAATAATCTATGTTAAATTGATATCGAATTAACTTCAATAGCATACAAAGCTTTATTCCTGTATGGCTCCCACTTTATAATACATTTATGTATTTTGTACACTTTAGCATAGATTTATACGAGGGTCATTCTGAGAGGTGTGAAGTGATAACTCATTGTAGTTTTGATTGGCATTTCTCTAATAATTGGTGATGTTGAGCACTTTTCATGTTCTTTTTAGCCATTTGTGTGTATGTTTTCGTTAGAGAAATGTCTTTAGATGTTTCAGACACTTTTGATTAGGCTGTTTGTTTTTCAGATTGAGCTGCATGAGCTGTTTGTATATTTTAGAGGTTAATCCTGTGTTGGTTCCTTCATTTGTAAATATTTTCTCCCATTCTTAGGGAATTTTGTTGTTGTTGTTCACTTCATTTACAGTTTTCTTTGCTCTGCCAAAGTTATTTAATTTAATTAGGTTTCATTTTTTTTATTTTTGTTTTAATTTTCATTGTTCTAGGAGATGGATCAAAAAAAGATCTTGCTGCGATTTATGTCAAAGCATGTTCTCCCTATGTTTTTTGTAAATGTTTTATAATATCCAGTCTTTAATTTAGTCTTTAATCCATTTTGGCTTCATTTTTATGTATGGTGTTAGGGTATGTTATAACTATTCTTTTAGATGTAGCTTTCAAGTTTTTCCCAGTATCACTTATTGAAGAGACTGTCTTTTCTCCTTTGTATAGTCTTGTCTCCTTTGTCATAGATTAGGTGACTGTAAGTGTGGGTTTATCTGCAGACTTTATATCCTGTTCCATTGATCTATTACTGTTTTTGTGGTAGGACCATACTGTTTTGATGACTGTAAATTTGTGATATAATCTTAGGTTGGGAAGCCTGATTCCTCCGGCTCTGTTTTTATTTCTCAGGAGTGCTTTGGCTGTTTGGGGTCTTTTTGTTTCCATACAAATTGTAAAGCTTTTTGTTCTAATTCTGTGAAAAAATGAATTGGTAGTTTTATAGGATTACATCAAAGCTGTAGATTGTTTTGGGTAGTATAGCCATTTTCACACTATTGATTCCTCCAATCCAAGACTATGGTGTATTTCTCCATCTGTTTGTGTCATCTTTGATTTCTTCCATCAGTATCTAATTGTTTTCTGAGTCTTTTGCCTTCTTAGGTAGGTACATTCCAAGGTATTTTAGTATTTTTAAGCCAGTGGTGAAGGGGATTGTTTCCTTAATCTCTCACCTGATCTTTTGTTGTTAGTGTATAGAAATGAAAAATATTTCTGTGTATTAATTTGATCTTCAACTTTACCAAATTCATTGATGAGATCTAATAGCTTTCTAGTAGCATCTTTAGGATTTTTATATAAATAGAATCATGTCATCTGCAAACAATCACAGTTTTACTTATTTTACAATTTGGATTATTTTTTTTCTCTTCTCTGATAGATGTTGCTAGGAGTTACAGAACCATGTCAAATAAAAGTGACAAGAGTGGACAACCTTCTGTCATTTCTGATCTTAGAGGAAATACTTTCAGCTTTTCACCATTGAGTATGATGTTAACTGCAGATTTGTCACATATGAACTTTATTATACTGGGATAGGTACCCTCTATACCTCTATAAAAACTTTCTGAAGAGTTTTTATCATAAATGGGTGTTATACATTGTTGAAAACTTTTTCTGCATCTATTGAGATTATTTTGTGGTTTTTATTTTTCAGTTTGTTAATATGGTGAATCACATTAATTGATTTGGCTATATTGAGGAAATCTTGCATCTATGTGATAAGTCCCACTTGATTATGGTGTATAATACTTTTAATGTGTTGTTGGATTCAGTTTGCTAGTATTTTGTTGGGGACTTTTGTATCTATGTTCATCAGTGATATTGGTCTGTAATTTTCTTTTTGTGTAAAATATTTCTCTGGATTTGATATCAGTGTGATTGTGGCCTCATAGAATGAGCTAGGATTTCTTCTTCCCTCTGCAATTTTTGGGAAGAGATTCAGAAGGAACGCTTTTAACTCTTCACTAAATGTTTGCAGAATTCACACTGTGAATCCATTTCATCCTGGATTTTGTTTTGTTGAAAGATCACAGTTTTTCATTTTCAATACTTGTGATTGGTCATTTATACTTTCTATTTCTTCTTGGTTCAATCTTAGAAAGTATCAACTTAAGAATCTTGTCTGTTTCTTCTTGGTTGTCCATTTTATTGGCAGATAGTTGCTGTAGCAATCTCTTATTATTTTCTTTGTAATTTCTGTGTTGTCATTTGTAACTTCTCTTTTTTAATTTCTAATTTTATTGACTTGAATTCTTTTCCTTTTTTTTGATGAATCTGGCTAAAGTTTTATCAATTTTGCTTATTTTCTCAAAGAACCAGCTTTTAGTTTCATTGATATTTCTTACTTTTTCTTCATCTCTATTTCATTTATTTTTCCTCTGATCTTTATGATTGCTTTCCTCCTACTGACTGTGAGGGTTTTCTGTTCTTCTTTCTCTAGCTGCTTTAGGTGTAAGATCAGCTTGTATATTTGAGATTTTTCTTATTTCTTGAGGTAAGACTGAATTGCTATAAACTTCCCTCTTTGAACTGCTTTTGCTGCATCCTATAGGTTTTGGGTCATTGTGTTTTCATTGTCATTTTTTCCTATGATTTTTTCAAATTTCTTTGATTTCTTCTGTGATCCCTTGGTTATTTAGTGGGGTATTGTTTAGCCTCCTATGTTTGTGTTTTTATATATTTTCCCCCTGTAATTGATTTCTAATCTCACAGAATTGTGATCTGAAAATGTGCTTGATATGACTTCAATTTTCTTAAATTTACTGAGGTTTCATTTGTGACCCAAGATGTTATCTGTCCTGGAGAATGTTCTACATCCACTGGAGAATAAAATGTACTCTGCTGCTTTCAGGTGGAGTGCTCTATAAATATCAATTAATTATATCTGTTCTATTGTGTCAGCTAAAGCTTGTGTTTCCTTACTGATTTTTTGTCTGGATAGTCTGTATACTGGTGTAAGTGGGGTGTTAAAATCCCCCACTATTATTGTGTTACTGTCAATTTCCTCTTTTATGGCTGTTGGCATTTTCCTTATGTATTGAGATGCTCCTATGTTGAGTGCAAAAAAATACTTATAATTGTTACATCCTCTTCTTGGACTGATCCTTTGATCATTAAGTAATGACATTCCTGTCTCTTGTAACAATCTTTATTTTAAATTTTATTTATTTTATATGAGTATTGCTATTCCAGCTTTCTTTTGATTTCCACTTGCATGGAATACCTTTTTTCATAGCCTTGCTTTATATATGTGTCCCTGGGTCTGATACGGGTCTCTTGTATACAGCATATAAACAAGTCTTGTTTTTGTATCAGTGCAGCCAGTCTATGTCTTTCTGTTGAGCATTTAGTCCATTTACATTCAAGTTAATTATCTGTATGTATATATTCCTGTTATCATTTTCTTGTTTTGGATTTGTTTTTGTGTTCTTTTTTTTTTTCTCTTGTGCTTCCCAACTAGAGAAGTTCTTTTAGCATTTGCTATAAAGCTGTTTTCGTGATTTAATTCTCTTAGCTTTTACTTGTCTGTAAAGCTTTCAGTTTCTCTGTCAAATCTGAATGAGATCCTTGCTGGGTGGAGTAATCTTGACTGTAGACTTCTTATTTCATCACTTCATATATATCTTACCACTCACTTCTGGCCTGCAGAGTTTCTGTTGAAAAAATTAGTTGATAACCTTATGGGAACCTTATGGGGATATGTTATTTGTTGCTTTTCCCTTGATGCTTTTATTATTTCTTTGTATTTAATCTTTGTTAGTTTGATTAATATGTGTCTTGACATGTTTCTCCTTTGCTTTTTCCTGTATGGGACTCCTTGTACTTCCTGGATGTGGGTGACTATGTCTTTGCCCATGATAGGGAAGTTTTTGACTATAATCTCTTCAAATATTTTCTCAGAAAGTTTCTCTTTTCTTCTTCTAGGACCTATATAATTTGAACATTGGTGCATTTAATGTTATCCCAGAGGTCTCTGAGACTGCCCTCTTTTCTTTCCATTCTTTTTTTTCCTTTAATCTACTCCCCAGCTGCTATTCCTACCATTCTATCTTCCAACTCACTTATTCATTCTTCTAGTTAAGTTATTCTGCTATTGATTCCTTCCAGTATATTTTGCAGTTCAGTTATTTTGTTATTCATCACTGTTTGTTTACGCTTTAGTTCTTCTAGTTTCTTATTAAACTTTTATTATATTTTTCTGATTCATGCCTCCATTTTATTAGAGATTTGGGATCATCTTTACTATCATTACTCTGAATACTTGTTCAGGTAGGTTGCCTATTTTCTCTACGTTTATTTGGTCTTGTAGGTTTTTACCTTGCTGCTTCATCTGTAACATATTATTTTGTCATCCTTTTTTTGGTGAGTGGGGCTATGTTCTTGTCTTGCTGGTTGTTTGACCTTAGGCATCCAGCTTTTGAGTTTGAAGGCAGTTGAATGGAACTGGGTCTAGATGCTGAGATGAGGAACACTAGGAGAGCTCAGAGAAATTAATACTCCTTGGGGCCTGAGGCTCTGTAGCCCACCAGGATCTTCTGTCCATGAGATTTTCTAGGCCACAATATTGGAGTGGGGTGCCATTTTCTCCTCCAGGGGATCTTCCCAAACAAGGGATCAAACCCACATCTCTTGCATTGGCAGGTGGATTCTTTACCACTGAGCCACGTGGAACAAAGTAAAAAGGAGATCTCAGTCACAGATGCACAGATCTCAACATTAGGCCTGTAACTTCATGCCCCCAGCAGTTGCCACTCCTGACTGAGACCTCAGCAATGACCTTAAACAACTGAGGAGCCCCCCACCACAAACAGTACACCTAACTGCAGAGCTCCTATAATTGATTCCACCAAACTGTGGAGTCCAGTCAGCATCCCTGTCCCACCAAGAAGCCCAACAAGTGGAATAATCTGACCAAAGACCTTACTCAAGAGCCCCACCTGACCAGGGAGCCCAGTCAATAGGCTTACCTAATCAAGGAACATAGCCAGGAGTCCTGTCCAGCAGCAAAGACCTAGTCAACAGTCCCAACTAAACCAAGAGGCCCTGACTAAGCAGAAAATCTTACCAGTGGCCCCTCTGACTAGTGAGTCTAGCCAGTAGCCCTGACTGACCAGAGAGCCTAGTAAACAGTCTCAACTAGTTAACCTCACTAGCAGTCTCAACCAGCAGAAGAGCATAGCCCATAACTCTACCTGACCATAAAGTCCATCCAGTAGCCCCTACCCAGCTGTGGAGACCCCCAGATGCCTCAGCTGACTGCAAAGATCACCCATTCAGCCCTATCAAAACATGCAACTCAATCAGCTAGGACCAACTGACAGCAGACCATTGGCCGTGGTTCCTATCAACATGCAGATGCAAACAGTTGGTTCATGTAGAACTCCAGACCAGGTGAAATTATTTCTTTACTGAAGACAATCTCTAGAGAATTGAAGAGGTGATCTCTTCCTCACCTGTAAAAGGAGGCATGAAAAATTTCTCAAATAAACAAAACTTCAAGGAGTTTGTCATCACTTGATCGTCTTTTAAAAAGTACTAAAGGGAGTTTTTCAAGTTGAAATGAATAAATATTCAGCAGAAACATGAAAGCATATGAAAAACAAATCTCATTGGCAAAGGCACAGTCATACCTCAAAGGTATTGCAGGTTCAATTTTAGACCACTTCAATAAAGCAAATATCACAATCAAGCAAGTCACAAGAACTTTTGGTTTCTCAATGCATATAAAAGTTCTGCTTATACTAGACTGTAGTTTACTAAGTGAGCAATAGTGTTATGGCTATAAAATAATGTATATATACTAATTTTTAAAAGTTTATTGCCAAAAAATGTTAATCATCATTTGACAAAAAAGGTTGCCAAAAGCCTTTAATTTGTTAAAAATTTGGTATCTGCAAATCTCAATGAAGAGAGGCACAATAAAACAAAGCATGCCTATAAATGTACAGTCAATCACAGAATGTTACAATACTCTAATGGTGACACATAAATCATTTTTAACTCTAATATGAAAATCAAAAATATTAAGAATAAATATTATTAAAATACTTGTTAATAGGTAATATAAAAATAAACTCAGAAATTAAAAATATAAATGTGTGAGGAGAAGTAAATTACAAAGCTTTCACATGTGATTAAAGTTAAGTTCCTACCAGCTTAAAATAGACTATTATAACAGTAAGAATTTCAAAGCAAGCTTCATTGTAATCACAAAGAAAAATCTTATAGTAGATTTAGAAAATAATTCAGATAAAACAGAAAGAAATAAAATAAAGAATAGAAGTGAAATAAAGAATTAAAAACTGGGCAGAAGAACTGAATAGGTATTTTTCCAAAAGGAAATTCAGATGCACAATAGGCACATGAAAAGACACTCAGCATCACTAACTATCAGGGAAATGCAAATAAAAAACATGGTAAGATATCACCTCACCCCTGTCAGAATGGCTATCAACAAAAAGAACACATAACAAATGTTAGTGAGAATGTGGAGAAAAGGGAACCCTCTTACACTGTTGGTAGGAATATAAATTGGTGCAACCACTGTGGAAAACAGTATAAAGTTTTCTCATAAAAACTAAAAACAGAACTACCATATGACCCAGCAATTCCACTCCTGGATATATATCCAAAGTGCAACCTTTAAAAATTGTACAAAAATTTTAAAGGACTATATAACAATAGAAAAACATCAACAAAACTATTTTTTTAAAAAAGATAAAATTGACAACATTTACCATGTACATTTACCCATGTATATTTAACATGTACATTTAACATATACCAAGAATAAAAGAGAAAGAGTAAATAAATAAGTAGTGAAAGAGAAGGCATTATAACTGATGCCACACAAATAAGAAGCCCATAATAAAATATTATGAATAATTATGCAGCAACAAATTCAAAACTTAGGAGAAATTAACAAACTTTTAGAAACACAAACCTACCAAGACTGAATCAAGAAGAAATAGAAAGTCTGAAGAGATGAGTAACAAGGACATTTAATCATTAATCTAAACCTCTCAACAAACTACAGCCCAGGAACAGAAGGCATTACAAGCAAATTGTACAAAACATGTAAAGAATAGAAATTTTTAATTCTTCTAAAAACAGAAGAAAAAAGAATACTTCCAAACTCATTCATTGAGACCGTCATCTTCCTGATTCCAAATACAAAGACACCACAAAAAAATAAATTTACAATTCAGTATCTCTAACAAATATGGATGTCAATACCCTTAATAATATATAAGCAAGCAAAATTCCACAACAAATTCGAAGGATAAAACACCTTGGCCAAGTGAGATTTATCCCTAGGATGAAAGGCTGGTTCAATATACATAAATCAATCAATGTGATGCACTGCATTAATGGAATGAGGGAAACACACACACACACACACACACAATCCTATCAATTGATGCAGAAAAACATTTGACAAAATTTAAAACACGTTCATGATAAAAACTCTCAAAAGATTAATTATGCAAAAAGCTTGCCACAACATAATAAAGGCCATATAGGAAAAGTGCACAGTGTGAACTTTGGTTCCTAGTTCCACATACAAGAAACTTGAAAGTCACCACTCCATGCTAACAATAAACAAAAAGATGAACAGATGAAAAAAGAAGAAAATCAACAGTTCTTTTTGAAAGCCAGTTTAATTCATAACTGTCAAAACTTGGAAGAAATCAATATGTATTTCATTAGGTGAAAGGATAAACTGTTGTATAAAGGGATGACATATTATTCAACACTAAAAATAAATGAGCTATCAAGCCATGAAAAGATAAGGAGAGATTTTAAATGCATATTACTAACTGAAAAAAAGCAATCAGAAAAGGTTGCATAATATGATTCTAACTATGTGACAGTCTGGAAAGGTAAATTACGGTTAAAATAAAAAGATCAAGGGTTGCCAGTGATGTATGTGAGGGGAGCAATGAATAGGAAGAGAAGAAAAGATGTTTGGGAAAAAAAAAGTGAAAGTTAGTCACACAGTTGTATCCAACTCTGCAATCCCATGGACTGTAGTCTCCAGGCTCCTCTTGAAATTCTCTCCTTGGAATTCTCCAGGCAAGAGTACTGGAGTGGTTTGCGTTTCCTTCTCCAGGGAATCTTCCTGACCTCAGGATCGAACCCAGTTGTGCACTGAAGGCAGATTCTTTATCAACTGAGCTTTAAGTAAGTAAATTAGATGTGTACTTTAAATATAGATCATTTTTATAGACTTATGTGTCACACTGCTGTGTGAGATAGCCACACCCAAAATGAAAACTGGCCCTTCTGCAGAGTATAAGAAGAAATCTACAAAAGTAATTCTTTGTACTATGGCAGTAATATCCCATGAAGGCTGTCTGTAATTATACGGTGGAGGAAAAGAGAAGTGTTGTAGCAAGGGAAATAATTTGCTCATTTCAAAGTATATCTACATCTCTATTTCCTTTATATGCAATTATTTTAAATATTTTCAAAATCTGTTATCTGCAGAGAGCTCTGTGAATGCTATTAGCATAAGTGGTCCTCGAGTCAAAAATTAGGGCAGTGAATATACTCTCTATAATGTTATGATGGACAAATGTCACTAAACACTTATCAAACTTACCGAATATATAACACAACAGTGAATTTTAAAGTACTATGGATTTTGAGTAATTATGATGTATCAGTAATTCCTCCTAGTAAATAATATACCGTTTTGTGGCTGATATGAAATATGGGAGAGTTTGCACATGTGGAAGCATGGGAATATATGGGAAATCTTTGCACCTTGCTCTCAATTTTGCTGTAAACCTAAACCTGCCCTAAAAAAAATAAAGAAACCAAAATTGAAGAAGGCTCATGTACTCCAATGTTCATTGCAGCACTATTTACAATAGCTAGGATATGGAAGCAACCTAGATGTCCATCATCAGATACATGGATAAAGAAAGGTGGTACATATATACAATGGAATATTACTCAGCCATGAAAAGGAACATATTTGAGTCAGTCTTAATGAGGTGGATGAACCTAGAGCCTATTACACAGAGTGAAGTCAGAAAGAGAAAATCAAATATCATGTATTAATACATATATATGGAATCTAGAAAGAGGGTATTGATGAACCTACTTACAGGGCAACAGTGGAAATGTAGACATAAGGAACAGAATTATGGACACACACTGGGAGAGAAGAAGGGAAGAGTGGGACAAATGGAGAAAGTAATATGGAAGCATATACACTGCCATGTGTAAAATAGATAACCAATGATAATTTGCTGTATGACTAAGGGAAACTGAGGCTCTGTAACAACCTAGAGGGGTGGGAAGGGATGGGAGGTGGAAAGGAGGTGGGAGGGAGGTGATACATATATACCTATGGCCGACTCACGTTGATGCATGGCAGAAAACAACACAATATTGTGAAGAAACTTTCTTTCAATTAAAAATAAATGGTTGGGAAAAAAAAAAAACCCTCAGCTAATATATTACTCACTATTGAAAAACTTAAAGCTTTTTCTCTATAAATGGGAGCAAGGCAAGTATACCTATCTTACCACTTCTATTCAACGTAGTATTGGAAGAAGATGAGATGGTTGGATGGCATCACCAACCCAGTGGACATGAGTTTGAGCAAGCTCCAGGAGATGATGAAGGACAGGGAAGTTTGGCATGCTGCAGTCCATAGGATCGCAAAGAGTCAGACATGCCTGAGCAACTGAACAACAACAACAAATGCAAAGGAATGAAATTGAATTATTAGCATTTATTATATACAAAATAGTTTTAAATATATTAAAGATTTTAACATAATATGAGACTGTAAACCCCTAGAAGAAAATATAGGAGAAAAACTTTTTGATATTGACTTTGGCAATGATTTCTTGGATACATTATAAGAGTAAGATTGTTGTTGTTGCTTAGTCTCCAAGTTGTGTCTGACTCTTTTGCAACTCCATGGACTGTAGCCCACCAGGCTCTTCTGTCCATTGAATTTCCCAGGCAAGAATACTTGAGTGACTTGCCATTTCCTTCTCCAGGGCATCTTCTCGATCCGGGGATTGAACCTGTGTCTCCTATATTGCAGGTTGATTCCTTACCACTGAGCCACCTGGGAAGCCCATAAGTGAGATTACATCAAACTCAAGAGCTTTCCCATAGCAAAGGAAATAATCAAAGAAGTGAAATGACAACCTACATAATGAGAGGTAATATTTGCAAGCTATATACCCAATAAGGAATTACTTTTCAAAATATGTATAAGAACTTCTTATACTTAGTAGAAAAAATAAAAATAACCTAATTAACAAATGATCAAAGGATCTGAATAAATATTCCACCAAAGAAGACATGCAAGTGACTAACAAGTAAATGAATAAGTTACTCAGCATCACTAATTATTGGAGAGATACAACTAAAAACCTCAATGTGATATCAAGTCCCACCTGCTAGGCTGATTAAAAAACAAATAAACAAACAAACCTGAAGATGACAAATGTTGGCAATGCTGTGGAGAAATTGGAACACTTCTACTTTTGAGGGTGAAGTGTATGTTTATTAACTTTATTATGGACGATGGCAATATGAGTGTATACAGATGTCCAAACTCATCAAATTGCATGCATTACTTATGTACATATTTGTATATTGATTATACCTCAATAATCATTGCAAGAATTTTCTAGAATTTCATAAGTTGATTATACAAGGTATACAGAAGTGCATATGGCCAAAAGTTGCTTCAAAATTACTGAAATAAAATAATTATATAAGTATACTTACCCTACCAAAATTCAAGGCTTGTTATAAACCTATAGTGATTAAACTGGAACATTACTTGCGTAAGGGCAAACACCCTTAAAAATAAAAGTATGGAGAATAAAAAGAAACAATAAATTTATGGATCTGTGTATATTATGAAAGTGACAGTAAACAACAGTGGGGAAAGAAGGAACTAATTGAAAGATAATGAGAAGAAAATTGGTCATCTATATGGAAAAAGTATGAATCTCTAATTCAAAGCATCAATTTCTGAAACATTAGAGATCTAAATTAAAAAATAAAATTATAAACCCCTTAAAATAAAATATAAAGGAATATTGTAAAATATAAAGGAATATTGTAAAATATAAAGGAATATTGTAAAGCTTCTATATAGGGAAGAATTTCAAAATACTAACTGCAAAATAAATGATAAATAAGCTGGGGTCCTACATAATAAAGGGTCTTCCCTGGTGACTTAGTGGTAAAGAAAACATCTGCCAATGTGAGAGACGTGAGTTTGATCCCTAGGTCAGAAAGATGCACTGGAGAGGGAAATGGCAACCCACTCCAGTATTCTTGCCTATGAAATCCTATGGACAGAGGAGCCTGGAGGGCTACAGTCCATGGGGTCTCAAGAGTCAGACACGACTTAGAGACTAAACAACAACAGCAACAAACATAAGATATTTTTACCATCAAAAAACAACCCAAAAAGGTGAAAATATGAACAGCATATATGGAGAGAATATCTATAACAGTGTAAAAAAGTAGTATTTGTATCCAGAATACAGAGAAAACAACATAAAAACACTGCTGAAACTCAATCAAAGGCATTTGATTTAATAAAAAAAAGAGGCATAAATAAGCATTTTATAGAAGAAAAATATAAATTGCCAATAAACATAAGAAACTGAATTTTAGAAAAAAGCAAAATAAGACTACAATGATATAATATTTTATGATTTAATCTCACAATAATAAAGAAATTGGACAATACAAAGCTTTAGAAATAATGTGGATAAAAGAGAATTGTTGGACATTGCTAGAGTGAGTGTAAATTTGTCAACTGTTTTGTTTGGAATTAGTTAATAAAGCTAAACATACATATACCCTATGGTTCAGCAACAACTCCTAGGTTACAAGTTCAAGCAAGTAAAAAGAAAAATTAGAGGAGGAATATATTTATTCATAAAAATGAAAACTGTGTTTTACACATTCAATAACAAACAAATAACAAACAAAAATATTATATTAGTGGAATATGTATATCCAATACATTCAATAAATATTGCATATTTAAAATAAAATTTATTAAACTGATGCCTGCATGGTAAAATTTGAGACAGAGAGAGATATTTAGTTTCCTAGCATTATTCACTCTTTATTTAATTTATTCCACATATTATAGAAAGTCTCTAAAATAATCATAATGAATAAGTACTAAAGTAGTAAAATTGAACATTATACAGTATATTCTGTGATTCACTTTTATGATTTTACACCCCCACACACAAACACAAACATACACACATATGCATTACTATAGAATTTTATGCGCATAATGCTTCAAGAAACTTTCTATGGATCTCTAATAACTACTTAATTTGAAATCCCAACACTGTATACGATAAACTACAGGAATCTTTCTAAGCCATTTGTTTGTCAAGATTTATAATGTTCTTTCAAGGTGGCGCTAGTGATAAAGAACCTGACTGCCAATGCAGATAGAACAAAAGGAGGCTGCAGTCCATGGGTTTGCACAGCATTGGACACCTGAAGAGACTTAGCACACACTCATCGTCTAAATATAATTTGTTTATAATACCAATGGGAATTTATTGTGTGTTCATTTATCTATGAAATAAGATTTATGTTAAGGTTATTTGTTTATAACCAATGTCATTTATACAATTCATTATACATGTATTGTCGAAATCAATGAAACATTTTAAACTTCAGAAGATTAGGCTTAAGCTTCATATTTATTTTAGAAACAGACAGAAATAGGTTTTGGAAGAGTTTGGATGTCTTTGAAAGTATGTTTTTTAAAACCATGAATACTTAAATAGGTAACTGTCATAATATAATGCATAATGTGATTAATCAATAGAATAATGTATTCTATTTCTTACTATTATGATTGTAATTAGGTTAATTGTCCTGCTGCCTTAGCCATGGCTTTCCTATTGCAATTATAATATTCTTGTTACCTTCTACGTTGTTACATTCTAACATTTTTTCCAATATTCTTTAAAAAATTTACATGTTTTCTTATTTCCTGTTGTTTATGAGTAGAAAGTGATTGATGCTGAAATGAACCATGCCAACAAAAGTAAAATATATTGTAGGTTATGGATGATGTGGTAATGAAATAGCAAGAAAAAAGTCTGATGTCAAGTATCTGTATGTTTTCACAGGAAATAAGCTCTATAATAGTGCAGCTCATACTTATGAAAACTGTTAAAATCCGGATTAGAATAAACCAACCCTTATAAAAATAAGTGAGTATCCTGATTTTGAAAACTGCTACTAATATCCTAAATGTTAGTCTTCACATTCTCCAGAAATTATGCTTAGAATATTCGTGCCATGCTTAGTTGCTCAGTTGTGTCCAACTCTTTGCGACCCCATGGATTGTAGCCCACTAGGCAACCCACTCCAGTATTCTTGCCTGGAGAATCCTAGGGATGGTGTAGTCTAGTGAGCTGCCGTCTATGGGGTCGCACAGAGTCAGACACTACTGAAGCGACTTAGAAGCAGGCTCCTCTATTAATGGGGATTCTCCAGGCAAGAAAACTGGAGTGGATTGCCATGTAGTCCTTCAGGGGATCTTCCCAACCCAGGGATCGAACCCAGGCCTCCCGCATAGCAGGCAGATTCTTTATCATCTGAGCCACCAGGGACGCCCATTCAATAATTAAACACAGGCAAATTTGTAAGTCAAGAAGAACTCTAGTAAAAATAACCTTCTGTGTTTGATATCCCCTTCATTACTTATTTTAAGTCTAATTTCCTTAGTTGTCCAAAGCTTTCCCTGTTCTGCATCAATCCACTTGTGCACTAGAACTTCCTGACAGTTTTTCCTTCTCATCTTGCTGGTCTTGTGTTCAGTTTCCTCTGAGACCTGTTTCTATAGCTATTTTTAGCCTCAACACTTCTGCATTTATCTCTCCCTCTTTTTGGGAGTGATTTAAAATTGCAACCATTTAGATAAAAATATATTTAGATTGCTTAACTGGTAATGAATGTTTGTGCCTTATCTCTTTTGACTGGTAATGACTTCCTAGAGAGGTAAAATACTATCAAGAATATCTATTAATAATATGCTTCACAAAATTAAAGTAAAATTAAGCTCCGAACTTTAGAAAAGTTGCCTGTAAAAAAAGTATGGCATTAATTGACTCAAAGAGAAAAGTGAAGTGCTATTACTTATTCTAACTTCTCTATAAAAGATCATCTTTGAGTATTAGAAAAATATAAATTTCCCAACTCAGTACAGACACACAGATATAGACACCTACACATGAACATAAACAAATTACAAATCTTCATATAGTCTAATGTTGCTACCATAGAGTAAAATTCATTATGCTTTCACTGAAAAGAAAAGATTTTAAAGCTCACTAAGAAAGTACTGTTTTACTCTTCTCTGGGATCTAAGGTGAGAGAGAAATAATCAGTTTTTTATGTAGACAGTAATGTTAATCATATTAAATACATCTAAGATATGCAAATCCTGAGCAGCAGCTTAAATATCTACTGCTGACCTCACAAGGTTTTCAAGTAACATATCAATAGATGATACTCTAGGCAAACGATCTATGAACTTCAGACTCAACTGCATATTGTCCACTATCCTAGTGAACTAAACTTGATGCCCAAGGACTCAACTTATTTCCCTGGCAGAAATTCTATTTGAGGGTCAAATGAAGCCTTTAGAAATTGAGGATGGTTCTCATTGCCTCTGTTCTCACCACTTGTTTTATTCCTGGTATTTAATCGGCAAAGGATCTAATAGAGAGGAACTGAAAAGAGAAATGAGATAACCCAGAATGCAAAATTGTGAATTCTTCATGCAAAACCCTCTACACAGTATTGCTGTATATCTTTTTGTGTTTCATATTGCCTTTGACACATGTCAAATCCTTTGTTCTTTGAGATTGTTTGAGAGGGGATGTGAACAATAAGCTTTCCTAAAAGTTGGGGTATTTTGTCTATATATATAGTACTAGTAAATAAGGTTATATATATATATATATATATATATATATATATATAGAGAGAGAGAGAGAGAGAGTACTTATAAATTTGGTAAAAATTTAACCAAAAAAAAAGAATAATATACATACCTACATTCATTTATTGAATGAAACTCGTTTCTTTTTGACCACTAGTGTATATGAATAATATCCAAAATTTCAAACATATATATGTGTGTGTGTGTGTGTGTGTGTGTGTGTGTTTTCATCATTATATATATGCTTATATATCTGATGAAATTCTTAAGAGAAAGTTTTGAAATTCCCATTATCTTTCTAAATTTAAGTAACAAGACTATACTACAAATCATATGGTTAAGTTATTATATTAGACTAAAATTATCAAATTTTTTTTTCTGAATTCAGATATAAACCTCATACCATAACATTTACTTATTTTATTGTGGTAAGAACTTTTAACATGAGATCTACTTTCATAACACATTTTAAATGTATAACAGTATTGTTAACCAACAACACGAGAGAAGACTCTACATATGGACATCAACAGATGGCCAACACCGAAATCAGACAGATTATATTCTTTGCAGCCAAAGATGGAGAAGCTCTATACAGTCAGCAAAAATAAGACTGGGAGTGGATGGAGGCTCAGATCATGAACTCCTTATTGCCAAATTCAGACATAAATTGAAGAAAGTGGGGAAAACCACTAAACCCTTTAGGTATGACCTAAATCAAATCCCTTATGATTATACAGTGGAAGTGAGAACTAGATTTAAGGGACTAGATCTGACAGACAGAGTGCCTGATGAACTATAGACAGAGGTTCATGATATTGTACAGGAGAGAGGGAGCAAGACAAACTGCAAGAAACAAGAAATGCAAAAAAGCAAAATGGCTGTCTGAGGAGGCCTTACAAAGAGCTATGAAAAGAAGAGAAGTGAAAAGCAAAGGAGAAAAGGAAAGATATACCCATTTGAATGCAGAGTTCCAAAGAATAGCAAGGAGAGATAAGAAAGCCTTCCTCAGTGATCAATGCAAAGAAATAGAGGGAAAAAATAGAATGGGAAAGACTAGAGATCTCTTCAAGAAAATTAGAGATACCAAGGGAACATTTCATGCAAAGATGAGCACAAAAAAGGACAGAAATGTTAGGTACCTAATAGAAGCAGAAGATATTAAGAAGAGGTGGCAAGAATACACAGAAGAACTGTACAAAAAAGATCTTCATGACCCAGATAACCATGATGGTGTGATCACTCACCTAGAGCCAGACATCCTAGAATGTGAAGTCAAGTGGGCCTTAGGAAGCATCGGTATGAACAAAGCTAATGGAGGTGATGGGATTCCAGTTGAGCTATTTCAAATCCTGAAAGATGATGCTGTGAAAATGCTGCACTCAATGTGCCACTAAATATGGAAAATTCAGCAGTGGCCACAGGACTGGAAAAGCTCAGTTTTCATTCCAATACCAAAGGAAGGAAATGCCAAAGAATGCTCAAAATACCACACAATTGCACACATCTCACACTCTAGTAAAGTAATGCTCAAAATTCTCCAAGCCAGGCTTCAGCAATACGTGAACTGTGAACTTCCAGATGTTCAAGCTGATTTTAGAAAAGGCAGAGGAACCACAGATCAAATTGCCAACATCCGCTGGATCATTGAAGAAGCAAGAGAGCTCCAGAAATACATCCATATCTGCTTTATTGACTATGCCAAAGCCTTTGACTGTGTGGATCACAACAAACTGTGGAAAATTCTTCAAGAGATGGGAATACCAGACCATCTGACCTGCCTCTTGAGAAACCTGTATTCAGGTCAGGAAGCAACAGTTAGAACTGGACATGGAACAACAGACTGGTTCCAAATAGGAAAAGGAGTACATCAAGGCTGTATTTTGTCACCCTGCTTATTTAACTTATATGCAGAGTACATCATGGGAAATGCTGGGCTGGAAGAAGCACAAGCTGGAGTCAAGATTTCAGGGAGAAATATCAATAACCTCAGATATGCAAATGACACCACACGTATGGATGAAAGTGAAGAAGAACTAAAGAGCCTCTTGATGAAAGTAAGAGGAGAGTTGAAAAGTTGGCTTAAAGCTCAACATTCAGAAAACTAAGATCATGGCATCCAGTCCCATCACTTTATGTCAAATAGATGGGGAAACTGTGGAAACAGTGGCTGACTTTATTTTTCTGGGCTCCAAAATCACTGCAGATGCTGATTGCAGCCATGAAATTAAAAGACATTTACTCCTTGGAAGGAAAGTTATGACCAACCTAGACAGCGTGTTGAAAAGTAGAGACATTATTTCATCAACAAAAGTCCATTTAATCAAGGCTATGGTTTTTCCAGTGGTCATGTATGGATGTGAGAGTTGGACTATAAAGAAAGCTGAGCTCAGAAGAATTGATGCTTTTGAACTGTGGTGTTGGAGAAGACTCTTGAGAGTCTCTTGAACTTCAAGGAGATCCAACCCGCCCATCCTAAAGGAGATCAGTCCTGGGTGTTCACTGGAAGGACTGATGTTGAAGCTGAAACTCCAGTACTTTGGCCGCCTGATGCGAAGTGCTGACTCATTTGAAAAGACCATGATGGTGGGAAATTTGAGGGCAGGAGGAGAGGGGGACAACAGAGGATGAGATGGTTGGATGGCATCACCAATTCGATGGACATGAGTTTGGGTAGGCTCCAGGAGTTGGTGATGGACGGGGAGGCCTGGCGTGCTGCAGTTCATGGGGTCGCAAATAGTCAGACATGACTGAGAGACCGAACTGAACTGAATTGAACTATAGACATGATGTTGTGCAGCAGAACTCCAGAATTTATTCATCCTGCATAACTGAAATTTTATCCCTGTTGCATAGCAAGTCCCCATTATTCCCTCCCCCCAGTCCTTGTCAACCACTATTATACTCTGCTTCTAGGAGTTTGACTCTGTTTTGTATACTTCATATTAGTGCAATTATACCGTAACTGATCTTCTGTGACTAATTTGTTTCCTTTAAAATCTTTTTTAAATAGTAAAATTGAGTAGTGCATACTATGTTCACAAAATTGTGCAACCATCCCTAATATCTAATTGCAGAATATTTTCATCACGCTCAAAAAGGAGATGCTATCACATTAACAGTTATATTCCATTCTTTTGTCTTCCAATTTCCTTGTAAAATTTGGTAATGCAAGGGAAAAAAGGTATAAAAGGAAAAAGAAATCCATTATAAGTCAAGGTATCCGCTAACATAAGAAATTTCTTTCTAAATAAGCCCAGGCAACTCTGAATGGCTCTTCATGTCATTCTTTTTAAAGTCATGGTTTCTGTAAGCAAAAAGACACTGAGAATGATACAAAAATTATGCCATTTTGAGAGGCAATACAGAGATGTCAGGCAGAACGTAACCTGAAATTCTTGGATATTTAAAGTTGCATTCACAAGAGCTTACCAATGGAGATCTTATGGAAAAGGAAGACTAAATGATGTTTAATAAGGGACTTCTCTGGTGGTCCAGTGATTAAGAATTTGCCTTCCAATGCAGAGGATGTGGGCTCGATCCCTTGTGACGGAACTAAAATCCCTCATACCGGAGGGGGCTGGAACTAAGCCCACGTGCTTCATCATGGACTCTAAATCCCATGCTCTGCAGCAAAAGAAGCTCACCCCACAACTAGAGAAAACCCCTGCATCACAACAAAGAGACTGCATGCTGCAACAAAGACCCTACTTATCCAAAATAAAGAAATAAAAAGATCTTTAATAAAGTAGAATCGCCCGTGTCTTGTTACTCTTCCAACACTGTCACTCAAAGAATTTCAGAATTATTTACTGATCTAAAAAAAAAGAATTATTTTTTTATATAAAATGCAGTTTAAAGTCCTTGTGCAGTCAAGAATGCCTGTACTTGCTTCAAGGCATAAAAGAAGTAGTCTGAACTTTAGACTGTTATTTTCAAGAGCCTAAATCAATCAAAAAAGAGTTTAAAAATAGAACTGTAAATGTTTTCCCCTTCCAGAACCCCCCTTCCACCTCCCTCCCCATCCCATTCCTCCAGGTCATCCTGGTGCACCAGCCCCGAGCACCCTGTATCATGCATCGAACCTGGACTGGCGATTCGTTTCACATATGATAATTTACATGCTTCAATGCCATTCTCCCATATCATCCCACCTTCGTCCTCTCCCATACGGTCCATAATACTGTTCTATATATCTGTGTCTCTTTTGATGTCTCCAATACAGGGCTATCTTTACCAATTGACTAAATATCATATATATGTGTTAATATACTGTATTGGTGGTTTTCTTTCTGGCTTACCTCACTCTGTATAATAGGCTCCAGTTTCATCCATCTCATTAGAACTGATTCGAATGTATTCTTTGTAATGGCTGAGTAATATTCCATTGTGTATATGTACCACAGCTTCCTTATCCATTCATCTGCTGATGGGCATCTAGGCTGCTTCCATGTCCTGGCTATTATAAACAGTGCTGTGATGAACATTGGGGTACACATGTCTCTTTCAAGTCTGGTTTCCTCAGTGTGTATGCCCAGCAATGGGATTGCTGGGTCATATGGCAGTTCTATTTCCAGTTTTTTGAGGAATCTCCACACTGTTCTCCATAGTGGCTGTACTAGTTTGCATTCCCACCAACAGTGTAAGAGGGTTCCCTTTTCTCCACACCCTCTCTAGCATTTCTTGTTTGTAGTCTTTTGGATAGCAGCCATTCTGACGGGTGTGAAATGGTACCTCATTGTGGTTTTGATTTGCATTTCTCTGATAATGAGTGATATTGAGCATCTTTTCATGTGTTTGTTAGCCATCCGTATGTCTTCTTTGGAGAAGTGTCTGTTTAATTCTTTGGCCCACTTTTTGATTGGGTCGTTTATTTTTCTGGAATTGAGCTGCAGGACTTGCTTGTATATTTTTGAGGTTAATTGCTCGTCTGTTGCTTCGTTTGTTATTATTTTCTCTCATTCCGAAGCCTGTCTTTCCACCTTGCTTATAGCTTCCTTTGTTGTGCAAACATGGCAATGTATGGCAAAACAAATACAATATGGTAAAGTTAAAAAATAGATAAATAAACTAATTTAAAATTTAAAAAAATACAAATAGAGCTGTGAAAATATACTGCTTAGATTATTTCCATCCTTTCCAAGTTGGTTTTCACTTGTTCCTAAAACTAAATAATTAAAAACATAAAAATTTTATCATTTTACTGTTATTAATATTTTTTCTTAAATTTAGATGCTCTCTTAAGAAATAGTATATGACAAACATGACATCAGTCGGATTATTTGATTTCACTTCATTTACATGGTTTCTAATGTTTTTGTTTTTAATAAAAATAGATAAAATAATTATGGGAAAAATAGCTTAAAATAATGAACATTTAAAACTATTTCTCTTTAAATGATTGGGATTTTCTTCAATAAAAATTATATGTGCATATAGTTTTAAAATTCAAGACGTTCGCCAAGCTTATTAAGAAATACAACAGTTTTCTCATACACACCTCCATTTCCTACTAATCAGAGCACTTATTTTTCATACTTTGACTATTTAATATAATTTTAAATAACTTATTGCTACCATTTTATGTTTCAGATGTAGAACTTAGCTATTAATTTCTAATTATAAAAACTGATTCATTAGCTATTTTTCACACTTATTAACTCTTCCCTCACTCTGCCAAACTGGAAAATTTGTATCACATCAGTCTCTTGGTTCTCTGCCTGTGGAGTTTAGTTGAGTAAAGGTAGTAGGAAACTTTTCCTATCAGAGGCAAAATATTTTTAAACAAAATAATTTCTTTGGATTGTGATGCTGGCTAAAATTTGTTTGAGGGGAATACCCATTTGGCTATTTTCCCTTCCAAGAACAACTATTGCTTTCCTGTTGTATCATTTGTGTTCCAAAGACTAGGCTTTCTATATGTCAAAATGCATAGTTTGTCAGTGATTGTGTGTGCAGGTGGCCAGTTGTCATATTGATGGCCCCCAAATGTGGCTAAAACAGATATGTGAATGGTGTCCCATTTCAATTAATATTGTACCAACTATTGTCAGCTTTTCTGGTGGGATGGCCTAATTTTCTTTCTTTTAGCTATCTTTGGGAATGTTTATGGAACTTAGGAGGGCTCCACAGCTTTCATTTTCTTTGGAGATGCTTCCTGCATCCATAGTTAGGTTTTGGTTTGGGTTTTGAGTCATTTGATAGGCATAATTTGGTTTAACTACTTGAAATGATTTTTAAGAGAGCTTTATGGTAAGAAGTTGGCCAAACTGTAAGCTGATATTCAGAGCCAGATAGGAACAGCTGTGATACCTTCTCTCCTAAGTTAAAATGGAGCTACATAAACAGAAGGAAATAAAACATACAGACATCTTTATGGGAAGATTTATTAAAACATTCAAAAGCTATACAGCTTTAAGTCTAGAACATAATAATTTATTTTATTTCTATATCAGTTGGAAACCTTCTCTCTGATATAAATAAGCAAACTGAAAATGATTTGTTTGAATGCACAGAACAAACCCTTGACACCATTGAGTTGAAATCTAATTTCTTTTTGGAAATTGAAAACATCTTTTATTGTCTTATTCAACTTGAGACTTTGCAAAACAAGAAACGTGGCTCTAGAAGCAACTCAAAGCCCACATATTCTTACTAATTCCCAGTTCTTCCCAATTCATCTCAAAACACTTCTGGATATTGTAAAACATCAGGATATTGGAAAAAGAATCATCCTACACTTAAGAAAAAATTTAAATACTAATTACCATAGACTTCTGATATTATAAACTGAGAGACCATCCATTGATGACTGTGAAAAAGTCAGATTCAATGGAACCAATTGAAGCAGAAAAGCAAGTGGTATGGATTCTGGGGTGAGTAGATGGATAGGAAGAAAAAGTAGTAAACAGTGAGCACCAGGAAATAGTGAGTGAGGAGTTGAGCAGTGTGACTTGTCTTCCACTGTACACTTATTAAAGCCTTTCCTAGTGGAATATCTGACAGTATGTCAAATGAAAATACCTGCGTTGATACGACACCTAATCTATATGACAGACAGCTTGGAGATCAACAGGTCCAGCTTAAAGGCAAGTTTCTTAAAAGATGTTTGCGACATTTGTGTCCCTGAGAAAGAAAGGGACTCAGGAAATACTCAAATGAAATTCAACTTCAATTTAAAATATCAGTGGGCCAGGGCTACGGGCTTTCCTATTCCTGGCCTAAATACCTCATCTCTTGGTTTATTGACCAGTTATCAGCAAGCCAATTGAGCTTGGACTGGATGGAGAAGAGGAGTGAAAAGCGAAAGGAAAGTGGCTCAGTTGTGTCCTACTCTTTGCCAATCCATGGACAATAGCCTGCCAGGCTCTTCTGTCCATGGAATTCTCCAGGCCAGAATACTATTCTCCAGGCCAGAATACTGGAGTGGGTAGCCCGTCCCTTCTCCAGGAGATCTTCCCAACCCAGGAATCGAACCCAGGTCTCCAGCATTGCAGGTAGATTCTTTATCAACTGAACCACCAGGGAAGCCCAAGAATACTGGAGTGGGTAGCCTATCCCTTCCCCAGGGGATCTTCTTGACCCAAGAATTGAACTTGGGTTTCCTGCATTGCAGGTGGATTCTTTACCAAGTGAATTACCAGCAAGGAATACTAACAGATATTTCAGGCATGGTGTTTGTAAGGAAGGAGATAGATACAGCTACTCACACAGCCTCTCTGACTGTCCTTATAGTATAGTGTACAAGTGTTTTCAGCGAGGGTGCTATATTGACAGAGACTGCTGCAGATATGAACACAGCAGGCCACTGAAACAGAAAGAAGCAACTGCTACAGATGAAACTGCAGCCATCCCTTGCTGCTTCCTTTAGTCTCTCATCAGCTGGATCAATTGTTGAAAAGAATATGGGTGAAGCTGAATCAAGAAATTTAAACTTTGCAACTGTAGAAGCTGGTTCAGAAGATTGGGTGAGCACCATTGAGTTTTGTTCCTGAGCAGCCCTACTGTGCCTGGACTGCCCCTTCCTCCACTGAAGCCCCCCTGAAGGACTCAGTGACCAAGAAAGACTCAGAGAAGGAGCTAGGTGCTGTGGAGACAAAGAAGCACCTCAGCTCCTTTGCCACAGTGGGGGATTGTTGCTATGGTGATAAATGTGTGTATCTGCAAGAAGACGCATGTGACATATGTGGGCTGCAGGTCCTGCATCTGATGGGTTCCGCTCAGAGGTCACAGCATATAAAATCTTGCATCAAGGCCCATGAGAAGGACACAGAGCTCTCTTTTGTGATGCAGCACAGCAAGGACAAGGTGTGTGGCATCTGCATGGAGGTGGTCTACGAGAAAGCCAACCCCAGCAAGCGTTGTTTTGGGATCCTCTCCAACTGCAACCGGAGAAGGCAATGGCACCCCACTCCAGTACTCTTGCCTGGAAAATCCCGTGGACGGAGGAGCCTGGTAGGCTACAGTCCATGGGGTCGCTAAGAGTCGGACACGACTGAGCGAATTCACTTTCATTTTTCCCTTTGATGCACTGGAGAAGGAAATGGAAACCCACTCCAGTATTCTTGCCTGGAGAATCCTAGGGATGGTGGAGTCTGGTGGGCTGCCGTCTATGGGGTCGCACAGAGTCGGACACGACTGAAGTGACTTAGCAGCAGCAGCAGCCAACTGCAACCACAGCTACTGTTTCAAGTGTATTCGGAAGTGGAGGAGTGCTAAGCAATTTGAGAGCAAGATCATAAAGTCCTGCCCAGAATGCCAGATTACATTTAACTTTGTCATTCCAAGTGAGTAAGTACTGGGTGGAAGAGAAAGAAGAGAAGCAGAAACTCATTAAGAAATAGAAGGAGGTAATGAGCAATAAGGCGTGCATGTATTTTGATGAAGGCTGTCAGAGCTGCCCATTTGGAGGGAACTGTTTTTTACAAGCATGCATACCCTGATGACCATAGAGAGGAGCCACAGAGACAGAAAGTGGGAACATCAAGCCAGATGCTGAGCCCCACGAAGGAACCACTTCTGGGAGCTCATCAAAGGAAAGAGAAAATGGCAACCCTTCTGACGACTAAACGGAGGTTGTCACCTTTGAACTAAGCGAGTGTTGCTTATGCTTTTAGGTGCAGATGGGGACAACAATTTGACAGACTCTGAAGATGAGTGGGATTTGTTTCACGATGACCTGGAAGATTTTTATGACTTAGATCTCTAAGAGCTCAGAGGGGCACTTGAACTTGTCTGCCAAGCCTCACATAGCACGGGACCTAGTGTGGTGGGGGTGGGGGGTGGGGGGAGGGCAGTGCGACCAACGCCCGGGTCATTTTCTAGGCAGGCCTCTCAACTCTAGGTGCTGTCCTAATCATCTTTATCCAGGGCCTGTCTTCCAAACCCCTTACCTTTCCCTGAGGAGTTTGTTGGTAACATGAATTTAAATGTCAGACACTTACTGTAGGTTTGTTGTGTTATGTTTTCAACCAGATCCACACAGTTCAAGAAGAGCATTTCTGGATTTCCAGGACTCACTTTTGAGGACCCCAGATTCAAAAGTTACAGCGTTGGGCCCTGCTTTGGGGTCCAGGAATCGGGGTGATGGGTGAAGTATATGAACTGTGGCAAGTAGCCTTCTTCTGCTCTAGACTTTGGAGGTGGGTACTTGAGGTTTCTGGTGAAATCTGCACATCTGAGTTTTTCTATCTGGTCCCTGTCCTGTCATTCCCACACTATGCACTCTTTCTGTGGTTTTGGTCTCTTGTTTCATTGCACACAAGTAATACTACTAGGTAACTAGAACCAGGTGTGAATGTATTTGAGATTTTTACAGTGTTTAGTGTGATAGGAATCTTGTGAAAGAATACATATAAAAGATGGAGTGGAAGAAAATAACGGCAGAGTTGGAAACTGACTCCCCAGGGCTGGTAGACTTGGTATATGTGAGTGTGAATGAGTGATAAACTTCCCATCCCTGCATTGACTCAGTGTTTATAGCCTTAGTGGAAAAAACTTGGTTTAGTGGTTTCAGCCTCATGTGGCAAATAGATCTTAAAGGACAAAACAGTTTATTGATAGCTGTTAACAGAGCACTGCTAGATCTGTCTGCCTGTATAAATAGAGAAATGGGCTTACCCATAGAAGTGCAAACTATCTGGTTATCCCATGTATTAACATGAACTGGGGATTGAATCCACAGTTGTGTTTAATGTTCTATGATCTCCTAGACTTTCCAGTCCAGGTACTTTTTGACAAGCCTTTGTCCTCATTTGAGGGGTTTCATTGTCAGGTTTTTGTGTTCATTTTTGTGGGTATTTTCCTCACTCCATCCATGAACTTTGCAGCTAGACAGATGTGATTCAAAACTATGTTCTAAGGTGTTTCGTGTAGTGGAGTCATTGGTTGGCAATAAGGTAAGTCAGACTTTTCCACTAAAATGGAACAGAGAGTGGTAATCCACAAGATAAACTAATGGTAAATTATTAGAAGAATTCTTCAATTGGAAATTTTATCTTTGAGTTTTGTTGCTCTCTTTCCTGAAAATAACTTGGAGGTGCCCCTGATATGTCAATCTACTGCTCTGATGGCTCAGATACCATTTATTCTTTCAGTTTAACAACAACGATAAAAGGTAATTGTTGTAGAGGTCTATATATTTTGCAGCTTCCTTTTTGTAAGATGCACTTCTCCCAAATAAAACAATTTTTAAACCCTATCACCAAAAATAAAATAAAATACCAGTGGGCCAAAGCTTCCTCAGGCTTTAATCCCTGTTTTCTTGGAGTTCTTGATATAATTATTAACAGATCTTGACAATGGGAATCTACCTATGAAGGGATTTATTTTCTGAAGCAGCACTTACATAGTTGTTATCAAAACTCAATAAAAGCTGCACAGTAGTTTAGAAATTAGATCAAAAAAATCAGTTCAAAGAAAAGTGTTTTCTCCCTGACATTGTTTAAAACTTCTGGGTGCATAGTGGTAACAAAAAAAGCAAACAGAATTTTAGTGAACTTTAATGCACCCAGAGTAGATCACTTCTACCACCTCAACACAGATTCCTTTGCTCTTGGTACAAGTCTATTCTTTTCCAAAGTTTAGTCTTAAAAGAAAATAATTAGATAATATGTTCACTATAGCACACATGCAGTGGCCAAGAAGTGACAATGAGGGTATTTTTTTTAAATTATGTAACAGAAGCAAGATGAAAGACTTAGAAAAAGATGAATTTGTTATATTTTTTAATATAAGAAATTTAATATTTTAAAAGCATAATGATTATGAATGTTAAGAGGTCTGAAATGTAGCCCTGAGTATGAGAGGCTAAATTGGAATAGAATTTAAGAGATGAAGCAATTGTGAGGCAAGATTCTCGAGAGAGTTGTCTGCATGATCACTAATACCATCTATGAAGATGTTGTTGTTGCTCAGTCGCTCACTCATGTCAGACTCTTTGCAACACCATGGGCTGCAGCACACCAGGCTTCCCTGTCCTTCACCATCCCCCAGAGTTTGCTAAAACCCATGTCCATTGAGTTGGTGATGTCATCCAACCATCTTATCCTCTGTCATCCCATTCTCCTCTTACCTTCAGTCTTTCTCAGCATCAAGGTCTTTTCTAATGAATTGTCTTGTCACATCAGGTCGCCAAAGTATTGGAGGATCTATAAAGAAGTTTTCATTCCAATAGCAAAGAAATGATTGTAATCCCAAAGAAAGGATTGGAAGTTTTCATTCCAATCCCAAAGAAAGGCAATGGCGAAGAATGCTCAAACTACCGCACAATTGCACTCATCTCACACACTAGCACATTAATGCTCAAAATTCTCCAAGCAAGGCTTCAATAGTATGTGAACTGAGACCTTCCAGATGTTTCAGCTGGATTTAGAAAAGGCAGAGGAACCAGAGATCAAATTGTCAACATCCGTTGGATCGTAGAAAAAGCAAGAGAGTTCCAAAGAAACATCTATTTCTGCTTTATTGACTATGCCAAAGCCTGTGGAAAACTCTTCAAGAGATGGGAATACCAGACCACCTTTCCTGCCTCCTGAGAAATCTGTATGCAGGTCAAGAAGCAACAGTTAGAACAGGACATGGAACAACAAACTGGTTCCAAATTGGGAAAAGAGTACAACAAGGCTGTATATTGTCATCCTGTTTATTTAACTTATATGCAGGGTACATCATGCAAAATGTCAGGCTGGATGAAACACACGCTAGAATCAAGATTGCCGGGAAACATATCAATAAATTCAGATATGCAGATGGCACCACCCTTATGGCACATACAAAGAAGAACTAAAGAGCCTCTTGATGAAAGTGAAAGGGGAGAGTGGAAAAACTGACTGTTAAAACTGAACATTCAATAAATGAACATCATGGCATCTGGTCCCATCACTTAATGTCAAATAAATGGGGGAACAATGGAAACAGTGAGAGACTTTATTTTCTTGAGCTCCAAAATCACTGCAGACGGTGACTGTAACCATGAAATTCAGACACTTTCTCCTTGGCAGAAAAGCTATGACCAACTTAGGCAGCATATTAAAAAGCAGAGACATTACTTTGCCAACAAAGGTCCAACTAGTCAAAGCTATATTTTTTTCCAGTAGTCATGTATGGACATGAGGGTTGGACCATAAAAGAAAATTGAACACAGAAGAAGACCCGGAGGGATGGAATGGGGAGGGAGGTGGAAGGGGGGTTCTGGAAAGGGAAAACATATACACCCATGGTGGATTCATGTCAATGTATGGCAAAACAAATACAATATTGTAAAGTTAAAAAATAGAAATTAAACTAAAAAAAAAAAGAAGAATTGATGCTTTTGAACTGTGATGTTGGAGAAGACTCTTGAAAGTCGCTTGGACTACAAGGATATCAAATCAGTCAATCCTAAAGGAAATCAGTCCTGAATATCCATTGGAAAGACTGATGCTAAAGCTGAAACTCCAATACTTAGGCCACCTGATGCAAAGAACTAACTCACTGGTAAAAAAAACCCTGATGCTGGGAAAGATTGAAGGCAGGGAAAGGGGACGACAGAGGATGAAATGATTGGATAGCATCACCGACTCGATGGACATGAGTTTGAGCAAGCTCCAGGTGTTGGTGATGGGAAGGGAAGCCTTCCACGCTGCAATCCATGGAGTTGCAAAAAGTCAGAAATGACTGAGGAAATGAACTGAACTAAACTGAGGAAGATGACAGGACCTATATACAAATATGATATCAATATTTTCAAGAAATGATATTTTTTTCACATCATAATTATATATTTTAGATATAGTCCTTACCCATTACACTGATAGTTCCTGCTAAGTGCTCTATTTTCCCACATTAGTTTTCTACAAAAAAAATTGTTTTAATTATTATTTTTCCCCATTTTATGGATGAGGAAATCAATAATTCAGTTCAATTCAGTCGCTCAGTCATGTCCGACTTTTTGCGACCCCTTGAACTGCAGCACGCCAGGCCTCCTTGTCCATCACCAACTCTTGGAGTCCACCCAAACCCATGTCCATTGAGTCGGTGATACCATTCAACCATCTCATCCACTGTTGTCCCCTTCTCCTCCTGCCTTCAATCTTTCCCAGCATAACGGTCTTTTCAAATGAGTCAGCTCTTCACATCAGGTGGCCAAAGTATTGAAGTTTTACCTTCAACATCAGTTCTTCCAATGAACACCCAGGACTGATCTCCTTTAGGATGCACTGGTTGGATCTCCTTGCAGTCCAAGGGACTCTCAAGAGTCTTCTCCAATACCATAGTTCAAAAGCATCAATTTTTCTGTGCTCAGCTTCCTTTAAAGTCTAACTCTCACATCCATATATGACTACTGGAAAAACAATGGCCTTGACTAGATGGACCTTTGTTGACAAAGTAATGTCTCTGCTTTTTAATATGCTGTCTAGGTTGGTCATTGGAGAATGCAATGGCAACCCACTCCAGTAGTCTTGCCTGGAGGATTCCATGTACAGAGAAGCCTGGTAGGCTGCAGTCCACATGGTCACTAAGAGTCGGACATGACTGAGCGACTTCACTTTCACTTTTCACTTTCATGCATTGGAGAAGGAAATGTCAAGCAACTCCAGTGTTCTTGCCTGGAGAGTCCCGGGG
Source organism: Okapia johnstoni (assembly GCA_024291935.2). Taxonomy (NCBI): domain Eukaryota; kingdom Metazoa; phylum Chordata; class Mammalia; order Artiodactyla; family Giraffidae; genus Okapia; species Okapia johnstoni. The sequence continues at coordinate 68,512,128 of CM044305.1, read as the reverse complement.
ACGAGGGAACCTGGTGGGCTGCCATCTCTGGGGTTGCACAGATTTGGATACGACTGAAGTGACTTAGCAGCAGCAGCAGCAGGTTGGTCATAACTTTCCTTCCAAGGAGTAAGTGTCGTCTAATTTCATGGCTGCAATCACCATCTACAGTAATTTTGGAGCCCCCCAAAATAAAGTCAGCCACTGTTTCCACTGTTTCCCCATCTATCTGCCATGAAGTGATGGGACCAGATGCCATGATCTTAGTTTTCTGAATGTTGAGCTTTAAGCCAACTTTTTCACTCTCCTCTTTCACTTTCATCAAGAGGCTCTTTAGTTCTTCTTCACTTTCTGTAATAAGGGTGGTGTCATCTGCATTTCTGAAGTTATTGATATTTCTCCCGGCAATCTTGATTCCAGCTTGTGCTTCCTCCAGCCCAGTGTTTCTCATGATGCACTCTACTTATAAGTTAAATAAGAAGGGTGATAATATACAGCCTTGATGTACTCCTTTTCCTATTTGGAACCAGTCTCTTGTTCCATGTCCAGATCTAACTGTTGCTTCCTGACCTGCATACAGTTTTCTCAAGAGGCACGTCAGGTGGTCTGGTATTCCCATCACTTTCAGAATTTTTCACAGTTCATTGTGATCCACACAGTCAAAGGCTTTGGCATAGTCACTAAATCAGAAATGGATGGATTTCTGGACCTCTCTTGCTTTTTTGATGATCCAGCGGATGTTGGCAATTTGATCTGTGGTTCCTCTGCCTTTTCTAAAACCAGCTTGAACATCTGGAAGTTCACGGTTCACGTATTGCTGAAGCCTGGCTTGGAGAATTTTGAGCAGTACTTTACTAGTGTGTGAGATGAGTACAATTGTGCGGTAGTTTGAGCATTCTTTGGCATTGCCTTCCTTTGGGATTGGAATGAAAACTGAGCTTTTCCAGTCCTGTGGCCACTGCTGAATTTTCCAATTTTGGTGACATATTGAGTGCAGCACTTTCACAGCTTCATCTTTTAGGATTTGAAATAGCTCAACTGGAATTCCATCACCTTACCTAGCTTTGTTCATAGTGATGCTTCCTAAGGCCCACTTGACTTCACAATCCAGGATGTCCAGCTCTAGGTGAGTGTGAGTGATCACACCTTCATGATTATCTGGGTCTTAAAGATCTTTTTTGTACAGTACTTCTGTGTATTCTTACCACCTCTTCTTAATATTGTCTGCTTCTGTTAGGTCCATACCATTTCTGTCCTTTTTGAGGCCATCTTTGCATGAAATATTCCCTTAATATCTCTAATTTTGTTGAAGAGATCTCTAGTCTTTCCCATTGTATTGTTTTCCTCCATTTCTTTGCATTGATCGCTGAGGAATGCTTTCTTATCTCTCCTTGCTATTCTTTGGAACTCTTCATTCAAATGGGTATATCTTTCCTTTTCTCCTTTGACTTTCACCTCTCTTTGTAAGGCCTCCTCAGACAGCCATTTTGCCTTTTAGCATTTCTTTTTCTTGGGGATGGTCTTGCTCCCTGTCTCCTGTACAATGTCAGGAACCTCCGTCCATAGTTCATTAGGCACTCTGTCTATCAGATCTAGTCCCTTAAGTAGAGATACCAAATTATTTAGCTCAATATACACAGATAATGAGAGGTAGAGCTGGGCTGTTTGATCTGTCTTTTGATATGAACTCATTAAATAATTGCTGAATGAATCAATGATCTAAACTTCTAAATGTATACAGCTTTCATAGTGTTTTTGTGTTCTATTTTAGTCTGACAAGTATGTGTGTGATTGCATCACTACCTATCAGTTGAATCAGATTTACCCAACTTAAAAGTTTTTATTTTTTAATTTTTAAGGAAGAGAATTAATTACCCACAGACAAGCATAAACAAGAATATCTTTGTCCTCAATCCATTTTTATTTCCTCCCTATATTCATTTCAAGCTCAGTTTCAAAATGCTATTTTTTGTCATGATAAAAGAAATTGTCCCAGATAAATATTCTTTGTCTGAGTATAAGAAGTAGATACCCTGCACTTTAGATTTTATTACCAAATAACCTCCAAATTCATGCAAACAAATAACATGGAAGAAAATATTATAAGGAAATGGATTTCTGAATATGTTTGTTTCACATTGAAACAGATTTATATTCCTTTATATTGTCTTGATTGAATGAAACTGTACTCAATACCTTCCTTCAGTTGCAATCACAAACAGAGAGCATAATCAAACCACAACTGTGTTCGTTTTTGAAAAAAAGAAAAAAAAATACACCAAAATCAGGTGAAATGCACCTGGCTTAGGTTTAATACAAGTTTTGGCTCAGTTTTTTAATCTTTCCACCCAAATGAGAATAGTGTGCCTACAACTTCTTTCTACAGTACATAATTAGGCAAGGTATAAAGAATTTATAATATTTCAGACTCTGATGACTCCTACTAAATCATCACCTGAATCTTATGTTCAGCCAGTATCAAATATTATATTTAAATAACTTGTGTAATTTTAATCTGAAAACACAGCCGTAAGCTCAGGGAAGGTGAATATATCACTGAAATACTGTGAAGTTTAGAGAAAAATATTCTTATACACACCTGTGAGTCAGAATAAGAAGTACTATGCTGCTCTTCTAATGCACATAGTTTTTATGTGTGCCACTTTAACAATTTATCCTACTGATAGTTTTCATAACACTTCAATATTTGTTATGTTGGTGGAATTGACCATCCTTCCCATTGATTTTTGATTTCTAGGCATGCAAGCAATTAATAGTATACTTAGAAATAGTATAATAGTAATGCTAGAGAATTAATTGTTCAGGTATATTTTAGAATTGATATTAATACCATCAATGAGTTCACTCTCAATATTAGTGTAATGATATTTTTATATAAATCAGTACTTACTGATTTTCAAAAATATCAGAGCAAGAATCCTTTCTGATAATACAGGAGCCCCTTCCTGCTGTCATTTACAGGATTTCTGGCAGCACTAAACTTTTATTACATTCTGGTGTCTAAATATTTCTGTCCATTAATTCATATATCTTAGTAAATGATATATGTATCTATTCTTCTAGATCAGGATTCAGTAAACTTTCTCTAAAAGGACAAATCATAAATATTTCACATTTTTCAGTCTATGAACTCTTTATCAACTATCTCTAACTGATGTGCTATGACACCAGTTAGGAGAACCACTAAACTGGATGACTTAACTGGTGTTGTAGCACAAAGGAAGTCAAAGGCAATAAGCAAACACATGTATTTTATTACTTTCCAATTAAACTTTATTAACAAAAATAAGTAATGGGCTGGATTTGGCCCTCAGGCTAATCCTTTATCCTTTATTGATTCTTGTTTTATATAAAGATTGTTCTCTTCTCTTCTGAATAATAACTCATTAATTTATCTTATGAAACAGTTGGTATTTTCTACATTCTCAAATCAGTTTCATAGTTAACCTGCATACATGTGTGTACAGATTTAGCAGAAGTAGTAGCATCTGAATATTGATTTTGAGACTGCAGCTTCTGATTTCTGTTTTCATATTGTCCCATGCCTATCATGTATTTATAAAAAGCTACAAGACTTGGATTCAATCCTTGGGCCAAGAATATCCGCTGCAGTAGGAAATGACAACCTACTTCAGTATTCTTACCTAGAAAACTTCATGGAGAGCAGAGCATGGTGGGTTACAGTCCATGGGGCCACAAAGAATCGACAAGACTGAGGACAACAACAGTCTTTGATAAATGTAAAAGAAAAAGTTTATGGAAATAGAACTGCCATATGACCCAGCAGTCCCACTGCTGGGCATACACACTGAGGAAACCAGAATTGAAAGAGACACGTGTACCCCAATGTTCATCACAGCACTGTTTATAATAGCCAGGGCATGGAAGCAACCTTGATGCCCATCAGCAGATGAATGGATAAGGAAGCTGTAGCACATATACACAATGGAATATTACTCAGTCATTAAAAAGAATACATTCGAATCAGTTCTAATGCGGTGGATGAAACTGGAGCCTATTATACAGAGTGAAGTAAGCCAGAAAGAAAGACACCAATAGAGTATACTAACACATATATATGGTATTTAGTAAATCAATAAAGATAACCCTGTATGCAAGACAGCAAAAAAGACACAGATATATAGAACAGTATTATGGACTCTATGGGAGAGGGCGAGGGCAGGATGATATGGGAGAATGGCATTGAAGCATGTAAATTATCATATGTGAAATGAATTGCCAGTCCAGGTTCGATGCATGATACAGAGTTCTCGGGGCTGGTGCACTGGATGACACGGAGGGATGGGATGGGGAGGGAAGTGGGAGGGGTTTTCTGGAAGGGGAACATATGTACACCAATGGTGGATTCATGTCAATGTATGGCAAAACAAATGCAATATTGTAAAGTTTAAAAATAGATACATTAATTTAAAATTTTTAAAGAAAGAAAAAGTTTAAAAATTCACCAGATGAATGTGGAATATTGAGATATAAATTAATTTCATCACAAAAGACAAGATCATTGAGAGGTATCTTAGGTACCATAGTTTTGATAAGTGCCTTTTCATATATAAGGCAAGGAATTTAAGCATAGTTTGTTAGATCTATGTTTATGATACCCGCTAGTATGCCTGTGCTACAGATGTCATAAGGAATTCATACAGGGATTCAGAATCTATCAAATATACAAGAATACATAATCTATCCATCTTATGCATTAAGTAATTGTGAAATATGAAGTTCTCTGGCAAAGATATCTCCACATAACTCACAAAATGAATCCAAGCCAAAAAAAAAAGTAAGCACTTGGTCACCTTATATAATATAGGGTGCTTAATAGGCAAAAGAGAATTTCAAACACCAACTAAATCAAAAGACAACTAAAAAAATAAATTAAAAATAGAGACAACTGCTAATTTACCACTTACCCTCCTCAGTGCTGAAGCAGCAGAAATGGGAATGAATTTTTTTTGGGGGGGATGAATAAAATAAGAAAATGCCCTTCTATCACACAAACTAACATCAAGGGAGAGGGATTTATGGGAGTAAACTATAAATTATATAAAAGATAAAAGTTCTGATCTTATACTGTACTATATTTTCTTTAAATTTTTAAAGATACTCATGTGAATGTAAACAGAAATATTCTGTTACTTTCCCAGCTTGCCGTAAAAAAAAATAAATAAATTTATTAAAAAAAACAATTAACATATATTGGACTGAGTATGTTTGAAAGATTAGTCTAAGAAAGATGAATCCCATTTTTAAAATTTTACCCCATGAGATTAAATTATTTAATAAACAGGTTAAATACATATTTCTTCCAGCAACTTAAAATAAACTTGTTTATAAATAGACCGCTATATCAAAACCTCATGGGAACAGCAAAATCAAACACTGCAGTAGATACACACAAAAAAAGAAAAAGCAACCAGAACACAACACTAAAAATGTCATCAAGTGATAAGAGAACAAAACAGGAATGAAAGAGAAAAGATCTACAAAAATAAACCCAAAATAAATATGAAAATGGCAATAGAAACATTCATATCACTAGTTACCTTAAAATTCCAAAGGATTAAATGCTTTAATTAAAAGACAGACTGGCTAAATGGATACAAAAACAAGACTCATAAATAAAACATCTGAAGAGATCCACTTCACACCTAAGAACACATACAGACTGAAAGTGAGGGGATAGAAAAAGATATCCCATGAAAATGGAAATCAAAAGAAAATTGGAGTAGCAATACTCAATATGATAACCACTAGACTTGAAAATAAAGACTGTTACAAGAGACAAAGAAGGATACTATATAATAATCAAGGAATCAATCCAAGAAAGATATAACTATTGTAAATAAATATCCACCCAACATAAGAGCATCTGAATATATTAGGCCAATGCTAATAGCCATAAAAGTGGAAATTGGCAATAGCACAATAATAGTTGGGGACTTTAACTTCCCTCTTACACCATTGGATAGATCTTCCAGACAAAAAATTAATAAGGAAACACATTAGACCAGAGACTTAATAGGTATCTACATGACAGTTCCCCTGAAAGCAACAGAATATACTTTCTTCTCAAGTGTGCATGGAACATTCTTCAGGATAGATCACATCTTTGGCTGCAAAATAAATTTAACAACTTTAAAACTCAACAAAATTAATCAAGACATGAAATCATACAAACCACAATGCTACGAGATTAGAAATCAGCTATGGAAAAACAACAGTAAAAACACAAACATATGGTGGCTAAACAGTGTTATTAAACAACCAATGGATCACTGAAGAATTCAAAGAGAAAGTGAAAACATACCTAGAGATAAATAACAATAAAAACATGATGATCCAAAACCTGTGGAATAAAGCAAAAGCAGTTTTAAGAGAAAAGTTAATAGCAATACAATCTTACCTCAGGAAACAAGAAAAATCCCAACTAAACAGCCTACCTTACATCTAAAGCAGCTAGAGAACTAAGAACAAACAAAACTCAAAAGTTAATACAAGGAAAGAAATCATAAAGATCATATCAGAAGAAACTAAAATAGAGATAAAGAAAACAATAACAAAGATCAATGAAACTAAAAGCTGGTTCTTTGAGAAAATAAGCAAATTGATAAACCTATATGCAGAATCATCAAGAAAAAAGAGAGGACTCAAATCAATAAAATTAGAAATGAAAAAATTTACAACTGACACCACAGACATACAAAGTATCTTAAGAGTCTACTACAAGCAGGTATAGGCCAATAAAGTGGATCAACCTTGAAGAAATGAACAATTTCTTGAAAGGTACAATTTTCCAAGACTGGACCAGGAAGAAAGAAAATATGAATTGACCATTTAGTACAAATACTGGACCAGGAAGAAATTGAAACTGATTTAAAAATTTCTAGCAGACAAAGGCCCAGGACCAGATGGCTTCACAGGTAAATTGTATTAAACATTTAAAGAAGAGTTAACGCTTATCCTGCTGAAACTCTTCTAGAAAATTGCAGAGGAAGGAACACTCCCAAGCTCATTCTGAAGTCCATCATCACCCTGATGGCAAAACGAGACAAAGATATCACAGAAAAGAAAATTATTGGACAGTATCACTGATGAATATAGATGCAAAAATCCCCAATAAAGTACTAGCAAAGCAAATTCAACAATACATTAAAAGGATCATACACCATGATCATGTGGTGTATCCCAGGGATGCAAGGTTTCTTCAATATAGTCAAATCAATCAATGTGACATATCACATTAATAAACTGAAATATATATATCCATCTCAATAGATGCAGAAAGAGCTTTTGGCAAAAATTCAGCAACTATTTATAATAAAAATTCTCTAAAAAGTGGGAATAGAGATAACATACCTCAACATAATACACACCGTAAATGGCACACAGCAAAAACATTCTCAGTGGTGAAAAACTGGAAACATTTCCTCTAAGATCAGAAATAAGATAAGGCATCCACCCTTGCCATGATTATTCATCATAGTTTTGGAAGTCCTAGCCACAGCGATCAGAGAAGAGAAAGAAACAAAAGGAATCCAAATCAGAAAATAATTAAAACTGTCATTGTTTGCAGACGACACAATACTATATATAGAAAATCCTAAAGCAGCTAAGAGTAAACTACTAAAGCTCATCAATGCATTTGGTAAAGTGGCAGGATACAAAATTCATGCATAGAAATTTTATGCAGTTCTATACGTCAGTAACAAAAGATCAGAAAGAGAAATTAAAGAAACAATTATATTTATCATTGAAACAAAAATAATAAAATACTTAGGAATAAACCTACTTAAGGAGGTAAAAAGCCTGATCATAAAATTATAAAATACTGATGATAGAAATCAAAGATGACAGAAACAGGTGAAGCAAGATATATCATGTTCTTGAATTGCAATGACCAGTATTGCAAAAAATGATTATAAAACCCAAAGTAATCTACAGACTCAGTGCAATCCCTACCAAATTAACAAGGACACTTTTCACATAATTAAAACCAAAATATTTTATAGTTTGTATGGGAACACAAAAGACCTTGAATAGCCAAAGCAATCTTCAGAAAGAAAAATGGAGCTGGAGAAATCAGGCTCCTTGACTTCAGAGTGTATTACAAAGCTACATTCATCAAAACAATATAGTACTGGCATGTGTGTGTGTGTGTGCGTGCACACACACACACACACACACATACAGTAAACAGAAATAATGATAAATGGAACAGGAAAGAAAGTCCAGAGATAAACCCACACATCTATGGTCACCAAATCTATGAAAAAGGAGGCAAGAATATACAATGGAGGAAAGACAAAATAAATCTCTTATATATAGTTTGACCATATCTACATGCACTTCAAAGTTTACTGTCCAAATTACATTTTTTGTTTTTAGTACCATTTGAAACTAGACACCATAGTCAAGACATGGAAGCAAACCAAATGTTCATAGACACAGGAATAGATAAAAAAAAAAGATACAGTACATATACACAATGGCATATTTTGTTGTTGTTTAATTGCTAAATCGTGTCCGACTCTTTATGACTCCATGAACTTCAGTACACCAGGTTTCCCTGTCCATCGCCAATTCCTGGAGCTTGCTCAAGCTCATGTCCATTGAGTCGGTGATGCCATCCAGTCATCTCATCCTCTGAGATCTCCTTCTCCTCCTGCCTTGAGGTCTCCTTCTCCCCCTGCCTTGAGGTCTCCTTCTCCCCCTGCCCTCAATCTTCCCCAGCATCAGGGTCTTTTCCAATGAGTCAGTTCCTCATGTCAGGTGGCTAAAGTATTGGACCTTCAGCTTCAGCACCAGTCCTTCCAATGAGTATTCAGGGTTGATTTCCTTTAGTATTGACTGATTTGATCTCCTTGGTATTCAAGGGACTCTCAGGGATCTTCTCCAGCACCACAGTTCAAAAGCATCAATTCTTCATAACTGAGACTTCTTTATAGTCCAACTCTCACATCCATACATGACTACTGAAAAAAACATAACTTTGACTATGCATACCTTTGTCAGAAAAGTGATGTCTCTGCTTTTTAATATGCTGTCTGGGTTTGTAATAGTTTCCTTCCAAAGAGCAGCTGTTTGTTTATTTATTTATTTATTTATTTATTTTTATTTCATGGCTGCAGTCACCATCTGCAGTGCACCATCTTGGAGCCCAAGAAAATAAAATCTGTCACTGTTTCCACTTTTTCCCCTTGTATTTGCCTTGAAGTGATGGGAATAGATGCCATGATTTTGTTTTTGAATGCTGAGTTTTTAAAACAGCTTTTTCACTCTCATGAATAAACTTTTTTTAGTTTCTCTTTGCTTTCTGCCATTAAAGTCATATTATCTGCATATCTTGTTGGTTGTTGATATTTCTCCCAGCAATCTTGGCTCCAGCTTGTGATTCATCCAGCCTGGCATTTCTATGTACTCTGCATATAGGACTTCCCTGGTAGCTCAGTTGGTAAGAATCTGCCTGCAATGCAGAAAACTCCAGTTTGATTCCTGGGTTCGGAAGATCTCCTGGAGAAGGGATAAGCTTACCATAATCTTAGGCCCACTGGCACCATATATTATTCAGTTTGTGACACCAAGTCTAGTCTTGGAAATTGTGAAGTTCAACAAATTCCAAATGGGTAACAAGATGCTAATGGACATTTCCTGCAGGCATTTTCAATATTTATAAATGGTTCACTTTCATGACCGTTTTCCTTTGGTTTCAAAAATGTAATGCTTTCTTTCCTCTCTCCAAGGAAAGGTGAAAATGAGGTGGGGTAGACTGGTAATTGGAGAGTGTAGGCTAGTTATGGAAATCTTAGTGAGCCCTTTGGGGAGTTACTGATCCCAAACTGTATTTGCGGCTAATTCCTCTCTAGCAGGATTTTGAACTTAGAGAGATATTTAATATATTTTAGGCTCAATTTCACCCATAGTCATGATTTAAGAACATAGCAAAAAATATAGCTAAATACCTTTTTTTTTGCCATTAATAATGATTTGCAAAAGCCAACATACAGAAGATGGAGCTGATAAGTGGAGGGAAAAAAGAAAATAATAAGACTGATAACAAATTTATCCTGTGAAATACAGAGTTTAGAACTAGAGATTTAGGTATGTTATATAAAGCCATAAAAGCTATCAATATATGAAAGAATATTAATGATTTAATTTTCTTGTCCAGGGAGTTTATGAGGAAATGTATAGATGTGTATCAATATGTGAATCAAATCCTAATCTAAAATAACAGGAATCAAATGGATCATGTTTAAAATGATGAACTAAGTAGTATTGATCTTAGCATACTTTTTAGAGTTATGGAATAACACACTAGGAAAGCTAAAACCAGAAACAAATAAGGTGGCTCTTTTTGGTTCAGAAATGGGATTGGTGTTGAGGAGGAATGAGACTGAATTATTGCTTTTAATTATGATCCTTTCTATAGTAACTTTTCTGTAAGTCACAGTGTGAACATTTTTACTTTAAATTACAAGATAATATTCATCTTGAGATGGTAAATAAGATTCTATCATGCATTGATGTGAAACTATAAATTGATATAACTTTAGGAGAATATTTTTTAAATTTATACAGTATTTTAGACACTTTTACTTGAAACAGTTTATTATGTATAAAAAATTCCCAAGCGGTAATGATGGACAATGACATTTATAATAGCAAAACTTGCATAACCACCTCCCCCCCACCAAATAACCATGTAGGAATTGTATTACTAATTGAGATGTCCTAACTTCATTCCTGTGTATTGGATTCATTAAGTGATCTTCTTTTCTGAACTTCTGTATAAACACTTGGACAAAGCAATGAGAATTCTTTGTCTTTGCTTGATAATCTTTGTGTTTGAGAACTTTCAGATTAGATTAGTTCTCTCTAAGAATTTTTTTAAATTAGACTTTGGGATGACCCAGAGGGAATAAAAAAAAATTTGTTCCCAATTAGATATGGCTTGGTGAATACACAGTGGAAGACTGGACTATTATTATTCTAGTTCATTCTTACTTGATTGGATGGAAACAGCCAAGGATAAGCATTCAGGTGGCATTTTACAGAAATAAACTTTAAAATAAATTTCTAGGATATGTTAGATTTATAGTCCAGTGGTTGAACAGAAGTAAACTATACTATTTACAATGTCAGAAAATAATTTTTAGTGATTGAAGTGATTAATAAAAATGAATTTCCTTATAAATTTGTTCATATTTGAATGTTTTTAAATGTACACCATGATATTTAGAAGCTGAATAAGTTCTACTTAGGTAAAATCTTCTACAGATATTCACAAAAAATAATAACACAGTAGACACTTTTAAAATTTAGTGCAGTTTCTATTGCACTTTTCCAAAGTGTCACTTTAATAACTTCATTTAGTTTGAAATAAATATGAATATTGGTACTTGATATTATTGCATAACATTTAGAATTATTTTCATGTGACAGTCATGATGATGTTTTACAAAATTATATTACTAGGTCACATCCAGAGAGTTTTTTTTTATGAAATTGAATAGAACAGTATAAAAATATTAGTGTTCACTTTTAAACTTCATGAAACTTTTCATTTAATTATATAAAGAAACACACAACTATGTATTTTAGTGTGAACAGTATAAACTCTTTTTCGTACTGTGAGTTCCCATTAAAATAGTTGATATCCCCTTATTTAGAGGACAATAGCACTTTCAAATTTTGTGGAGTATCAAGGTTTCTTTGTGTATGTATGTGTGTGCATGTGTGCATGCACGGACTGAAGGTTTGCGTTTACATCAAAATTCATATGTTGAAATCCTAACTTCCAGTATGGTGGCATTAGAAAGTATTAGGTCATGAGAGTGAAGCTTTCATGAGTGTGATCAATGTCCTTATAGAAAGGAATCCAGAGAACTCTCCAGCCATCTTTCTGGCAAGTGAAGATACAAAGATAAGCATCAATATGCAATCTACAACCTAGAAGAGAGCACTCACCAGAATTTGATCATGTCAGTACTCTCATCTCAGAGTTTCAGACTCCATAACTGTGAAAAAATAAATGTTTGTTGTTTTACCACCCAGTCTATGTTTGGCAGACAATGTGTGTGTATGTTTACCAACATTTTCCAAAGAGTTCATGCACCCCAAATAATAGGAATATATGTATATATATAAACATATACATATGTTGTCATATTCTCTATATATCTTTGTTCTAAGAAAAAAATGTCCCTTAAAAGGTACAAATAGGCAAATCATCTGTAGTCTATATAAAATGTACAAAACTTTTCTAGAGAATTACATTTGATATTTGTTTTTAAATGCATAGCAGACGCCTTATTGCTGGTTGCTCAGTGCCTGCTAGTGTACCATGTGGTGCTTATTATATTACATGCTGAGCAACCAGTCAGTTGGAGAACACTGGCAGAGAAGTGGGTACTTCATGAATAAACATTTGCTTAAAGATCGCACTATGTGTGACCACTTTTTGCAGCTTTTGCGGTTAGCCCTTTGTTGTAAATTGAAACAAAATCAGTGTGAAAAGTGCAGGATCATTTTAGTGTTCATAGATGCTGAAATGTATGTAGCTATGGGATACATTTGTGTGATAATGTTATCAGAATACCTTTGGATGGAAATGATACGGCATTTCTTTCAGTTTTTTATCTGCTTATCATCTGTTCTAGTTTCAATCTTCAGGTGACTAGTGCCAGAGAATTAAAAACTAAAGGGGTAAAGAGGGTGAAAAAAGTCACTGGTAAAGCTCTGACTTTCCTAAAATATTTGTACATTTGAAAAGTTTTCTAAAAGTTAAATTTTATTGGCAAGGGGTATGCTTTAGATTACATTCATTTTTGAATGACTTTCAACAAGTTAAAACCTACAGATGCTTGCTGGTAGGAGAAAGTACAGTTTAGGGCAACACAAAACATGAGTACATTATATTTATGAATAAATTCATTCTTGTCCTTTACATAATTATGAGAATTTTGAAATCTTTTCAATAGCAAATTGAACTGGCGTTATGGACATGAAGAACAATTATTACAAAAATGGCTGATAATTTTGCATGCAGTTTTACAATGTAATTTCTAGATCTATTGAATTTCAGCTGTTACTGGTGATTATTATACTTTTAAGCTCTCCTTTAACCTGATGTTCACAATCTTAATTTTTCTCTTTTTTCCATTTTTTTCCATTTTATTGAAAAAAAATGCAGTTGTGAAGAAAATACTGTAATTTTAGTCTATTTTTCCTTATGAATTATAAATGTCCTCACACAATATCATCTAATACTCCAGTAATACTAATTACATATTTTCTGAGACCATTTAATATCCAACTAGTACACCTGAAGGATGAGAGGATAAAAAGAAAGTATAGAAGGGGAATGAACATTTTTTTCTTGAAGTATGACTTATGTTACTATGAATATGGTAAATCAGCTTTATAGATTAAATGATAACTACAATTTCTTTCATGAAGTTATAAGTGAGGTCAATTTGCTATTTAAATTAAGGAAAAACTATAATATTCCTCATAACATTAAAAAATCCCATTTGACATGCACTAGATACAAAGACAACAAGAAATGTCTATCTGTTCCTAACTTAACTGATAAATGACCTAGGCACAATGAAATGTATTTTATATATATATGTATTTTAAAAATACATATATATATATATAAATATAGCCATAGGAATTGATAAAAAATTATTGTTTATATTTTAAAGATATAAGTATAAATATATACTTATGTATATACATATGTACATATATATGTCAAATAATTTATTTTCTGTACAGTTGAATTGAAATTAAAATAATACAGTCAAGCTAGTATAAAGGTGTTACTAATATAATACAATTAAAATATCTCTGAAAAATTTATTAGTGCATAACTAAATGTTTGAATAGATCAAATAAATATTGAATACCAGATTAATTTATATTAAATAAATGATAATAAATGATAAATAATATCACAGGCATTAAGTTTGTCAGATGTCTACCCTAATGGTTAGTGTGATGGCAAGATATCTGTATATAGGCCCAAATTCTCAAGATGTGTGGAGGACTTCACCTAATGATTTTTATCCTATATAAACCCAAATTATAATCACTCTTTTGTATTACTTGTCTCTGGGTTCTCTCATTTGTACGTGAGTTATGTGCATATTAATAACCTTCAGTTTTTTTTTTTTTTTCCTTTGGTTAGTCTGTCTTTTGTCAGTCCATTTACAGAGACACAGATAGAGAACCTAGGAGGGGAGTAGGAAATTTTTTTCCCACCACTACAAACACATTGCTGTTTGTTGTGTTGGCTTTCTTTGGAGATTGCATAAACTTTGCTGAATCAATTCTTATGTTGGTAACTATAAAATATGGATTTTCAAACTCCGTCATTTTTTCTGTAGGTACTAGCCGGCATTCTTCTGAAACAGTTCTATTCATCCATCCTCCCCATTTTATTAGTGTCAGTAATGGACTCATGGATTCTTTTATTATATCATGTCTATTCAATCCATTACCAAGGTTCTTATTTTAAATTTTAACATAATTATATATTTTATTTGTTAATAATTTAAATTTTCAAAAAAGTTGAAAATTGGTATAAAGAATATCAAAATATCTTTTACCAAGATTCTCAAAGTATTGTATAGCCAACATCAGTGATAAGTGGAATAGAAGGTTCCTTGCACGTATATCCCCTGCAGCAACTATAATTTGGTAGCCATACACGGGAACAATTGTTTTGTAGAAGCTTTAAGATCCAAGTAGAAGGTTATGAAACTTTGGGGAGTTCAAGACTTGGCTCCAGTCCCTCCCATCCACAATCCATGAGCACTCTTGCCAATACAGATTGCCACTGGGAGGCACACTCATCAGTGCCTCCAGAGGCAGGTCAGCTGAACTTGGCCTGATAGCAGATCTTGAAAACAGCTCTGACTTAGCTCCAGTACCCCTCTATCCAGTTATAATCTATGATCAGTCTTGCCAGGCCAGGGACCTGTTGGGAATAAGGCCTATCAGTACTCCCAGTTGTAAGCCCACCATGCTAAGTCTGACTGCATACCTTAAAATCACCCTGTAACTAGGCTCCAGCCACTACTAGCTGTGATGAGGGAACATTCCTGTCCAGTAAGGAACCTGGTCAGTGACACCCACCAGTGCCTGCAGTGTCAGGTCTGAACACTTCAATCATAGCTATGGATCGTAAATATAATTCTATTCTTATAATTCTAGTGGTAATGATCTCCTTTCCAGAGAGAGAGAGAGAGAGAGGAGATCAAGGAGATCAAACCAGTCAATTGTAAAGGAAATCAACCTTGAATATTCATTGGAAGGACTGATGCTGAAGCTCCAATATCTGGTCACCTGATGCGAACAGCCAGCTCACTGAAAAAGACCCTGGTGTGGGGAAAGATTGAAGGCAGGAGAAAGGGACAACAGAGGGTGAGATAGTTGATGGCATCACTGACTCAATGGACCTGAGTTTGAGCAAACTCCAGGAGATGGTGAAGGACAGGAAAACCTGGCATGCTGGCATGGGGTCACAAATAGTTGGACACAACTGAGCAACTAGACAGCAACAAAAGTAACTCAATAAAATGCAAAATAACACAGATAGACAACCAAACAAAGTCAAGAAAAAAAATAGATGAATAAAATGAAAAGGTTGTTAAAGAAATAAACCACAGAAAAGAATCAAACAGAAGTCCTGGAGATAAAGCATAGAATGACAGAACTAAAAAAAAAATAGAGAGCTTCAACTGTAGAATCTATCCTCAAAAGAATAAAAAAAAATGGTGAACTTTGAGAGAAGTAATACAAAATTAAAAAAGAATAAAGAAAGTCTACATGAACTATGGGAAGCAATCATGCAAAGAAATGTTTGTATATTAGGAGTCCTAGAAGAAGAGTAGAGAAAGAGGGAGGCAGAAAACTTATTTAAAGACATAATAGCTGAAAACTGCCCAAATCTTGGGAGAAAAATGGACATCCAGGTCCAGCAAGCTCAGCGATCCCCAAGCAAGATGAACCCAAAGATTACCCTGAAACACATTTAAATCAAAATATTAAACATCAAAGTTAAAGAGAGAGGCTATAAAGAAATGGAATTTTTTTCTGCAGAATATTTGAAAGCTGGAGGGAGTGAGAGGATACATTCACAATTCTAAAAGGAAAAAGAAAAATACAAACAAAGAATACTATATCTGGCATAGCTGAAATGAAGAAGATATTAAGACATTCCCAGACAAACAAAAGAGAGTTCATTACCATTTGTTGTTTTTGTTCAGTTGCTCATATACAGCAGTCATATACAGCTCTTTGCAACCCCATGGACTGCAGCACACCAGGCTTCCCTGTCCTTCACTATCACCCCAAGTTTGCTCAAACTCATGTCCATTGAGTCAGTGATGTAATCCAAACATCTCATCCTCTGTGGTCTCCTTCTCCTCCTTCCTTCAACCTTTCCCAGCATCAGGGTCTTTTCCAGTGAGTCAGTTCTTTGCCTTAGGTGGCCAAAATATTGGAGCTTCAGCTTGAGCATCAGTCCTGATGAATATTCAGGGCTGATTTCCTTTAGAATTAAATGGTTTGATATACTTGCTGTCCGAGGGACTCTCAAGAGTCTTCTTCAATACCACAGTTCAAAAGTATCAATTCTTCGGTGCTCAGCTTTCTTTATAGTCCAACTCTCACTTCAGCACATGACTACCAGAAAAACCATAGCTTTCACTAGATGGACCTTTGTTGGCAAAGTAATGTCTCTGGTTTTTAATATGATGTCTAGGTTTGGAGAAGGAAATGGCAACCCACTCCAGTATTCTTGCCTGGAGAATCCCAGGGACGGTGGAGCCTGGTGGGCTGCCATCTATGGGGTCGCACAGAGTCAGACACGACTGAAGCGACTTAACAGCTAGGTTTGAAATCGCTTTTCTTCTAAGGAACAAGTGTCTTTTAATTTCATGGCTGCAGTCATGATCCTCAGTGATTTTGGAGACCTAAAAAATAAAGTCTCTCACTGTTTCCATTGTTTTCCCATCTATTTGCCATGAAGTGATGGGACAAGATGCCATGATCTTAATTTGTTGAATGCTGAGTTTTAAGCCAGCTTTTTCATTCTCCTCTTTCACTTTCATCAAGAGGCTCTTCAATTCCTCTTCACTTTCTTCCATAAGGATGGTGTCATCTGCGTATTTGAGGTTATTGACCTTTCTCCTGCCAATCTTGATTCCAGCTTGTGCTTCATCCAGTGCAGCATTTCACATGATGTACTCTGAATAGATGTTAAATAACTAAGGTGACAATATACAGCCTTGACATACTTCTTTCCCGATTTGAAACCAGCAAGTTGTTCCATGTCCAGTTCTAACTGTTGTTTCTTGACCTGCATACAGATTTCTCAGAAGGCAGGTTAGGTGGTCTCTATTCCAAGATCTTGAAGAATTTTCCACAGTTTGTTGTGATCCACACAGTCAAAGGCTTTGGAGTAGTCAATAAAGCAGAAATAGATGTTTTTCTGGAACTCTCTTGCTTTTTCTGTGATTCAACAGATATTGGCAATTTGGTCACTGGTTCCTCTGCCTTTTCTAAATCCAGCTTGAATATCTGGAAGTTCACAGTTTAAGTACTGTTGAAGCCTCACTTGGAAAATTTTGAACATTACTTTGCTAACGTGTGAGATGAGTGCAATTGTGTGGTAGTTTGACCATTGTTTGGCATTTCCTTTCTTTGAGATTGGAATGAAAACTGACCTTTTCCAGTCCTGTGGCCACTGCTGAGTTTTCCAAATTTGCTGGCATATTGAGTGCAGCACTTTCACAGCATCATCCTTTATTATTTGAAATAGCTCAACTGGAATTCCATCACCTCCACTAGCTTTGTTTTAGTGATGCTTCCTAAGGCCCACTTGACTTTGCCTACTATCTTTCTGGGGCTTCTCTGACCTTGGTTGTGGGGTATCCCCTCATGGCTGCCCCAACACCGTACAGCCACAAAATGTAAGAAGGTCCAATACATTTTAACCTAACAAAGAAGGGTTTATTGATAGTTTCACGTTGTAACTAATTATTAAGAAACTCTTAACTTTTAAGAAGTTGTCAGTTATTGAGTTGTGGTACTATATCTAAGAAGATTATCCACAATTACACTATCAAAATACTCTTCTCTGTTTATATTATATTTCTCTGTGAGACCAAATTTTCTTCATGTCAGTCCATTGTAATAACATATCAGAATAGATTAAATACAGAATAAGGTATGAGAATTCACCTGTATTCTACTAAACTAAATATTCAGAGGAGTTACCAAAAATGTCTTAGATGAAAAAATTGATGCAACGGCAGCAAATTAAAGCCCTCCCCCTATTTTTCCAATGGCTCAGGAACTCCCAGGAAAAGCATTTACCTTTCCTTCTTTTTTGATAAGAGTGCTTTTACATTCCATGCCTGGTGGGTCTTAACTTGCTTCCCCATCAAATCTATTTCAAGCTCCCCACTGTTGAAGCACCTGAACACAGTAACAAATTATTCAAGGTGGATACCATTTGTCCACAAACTGCCAATATTTTTTCACCTACTTATATATCCTTTCCCATTTTCTTCAAATAAACCTCAATGCTGAAAAGACCAGGCCCAGCTTTATCATTTTCAAAATCTTTAGAATTTTGTGATTAAATATATCTTTTGGAAGACAGATGATTTTAACCTATAGTCTCAAAGATATTTGTGTGCATGTTCAAACCTCCAATTTTAAGCTCCATCCACATTTTTGTGGCTCAGACATTAAGAATCAGTCTGCAATGCCAGAGACCTGGTTTTGATCCCTGAGTTGGGAAGATCCCCTGGAGGAGGGCATGACAACCCACTCTAGTATTCTTGCCTGAAGAACCCCCATGGACAGAGGAGTCTGGTGGGCTACAGTCCATGGGGTTGCAAAAAGTCAGACATGACTGAGTGACTAAGAACAGCACAGCACATCTCTGTAGTCAAAGAGAATGAATACAAACTAGGTAATCCATCTTTGGAAACGTGAATCTTATGAAGTGGACAAATTAATTCTGAGGTGTTGAGTATATGGGGTAGAATGTGTGTGTGTGTGTGTGTGTGTGTGTGTGTGTGTGTGTTGCTGTGTATATATGAACAGTCCCTTGGTTTTGAAGGATCTCGCCAAGTGAAAAGAGCTGTTTATGAACTAGTCACAAAGCAGGGTCTTTAGTGCTTCTCAGATTATCTAAGGATGTTTGTTCCTTTTCCCCAATATGTCACAAACCAATAATTTTGGAAAATATGAAAAAAATGAATTAATAAAAAAGAAATAAGCAGATATAGAGATTTTATATCCATAATGGCAGCATAAGGAGTTTGGCAGACCCATGCCCCAATTAAATAAGCGTAACCACAGATTTTATTAAAAATAAATTAAAACAAAACAAAAATAAATAAAAACAAAACAAAACCAAAACAAAAATATAAACAGAAAGTATCTGGAAATTATTATAAACACATACAGAAAATCAATTAAAAACATTTATTCAAGAAAATTGCATAAATAGCAGTTAGATCAGGAAGACTCTATGGCACTTGAGCCATAAACCTCTCCCTCTCTTCCATCAGCTTGATGGAAGATGAACTCCAAGATGCTGAGGCTAAGATAGGGCTTCCTTTCCCCTTATCTCTCAACAAAAGTATATGATATCTTACCAGGAGAAGCAGCCCACCAGCATTTCTTATGCTCTCCTTCTGTGAAGTGAAGCAGTTAAGTTCCTTTAGATGTCATTATTTGTTATGGCTGAATAATATACTGACCTCAAATTTTCTATATCCATTTAAACATTGATGGACACGCAGGTTGTTTCCTTATCTTGGCTATTGTAAATTATGCTTCAACAAACTTGGGGGGGTACATATATCATTTCATGTTTGTGTTTTTGTTTTCTTGGGATAAAAACCATAAGTGGAATCACTGAATGATATGGTAGTTTGAATTTTAGTTTGTTGAGGAACATCCATACTATTTTCCATAGTGGTTGCACCAATTTACATTCTCACCAATTGTGCACAAGTGTTCCCTTTTCTCCCGATCTTTGCTAGTAAGTTCAACATGTGATCTTCCTCAGAGTCACCTTATATTGATGGCTTTATTTTCTGTGTATGGGCCACACTTGCCTATTTCTTGTCTTATCATTTTGTAGAAACTGGATTTCTAAGTAATATAGTCACAACTATGGAAATCAGATTCTATTGCTCCTGGAGTTTGTTGTCATCGCTGCTGTTGTTGTGGTTCCTGTTCTTATGAGTAATCACTAGGAGACACAACCTTATAGAAGAAAATGAGTAAAAGCTATGAGGTGATCACTTTTTTCTGCCCATTAGTGCTGCTGCTGCTGATGCTAAGTCACTTCAGTCGTGTCCGACTCTGTGCAGCCCCATAGACGGCAGCCCACCAGGCTCCACCATCCCCAGGATTCTCCAGGCAAGAACACTGGAGTGGGTTGCCATTTCCTTCGCCAATGCATGAAAGTGAAAAGTGAAAGTGAAGTCGGTCAGTCGTGTCCGACTCTTCGCGACCACATGGACTGCAGCCCACCAGGCTCTTCCATCCATGGGATTTTCCAGGCAAGAGTACTAGAGTGGGTTGCCATTGCCTTCTCTAGCCCATAGAACAATATTCTAGCTGTAAGTGCAAAATAGTCAATTTCTCTATAGTACTGAGCATTAGTGATATTCTAGCACTAAACTGTGGGTACTCACTTCTACGTAGACATTTTTAGATATACTCCTGAAACATTCTTAATTTAAGGTTAGAAGAGGATCTAAAAAGTCTATTATGATCCATTTCTCTCCTGTATTGATGAAAGGAGAGACAGGAAACAAGTCATTAAAACTCACTTTTAAACATGTTGGTCAATAGATTAGTGATATCAGTAGAGAGCAGTGTTCTTATCAGTGAAATGTTATTAGTAGGATGTCTTTGGCTTAGAAAACAGTTCATGGTAAATAATCCCAGAATGTATGAATTTCTGATGAATTAATCCTTGTTAAATAGTCTATATCTATCTAACTCCCTGAGTATAAAATGCATATGCTTCATAAAATGCCCTGGGCTGTGTGAGGTAACTGATAACCTTACTTATCTTTCAACTCAGACCAAAGAAATCATGTCTATTGTGGGAAGGATGTATCTCAGGAATTTAATCTCAATGTTCCAGGCTTTCCTCCCTCTTTTTATAGGTCTGTTTTTGCTTATATCCTTGAAATTATTAGTAAAGCTTCATGTTACATGAGCTTGCTTATTCAAGTTAGGCTGATTTGATAACCTTATATGATAAGTTATCTCAAGGACCAAGAAAAGAACTAAAGAGAAAAGTTTTGAGTTCACTTGTCTTTTCCACTATCTCTTGGGTGGAAAATAATCAAGTAATTACAATATGAGCTTCAAAGATATGTCTCAAGGTGGGCTTGCTGATCTTGCCTGGCCCTTGATTAAACGTATGAAAAGTGTTCAAACATTAAAAAGGTAGCATTATTAATTTTAACAAAGTTCTTTGAAGCTCAAAATATGGAAATATCACCTCCAGTTCAAGGAACTGTTAATTGTGATATTTGATTTTATGATCCACTTAAAGTTTCTGCAATTGTTTGGAATGAATAAAAATAGCTTTTATTGTTTTCCATATGGTTTTTCATACATCCAAGCTGAAATGGGTTGAATGGTGACTACCTTCCTCCCCCCAAACAAGGCATGCTCTCATTTTCACCTATGGAATTTGTGAATACAAACTTTTTTGGGAAAAATGATCTTTTCAGATATAACAGAGATTCTCAAGATTATTCTCAATTACCTGAATGTGGTTAAATCCAATGACCAGTGTCCTTATAAGGAAAAAAAGGGATGGGGACAGATACATACAATGGAAAAGGGATGTGAAGATGGAGGCAGAGCTTGGAATGGTATGTCTAAAACCAAAGAACATTAAGGATTGTCAACAAGTACCAAAATCTAGAAAAGACTGGGAACAAATTATCTCCTAGAGCATTTTAAGGGAATATAAGACTTCCAATATATTGATTCCAGACTTCTAGTGTCTAACACTGTGACAGAATAAATTTCTATTATTTCAGGCCATCAAGTTCATAGTACCTTTTTTTTTTAAGTTAGGAAAATATAAAACTACAAATAAATTTGATAATTTCCAGAAACATGAAACATCAAATTGTCCCAAGAAGAAAAAAAAAACAAAACAAAAAAAAGAAACCTCAATAGATGGAATGACCATTATAGAAAATACAGAACTTTCCCATAAGAGTGTATGAGGCCTACACAGTTTCAGAGTTCATTCTATGAACCTATAGAGAGTAGATGATTCAATTCTACTTAAAATATTTCAGAGCACAGAAAAAACAGGGAAAACATCCAAATTAAATTTTGAAGTGTATTTAATTTTTGGAGTTTTATTTCTTTTTGGAAATTTTATGAGAAGTTTACTTTGTCATTTCTATAAGGTTTGTTTTGTTCCTATTGGTATTACTATTGTTTTTATGCAATCTATTGTTAAACTATTTTAATATTTCATCTAATCTCATTGGAGATACTCTGATGGTTTTGTTGAATAAAATGGCTAAACATATTTTAAAATAAAGTATAAAACAGTAAATTACTTAGCCTTGGAGAAAATTTAACTTGTGCATCAATTGGACTCATTTCAGTGTGTCATAGTGGCAAAATCTAAGTTGGCAGACAGACAGACAGGATCTAGTGAGCAATGGTGATACTGGGGATGGAGCTCATGAGGGTAAAACAGAAATATCTGGTATACTGCTAGTAATGTTTTCCAAGGATGAATAACCATACTTCAGATTCATCTGAAGAATAATTGTTAAGTTTAATGGGTCAGGAGAAAAAGTTAGTGCACATGTCTATGATTATAGACATTGACTCAGTGGCATAAAGTCAACATTATGCTAATATAATTTATATTAGGCCAGGCTAGTAACACCAGTTGTTGATGAAGATATGCACTACCAGGAACTCATATACTTCTTGTAGAAAGAAAGAAAATTTAGTAATGCTTAGTTCAATTGCATATACACATATCCTAACCATGGAGTAGGAGATAGCAACCTACTCCAGTATCCTGGCCTGGAAAATTCCATGGACAGAAGAGCCTGGTGGGATACAGTCCATAAGGTCGCAAAGAATCAGATACGACCGAGCAACTGAACACACACACACTTATCCTAACCTAGACGTGTATTTCCATTACCTTGACCCAAGCATCCTTTCTCTGCAAACTGCTATCCAGACCCACCTTTACAAGAGCAGCACCTTGGCATGATGAAGTAAGTGATGGTATCAGAATTTGCACATTGTCGTGTAAAACCTTTAATTCTAAATGCTATGGCAAAAGCAAAACAAGACTAAATTAAGAGATTAATTGTTGGGTGACACTAGGCATTTGTGGTAATTTGGAAAGGCAATATGCAGGTATACAGAAACTTAGATTATTTAAAATAAAGTGAGCCACTCTTTAAAATTTGGTCACTATCACTGATATTAATGTCTGTCTCCATCCCCTCCCTTAACAAACTCTTCTATCCCATATAAGGGTGCTTTTCAGATTAGTTCATCTAATTATAGCTTCATCAGATGCAGAGAACATTTGGGTACAGAAAGTCCACTGGGAAATCATCTTAGGATGAACAACTATTAGGGAATGAACAAAGCAGAATTGGGCAGAAGGAATTTAGTGTAGATGCAGCCCCAACGAAAGAGTCATCTGAGCTTACCGTGAGCTCTAGACTTCAGATGGTCATGCAGAGTTGTCCTAAAATGTGGAAATGAGGCTGGGGTGACTACTCGTTGGATTGGTGCAACCCCTAAGCAGGAGACAAGCCTTGGGAAAGCTGGCTCACTTCAGATGAGGAAAATGCTGGTGGTGGGTAGATGTGGACATTAGACATTAGCTGTTTACAACAGCATCTGAATGAATAGTAAGTGCTTCAGTCCTACAGGGAGGATCTTATTGGTGACCCACAACATTCACTAAAATAACACTTGTTACCATGACCTTAAGGCTTTACCAGACTAGTAGATTACTGGAAAGAAGAAGAAAAATATAGTCTTTTCTTAGGTCTCGCATATTTTCACAAAGGAGGCATTTTGAAATGTACATCTAGGGGACATAAAGAGTGGACTTGTGGACACAGCAGGGGGAAGGGAAGCGTGGGATGAACTGAGAAAGTAGCATTGGCATATATACACTATCATGGTTAAAATAACTAGTGACATTGTACAGGGAGCTCAGTTCAGTGCTCTGTGATGACCTAGAGGGGATGGGATGGAGGATGGGAGGGAGACTCAAAAGGAAGGGGATATATGTATACATATAGGTGATCCATATTGTTGTACAGCAGAAACTAACAGAAAACGGTAAAACAATATGACTGGAGAATTAAAAATAATCGTGGAAGACTCAATTCTCGAAATGAAAATTAGAAACATCATCTGAAAAACGAAGGCAATTCTAAGTAACTTTTTTTTTACATCCCTTGGCCTTTCTTATCCCTTCTAACATCACCACTATGATAATCATTCCAGCACCACAGGTGGTGGTGTCCAAAGTTTATTTTTCTCTCTGCTGCTTCTGCTGCTAAGTCGCTTCAGTCGTGTACGACTCTGTGCGACCCCATAGATGGCAGCCCACCAGGCTCCGCCGTCCCTGGGATTCTCCAGGCAAGAAGACTGGAGTGGGTTGCCATTGCCTTCTCCGATTTTTCTCTCTATTATTATATAAACCAAACTAGATGAGCATTTCGGGTATTGGTAAATAAGCTGCTTGCACTCAACGAAAAAGAAGATCGGGTGTGATTCAAGGAAGAAAACATGCGGGTAATGGGTGAAAATAGCACCATCAGTCTTAGTTTTTGTGAAGTCAAAATGTATGCCTTGGAGTGGTGACAGATGTAATCTCCTTGCCACATTGTTGAGTTCTCTTAGTGAAAGTTAAGTGAAAAATGACATGGTAAGCCAATCATTAAATTCAGGAAGCAAGTGGTATTAGTTTAATATTTTAATGAATTACATTTAAAGTGATGGAAAGTTTGTCCCATAACTGAAGTTTCAAAGGCAAGTCTTGAGTTGAAATTAGACACTACACTGGTAATTCCTACACACACAGGACTGACCACTTTACTTTCACTGTAGTATATTTTGGAGGATTTAAGGAGGGATGCATTAGAGCTAAAGTGTAAGAAATGTGAATGCGATCCAGAAGCTGAGTCAGTTTAGAGATAATTTTTATGACATGTTATACAAGTTTGCTGAGACAATTTCTGGTTTTGGGTCATTGCTTGCATCTCCAAGGGTGAATCTCAGAGTCCACTTGATGCTCCAAGCTGGGAAATTCTTCAGGGCTGCTCATGTCCGGAATCTTCTGAATGTTGTTTGCAGTACAGGGAACATCTTTTCCTGTAAAACTCTTGGATGGAATATGTAATGAATTACACAAAGTGACCTTCTTCATATGCTCCTTTTGTAACTCAAGCTTTGGAATAATGGCCAGAAAATGCTCCTCTAGACTAAGGATATGATCAATTGCTTTTGTGACCTTATTAGGGAGTCCAGTTACCGTGACAACGTTTGCATCTTGCACTCCTCTAGGAGGGAAACAGATGTCGACTTGGAATTGATCCATGATTTTATGAACGGCTTTTCCATGGCATCCAATAATGCGGCCATAAACACGGTTGTTTAGTGAAATTTGTCTAGTTACTGATTTTTCGAACTTATGCACTATTTTCATTATTGTATCCCGGGCAGCTAGGGTGTTAGTTTTATATCCAACGATTGTGATTTGGTCCTGTATCTCATTGCTCCCTTTTCTTGGAAAATGGACATTAACTTTATGCTCTAAGCAAATCTGAGTGATAACTGAGCCCTTTCGACCAATGAGCCTGGGGTGATATTTGGGGTCTACTGTTAAGTTGAGTCTGAAATTTTTGAATGATTGCTCTTCTATTTCGGTTTGTAGAGTCGTGATTTGTTCTTGTAATTTAGCCTTGGCTCGTTCTACATCTCCAGTAAGGCCAGTGATGGAAATGATATCAGATTTTAATCCTGGTGCTGATATCTGTATTTTAACTTCACACTCATCCATTATCTTGTGTATCCTACTTTTTTTTTGACCAGTGAGGTAATGGTGTAGATCAAAGGGAACATTTACTTCAGCGGTGACAGGAATTAGAGTCTTAAGGGCTTCAAAGGCGGCTTCACACTTTTCTTTTAGGCCTGAGATAAATATGGTGTCACATTTTGTTGGAGAAATGGAAGCATCTCTTGTACTCCTCTTTCCCCCTTCTTCCTTGTTTTCTGGAATAGCTAGCTCTTTATTAGCAAGTGAAATTTCCTCTCTATCTGAGAATTTGATTTGGACATTATAATCTTTAGTGATTTGTCTGACTCGAGAACACATTGGTCCCATTAAAAAATGATGGAACTTCTGGGGAATAACACATTCTGTTGTGACTTCATTGTCCAAGTCCTCAATAATCTCCTGAATATGTTTCTTGGCTGCTTCAACACAAGGTCTTGCTCCTTTGATTGTGACTTTGTTACTCTGTTTTCCTGAATGTGAAAAGTTAATAATCACACCACCATACTCCTCAGGCATGTCCTGTAACACCTGACCCCTTTGCACAAAAAACTGCTGGTGATACATAGGATTTATCAGTATCTTGTCCTCCACTGCATTATCTAGATTTGTAATAAGAGTATGTAGTTTACTTTGTGCATCTCTGATGGCCTTCTCTGTCCCTGTAATAGTAATCAATTCTTGATCCTTGTCTTCAGGAATAGGGAAAATGAAATGTGCTCCAGTCTCTTCACAGACTTTGGGAATATTTCCTCCCTTTTTACTCATGAGAAATTTATGATACTGTGGTTTAACACGGAGGACCACAGAATAACTCTTCTTTTGCTCTTCTGCTAGTTGTAGCAGCTTTTTCTTGGCCTTCTCGACACTTTGGGCATGTCCCCTAATAATGACTCTTTGAAGTTCTGAGTTGTTTGGAAAGAGGATATGGACACTTCCACATTCTTCCATGATTTCATCAACCAAACAGTCTTTAGGGTCCATAAGGGATTTGTGTAGGTTAGAAGGAATAGAAATTTCTTCTTCTGAAATATTGCTTATATTTTTCTGAATTGAAAGAATCAAATCACAAGCCAATTTACAGTTTTCTGGCCTTCCCTTGATGACAATATTTTCTGAGTCACTATTTCTTGATGGAAGAATAATTTTGGTGTTGCTTGCTGCACAGATTTTTTTTATGTTTGCACCTCCTTTTCCAATGATATTTTTGTGAAGCCTTTTGAAGATGGGGATTGTTATGGAATAGCTACTTTCTACAATGTCCGTCACCACATTCTGCAAATATTGTGCGCATTTTTCTAATTCATTTTTTGGTCCTCTAAGCTGGACAATGTCACTTTTTTGTGCTGGGTCAGGGAAAGTAATCACAACTTCTGGAAATTTCTTACGGATGTCGCGTATCCGTTCACCTTTCTGTCCAATGATTGTGTGGTGAAATCTTTGTTCAATGGTTAAGTCCTTGTGCTCATTTTCTAAATGAGAAACAAATTCAAGAAGTTCTTTCTTGGCCTGCTGGACACCACGTGATTCCCCCTCAATTCTTATCAAGTTATTCTTTTCATTTTCAGGTGATATTAGCACAGAAACCTTATTCCTTTCTTTAATTCCATTTATAAAAGCACCTTTCTTGCCTATCAGGTATTTATGAAACTTATAGTCAACATTAATTTCTGCATAATCCATCCTGTTAATTACATCTTTTACTATGACCTCAATTTGCTCTTGAGCACACTTAACATCATCTGTTGGTCCCTCTATTGTAATTTTATCTTCTCCAGTAAACTCTATGCAAACTTCTGGTATGTTCTGAATAATTGTGGATATATTATGACCTTTCTTACCAATAACAAATTTGTGAAGCCAGGAAGGTGCAGAGATGGAGGAAAGAGTATAAAACTTGGTCTTCAAGTAGTCTTCAGTAAATGCCTTCCTTAAACTTTCAGGTTTATGTTGATATGCCACAGAATCTGACATGTTATATGAGGGTGAGATCTCTATCGGAACTCCAGTTATTTTCAGGATCTCCTGGACAGAATTGCCTTTGGGACCTATTGTACATGTGTGCTGCAATTTCATCTCCACATCTATGGGTGTGGTTTTCTCTGAAGTATTCTCAAAACTCTTCTTTAAGAAATCCAGATCCTGAGGTACTTGTTGCTTTTTTTCAGGAAATCTTATTTGTGTCTGATTGGCACTAGATGGTGAATTGTAGATTTGTGCCTCTGTTTTCTGTAGGATTTTGTCAAAAGTTTTATTGTATGGTTCAGCAATGAAAGGAGAAAATGCTTTTTTCCACAGCTAACCTTTCTTCAGCATACTTGTCTTGTTCAGTATACATAAATAAGACTTCACATGGAGCCTTTTTCATGACCTCTTTGGTGCCAAAATTGATCCAGCTGGTGTGGTTAACTGGGCATAAGGTCTGAATGTTAGTTGTAGATTTTTGTTCCGGGCTTTGTAGTTTTTCTCCAGTCTTGCCTACAATGGAGCAAAAATTTTCTTTGGGAATGGAAGCTGTAGTTAAAACTTGCTTCCCAAAATGCGCAAAAATCTCCTTCTGAGCTTTTGCAACAATTTCTGGTTTTCCAGAGACTGTAATGTAGAGGCCTTTGTTTTTGACAAAAGTTATTTCCAGGTTGGCACCAGTTCTTTGCATGATATCTAGACAGAATTTTGCTTGTGTACCTTCCTCAAACTGATTCACATATTGTTTCTCCTCCAGAAGCACATGAAAAACTTGAGTGATTGTTGAGGTCATGATAAATTGACTCTTATTGCTTGAGGATGCAGCAGGTTCCTGATCATTTTCCAACCAACTTGTTTTCTCTAGGAGTTCAGTGAATTTATTTTTGGAGGTTGGAGTGCCAAGATTCTCTTCTGAATTTAAAGCAGTAACATCCTTTTCCTTTTGAATATACTTACTTTGGTGCTCAGTTAATTTATTTTCTTTTGAATTCATTGTTGATTTTTAGCTATTTAGATATGTTGCAGTAAAATGATCAATAGCCAGAAAAATCTTGTAGTTGCCTTCTTGCATATTACTGTGTGGGAAAAATAAATATTTTAAAGACAATTTCTTTCCAAATTAATCTATAAACTCAAGTCAATAAACACTGAAATCCTAATATTTATACAACTTCACAAAAAATATCCAAGGTTCCTCTATTCTACTGTGATAAGAGTACCAAGATAAGGCTCAAATTATAAGGACAGTGAGGAAAGAACCACCATTTTGTTAAATATCAGAAACAGATCCTTTTTGAATTTTCTTATCAGAGTCATCTCAAACCTCATTTTGTCTAAGCCAGTGCCAAGTTTTTTCACCCTTTGCACTACTGGCTGAGAATTATTTTTGGAAAAATATAACTCTCTAGTATTCAATAATATCATATTTGCAGGGTTTCTCACTTTCCTTAAGAGCTTTTGAAGAATAATTTATATACTATAAAATGTACATAGTCTATGCATACAATTTAATGACTTTTAATTTACAGTTATTTACAACCATCACAAAACCCAGTTTTAGAACATTTTCATCACCCCAAAGAGCTTCCTCATGCTCATTTGCAGGTAATCCTGTTTCCACACCCTGGCAAAACTAATTCATTTATTTTTCCTTTATAAACTTGCCTTTTCTGGAAATTTAATGAAAATATTAACCTGACTTCTGAGAAGTACATCAAAAACACATCAAGATATTGTACAACTCCTATAAAGTAACCTCTAGGTGAGAGCAGAAGGCCCCAGACCTCCAGGAGGACAGGGTAAGCTTCATGAAATGAGGTAGGAGAGAGGATCAGTTCAGTTCAGTCACTCAGTCATGTCCAACTCTTTGTGACCCCATGGACTGCAGCACGCCAGGCTTGCCTGTCCATCATCAACTCCTGGAGCTTACTCAAACTCAAGTGTATGGCAAAAACTACTACAATATTGTAAAGTAATTAGCACCCAACTAAAATAAATAAATTTATTAAAATATATATATATATAATTAGAAAATAACAAACTTCTGAACAAGTTCATAGAATAATCTCACTAATTTTAAAAATGAAATTACATTTTAGTATTTTGTTTTTAATTCTTAACTCACCATCTGTTAAATAAATAAATACTAGAGTTTTAAAAAAAAAAAAACTCAAGTGCATCGAGTCAGTGATGCCATCCAACCATAGCATCCTCTGTGGTCCCCTTCTCCTCTTGCCTTCAATCTTTCCGAATATCAGGGTCTTTTCCAGTGAGTCAGTTCTTTGCATCAGGTGGCCAAAATATAGGAGTTTCAGCTTCAGCATCTGTCCTTCCAATGAATATTCAAGACTTATTTTCTTTAGGATTGACTGGTTGGATCTCATTGCAGTCCAGGAGACTCTAAAGAGTATTCTCCAACACCACAGTTCAAAAGCATCAATTCTTTGTTGCACAGCTTTATTTATAGTCCAACTCTCATATCCACACATGACAGCTGGAAAAACCATAGCTTTGACTAGACAGACCTTTGTTGGCAAAGTGATGTCTCTGCTTTTTAATATGCTGTTTAGGTTGATCATAGCTTTTCTTCCAAGGAGCAAGAGTCTTTTAATTTCATGGCTGCAATCACCACCTGCAGTGACTCTGGAGCCCCCCAAAATAAAGTCTGTCACTATTTCCATGGTTTCCCCATCTATTTGACATGAAGTGGTTGGACTGGATGCCATGATCTTAGTTGTCTGAATGTTGAGCTTTAAGCCAACTTTTCCCCTCGTCTTTCACTTTAATCAAGAGGCTCTTTAGTTCTTCTTTGTTTTCTGAAATAAAGGTGGTGTCATCTGCATATCTGAGGTTACTGATATTTCTCGCAGCAATCTTGATTCCAGCATATGGTTCATTCACCCAACATTTCACATGATGTACACTGCATGTAAGTTAAATAAGCAGGGTGACAATATACAGCTTTGATGTACTCCTTTCCCAATTTGGAACCATTCTGATGTTCCATGTCCAGTTCTAACTGTTGCTTCCTGACTTGCATACAGATTACTCAGGAGGCAGGTAAGGTGGCCTGGTATTCCCATCACTTCAAGAATATTCCACAGTTTTTTCTGATCCACACAGTCAAAGGCTTTGGCATAGTCAATAAAACAGAAGTAGATGTTTTTGTGGAACTTTCTTGCTTGTTCTATGATCCAGCGGATGTTGGCAACTTGATCTCTGGTTCTTCTGCCTTTTCTAAATCCAGCTTGAATATCTTGAAGTTCATGGTTCACGTACTGTTGAAGCCTGGCTTGGAGAATTTTGAGCATAACTTTACTAGTGTGTGAAATGAGTACAATTGTGTGGTAGTTTGAACATTCTTTGGCATTGCCTTTCTTTGGGATTAGGATGAAACCTGACTTTTCCAGTCCCGTAGCCACTGCTATGTTTTCCAATTTTGCTGGCATATTGAGTGCAGCACTTTCACAGCATCATCTTTTAGGATTTGAAACAGCTCAACTGGAATTCCATCACCTCCACTAGCTTTCTTCATAGTGATGTTTCCTAAGGCCCACTTGACTTTGCATTACAGGATGTCTGGCTCTAGGTGAGTGATCACACCATCGTGGTTATCTTCGTCAAGAAGATCTTTTTTTGTATAGCTCTTCTGTGTATTCTTGCCATTTCTTCTTAATATATTCTGCTTTTGTTAGGTCTATACCATATCTGTCCTTTATTGAGCCCATCTTTTCATGAAATATTCCCTTGGCATCTCTAATTTTCTTGAAGAGATCTCCAGTCATTCCCATTCTATTGTTTTCCCCTATTTCTTTGCGTTGATCACTGTGGAAGGCTTTCTTATCTCTCCTTGCTATTCTTTGGAACTCTGTGTTCAAATTGGTGTAGCTTACCTTTTCTCCTTTGCTTTTAGCTTCTCTTCATTTCTCAGCTATTTGTAAGGCCTCGTCAGACAACCATTGTGACTTTTTGCGTTTCTTTTTCGTGGAGATGATCTTGATCATTGCCTCCTTTACAATAGCATGAACCTCCGTCCATAGCTCTTCAGGCACCCTGTCTATCAGATCTAAACCCTTGAATCTATTTGTCACTTCCACTGTATAATCGTAAGGGATTTGATTTAGGTCATACATGAATGTTCTGCTGATTTTCCCTACTTTCTTCCATTTAAGTCTGAATTTGGCAAAAAGGAGTTCATGATCTGAGCCACAGTCAGCTTCTGGTCTTGTTTTTGCTGACTCTATAGAGCTTCTCCATCTTTGGCTGCAAAGAATATTATCAAACTGATTTCAGCACTGACCACCTGGTAATGTCCATGTGTAGAGCCTTTTCTTGTGTTGTTGGAAGAGGGTGTTTCCTATGACCAGTGCATTTTCTTTGCAAATCTGTTAGCCTTTGCCCTACTTCGTTTTTAACTCCAAGGCTAAATTTGCCTGTTACTCCAGGTAGCTCTTGACTTCCTACTTTTTCATTCCAGTCGCCTATAATGAAAAGGACATCTTTTTTGGGGTGTACTAGTTCTATAAGTGGAGAAGGCAATGGCAACCCACTCCAGTACTCTCGCCAGGAAAATCCCATGGTTGGAGGATCCTGGTAGGCTGCATTCCATGGGGTTGCTAAGAGTGGGACATAACAGAGCAACTTCACTTTCACTTTTCACTTTCATGCATTGGAGAAGGAAATGGCAACCCACTCCAGTGTTCTTGTCTGGAGAATCCCAGGGCCAAGGGAGCCTGGTGGGCTGCCGTCTATGGGGTTGCACAGAGTCGGGCACGACTGAAGTGACTTAGCAGCAGCAGCAGCAGCAGCAGTTCTAAAAGGTCTTGTAAGTCTTCATAAAACCATGCAACTTCAGCTTCTTCAGAATTACTGGTCATGGCATGGACTTGGATTACTGTGATTTTGAATGGTTTTCCTTGGAACTGAACAGAGATCATTCTGTCATTTTTGAGACTGCATCCAAGTACTGTATTTCGGACTCTCTTGTTGACTCTGATTGCTACTTCATTTCTTCTAAGGGATTCTTGCCCACAGTAGTAGATATAATAGTCATTTGAGTTAAATTCACCCTTTCCATTTCATTTTAGTTCACTGATTCCTAAAATGTCGATGTTCACTTTTGCCATCTCCTGTTTGACCACCTCCAATTTACCTTGATTCATAGACCTAATATTCCAAGTTCCTATGCAATTTTGCTCTTTTCAGCATTGGACTTTATTTACTTCCATCACCAGTGACATCCACAACTCGGTGTTGTTTTTGCTTTGACTCCATCTCTTTGTTCTTTCTGGTTATTTCTTTACTGATTTCCAGTACATATTGGGCATCTCTTGACCTGGGGAGTTCATCTTTCAGTGTTCTACCTTTTTGCCTTTTCATGGAGTTCTCAAGGAAAGAATACTGAAGTGGTTTGCCATTTCCTTCTCCAGTGGACCACGTTTTGTCAGAACTCTCCACCATGACTGATCCACCTTGGGTGGCCCTATATGGCATGGCTCATAGTTTCATTGATTTAGACAAGGCTGTGGTCCATGTGATCAGTTTGGTTAGTTTTTCCCTGATGGGAGAGACTGACTGAGGGGGAAACTGGGTCTTTTTCTGATGAGCAGGTTAATGCTCAGTAAATCTTTAATCCAATTTTCAATTGATGGATGGGTCTGTG
Source organism: Okapia johnstoni (assembly GCA_024291935.2). Lineage (NCBI taxonomy): Eukaryota > Metazoa > Chordata > Mammalia > Artiodactyla > Giraffidae > Okapia > Okapia johnstoni. The sequence goes on along the minus strand of CM044305.1, from coordinate 68,478,349 downwards.
TTTCCTCCCTGTTGTTTGACCAGAGCCCAAACTATGGTGGATGTAATGAAGATAATGGCGACCTCCTTCAAAAGAGGTCATCCAGGAGAGAGGATAGGGACATTAAAAAGGAAAGGACTGAGAATTTCTGGATAGGAGCCTGTGCTCCAAGGGAGGGAAGGCGACCTAAAACAGGAGGAGTTCCTGTGCACAGGGAAGGTCCCTTTTAGGCAGACCCACGGGAGAGTTGTGGAGTCTTGGAAAATCGGACAAAGCAGGAACTTAGAGGGCATAAAAGAGAGGAAGATGAGCTTCTCAGCCTGTAAACAGTTCATGGATTGTGGCCCCAACCAGACAGCAGGCTCAGTCAATGGAGAGAAGCCTCTAGAAACCCCACCGCAAACGGTGGGCTGAAGAGACAAAATAAGAACACACAAATCCCACGACATAGTGGGCAGACTGTGACAAGAAATAAGTGCACACAAGCCTGGTGAAATATAGGGCAGCCTGGTGATCAAAGACAAGTGCACACAAGCCCCATGACATAGAGGGCAAGCTCAGGGGACTGAGGGAAGCCAACACAATTTTCCACAATGCAGAACACATGGTTGGGGAGCCGAGAAAAGATCCACACAAATCCTTAGCTGGCAAGCTTCGGCCAGCAGTGTGGGGTCGGACTGGGGAATAGAAGCAGAGGCAATGATTCCAAGAACAAGTAGGGGCCTAGAGGTAGTGAAGCTATGCTGAGAGGGCCACTTTGAAGTGGCTGCAGAAATAGATGTATCTAACACTACCAAAGCCAGAAGGACAGCCCAAAGACATACTGAACACAAAGACACTTCAAAACCTACTACTGGACACTGCACTGCCCTTCAGAACCAGAACGTAGGCACAAGCTCCTCCAACCAAGAAAACATCACAGGACTCTAACCCAGCCCCATCCATGTGGGCAGACTCCACAACCAAGAAGAACTATGACCTTGAGAACATTTTTTTTCTTGTAAATCACACTGATTATCCCCCCTACATATTTCTACCTTCCATTAGCCTTTTGTGGTGCTGTGGAGTTTTACTCTTTGTTTTTCTTGTTTAAAAAAATCATTTCAAGATCTTTTCCTTTGTCACTTTTTTTTCTTTTGGTGATTTTTCTGATTTTGTTTTTTATATGTTCAACTGCTTTTCTTATAGTTCTTTACTGGCTATAGCTGTTTCTGAATATATATAAATTTTTCACATACTTCTGTTTTTCTTTGCTTTTCTATTTTTCTTTTCACTTTCTTTTTTGCCTCTTTTCCACTCTTTCCTTTTCTATTTTCCCTCTCTTCTCTTTTTTTTTCTTTTTTCTTCTCCCTTTTTCCCTTCATGCTTTTTTTTTCAACAAGTAAGTTAAATTGTTGAGCTCTTTTTGCTATATTCCCCAGCTGACACTCTGCTCATGCTCAGTTTTCCATATTGAGCATTAGCTAGCTCTGCTCTTAATTGGTCAATTTAACTTTGGTTTCCCTTATTCACTGAGTCAATCTCCTGTACTCTTTTCTTTAGAATATTTTGGTTATAACTGTGTGGAAGTGTGTGTATATGTCCCACTATTTCTGTAATTACTTGCTTGATCTCTTCCCACTAGAACACAGGGATAAGTCACACCTAACAAGAAGTAAACACTAATCACCCAACCAACTTTTCTCTCCAAGGGCAAAAATCAAAAGGAAGAAGGAATATGACCCTAAAGCTTGGGAAAATGAGACCTCAAGTGGATCAAGTTAGAAAAAAAATGAAAAGACAGAGAAATACAGCACAAATGAAAGAACAAGGTAGAAACCAAAAAAAAAAAAAAACAAATAAACTAAGAATAAATAAGCAATCGACCTGAAAGAAAATTCAGAATAATGGTAGTAAAGATGTTCTGAAGACTTGAAAATAGAATTGAGAAAATACAAGAAACACAACACAGTTAATACAACCACCAAAGAAATAGAAGCAATAAAGAATAAGCAAACAGACATGAATAACACAATTACTGAAATAAGGAATACTCTAGAAGGAACCAATAGCATAACTGAGGCAGAAGAATAGATAAATGAGCTGGAAGACAGAATGGTGGAAATAACTGCTGAAGAGCAAAATAAAGAGAAAAGAATTCAAAGAAATGAGGATAGCCTCAGATACCTTTAGGGCAATATTAAATGGACCAACATTCTAGTTATAGGAGTCCCAGAGGACGAAGAAAAATAAAGGTACTGAGAAAATTTCTGAAGAAATTATAGTTGAAAACTTCCCCAACATGGGAAAGGAAGTAGGCAGTCAAGTCCAAGAAGTGCAGAGTCTCTTACAGGATAAATCCAAGGAGAAACACATGAAGGAACATTATTCAAGCTAACAGAAATTAAACACAAAGAAAGAATATTAAAAGCAACAAGGAGAAAAAAAAAAGCAACATATAAGGACAAATACATATGATTAACAATAAATCTTTTAGTAGAAATACTGCAGGCCAGAAGAGAATGGCAAGATATATTCAAAGTACTGAAAGAAAAAAAATCTACTACTAAGATTACTACACCCATCAAAGATCTCATTAAAAATTGATGGAGAAATCAAAAGCTTTACAGACAAGCAAAAGTTGAGAGAATTCAGCACCACCAAAGCAGCCTTACAACAAATACTAATGGGATTTACATAGCCAGTAAAAACAAGAGAAAGGAAAAACCTACAACAACAAACCCAAAATAATTCAGAAAATGCCTATATATATATATATATATATATATATATATATATATATATATCTCAATAATTTCATTAAAATAAATGGATTAAATGCACCAAACAAAAGATACAGACTTAATGGATATAAAAGTAAGACCCATATATATGCTGCTTACAAGAGATTCACTTCAGACCTAGAGACACATTCAGACTGAAAGTAAAAAAGATGGGAAAACATACTCCATGCAAACAGAAACCAAAAGAAAACCAAAGTGGCAATCCTTATTTCAGAAAAAATAGACTTTAAAATAAAGAATAGTATAAGAGACAAATAAGGATCAATCAAAAAAGAAGACATAAAAATTGTAAATATTTATGCACCCAACATATGAGCACCTCAATACATAAGGCAAAGACTAACAGGCTTAAGAGGGGAAATTGACAGTAACACAATAATAGTAGGGGACTTCAACACTGCACTACACCAATGAACAGATCATAAAAACAGAGAATCAATAAGAAAACATAAACCTTAAATGCAACATTAGACCAAATGGACCTAATTGATGTCTTTAGGACTTTCTATTCAAATACAGAATACACTTTCTTCTGAAGTGGACATGGAACATTCTCCAGCATAGACTACATCTTGGGACACAAATCAAGCCTCAGTAAGTTTAAGAAAATTGAAATCATATCAAGTGTCTTCTCTGACCACAACACTATGAGAATAGATATCAACTACAGGAAAAAAGAAAGAAAGAAAAAAAACAGCAAAAAACACAAGCTCATGGAGATGAAACAAAACATTACTAAATAATGAAGAGGTTGCTAACGAAATAAGAAGGGAAATCAAAAGATTCCTAGAAACAAATGACAACGAAAACACGATGACCCCAAACCTATGGGATCCAGCAAAAGCAGTTCTAAGAGGGAAGTGTATAGCAATACATTCCTACCTCACGAAACAAGAAAAGAATCGAACAGATAACCTAACTCTGTGGCTAAAGCAGCTGGAAAAAGAACAACAACAACAACAACAACAACAAAAACCAAAGTCAGCAGAAGGAAAGAAATCATAAAGATCAGAACAAAATAAATGGAAAAGAAATGAAGGAAACAATAGCAAAGATTAATAAAACTGAAAGCTGGTTCATAGAAAATACAAACAAACTGACAAACCAGTAGCCAGACTCATCAAGAAAAAAAGGGAGAAAAATCAAATCAACAAAATTAGAAATGAAAAAGGAGAGGTTACAGCAGACAACACAGAAATACAAAGGATCATAACAGAATATTGTGAGCGCTATATGCTAATGAAATGGACAAGCTAGAGGATAGGGACAGATTCTTAGAAAAGTTCAATCTCTCAAGATAAATCAGGAACAAATAAAAATTATGAAGAAGCCAATTACAAGGACTGAAATTGAGTCTGTGATTTAAAATCTCCCAAAAAACAAAAGCCCATGTCCAGATGGCTTCACAGGGGAATTCTATCAAACACTTAGAGAAGAGCTAATGCCTATTTTTTGAAACTCTTCCAAAATTTTGCAAAGGAAGCAACATTTCCAAACTCATTCTACAAGGTCACAATCACCCTGATACCAAAACTAGGTCAAGACAACACAATAAAAGAAAATAACAGGCCAATATCACTGATGAACATAAATGGAGAATTTCTCAACAAAATTCTAGCAAACAGAATTCAACAACACATTAAAAAGCTCATACACCATGATCAGGTCAGGTTTATTCCAGGGATGCAAGGATATTTCAGTATATGCAAATCAATCAACGTGATACACCATATCAACAAATTGAAAGATAAAAACGATATGATAAACTCAATAGTCAACATTCTAGGAATCAGCGAACTAAGATGAAATGGAATGGGTGAATTTAACTCAAATGACCGTTATATCTACTACTATGGGCAGATATCACTTAGAAAAAATGGAGTAGCCATCAGAGTCAATAAAAGAGTCCAAAATGCAGTACTTGGATGCAATCTCAAAAATGACAGAATGATCTCTGTTTGTTTCCAGGGCAAACCATTCAATATCATAGTAATCCAAGTCTATGCCCTGAACAGTAATGCTGAAGAAGCTGAAGTTGAACGGTGCTATGAAGACCTACAAGACCTTCTAGAACTAACACATGAAAAAGATGTCCTTTTCATTATAGGGGACTGGAATGCAAAAGTAGGAAGTAAAGAACTGCCTGGAGTAACAGGCAAATTTGGCCTTGGAGTACAGAATGAAGCAGTGCAAAGGCTAACAGAGATTTGCAAACAGAATGCACTGGTCATAGGAAACACCCTCTTCCAACAACACAAGAGAAGACTCTACACATGGACATCACCAGATGGTCAATACTGAAATCAGATCGATTATATTCTTTTCAGCCAAAGATGGAGAAGCTCTATAGAGTCAGCAAACACAAGACTGGGAGCTGACTGTGGCTCAGATCATGAACTCCTTATTGCCAAATTCAGACTTAAATTGAAGGAAGTGGGGAAAACCACTAGACCATTCAGGTGTGACCTGATAAAATCCCTTATGATTATACAGTGGAAGTGAGAAATAAAATTAAGGGACTAGATCTGATACACAGAATGTCTGATGAACTATGGACGGAGGTTCATGATGCTGTACAGAAGACAGGGATCAAGATCATCCCCATGGAAGAGAAACACAAAAAATCAAAATGGCTATCTGAGGAGGTCTTACATAGAGCTGTGAAAAGAAGACAAGCAAAAAGCAAAGGAGAAAAGGAAAGATATTCCCATTTGAATGCAGAGTTCCAAAGAATAGCAAGGAGAGATAAGAAAGCCTTCCTCAGCTATCAATGCAAAGAAATAGAGGAAAACAATAGAATGGGAAAGACTAGAGGTCACTTCAAGAAAATTATAGATACCAAGGGAACAGTTTATACAAAAATGGGCTCAATAAAGGACAGAAATGGTATAGACCTAACAGAAGCAGAAGATATAAAGAAGAGGTGGCAAGAATACACAGAAAAACTATGCAAAAAGATCTTCATGACCAAGATAACCATGATGGTGTGATCACTCACCTAGAGCCAGACATCCTGGAATGTAAAGTCAAGTGGGCCTTAGGAAGTATCACTAAGAACAGAGCTAGTGGAGGTGATGTAATTTCAGTTGAGCTATTTCAAATCCTCAAAGATGATGCCATGAAAGTGCTGCACTCGATATGCCAGCAAATTTGGAAAACTCAGGAGTGGCCACAGAACTGGAAAAGTTTAGGTTTCATTTCAATCCCAAAGAAAGGCAATGCCAGAGAATGCTCAAACTACCACACAATTGCACTCATCTCACACGTTAATAAAGTAATACTCAAAATTCCCCAAGTCAAGCTTCAGCAATACGTGAACTGTGAACTTCCATATGTTCAAACTGGCTTTAGAAAAGGCAGAGGAACCAGAGATCAAATTTCCAACATCCTCTGGATCATAGAAAAAGCAAGAGAGTTCCAGAAAAACATCTATTTCTGATTTATTGACTATGCCAAAGCCTTTGACTGTGTGGATCACAATAAATGGTGGGAAATTCTGAAAGAGATGGGAAAAACAGACTACCTGACCTGCCTCTTTAGAAACGTGTATGCGGGTCAGGAAGCAACAGTTAGAACTGGGCATGGAACAACAAACTTGTTCCAAATAGGAAAAGGAGTACATCGAGGCTGTATATTGTCACCCTCCTTATTTAACTTATATGCAGAGTACATCATGAGAAATGCTGGGTTGGATGAAGCACAAGCTTCAAGCTTCAAGATTGTTGGGAGAAATATCTATAACCTCAGATATGCAGATGACAGCACCCTAATGGCAGAAAGTGAAGAAAAACTAAAGAGCTTCTTGATGAAAGTTAAAGTGGAGAGTGAAAAATTTGGCATAAAGCTCAACATTCAGGAAACTAATATCATTGCATCCGGTCCCATCACTTCATGGCAAATAGATGGGGAAACAGTGGAAACAGTGGCTTACTTTATTTTGGGGGGTTCCATAATCACTGCAGATGGTGATTGCAGCCATGAAATTGAAAGACACTTACTCCTTGGAAGGAAAGTTCTGACAAACCTAGACAGCATATTAAAAAGCAGAGACATTAATTTGCCAACAAATGTCTGTCTAGTCAAGGCTATGGTTTTTCCAGTGGTCATATATGGATGTGACAGCTGGACTATAAAGAAAGCTGAGTGCAGAAGAATTGATGATTTTGAACTATGGTGTTGGAGAAGACTCTTGAGAGTCCCTTGGACTGCAAGGAGATCCAACCAGTCCATCCTAAAGGAGATCAGCCCTGGGTTTTTGTTGAAAGGAATGATGTTGAAGCTGAAACTTCAACATTTTGGCCACCTTATGCGAAGAGTTGACTCATTGGAAAAGACCCTGTTGTTTGTAATGATTGAAAGCAGGAGGAGAAAGGGACAACAGAGGATGAGATGGTTAGTTGCATCACCGACTCAATGTACATGAGTTTGGGTCAACTCCTGGAGTTGGTGATGGACAGGGAGGCCTGGCATGCTGCGATTCATGGGGTCGCAAAGAGTCGGACATGACTCAGCGACTGAACTGAAGTGAATCTCAATATATGAAGAAGAAGTCTTTAACAAAATTAAGCACTCATTTATGATAAAGATGCTTCAAAAACTGGGCAGAGAAAAAATCTACCTCAACATAGTAAAGGCCATATATGATAAGCCCACAAAAAATATTATTTCCAATGGTGATAAACTAAAAGCATTTTCTCTAAGATCAGGAACAAGACAAGGGTGCCCATTCTCACCACTGTTATATAACATGATTATAGAAGTCAGAGATATGGCAATCAGAGAAGAAAAAGAAATAAAAGGAATCCAGATTGGAAAAGAAAAAGTAAAACTCTCACTGTGTGCAGATGACATGATACTATACATAGAAAACCCAAAAGAAACTATCGGAAAATTACTAGAGCCAATCAGTGAATTCAGCAAAGTTGCAGGATACAAGGCCAGTAATAATACACAGAAATCACTTGCAATCCTATATGCTAACAATGAAAAATTAGAAAGAGAAATTAAGAAATCTGCCCCATCCACCATTACAACAAAGAGAATAATATATCTAGGAGTAAAGCTACCTAAGGAGACAAATGAACTGTACATGGAAAATTATAAGACATTGATTAACAAAATCAAAGATTATATAAACAGATGGAGAAATTTTACATGTTCTTGGGTAGGAAGAATCAATATTGGGAAAATGACTATACTGCCAAATTCAATCTACAGATTCAACGCTATCCCTATCAATTACCAATGTCATTTTTTCAGAACTAGAACAAAAATTTCACAATTCATATGGAAACACAAAACACCCTTAATAGCTAAAGCAGTCTTGTGAAATAAGAATGAAGCTGGAGGAATCAATCTTCCTGACTTCAGACTATACTACAAAGCTACAGTCATCAAGACATCATGGTACTGGCACAAAAACAAATATAGACCAATGGAACAAGATAAAGAGCCCAGAGATAAACTCATGCACCTATGGGTACCTTATTTTTGACAAAGGAGGCAAGCATATGCCACGTGACAAAGATAGGCTCTTCAATAAGTAGTGCTGGGAAAACTGGACAGTTACATGTAAAAGAATGAAATTAGATCACTTCCAATGCCATATATAAAGATAAACTAAAAATGGATTAAAGACCTAAATGTAAGACCAGAAACTATAAATCTCATAGAGGAAAACATAGGTAGAACACTCAATGATGTAAATCAAAGGAAGGTCTTCTATGACCCATCTCCTAGAGTAATGGAAATAAAAGCAAAAATTAACAAGTGAGATTTAATTAAACTAAGAGCTTTTGCACAGCAAGAGAAACTACAAACAAGGTGAAAAGACATCCCTCAGAATGGGAAAAAATAGGAAACAACTAACAAATAATTAATTTCTAAAATATACAAGCAGCTCATACAACTCAACAACAGAAAAACAAACAATCCAATCAAAATGTGGGAAAAAGACCTAAACAGACATTTCTCCAAAGACATACAGATGGATAACAACCACATGAAAAGATGCTAAACACTGCTCATTATTAGAGAAATGCAAATTAAAACTACAATGAGATATCACATCACAGCAGTCAGAATGACCATCAACAAAAAGTCTACAAACAATAAATGTTGGACAGGATGTGGAGAAAAAGGAACCCTCCTGCATTGCTGGTGGGAATACAAATTGATACAGCCACTAAGGAAGACAGTATGGAGATTCCTTAAAAAAAAGCTAGGAATAAAACCACCACATGACCCAGCAATCGCATTCCTAGGCACATATCCTGAGGAAATCACAATTGATAAAGACACATGTACCCCAATGTTAATTTCCCCAGTGCTTACAATAGCTAAAACGTGGGAGCAACCAAGATGTCCTTTGACAGACAAATGGATAAGGAAGCTGTAGTATATACACACACACACACACACACACACACACGCACACACACATACACGATGGAACACTACTCAGTCATAAAATGGAATGCATTTGAGTCAGTTCTAATGAGGTGGATAAACCTAGAGCCTATTATACACAATGAAGTAAATCAGAAAGAAAAATATAAATATCATATATTGACACATGTATATGGAATCTAGAAAGATGGGACTAATGATTTATTTTCAGGGCAACAGTGGAGAAACAGACACGGAGGACAGACCTATGGATACAGGGTGAGGGGAGGAGGGAGAAGGTGAGATGTATGGAGAGAATAACATGGAAAATTACAATGCCATATGTAAAATAGATATCCAATGGGAATTTGCTGTATTACTCAGGGAACTCAAACGGGGCTCTGTGACAATCTAGGCGGGAGAGATGGGAGAGAGATTTGGGAGGGAGGGGACATGGGTGTACTTATGGTTGATTCTTGTTGATGTTTGACAGAAAACCACAAAATTCTGTAAAGCAATTATTCTTCAATTAAAAAAATAAATAAAGTGGCAAACAAAACAAAACAAAAACAAAAACCTGCTCCAACTCAGTCTTCTTTCCTGGTTGCAAGAGCTCCACTGGGACTGTATACACCCATGTGTTACAAGGTGCTCTTTTGGACTACTTTGCTTGTCTGTATTTTTCCATATGTTATATAATTTAGACTCATAACATGGAATATCTGATACACTGATGATCTTAAAATCTAATACTTCAATAGCCATGTTTATATGCATAAACATTATTCATATCATCACTTGAATCTCTAATAGTTGTTTCAAATGTACTATATCAAGTTAACTCTTGATTTTGTCACCAGACATTCTCCTCTTGGAATATTCAGAAACTTAGAAAGTGTCATCTGCTATTCTCCTATTTCTCAGGCCAAGTATTTGGTGTTATATTTGACTTCTCACTTTCTCTCACATAACACATGTAAAGCCAGAGCATTCCTGTTATTTTAAGTCTGATCTTTACTCATCATTTCCAATTTACATTCATAACTTAAGCCAGCATGTCAATACCGTAACAAACATTGAAGTTATGCAGTTAGGATCTGTCTCTATGCTTCCTAATACATACACACAGACACATACACTTTAGGATGTAAATTCCTTAGTTTTAAGAATTTGACTTTTTCACTGTTGCATTTGCATTGCCTAGAAGGGTGTCTATCATGCTCCAAGCACTAAAAAATATGTTTCGTGGCTAATAATTCAAACACTAAGCAGAAAAAAAGAAAAAAAATAAAATACAGCAAAAATATTTTCTAAAGAATATAAAAAGGCACTTAAGAAATCAATACAGTCACTACAGAAGGAAACACGTGCTTGATGCAACAAAAGAGAAAATGTGAATGGCCAAGTGAAAATTTTAATTCAGATTCTCTAATATTTAAGAAAATACAAATAAAATACCCAAAATATTACCAAATATTAAAATGTTTAGACTAGAACAATTTTTACCCTCAATTAGCGTACTTTTTTTGTTGCTTATCTGTATCAAACAACTCATAGAACTGTACTAGTCAATGAACCACACTTTGGTTAGCATTGGACTAGGATGTGGGAGAAGGGCATTATACTAATGTGTCAATTGTTAGAAGCAGTTTTTGGAACATTTGTCAATATATAAAAAATTGTCCATACTCTTCCCCCCAGGGTCAAATTTCTAAGAGAAACACATGGCTACTTCCATCAGGGAACATTTATCAGGATACTCGTATCAGAACTGCCTCATTAATAAACAATTTAAGACCAAAGCCATAACTATAAATAAAAAATACACTTACGTATTTGTGATACATTAATCTATTCAATAGAATGCTGAATATGTGATTAGATAAAATAAATTAACATGTGCCTATATATATATATTATATATATGAGTGAGTGAAATTGCTCAGTCGTGTCTGACTCTTTGCGACCCCATGGACTGTAGCCTACTAGGTTCCTCCATCCGTGGGATTTTCCAGGCAAAAATACTGGAGTGGGTTGCCATTTCCTTCTCCAGGAGATCTTCCAGACCCAGGGATTGAACCCGAGTCTCCTGCATGGTAGCCAGATGCTTTACCCTCTGAGACACCAGGGAAGTCTATATGTATATATACACATATACATATATATATATATATATATATATATATATATATGTATGTATATATATATATATACCAATAACAAAAATATTAATAAGTTCAATATGTTTAATATTTTTCTAGTATCATTATCATCTGTATACTTAAAATCACATCTAAATCTTCAATGATAATGTACATTGTGAATATTGGGCATGTGTATTTTGCATGTGCATGGTAAAGTCTTTAGCATATATGTATAAGGATATGTTTAACTAATGGATTTGGGCCCAGGAAGAGGATTCAATGGTACTACACTTTTAACACCAAGCAATGCTTTAATCAGTTGAAGTTTCTGTCTATATCAATACTTAACTAGGAGTTTTTACATTCAGAACTTTGTTAAGAAGATGTAAATATTGATAATAAATGACTAGGGTTCATGCTTTTTTAATAAGTCTCTTGCATTTCATTTCAATAAGTCTCTATGCTCCTAAACAGTGAGCTATAACAAACGGACTTACCTGGGACTGTAAAATGTTATTTGTTAAGCATTCTCAGTTAGAAGAATAATCTGTTAGTGTGACGTTCCTGGTTTGTGTCTCAGGCTGCTTTCCTTTCATACAGAGTCTCAAAAATCCTATATCAGAAAATTTATAGCTTAGGTTTTAATATCAATATAAATGCTTTTAAATTAATAAAATATCAAAATAAACTGGATGTATATAAGAAGTAAAAGTAAATTTATATTCATAAATGTCTACAATAGAAAATCTCATATCAGTGATCTAGGCTTCCATCTTAAGACAGTTGAAAGGAAAAAAAATAAACAAACGAAGGGGAAAATAGCAAACAATAAAGAGGACAAATATTGTAAAGAGAAAATGGAAAAACAATACTGAAAATCAACAAAATCAAGAGTTTGTAAAAAAAAAATCTATATAACTCTAGTTATACTTATCAATCTTAAAAAAAAGATATAAATTGCTAATATCAACCATGAAAGAGGGGACATCACAAGAGAATCTTCATTAATAGAAAAAATGAGAAAATAATATTTTAAAACTCTCCATCTTAAGACATTTAAAATATGCCTGCAGGAAGGATACTTTCACAGTATGTTCTTGATTATACTAGAAAACAAATAATTAGGTAAATCAGTTTAGAAAATGGTTAGCAAACTCAAACAAGCAGTATTTTCTTTAAGGCTTTTCAAACACTCAAGAAAAATATATAGTGACCACAAATTTTCAGTTTAATGAACATCTTATTATACTGTAGTTTACCTAAAATCATATTGAAGTACTGCAGTTCCACTAAAAACAGTTGGAAAATAATTATTTTAAGGATTTACAGTGAGTGAAAATATATGAGTGGAGGGGAGGAGTCTACTCCAAATTCTATACTTACATTAACAGGAAATATCCCTCCAAATAATCAACATTTCCCCATAGTTAAAACATTGACTATAAGCATGGTATAGTTATTCAGAAAGCCATTAAGTGGAGACAAGTATTTTCATTCAATTTTGTAAATATTAAGTGTTTGAGTCCTTCTGGCAAGAATATTGTTCGGATTTTTCTAAATATGCTTTCATGCAAAAATAAGTTTTGAGAACAACAAAAACAAAAAGATATCTTTAAAAATGTGTAATATATTTCTTACATTCTCTACAAGTCCAGTAATCTTTAGTGTCTCTTTGGTTGATAAATTTTTGAAAGAATGGACTTACCTTAAATGTTGCCTAATAATTTGAGATGACAATTCCTTGCAACTGCTGATATTGCCTGCAAAAATTTTAAACTTCCATTGCCCAAAACTTGCAATGATTTATATTTAAAATACTGTGTTCCCAATTAAAAGTCATGAACTGACAGGACATTGGAATGTACTTTATTGATATGAGATTTTAGCACCAAAGAAAAGATCTCTTCTCCAAATTAAAAATTCAGATACTCAGACTCTTTCATGCAATACTATTGTCAGAAAAATTCAAAAGGATTCTCTTTGATCTGCTCTGAAAATAAATGAATCAACTGTTCTAAGTATTGATAAATACCTTCATAAAAATTGCAATACAATATGTGTGCAAGCAAAGACTAATATATATTATCAGTATAATTTCTAAATAGAATTTGCATTATTTAATGAAAAGTTTACTTACTCCTAAATTCATCAGTCTTATTTTTTCTTTTCTAATACTCTGCATTGAATGTAAACCTGTTGAGATGTAAAAAAATAAGAGAATATTTTTTAGTTTTTATTGATGGGCTTTGGCACTAAGAATAAAAGAAACACCACATACACACGAATGCACTCACAATACCCTCAGAAAGCTTTGCAAATATTTTAAAACCTAGCAATCTGATTATTATGAAAATGGTTTCATTATTGCTTCAAAAATGTTGAATAAATATAGATTGCTGTTTTAAGTGATTTTATAATAAAAAAACTCTGGTCTGTCTTTTGAGTTCAAAATTTCATCATCAATGTATTGCTGTGCATACCTACAAACACCCTCCCTTACATGTGCATATGTGTGTGAGAGTGTGTGTATGTGTATATCTTTTACCTGTAAATGGTGAATTATCAGACAGATGTAAGTTATTGCTAAAGCACTATGCATCTGAATGCTGTCTGGGAAATCTGTGCAGAATGTTGAGCAACCGTGTGATAGGAAATATTAAATCCAACAAAGTTATGCTTAAGATATAGTCTACTCAACTTGTAAATAAAATTTGAAAATATAAAAGGAAAGAAAATATTGAGTTATAAAATGCTGGTGGGAAAACAGACCATATAAAAGATAACTTATGAGGTGGAATAAAGAAAGTTGACATAAATAGAAGTTGCTACAAATATTGTCATCCATCATCATCATTGTTATCACCATCATAAGCAGACAAGTATGAAAACAAAATCCAGTACAAGTTTCAAATGTCAATAAAAAAAGAATCCTGCAAAAATTCAAAAAGGAACAATTAACTGCAGAGGGTGAAATAGCAGACTGGTTTGAGCAAGCTTTGAACCACCTATATTCAAGGGGTGCCAAGGAAATATAGACAGAATTTCATGGACTTTGTGAACTAACAAAAAACCCAACCAAGGTGTAAAACATGTCCATACTGGTGGTAATGTTCACACTAGCATATTAAAGTTATACTGTACTCAAGTAATAGATGAAAATTAAATAGCTATATATGTATATCTTTATATACATTATATTAAAATAAAATACATATTAGTATAATTAATAATTATAGGTTTAAAGATACAGTGGTCATAAATATCATAAATAAGTAAAATTGTGAGAATAGGCTATAAACCTTTACCAGAAGAAAGCCAAATAGAACATAGCTAATAATAAATAGATGCATCTGACACACTTTCAAAAATCAAGAATGAGGAAATAAGTGTGGTCTGCCAAGACTGAATTATCAGACTTATGTGAGATGTCACTCTCATTGTGCATCAGAAGTTTACCTGGGTAGCTTTGAATTTTGAGGGACTTTACAACTTTTGGAGAAGGAAATGACAACTCACTCCACTATTGTTGCCTGGAGAATTCCATGGACAGAGGAGCCGGGCAGGCTACAGACCATGGCGTGGTCACAAAGAGTTGGACACAACTCTATGATTAACTTTCACGTTCACTTTTACAACTTTACGTTGAAAAATTCAACCTGTTTGGTCATATGCCTAGAGCACTAGATATTGTGAGTTTCTGATCTCACAACAAAAAAGCCAGTCATGTTCACATGTTCACAGTGCTAGGTTTGACTGAGGCTAAGATATTAAGTATATATACAAGTGATGGATATAAATTCAAAGGCATAAACAAAGAGAGAAAAGTATACAGATATTGTGGTTTAAAAGTATTGTGACTAAAGGGATAAGTATGGTGATTAAAGAGATGAGAAGAGAATAATTTGCAAAGACTGATAGAGGGACAATGGCCAATAAGGGAGGATGTTGAAAATTTGATCATTATAATTAGATTTTTTTAAATAGAAAAGTAAAACATCCAAAACTAAAAATATAAACCAAATACAAAATATGCCAGAATAATATTAAAAGAAAGAAATCAATATCTACAAATAATTCTGCACAACTTTCAAAGGACAAAAATAAAGTCCTTTTTTTTCAGGGAAACAAAAAATCCAGAAAAGATAAGACTATATTACCTGGAAAGGGTGAATAATCAGACTGGTCTCAGTTGGGCTGTATAACACTGTGCACATGAAGGCTGCCAGGAAAACCTAAAATTTTAAGGGGATGACATCACAATCAAAAAACCAACCAAGAGATTCACATGCTCACAGTACTAGGATTGGCCTAGGCTAGGATATTAAAGGACTGGTAAGCCAGCGGGGACAGTGGCTCAGCTGATAAAGAGCCCACCTGCCAATTCAGGTGACTCAAAAGACATGAGTTCAATCCCTGGGTGGGGAAGATTCCCTGGAGAAGGGAATAGCAACATGCTCCAGTATTCTTCACTGGAAAATTCCATGGACAGAGGGGCCTAGTGGGCTAGAGTCCATGGGGTTACACACTCATGTGGTATAAATAAAAATAAAATGAGAAAGAGAAAGCAAGTCACAGAAACATTATGATATAAAGTATATGATGATTAAAAGAGATTAAACGAAAAATGAATGATTTGGAAGGAACCATAGAGTGACAATCAGACATACAGAAGGTTGTTGAAAAATAGACCATTACAATTACATGTTTAAAAATCCCAAAGTTGAAGGTGTAAATCAAACAAACATCACATTATATAATGATAAAGATAATAATAAATAATAAAGCCAATATCTAAGCATAATACACTGGAATTTGAAAAGATCAAAGTTAAAATTAGAAGCACACAAAATCCAGAAAATATTTAAAAAATATATAACCTGGAAAAGGTAAATTATCAGACTAGTGTAATTTAGCTCTTAAATGTTATGTACACAAAGATTGCCATGACAACCTAGAATTTTGAGGGACCTAGACTAGGATATTAAAGGTATACACAAGTGATAGATATAAATTCAAGTACAAAGTTCAAAAAGAAAAAAATCACTGAGATATTATCCTATACAATATATCTTGATCAAAGAGATACAAACTTAATCATTTGGAAGGAGTGACAACAGAATGAGCAACGTACATATGAGTGGGAGATATCTGAGGAAGACCACTGCAATTACATTTTTAAAATAAGAAAAAAAATTTCCAGAAAATGTGAATCAAGCAAAAATTATAACTACATATCACAGTAATCATAAAAGAAAGATGTCAATATTTATGTACAATTTGATTGAACTTTTGAAGTCAAAGTAAGATTCAAAAAATTCTAGAGAAGGTAAAATACATGTTACCTGAGAAGGATGAATGATCAGACTGCTCTGTGTTGGCTCTGAAGCACACTGTACATGATGGTTACCAGGGCAATACAGACAGAATTATGACGGATTCTATGACATCACAGTTTCAAAAAACAGGCAACATGGCCACA
Source organism: Okapia johnstoni (assembly GCA_024291935.2). Taxonomy (NCBI): domain Eukaryota; kingdom Metazoa; phylum Chordata; class Mammalia; order Artiodactyla; family Giraffidae; genus Okapia; species Okapia johnstoni. The sequence goes on along the minus strand of CM044305.1, from coordinate 68,461,577 downwards.
TCCACAGAGTGCTGGATGATCCTAAACTAGGATATTAACTAGGATATTAATGCACTCAACTGCAGATTGAAAATAGAATATTAAAAAATGCTGATTTATGGCATAGAAGCCTTGATGGTGAAGGAGACGAGAAAATATTAACTTAATAGGACTGATAATATAGTCAAAATTCATAGTGATGTTGCTAAAAATTTAGTTCAGTTCAGTTCAGTCGCTCAGTCATGTCCGACTCTTTGGGACCCCATGAATTGCAGCACGCCAGGCCTCTCTGTCCAGCACCAACTCCCAGAGTCTACCCAAACCCATGCCCATCGAGTCAGTGATGCCATCCAACCATCTCATCCTCTGTTGTCCCCTTCTCCTCCTGCCCCCAATCCTACCCAGCATCAGGGGCTTTTCCAGTGAGTCAACTCTTCGCATGAGGTGGCCAAAGTATTGGAGTTTCAGCTTCAACATCAGGCCTTCCAATGAACACCCAGGATTGATCTCCTTTAGGATGGACTGGTTGGATCTCCTTTCAGTCCAAGGGACTCTCAAGAGTCTTCTCCAACACCACAGTTCAAAAGCATCAATTCTGTGGCGCTCAGCTTTCTTCACCATCCAACTCTCACATCCATACATGACCACTGGAAAAACCATAGCCTGGACTAGATTGGACTATTACAAATAGATTGGGAAAAATATTAAGAAAATAATTTTTGTCAAAGTTTAACACATGAACCAACTTAAAATTTTACCACTGTTGTTGTTCATTCACTAAGTTGTATCCAACTCTTTGCAGCCACATGAACTGCAGCATACCAGTCTTCCCTCTCCTTCAATATCTCCCTGAATTTGCTCAAACTCATGTCCATTGAGTCGGTGATGTCATCCACCCATCTCATCCTCTGTCACCCCCTTTTCCTCTTGCCCTCAATCTTTCCCAATATCAGAGTCTTCTCCAATGAGTCGGTTCTTCTCATGAGGTGGCCAAAATGTTGGAGCTTCAGCTTCAGCACCAGTCCTTCCAATGAATATTAAAGACTGATTTACTGTAGGATTGACTGGTTTGATCTCCTTGCTGTCCAAGGGATTCCCAAGAGTCTTTCCCAGCACACTTTGAAAGCATCAGTTCTTCAATGCTCAGCCTTCTTTATGGTCCAACTCTCACATCCATGCATGACTATTGGAAAAACCACAGCTTCGATTATATGGACCTTTGTTGGTAAAGTGATGGCTCTGCTTTATAATACACTGTCAAGGTTTGTCATAGCTTTTCTTCCAAAGAGCAAGTGTCTTTTAATTTCCTGGCTGCAGTCACTGTCCAGAGTGATTTTGGAGCCCAAGAAAATGAAATCTGACACTGTTTCCACTCTTTACCCATCTATTTGGCATAAAGTGATGGGACCAGATGCCATGATCATTGTTTTTTGAATGTTAAGTTTTAAGCCACCTTTTTCACTCTCTTCTTTCACTTTCATCAAGAAGCTCTTTAGTTCCTCTTCATTTTCTGCCATTAAAGTGGTATCATCTGCATATCTAAGGCTGTTGATATTTCTCCTAACAATCTTGATTTCAATTTGTGAGTCATTCAGCCCAGCATTTCATATGACGTACTCAGCATATAAGTTAAATAAGCAGGGTGACAATAGACAGCTTTGACATACTCCTTTCCCAGTTTGGAACAAGTCCATTGTTTCATGCCTTGTTCTAGCTGCTGTTTCTTTACCTGAATACAGGTTTCTCAGGAGGAAGCACGGTGATCTGATATTCCAATATCTTTAAGAATTTTCCACAGTTTGTTGTGATCCATACAATCAAAGGCTTTGGCATAGTCAATGAAGAAGTACATGTTTTTCTGGAATCCCCCCCCTTTTTTTTTTATGATCCAGTGGCTGTTGACTATTTGATCTCTGATTCCTCTTTTTTTTCTAAATCCAGCTTGCACATTTGGAAGTTCTCAGTTCACATACTACTGAAGACTAGTTTGGGACTTTTAGCATAATATTGCTAGCATGTGGAATGAGTACAATTATGCGATAATTTGAGCATTCCTTGGCATTGCCCTTCTTTGAGATTGGGATGAAAACTGACCTTTTCCAGTCCTGTGGTCACTGCTGAGTTTTCCAAATTTGCTGGCATATTGAGTGCAGCACCTTAGCAGCAGCAGCATTAAGGATTTGAAGTAGCTCAACTGGAATTCCATCACCTCCACTAGCATTGTTCTTAGCAATGCTTATTAATGCCCACTCAAATTCACTCAAATTCAAATTCATCCCACTCAAGCCAGGATGTCTGGCTCTAGGTGAGTGACCACACCATAATGATTTTCTGAGTCATTAAGACCTTTTTTGTACTGTTCTTTTGTGTATTCTTGCCACCTATTCTTAATCTCTTCTGCTTCTGTTAGGTCTTTACCATTTTTGTCATTTACTGTGCCTATCTTTGAATGAAATATTCCCTTAATATCTCAAATTTTATTAAAGAGATTTCTAGTATTTCCCATTCTATTATTTTCCTCTATTCCTTTGCATTGTTCACTTAAGAAGGCTATCTTATTTCTCCTTACTATTCTCTGGGACCCTGCATTCAGTTGAGTTTATCTTTTCCTTTCTCCTATGCCTTTTGCTTCTCTTCTTTTCTCAGCTATTTGTAAGGACTCCTCAGACAACCACTTTGCCTTCTTTCATTTGTTATACTTAAGGATGGTTTGGTCACCAACTCCTGTACAATATTATGAACCTCCATTCATAGTTCTTCAGGCACTCTCCTACCAATTCTATTCCCTTAAATCTATTCATTATCTCCACCGTATAATCATAAGGGGTTTGATTTAGGTCATATCTCAGTGGCCTAGTGGTTTGCCTTGCTTTCCTCATTTTGAGCTTGAATTTTGCAATAAGGAGCTCATGATCTGAGCCACAGTCAGCTCCATGTCTTGTTTGTGCTGACCATATACAGCTTCTCAATCTCCATCTCTTCTCCATATAATCAATCTGATTTCGGTATTGACCATCTGGTGATTTCCATGTGTAGTCATCTCTTGGGTTGTTGGAAGATGTTTGCTATCACCACTGCATTCTCTTGAAAATACTCTGTTAGGCTTTGCCCTGCTTCATTATGTCCTAAAAGGTCATACTTCCCTGTTACTCCAGGTATCTCTAGACTTTCTACTTTTTCATTCCAGTTCCTCTGCCTCAGGGTGCCCCACTGCAGGGGAGAGGCCAGGATGCAATCCACTTCTGGGCATCCTCCAACATTGGCTCCAGCCTTGCCCAGACTCCCTTCCAAGCCACTCCAGCAGGGCTTTTGCCTTGACCTTGGGCCACATGTTGATCAACACCTAACAGCCAGTGAAGGTTTACATGATCAACAAGGAGAAGCTGTGGGACAGCCACGGCACCAAACATGTCATCTAGCTATGTGGAGAAGCTGAGTGGCATGTCCCTTCTAGTTTGGGTCTGACAAAACTTGGTTCACTGGAGAAGGAAATAAAAAAAACCACGTCAGTATTCTTGCCTTGAGAACCCCATGAACAGTATGAAAAGGCAAAAAGATATGACACTGAAAGATAAGCCCCGCAGGTTGGTAGGTGCCCAATATACTACTGAGGAAGAACAGAGAAATAGCTACAGAAAGAATGAAGAGGCTGACCCAAAGTGGAAACGATGCCTAGTTGTGGTTGTGTCTGGTGGTGAAAGTAAAGTCTGAGTCTGTAAAGAACTCTAGGAGATAGGAAGACTAAAAGAAAAGCAGGCCCTGGCAAGGACCACAAAAGGAATTTATAATTATTGATAAACTGGATGCTAAAGCATAAGACTCTTGGAACAAGTCCAGAGTGCTGGAGTCCAGCTCTGGCAGCCAGGAAAGCACTGAAGGGATGAACGGGGTCGGCGGAGAAAATGATGCAGTCTCTCGCTCAAAGCACTGGGCTGCATGTTTATTTTAAGCATCAGATTTTCTTTTATACTTTTACAAAAGCATTAGGTCAGAGGTATGACATCTTCAGTTTCCCCTCACCCATATTTACTGTCTCCATAAATCATTGTCCTTCAGAGTTCCCTCTTAAGTGTCCTCCTGATAACATTGTAACTCAAGTTTGTCTCTGGGCTGTATATTACATTCCTCAGTTTATTTTTTATCTCTCTAAATCCTGTTATCCCCTAGTAACTTAAGCTCATCATCTCCTAAAAAGGCTTTTAAGCCTTTTAGGCTAAATGTTTCCCATTAGCTATCCCTAAAATACCTAGTTTCCATAAGCTATAGTAAAATATGCCAACGCTGTCAATCACAAGACTAACTCCTTCAACCTGGGGACCGTACAGCTGGTCACTTGCCAACAATATAGCATAAGAACCTGAAATTTTAGGTCCATAAATCAAGGTAAATTGGATGTGATCAAATAGGAGATGGCAAGAGTGAATATCGACATTTAGGAATAGGTGAACAAAAATGGATTGGAATGGGTGAATTTAATTCAGATTACCGTTATATCTACCACTGTGAGCAAAAATCATTTAGAAGCAATGATGTAAGCCTCTTAGTTAACAAAATAAGCTGAAATGCTGTTCAGTTCAGTTCAGTTCAGTCGCTCAGTCGTGTCCGACTCTTTGCGACCCCATGAACTGCAGCAAACCAGGCCTCCCTGTCCATCACCAATTCCTGGAGTCTACACAAACCCATGTCCATCAAGTCGGTGATGCCATCCAACCATCTCATCCTCTGTCGTCCCCTTCTCCTCCCGCCCCCAATCCTACTCAGCATTAGGGTCTTTTCCAATAAGTCAACCCTTCGCATGGGTGGCCAAAGTATTGGAGTTTCAGCTTCAACATCAGACCTTCCAATGAACACCCAGGATTGATCTCTTTTAGGATGGATTGATTGGATCTCCTTGCAGTCCAAGGGACTCTCAAGAGTCTTCTCCAACACCACAGTTCAAAAGCATCAATTCTTCGGCGTTCAGCCTTCTTCACCGTCCAAATCTCACATCCATACATGACCACTGGAAAAAAAAACATAGCCTTGACTAGACGGACTTTTGTTGGCAAAGTAATGTCTCTGCTTTTAAATATGCTGTCTAGGTTGGCCATAACCTTTCTTCCAAGGAGTAGTAAGCGTCTTTTAATTTCATGGCTGCAGTCACCATCAGCAGTGATTCTGGAGCCCAAAAAAATAAAGTCTGACACTGTTTTCCACTGTTTTCCCCATCTATTTCCCATGAAGTGATGGGACCAGATGCCATGATCTTAGTTTTCTGAACGTTGAGCTTTAAGCCAACTTTTTCACTCTCCTCTTTAACCTTCATCAAGAGGCTCTTTAGTTCTTCTTCACTTTCTGCCATAAGGGTGGTGTCATCTGCATATCTGAGGTTATTGATATTTCTCCCAGAAATCTTGATTCCAGCTTGTGTTTCTTCCAGCCTAGCATTTCTCATGATGTACTCTGCATATAACTTAAATAAGCAGGGTGACAATATACAGCTTTGACGTACTCCTTTTCCTATTTGGAACCAGTCTGTTGTTCCATGTCCAGTTCTAACTGTTGCTTCCTGACCTGCATACAGGTTTCTCAAGAGACAGGTCAGGTGGTCTGGTATTCCCATCTCTTTCAGGATTTTCCACAGTTTGTTGTGATCCACACAGTCAAAGGCTTTGGCATAGTCAATAAAGCAGAAATAGATGTTTTTCTGGAACTCTCTTGCTTTTTCGATGATCCAGCGGGTATTGGCAATTTGATCTCTGGTTCTTCTGCCTTTTCTAAAACCAGCTTGAACATCTGGAAGTTCACGGTTCACGTATTGCTGAAGCCTGGCTTGCAGAATTTTGAGCATTACTTTACTAGCATGTGAGATGAGTGCAATTGTGTGGTAGTTTGAGCATTCTTTGGCATTGCCTTTCTTTGGGATTGGAACGAAAACTGACCTTTTCCAGTCCTGTGGCCACTGCTGAGTTTTCCAAATTTGCTGGCATATCGAGTGCAGCACTTTCACAGCATCATCTTTCAGGATCTGAAATAGCTCAACTGGAATTCCATCACCTCCACTAGCTTTGTTCGTAGTGATGCTTCCTAAGGCCCACTTGACTTCACATTCCAGGATGTCTGGCTCTAGGTAAGTGATCACACCATCGTGATTATCTGTACTTGGTTACAATTTCAAAAATGACAAAATGATCTCAGTTCGTTTCCAAGGGAAACCATTCAACATCACAGTAATCCAAGTCTGTGCCCCAACCGCTAATGCCAGAAAAGATGAAGTTTAACGATTCTATGAAGACCTACAATATCTTCTAGAACTAAAACCAAATAAAAAATGTTCTTTTCATCATAAGGGACTAAAATACAAAAAGTTTACCATATTTAAGGTTAATAATTGTTATCATTATGAGCAATAAGGAAAGCAGGCCAGCATCTACACAAAGTCAGACAAAATGTTCAGTGGAAAGAATAAAAAGAGACACACCAATATCCAGAAAAGGAAAAAAAAATACTATCTATAAAGGATAAATTGTCAGACTGGTTGACAATTTCTCTTACAATGTAATTGCAAAAGTATCTGGGAATTTATGGCCAAATTTGAGCAATTCTGTGACATTGAAGTGTAAAACCCAAACAATTTATGTTAGCGTACTGAAAGATATATTCTCTTCACCTGATAAATGAACATTTTTATAATTAAAAATATGATAATTTTTCATGAAAGAATAGTGAAAGAAATGAAAAAAATATGAATTATATGAACAGACAATAGAGTGACCATACAGATAATTGTGATGAAAAAAAAAAAACCTTTTTCACAGCTGAAAGTCTGAATTTTAATATAATCTCACAATTTAAATGAATAATAATAAAGACTGTAAGACAAAGTCAGTATAGTGAAAATTTCAAAATCAAGTGTCTTTTTTGTCTTTGGCTTTGGCAATTTGATTATAATATATCTCACTATGTATTATGTTGCAATCCATGGTATTACAGTTGCACAGGACTGAATGACAACAAAACAATACGTTATACTGCACCTATAATGTGTAATAATTATAATGCATCTTAGATTCATCTTATTGGCCTTTTGAAATTCATGGCATTGGATTTCATCTCTCAAGCCATATTTATTAACTGTCAACAAGTATTTCATTTTTTTAAATTTAATTGTCAATTATTTTTATTATACTTAATATTATATTAAATTCATGTCTATAAGAAAGTGAATACAATGTTATACATTATACCCCATTTAAAGTTATTATAAAATATTGTTTGTATTCACCATTCTGTACAATACATATTGTAACTTATTTATTTTATACATATGAGTTTGTACTTCTTAATCTCCTAACACTATATTGCCTCTCTTCCCTTCCATCTCCTCTCTTACATCTCCCCACTAGTAACTACTAGTGTAGTCTCTATGTGTGTGAATCTGTTTCTGTTTTGTTATATTAATTCATTTGTTTTATATTTTATATTCCTCTATAAAGGATAATATACTGTGTGCGTCTTTCTCTATCTGAATTATTTCACTAAGCTTAATGTCCTTGAGGTGCTGCCATGTTGTTGCCAATGGCAAAATTTTATTATTTTTATGACTGAGTAGTATTCCATATATAAATACATAGTATTTCATTTATATGTATACGTAACATATAGATAAATAGATAGTACTATATATCCACCGTATCTTCTTCATCCATTCATGTGTTAATGGACACTCAAGTTGCTTCCATATCTTGGCTGTTGTAAATAATGCTGCTGTGGATACCTTTTCAAATTAGTGTTTTTGCTTTCTTTGCATATACGCAAGGAACGGAATTGTTGGATCACATGCTAGTTCTACTTTCAGTGTTTTGAAGAACTTTCTTATTATTTCCCATAATGGCGGCACCAATTTACACTCCCACCAATGTTTTCCAAGAGTTCCCTTTTCTCCACATCATTGCCAACATTTGTTATTGGTGGTCTTTTTGATGATAACCATTCTCACAAATGTGAGGTGATATCGCATTTTGGTTTTGATTTGTATTTTTCTCAAGATTCATGATGTTGAGCAGCTTTTCATGTGCCTGTTGGCCATCTGCATGTCTTCTTTGGAAAAATATCTATTCAGGCTTTCTGCTCATTTTTAACCAGGTTGTTTGTTTTGTTGATATTGAGTGGTAAAATTGAGTGATATATTTTGGATATTAACCCCTATCCGTCATATAATTTGCAAATATTTTCTCCCATTCAGTAGGATGATTTTTCATTTTGTTGATAGTTTCTTGTGTAAAGACAAGATTAAGGAAGTCTCATCTGTTTATTTTTGCTTTTGTTTAGTTTGCCTTAAGAGAAAGATAAAAAAATATATATATATACAGTTACAATTTATGTGCTCTGAATATATTTTCTTCTAGGAATTTTATGGTTTCTAGTATTACATGTAGGTATTTAATCCATTTTGAGGTGTTTTTGTTGTTGTTGTCGTTGTTGTCGTTTTTTAGCTGTCCTGTTTTCCCAGCACCACTTACTGAAGAGACTGGTTTCCCCCATTGTATTTTATATTCTTGCTTCCTTTGTCAAAGATTGATTGACCATGAGTCCATGGCTTTATTTCTGGTCTCTTTATGTTAAATTTGTGATAATATATTAGACTTCAACAAAAAACTGATATAATGTGATGTTAATGTCATAATAAATATTTACAAGTTTAAATATTATTTATTTATACATATATAAATATATACAAATCACAAAACATAATTATACATGCTTTTTTTCTTGTAAATAAGTCTGAATTTTATTTGATTGTTTTTCTTTTTTGGCTAGGCAAATCCCTACCGGTCTTCTCTATTAATCTATAGCAACTCTATCCAACCCAACAGGTGGAATTCTAATACGTTGCTTTTTATGTATAATATTGCATAATATTGCACAATATAGACATAAAATATTATATTCAGTGGTTCCTATTTTTTACTGATCATTTCTTTTCTTCTGTATTTTTTCCAACATGAACAATACTGTAATAAATACATTTATTTTAATATATCCATCCATACACTCTATGATTTAATTTATATTTACTGGTTTCCAGATACTGGGATTGTTGAGTATTTGCTACTATTATATATTCTCTATATTCAAAAATAAAATATACTTTTAGGTTTTTAAACAATCTTAATGTTTTTGTTATATTAATGTTATTCAGGCTTCATACACTGAACATGTGAACTTCCTGTTATATTTGTTATTCTTTTGCCAGAAAAAATTTAACAGCCTTCTGTTAAACACCCTCTGCCCCAGGGTAAAGCAATTGCAAATTCATTCCCTGAAGATGGAAACTCCAAGAGGAAAATAGCAGGACAATTAAGGCAGGAGGCTGAGCCCTGCCGAGAACACATATGTCTCATTCTCAAAGTCAGGACACCTCCCCTACCAAACATGCACAGAAAGGCTCATTGGAGGTCAAAAAAGAGTGATGTCAAGAGATGTTCTACCCATATGCCTTTTGTTAGGGTCCATCTTGGATAATAGAGGCCTGTGAACACATGGGAGTATCCTGAGATATACCAAATATGGACTGCTTAGTGCTCAGTCACTCAGGCTCAGACATACTCAACTATTGGCAACCCTATGGACTCTAGCCTACCAGGCTCCTCTATTTATCCATGGAATTTTCCAGCAAGAATATTGGAGAGGGTTGCTGTTTTCTACTTCAGAGGATACTGATCCAAGGATTGAATCTGTCTCTTGCACCTCCTGCATTTGCAGGCAGATCCTTTACCACTGTGCCACCTGGGAAACCCAATATAGACTGAGAACCTGGCGAACCAAAATGATTGGCCAAAGGAGACCCAGAAGAAATGCCCCATAAAAGTAATTCAAACTGCCATGAGGAGCAGCTCAGGGTTTTCCTCCTAATAAGTACTTTACGTGTTTCACTACTTTCTATCTTTGTGAGAGTTCTTTCCTGCAAAACTGAAGAGCTAGGGTCCTTGTCATTAACCACTGGTCTAGTGGTTAGGATTTAGTGCTCTCATCACCATGCCCCAACCTCAGTCTCTCCTTGGGAACCCAAGCCCCACTTCAATCATTGCAGGCTGAGGTCACTCAAGATCAATTGGAGTTATTTTATCTCTAAAGATGAGGTAACCCTATAGATGGAACTATACACTTGCTAGCAGGGTTATGCTCAATATCCTCCAAGCTGGGCTTCAGCAGTTTATGAACCAAGAACTTCCAAATATACAAGCTAGATTTAGAAAAGGCAGGGGAACCAGAGATCAAATTACCAGCATTCGTTGGATCATGCAGAAAGCAAGATAATTCAAAAATAAAAAACATCTACTTCTGCTACTTTGACTATGCTAAACCTTTGCTGTGTAGATCACAACGAACTGTGGAAAATTCTTTAAGAGATGGAAGTACCAGACCACCTTACCTGTCTCCTGAGAAACCTGTATGTGGGTCAAGAAGCAACAATTAGAACCGGCCATGGAACAACTGACTGGTTCCAGATTGGGACGGGAGTATGACAAGGCTGTATATTGTCACCCCACTTATTTAAATTATATGCAGAGTGAAAGTGAAAGTGAAAGCAAAGTCACTCAGTTGTGTCCAACTCTTTGCGAACCCATGGACTGTAGCCTACCTTGGTTTCTCACTGTCCATGGGATTTTTTCCAGGCAAAAAAAATACTGGAGTGGGGTTTCCCATTTCCTTCTTCAGGAGATCTTTCACAAAACCTGTGGGGATTGAACCCGGGTCTCCCACATTGTAGGCAAATGCTTTACCTTCTGAGACACAGGGAAGTCTGTCACCCCACTTATTCAAATTATATGCAGAGTACATCATGCAAAAGCCAGGCTGGATGACAATCATGAAAAGCTTGGAATCAAGGTTGCCAAGGGAAATATCAACAGCCTTGGATATGCAGATGATACTATTCTAATGGCAGAAAGCGAAGAGGAACTAAAGAGCCTCTTGATGAGGGTGGAAGAGAAGAGTGAAAAAGCTGGCTTGAATCTCAACATTCAAAAAACTAAGATGATGGCATTTGGTCCTATTATTTCATGGCAAATGGAAGTGGAAAAAAAAATAGAAACAATGACGGATTTTATTTTCTAGAGCTCCAAAATCACCGTGGATGGTGACTACAGCCAAGAAAGAAAGACACTTGCTTCTTGGAAGGAAAGCTATGACAAACCCAGACAGTATATTAAAAAGTAGAGACATTATTTTACCAATAATTGTGCATGAAGTCAAAGCTATGGTTTCCAGTAATCATGTACTAATGTGAGAACTGGACCATAAAGAAGGCTGAGCACCAAAGAATTGATGCTTTCAAATTGCAGTGTTGGAGAAAGCTCTTGAGAGTCCCATGGATTGCAAGGAAATCAAACCAGCCAATCCTAAAGGAAATGAATCTGAAAACGTTGAAATGACAGATGCTGAAGCTGAAGCTCCAACACTTTGGCCACCTGATACTAAGACCTGACTCAGTGGAAAAGACCCTGATGCTAACGAGAAGGAGGGAGCAGAGGAAGAGATGCTTAGGTAGTATCACGGACTCAATGGACATGAATTTGAGCAAGCTCAGGGAGATAGTAGAGGACAGAGGAGCCTAGCATACTTCAGTCCATGGGATCACAAAGAGTCGGACATGGCTTTGTGACTGAACAACAACAATAACAGCAACATACATGGAACTCTTTTGACTTTGGTGTGTTTTTCACAAGCAGATATTAAAATATCTTTTAAATTTATGTTATGGTAGTGTGAATAAAAAATGTTTCACAATACTAACTGTATACTTAAAAGTTGCTAAGAGAGTAAATCTTAAATGTTTTCACCACATATACACATAGACACACACAAATGGTAACTGAAATAATGTATTACCTAGCCTTATTGTAGTAATCATTTCCCAAAATATATGTATGTCAACTCATCACACTGTACACCTTAAATTTACACAATGTTATATGCTAAATATAGCTCAATAAAGCTGGGGAAATTAAAATAGAAATATAAAACAGTGAAAAAAATGTTTCGCATCCCTTTGGCTATGTTTTGGAAATTTATATTTGTTAAGAAACAGTCTGTTTTCTCTAGATTTTTTAGTTTATGTATACATCAGTGAAGCATATGGTAATTTCTTGTCATTGATTTCACCTTTCCAGGTAAATGTATTATGGATTTTTTTATTCACTCATATGATTTTTTCCCTTGATCATATGGAATGTAACTATATTTTTAAATGGAAGAATGTGTATTCCATCTCATCTAAAAGATATGAGAATTAGCATCCAAGAAAGCAATTATTCTAGTTGTCAAAGCTGCCAAATTAGCTCCAAGTATTAATAACTTGGAATATCATAAGGTGGAAAAATAAATTTAGCTTACGATTTCAAGATTAGCGGGTGCATATTTCCATGGTATCAGAAAAATGCTAATTCTCAAATTTTATGGTTACATATTTAGAAGTGCATCGTTTTCATGGGAAGTTCTTATATGAAGTCTTATTTTTACCTTGGAAATAGTCTCAATTTTATATGAGTATCTATCTGTAAGGAATATTAAAAATATGGCCTATTCATTCAAAATTACATTTGGTTTACAAAAAGAAACAACATCTCAGGAATTAACAGATTATGTAGCGTTAAATTATTACTACACAGTTGGCACATAGAAGGAAATAATACCAATATATAAATGGAAAACAAAGAATTAACGAATCTTTTGTCAGCTCATATATTTAAAACATTTCAAAATTCTAAAGGAAAAGTTGTATTTCTAAAAATTTCTTCTTTCAATATACTTTAGTATAAGGAAGAATTGTTGTCTTTCAGTATTCAGTCATGTCTGACTCTTTGCGACCCCATGGACTGCAGCACTCCAGGCTTTCCTGTCCTTTACAATCTCTGGAGCTTGCTCAAACTCATGTCCATCGAGTCGGTGATGCCATCCAACCATCTCATCCTCTGTCGTCCCCTTCTACTCCTGCCTTCAAACTTTCCCAGCATCAAGTTCTTGGTGGCCAGCGTATTGGAGCTTCATCTTCAGCATCAGTCCTTCCAATGAATATTTAAGATTAATTTCCTTTAGGATTGACTGGTTTGATCTCCTTACAGTGCAAGGGACTCTCAAGAGTCTTCTCCAACACCACAGTTCAAAAGCGTCAACCCTTCAGTGTTCAGCCTTCTTTATGGTCCAACTCTCACATCCATACATGACTAATGGGAAAATCATAGCTTTGACTATACACATCTTTTACTGGCGTTATAAGTAATTGTCTCTGCTTTTTAATATGTTGTCTATGTTTGTCATAGCTTTTCTTCCAAGGAGCAAGTGTCTTTTGATTCCGTGGCTGCAGTCACCATCTGTAGTGATTTTGGAGCCCAAGAAAATAAATTCAGCCACTGTTTACATTGTTTTCCCATATTTTTGCCATGAAGTGATGGTACTGTATGCCATGATCTTAGTTTTTTGAATGTTCAGTTTTAAGTCAGCTTTTTCACTCTCCTCTTTCACTTTCATCAAGAGACTTTTTAGTTTCTCTTAGCTTTCTGCCACAAGGGTGGCATCATCTGCATATCTGAGGTTATCATATCAATACTTCTCCCAGCAATCTTGATTTCAGCTTGTGCTTCATCAAAACTGGCTTTTCACATGATATACTCTGCATCATGAGAAACGCTTGGCTGGATGAAGCACAAGCTGGAGTGAAGGTTGCTGGGAGAAATATCGATTGAACTCAGACTCAGACAAACTTGTTATATAATCATGGCTCAGTTACTAACTTGTTAAGAGACATTAGACAAGATTTCATAAAAATAGATGGATATATAGATAGAAAAAAATATGCAATTTAATCAGAAAACTTCAGAAGTTTGCTCTGAGGATTACACATGAAACATGTAACAAAATACCTTGCATATATTGGAGACTAAAATACTTTTTTTAAACATTTTCTTCTTCTCACAGTTAGTTTCCAAGCATGATGAGACTATGACTATTAGTATTGTTTCTGCATCATTTCCATTAATTCTTGAAACTCCGTGTTATTACTACATGTATTAGACTTACTGGATCTGCTGCTTCAGATCAGTCACTTAAAAATTAAAATATAAGTGAAAATCATTTCTTATCATTCCTCTTCCTATAACATATGTTAAAGGATGAAGCGATTATTGCTCAGTATCTGTAAATAAAACAAAGCTGAACTTATTGCTTATTGTGACAAGGGAGAGATGCACTCATCATATCTCTCCAAGCAGAGTGTATATTTGATATTATATAGGGCTTTTGGAAAGCATGGAGTATAAAAATTGTTGGAAAATCAGAAATAATAAGCTTGTCATCATCAGTAGAAATGTGCTTAGTCAGGTGAAACTGTTACTAATTTGTTGTCATTCCAAGACATATTTATCAGAATGAAGCTGTCCCTGATTGACTTTCAGAAGAAACAGACACTGATCTGTTGCCTTAGGAAAGTGTGACCACTCTAAAGAAAAGTGAAAGTGAAAATGTTAGTCACTCAGTCGTGCCTGACTCTTTGTGACCCCATGGACTGTAGCCCACCAGGCTATTCTGCCCATGGAATTCTCTAGGCAAGAATACTGGAGTGGGTTGCCATTTCCTTCTCAAGGGAATCTTCCTGACCCAGGGATTGAACCTGGGTCTCCTGCATTGCAGGCAGACTCTTTACCGACTGAGCCACAGGGAAGGCCTAAGGGCAGATACAAATTAAAAATAAGAGGTTCAGTTCTCCTTGTTGACCATAGAGAAAGACTTTAGTCCCTTCCTTTTTTTCAGAAGTTATTTCTCCATCCTTTTTGTGCTTTACTGTGCTGTGTTTAGTCCCTCAGTTGTGTCTGACTCTTTGTGACCCCATGGACTGTAGCCCGCCAGGCTCCTCAGTCCATGGGAATTCTCCAGGCAAAAATCCTGGAGTGGGTATCCTGTCCCTTCTCCAGGGGAAATTCCTGACCCAGGAATCAAACCGGAGTCTCCTGCATTGCAGGCAGATTCTTTACCAGCTAAGCTACCAGGGAAGCCCCCATGCTTTTCAAATGTATATAAATCTTTATAATGATTAAATTAGACTCTTGCCTGTCTCTCATCTCAGCAAAATTTCCTCAAGGTCCTGGTAGCAATCTTTTTGAAATGCAAACGTCAAGGGATAGTGCAGCTATCTTTGAGTTCCTTGTGGGAGAGGAAAAGCCTGTCTGTAGTGGGCAATTTGCTCCAATTTACAATGAGAAGCTAGTTTCTCCTCTGCAGGAATTCAGCACAGGGGATCTCCTGATTTATCACCATAATGTTAAGTAAAACTATGTGCCAGAGGATGTGGTCAAGTCCTCTTACTTGAGAACTAGTTATTCTCTATTTGGAAAACATGTATGTAATAGGTTGTATATAGCTTGGCTATATAAGAGGATGAGGTGTATCTCTGTCTTTGCAATCCCTTAGGTATGGCCTGTGGTGTATATCACATTTTGATTCAATGCTTATTCAATAATAAAACTGTTGAGAGAAGGTTTTATTTGTAATTGTATTGCCCAAACACCACTGAGGTAGAGTTTTTGTTAACTTTTGAAAGTATATAAAACCAGTTCTGTTATCTACTTGCTTACATACTACAGTATAATCCATCTTTTCCTAAATCTCTGGAAATTTTAGAATTCTCACATGTTTTCCATTGGTCCTATACAGCATAACAGGGATTAAAGTTTAATAAGCACTCTAGATTAGAAGCATGATCCCACCAATTAAGCACATTTTTATGAATTCAAATTCCAGGGTTTGACTTCCAGCCTACCCCTTACTAGCTATGTGACTATGGACAAATTATTATGTACTAGTTTCTTTATGTGGCTTTTATCATTCTCATCCTTGCATGAAATGTTCCCTTGGTATCTCCAATTTTCTTGAAGAGATCTCTAGTCTTTCCCATTCTATTGTTTTCCTCTATTCTTTGCATTGTTTTTTTTTTTTTAAGAAGGCCTTCTTATCTCTCCATGATAAAGGACAGAAACTATAAGGATCTAACAGAAGCAGAAGAAATTAAGAAGAATACACAGAACGATTGTACAAAAAAGCTCTTAATGACATGGATAACTATGATGGTGTGGTCACCCACCTAGAGCTGGACATCCTGGAATGCAAAGTCAAGTGCTTTAGGAAGCATTACTATGAACAAAACTAGTGGAGGTGATGGAATTCCATCTGTGCTATTTAAAACCCTAAAAGATGATGATGTTAAATGTTAAAGTGCTGCACTCAATATGTCAGCAAACTTGGAAAACTCAGCAGTAGCCACAGGACGAGAAAAGTTCAGTTTTTTTTCCAGTCTCAAAGAACTGCAATGACAAAGAATGTTCAAACTACCATACAGTTGTGCTCACTTTACATGCTAGCAAGGTTATGCTCAAAATCCTTCAAGCTAGGCTTCAGCAGCATGTGAACCAATAATTTCCAGATATGCAAGGCTGGGTTTAGAAAAGGCAGAAGAATCAGAGATCAAATTGTCAACATTCGTTGGATCAATGAGAAAGCAAGGAAGTCCAGAAAAACATCTACCTCTGCTTCATTGACTAGACTAAAGCCTTTGACTGTGTGAATCACAAAATCTGTGGAAAATTCTTAAAGATATTGGAGTACCAGACCTGATGCTGGGAAAGATTGAAGGCAAACGGAAAAGAGGGTAGCTGAGTGAGGAAGAGATGGCTAGATAGCATCATGGACTCAATGGGCTTAAACTTGAGCAAATTCTGAGAGATAGTGGAGGAGGGGGAGTCTGGCTTGCTGCAGTCCATGGGGTCACAAAGAGTCAGACATGACTTAGCAATGACAATATTTTTTTTTAATGTGAAAAATATAGATACTAATAATACATTCTGTATAGGATTATCTGGGGTAATCAATATGTTACCAAATGTAACGTAGTTATATTAATTAATTTTTATAGTTAAATCAGTTTATAATTATATAATTTTCACAATTTAAAAATAATTTAGTTATAATAATATTTTCAAAGTATCTGACACATAGTAAGGAGTATATATTGTATTTATTAAATTAAAACTATTCTTATCCTGTACGTTTCTTAAGATCAGAATGTACCATTTATTTTATACCTGAATAACATCTAATACTAATAAAAGCTATACTTCATTTATAATGCAAGTATACTTTAAGCTTTTTCCTTCCTGATTCTCCATCTAATATGATGTAGAGTACAGAATACATGATGTATAATCACTCAAAATTGTTTATTACAAATGAATAACTATTTACAAATAACAGGCTGCAGAATGGGAAATAGTTCAGCAGCAATAAAATGATGATAGGATCAGGTAGGCACTAATTATATATTAATGTATCCAAAAAATTTCTGTATCAGACTCCATGGGGTGTAAAAATCAATAGCAAATGGAAATTTTTATGAAAATCATATGTAGCATTGGCTTTGGGAATAATGAACAATTCTGTAAGAAACAATGTTGCAAAACTGGAAACAGTTTTGATTTAAGTTTTAAGTTGAATCTGGGGTTCAAGTGTAACCTACACTGTGTATTAGCTGTTAACACAGAGCAATTCATTTAACTTTTCCGAGTTTCTCACTGTGAAATGAGGATTACAACATTTACAACTTACAGAATTATTAAAATTAAATTTTATAATTTACTTGAAGTGCTACGTACATGGAAAAAACATGGCAACTTACACTCATTATAAGCATTAGTTGTAGTTAAGGCTTCCCAGGTGATGCAGTGGTAAGGAATTCAACTGTCAATTCAGGAGACCCCGGTTCAATCCCTGGGTTGGATGATACCTTGGAGTAGGAAATGGCAACCCCCTCTTCAGTATTCTTGCTTGGAAAATTCCATGGATACAGGAGCCTGGCAGGCTACAGTCGACAGGTTTGCAAAGAGTGGGACAGGACTGAGCGACTGAGCATGCACATGCGCACATACATTAGTTGTAATTACTAGTAGTTGTAATAGTAATATTAATAGTAGTGGTTGAAGAAGTAGTAGTATTAGCAATAGTTGTAGTAGTATTTTGTTAGTTTGCTATTTTGCCATCCGTTGCCCCTTTTGCAGGGGCTACATTGCAGTTCATGCAGTTAGTGCCCTTCCATCTGTATCAGAAAAAGCTATGTGCATTTTAGAGGCATTACCAATTAAATTCTTTCTGTTTAGATGGCAGACCGGAAGAGGTGGGTGAAAGATGTTTTTTCTGTTTGTTTAAATGTGTTTATATGCAGATTTTAGCTCCTGAAATACTATTCCATTAGCAGCTCTCTATTAGCAAGGCTAGTGTTGCCTATATAGAGTTTATTTGCAGCTTACCACATTCATAACCTAACTAACCCAATGAACTGATATAATTAAACATTGCAAGCTTAATTGGTAAATAACACCATTATGCCACTCTCAGAATGAATCAACATGTTCAACAGAATATTTTTGTATATTTTAAAAAAAATTATTCAGGGGAACATCTGTTTTTTTTTAAATTACAGAAATAATGCATATTCAATACAGAAAAAATTAGCAAGTTCTTATATTTATAAGAAAGAAAATACCAAAAAATACTCAAATTTCATGACTCAAAGAAATTTGCTGTTAAAATCTGAACACATATCATTTCAGACTGTTTTTCCTGCCTGTACTATTTATACATTATTCTTATACAGGCTGCATGTTTTTTTAATTACTTAATACTTTTTATGAGAAGAATTTTCCAAGCAGTTTTCTTGGTAGTTAAATGTAGTTTCTTTACATAAATGTATCATAATTTACTTAGGCAATCTCCTATTATTAATCATTACCTCACTTGTCCCAAAATATCAAATATTATGTATATGTGTTTGTGTATAAATTGCATCTGATTAAATAATTGACAGTTTTAAATACATGGATTTAAGTCAGTTAAAAGTTGAAAAAATAAAACTTTTTGAAAAACAATAGTTTCATTTCACATAGCAGAAAAATGATTTTTTAAAAAAACGGTCTTTAGACAGTGGTAAAACCCTCACTTTTGTAGGTTAGGTTTATGAAAAGTTAGGGCTAGAGAGTATGTGAAACAAATCTGGTTAACTTGTATATATATGGCTCAGGAAACTCAACAGGAGCTCTGTATCAACCTAGAGGGGTGGGATGGGGAGAGAGACGGGAGGGAGGTTCAAAAGGAAGGGGATATATGCATACCTATGGCTGATTCATGTTGAGGTTTGACAGAAAACAGAAAAATTCTGTAAAGCAATTATCCTTCAATAAAAGAACTTTTTTTTTTTTTTTTAACAGTGAAAGTCCCTCAGTCATGTCTGACTCTTTGGACTGTATAGACCATGGAATTCTCCAGGCAGAATACTAGAGTGGGTAGCCCTTTACTTCTGCAGGGGATCTTCCCAACCCAGGGATCGAACCCAGGTCTCCTACACTGCAGGTGGATTCTTTACCAACTGATCCACAATGGAACCCCAAGAACACTGGAGTGGGTAGCCTATCCCTTCTCTGGCACATCTTCTCGACCCAGAAATCCAACTGGGATCTCCTGCACTGCAGGCGGATTCTTTACCAACTGAGCTATATAGATGTGTGTGTGTGTGTGTGTGTGTGTGTGTGTGTGTGTGTGTATGTGTGTGTGTGTGTGTGTGTGTATCTATCTATCTATCGATAGATAGATAGATAAATAGATAGATAGATAGATAGATGGATAGTTAGATAGATAGATGATAGATAGATAGATATGTGTGTGTGTGTATCTTTCAATTTTTCATCTTAGATCTCAGCACCTAATGTTAGGTGCTTTTTTCATTGAAATGAAAAATTATTTTCTGCAACAGTGACAAATCTAATTTGCATACAAAGGAAGAACCATGAATATTAAAAGTGCTAAATAACCTACCACCTACAAAAACTGAAGTAGGTTTATGCTCACATCACTTATAATTTTTATGTCTTTTAACCAAAATGAAAGAAAAGAGGTTTTCACTAAAATAAAAATAAAAAATCCAAGTAACTTTTAGAAATGAGTATCTTTATGCTAACATCTAAAATTTTAATTTTCTTTTCACAAAGCATTAATTTTATTTTAGTTTTGTTACTAACAAAATTTGATTGGCTTCTCTTGACATATATAAACTGTATTTCTCTGAAATTTATTTATAACTTAAATTGAATTATTTTTGGTAGTTAGTAATTGGTTAGCATCTCTTTCCCCAAATAATAGGCTCTGTTACACATTAACTGTTCCTTTCTCATCTTTCATCTCTCAAACTTATTCTGAAGCTTCTCAGGCAGCTTTAGGTTTTCTGCCTTTATTTAGATTATACCAAAACATTTGATGACAGTTGCTAATATTCATTCAAAAACCCAGATTTTCTGATTATATTTTTGCAAATGTTTGAGAAGAAAACAAAAATCTGCTTCTCCATAAGAGGAAAGGTTAGATGTTTGACTGCATTATTAGAATGTGCTTACAAATGGGCAGAGGCATTGTGTTGAAACAAATCCAGGCAGGGCTTTCTGTCAAGAGAAATCTGTAATCAGTCTCTTCCCCCTCCCCTTTCTTCCTGCTTAAGTGTGCTCACCGTTATTTTGTGTGCCTGCATAATATGGCTCACTAGAAGATAGCAAGAGTCCAAGATTTTGATTTATACTGAAAGTAAATAGAATGCAATTCCTCCTGCAGTCTTCAACCTAAATTGCTTTGGGTTTGGTGATGGGTGATTTGGGGACTGCCCTAGCTAAGAATGTCAAAGCGCCTTATTTCTCATTGGTTTATGCCACATTTTAACATATATATTCAGAAATTTCTTAGAGAAGCAGGGTAATTTACACACAGTTCTTCATATGACTGTAATCACATTGTAATATCCTAACAACATTATACTAAATTGTCACAATTGGCAAGATGTAGATATAATATACAGATCATTGATTTTTATTACACCCATTAAAAGAATAATTTAATATCATAAGACTGTAGACTGAAACCTGTATGATAGAATGCATATATTTTAAAAAATAAATTCGGCAGAAAAGTGAGTTGGTATTTTTTAAAATAAAACAGATATTATTGAAGTAATATTTAATAATATATGATTATCACCATATACATATCTTTTTATCAGCATATTAATAACAAAAAAAAATCTTCTGGGCTGAATGAGTCAACAATATTTTAAAAGCACATTTAGAAAGAAAAAGTAAAACTGAGAGTTTTAAAATGAGAAATCATTATAGAAAGTTCAAAATCCATTAGAATCAGGTGATTTTACCATCATACATGTGTGTATATATGAAGGCATAAGTTGCTAAAAAGATATGATAAGCATGGAAATGGTAGGCTGGTTACCTGAAGCCTGGTAATTTCCTTTTAGTTACAATGCTGAGTCTTCTTTGAAGAGGAAATCTTTTCCTAGTTAAATTCAAATGTTTCTGGTTTTGGCTGGAACTGTGGGTGCCTCTTTCAGTGTCATACTGTTGTGGTCCTTTAATGGACTGGAACTTGGGGGTACAGAGTCGACCAATAAGAAAGTGAAAGAAGGAAGAAAAGAGGCTGAGCAGCCTGAAGGGGACAGAGAGAGAGAGAGAGAGAGAGAGATGAAGAAAGATACTGGGTCCATTGTTCTGATGGAACAAAGGTGTCTATTCAACATGTTGTGGGCATATATATATATATATATATATATATATATATATATATATATATATATATATATTATATACTGTCTTACAAGATAGCCTTATCAGCAGAGATAGGGATAAAAAAAATCTTACAAGATATTCAGGAAGCTTGAAGCTAGAATCATTTTCAAGAGAGGGGATTGTAAAAGTTACTTTCCATATCAGAAGGGAAGAGAGTTGTAAATGGCTACTTTTCACCGTATGGAAAGGCTACTTTCCATATGAACAGGATACATAAATTCTTATTATTCCCGAGAGCTGGCTTGTCAGCCTTTCTCACACATGCATTCAGGGGCTGTTAAGGAACAAAAGGATTTATGCAAGACCGAAAACAGCATACAGGAAGCCTCCTGTTAAATGCTACCTTACATCATACCTTTTTGCATTTTCAATTCCGCAAGTCAGTAGGTGCCCAATATGTTACTGGAGAAGAGTGGAGAAATAACTCCAGAAAGAATGAAGAGAAAGAGCCAAAGTGAAAACAACGGCCAGCTGTGCATGTGACTGGTGACGGGAGTAATGTCCAATGCTATAAAGAACAATATTGCATACGAACTTGGAATGTTAGGTTGATGAATCAAGGAGAATTGGAAGTGGTCAAACAGGAGATGGCAATAATGAACATCAACATTTTAGGAATTAGTGAACTAAAATGGACTGGATGGGTGAATTTAATTCAGATGACCATTATATCTACTACTGTGGGCAAGAATCTCTTAGAAGAAATGGAATAGCCCTCATAGTCAATGAAAAAGTATGAAATGCAGTACTTGGATGCAGTCTCAAAAATGACAAAATGATCTCTGTTCATTTCTAAGGCAAACCAATCAATATCACAGTAATCCAAGTTTATGTCCCAACCACCAATGTCGGAGAAGCTGAAGTTGAACTGTTCTATGAAGACCTACAAGACCTTGTAGAACTAGCACCAGAAAAGATTTCCTTTATTTCACAGGGGACTGGAATGCAAATGTAGGAAGTCAAGAGATACCTGGAAAGTTTGGCCTTGGAGTACAAAACGAAGCAGATCAAAGGCTAACAAAGTTTTGCCAAGAGAACACACTGTGCATACCAAACACCCACTTCCAACAAC
Source organism: Okapia johnstoni (assembly GCA_024291935.2). NCBI lineage: Eukaryota > Metazoa > Chordata > Mammalia > Artiodactyla > Giraffidae > Okapia > Okapia johnstoni. The sequence continues at coordinate 68,438,828 of CM044305.1, read as the reverse complement.
CCAAGAGAAGACTCTACACATGGACATCACCAGATGGTCAATACTGAAATCAGATTGATTATATTAATTGCAGCCAAAGATGGAGAAGCTCGATACAGTCAGCAAAACAAGACTGGGAGCTGACTGTGACTCAGATCATGAAATCCTTATTGCCAAATTCAGACTGAAATTGAAGAAAGAAAGGAAAACCATAAGAACATTCAAGTGTGACCTAAATCAAATCCCTTATGATTATACAGTGGAAGTTACAATTAGATTCAAGGGAATAGATCTGATAGAATGCCTGAAGAATTATGGACAGAAATTTGTAACATTGTACAGCAGGCAGTGATCTAGACCATCCCCAAGAAAAAGAAAGGCAAAATGGTTGTCTGAGGAGGCCTTACATATAGCTGTGAAAAGAAGAGAAGAAAAAGGCAAAGGAGAAAAGGAAAGATATTCCCATTTGCATTCAGAGTTCCAAATAATAGCAAGGAGAAATAAGAAAGCATTCCTCAGTGATCACTGCAAAGAAATAGAGGAAAACAAGAGAATGGGAAAGACCAGAGATCTCTACAAGAAAAGTAGAAATACCAAGGGAAATTTTCATGCAAAGATGAGCACAATAAAGGACAGAAATATTATGGACCTAAGGGAAGCAGAAGATATTAAGAAGAGGTGGCAAGAATGCACAGAATAACTATACAAAAAAGATCTTCATGACCCAGATAACCATGATCATGTGATCACTCACCTAGTGCCAGACATCCTGGAATGAGAAATGAAGTGGGCCTTAGGAAGCATCACTATGAACAAAGCTAGTGAAAGTGATAGAATTCCAGTGGAACTATTTCAAATGTTAAAAGATGATGCCGCGAAAGTGCTTCACTCAATATGCCAGCAAATTTGGAAAACTCAGCAGTGGCCAGAGGACTGAAAAGTTCAGTTTTCATTTCAATCCCAAAGAAAGGCAATGCCAAAGAATGCTCAGACTACCACACAATTACAGTCATCTCACATGCTAGCAAAGTAATGCTCAAAATTCTCCAAGACAGGTTCCAACAGTACTTGAACCATGAACTTCCAGATGTTCAAGCTGGATTTAGAAAAGGCAGAGGAACCAGAGATCAAATTGTCAACATCCAATGGATCATAGAAAAAGCAAGAGAGTTCCAGAAAAACATCTACTTTTATTTTACTGACTATCCCAAAGCGTTTGACTGTGTGGATCACAAAAAACTGTGGAAAATTCTTTAAGAGATGGGAATAGCAGACCACTTGACCTGCCTCCTGAGAAATCTGTATGCTGGTCAAGAAGCAACAGTTAGAATTGGACATGGAACAACAGACTGGTTCCAAATCAGGAAAGGAGTACATCAAGGCTGTATATCGTCACCCTGCTTATTTAATTTATAGGCAGAGTACATCATGTGAAATGCAAGGCTGGATGAAGCACACGCTGGAATCAAGATTGCTGGGAGAAATATCAATAACCTCAGCTATGCAGATGACACCACCCTTATGGCAGAAAGCAAAGAGGAACTAAAGAACCTCTTGATGAAAGTGAAAGAGGAAAGTGAAAAAGTTGGCTTAAAACTCAACATTAAGAAAACTAAGATCATGGCATCCAATTTCATCTCGCCATGGCAAATAGATGGGCAAACAAAGGGAAAAAGTGACAGACTTTATTTTTGGGGCTCCAAAATCACTGCAGATGGTGACCATAGCTGTGAAATTAAAAAACACTTGCTCCTTGGAAGAAAAGCTATGACCAACCTAGACAGCATATTAAAAAGTAGAGACATTACTTTACCAACAAAAATTTGTCTAGTCAAAGCTTGTTTTTTCCAGTAGTCATGTATGTATGTGAGAGTTGGGCTATAAAGAAAGCTGAGCACCAAAGAATTGATGCTTTTGAATTGTGGTGTTGGAGAAGACTCTTGAGAGTCCCTTGGACTGCAAGGAGATCCAACCAGTCCATCCTAAAGGAAATCAGTCCTGAATATTCATTGGAAGGACTGATGCTGAAGCTGAAACTCCAGTACTTGGCCACCTGATGCGAATAACTGACTCATTTGAAAAGACCCTGATACTGGGAAAGATTGAAGGCAGGAGGAGAAGGGGACGACAGAGGATGAGATGGTTGGATGGCATCACCGTCTCGATGGACATGAGTTTGAGTAGTTTCCGGGAGTTGGTGATGGACAGGGAAGCCTGTGGTGCTGCAGTCCATGGGGAGACAAAGAGTCAGACACGACCTGGAGACGAACTGACTGACTGTCTGAACTGTGGGTGCCTCAGAACCAGTTTATTTGGTTCTATTTATCTTTATTCAATTGTGATAGAAGTCTATAATAAGCAGCACGACACTATTCTGTTTTCAGTCCTTTACGTTTTTAACATAAACCTGCTTTCCTCACAGTTTATGTTTCTTCAATGTATTCTTTCTTTGATGAATTACTCCCTTCAAGCAATAATAAATTATCTTTTTTTCTCATTACAAGTTTTACTCGTAGATGATCACCTCCTAGCTCTGTATATTCATAACCATTCTTACCTCAATAATACCTCTTATATCTCTGTTTCCTTTTTTTCTCATTTACACTCTCTATTCACTAAATAGAACGTTTACAACCGCTCATTTAAGACTACAGAAGATTATCTTAAGTAATATTGCTGTTATTTCATCAGTCAAATAAATCTATACAGTGCCACCAAGGCATGCTTCTAAAACAGCAATCAGATCACATTTCTCAAAATTATTCAGTGAACTTTCTCCTTGACTTCCTGTGTATGTATGTGATGCATACATGTCCATTTTATAATTTGGAGGGAAGAAAAAGACTGAACACTTTCAGGAATTTTTATCATGCTTTGGTTGGAAAACATTCTGAGAAAAATATTTCTGAGCACAAAATTGTAGGTAAGGTTCTTCTTTGTCCACTGTACTGTGGAGAATACACTAAGGAAATATTCACAGTAGTTCCACTATAACCTCTTAGAGAATGTCAGTCTTTTTAAGAAGTATCAAGGTGATTAATATCAAATCAGCCTTGAAATATTTGGATTATTGCTCATAATTTGAGCACATTATTTTCTATTTGTCTTCCTTATTTAGTTACAAGTTTTGTGTGCTTCATCTAATAATCTCTTTGCCAGAGATCATGCTATGCCAAAAATATATGCTTCTGCCTTTAAAATGCGATAACTGAGGGGTACATTTTTGTCTGGATAAAATTATGGCATTTTCCCTTGAGTACTCCTTTAAAGTATGAAATTTAAACATATAACTTTATTAACCATTAAACAGCATTTTCTACTCTTTATAAAGCCTTCAGAATTATTATCAACACTGAAATTGACTTGTGTATGCATCAAGCAACACTGTGAGTTCGTTTTAATTTAGATTTTTTTTTTCAGAGTTCAGTGTGAACTTGAACACGTTTGAAGTGAATTTTTTTTATATTTTCTTTTATCCATGCTAAAAATTAATATTTTAAAAATCCATTATTGGACTATGGCATAATTCAAACTATTTCTATTTTTCTGGTCAGCCAAATAAAATATACGTCTCTGCAGTGATTTCTAAGGAGAAACAGCTCCATCTAAAGACTATTATGAGTCATCTCATCTTTCTTTTTCACATCCAAGTTTTTAGAAACCTGTTGCAAAAAAATGACATTGCTGGTAGAAATGGAAACCCGTATATAACTTTAATATGAAATTATATTTAGCATATATACTTAAGCATATTTGCATATACTTGATTAATAAACAAAGAGGACATTAGACTGGCCCTGATGCTGCAGCAGACTATGTAAGTAAGAAAACCAAAATCTAAGCCTGTAAACAATTACTTTTGCCTGTAAGCAAGCCATAATCTAAGCCAGAAGGTTAAAAATTGAAACTTAGGGAGCACCAATCACATTCAATTAGGCTTTAAACTAAAGCCAAACAACAATCTCTTTACCTTACTTCTACTTTTTCTCTATAAAAGTCTCTCCTTGAGTTTCTGTTCAGGAGCACTCCTAAACACTTTTCATTTGATACTGCCTAATTCAAATATATTTTTGTTCAGCTAAATTCTCAAAATTTTTTAAAATTTATTTTTATTGAAGGATAATTGATTTACAGAATTTTGTTGTTTTCTGTCAAACCTCAACATGAATCAGCCATAGGTATACATATATCCCCTTCCTTTTGAACCACCCCATCCCACCCCTCTAGGTTGATACAGATCCCCTGTTTGAGTTTCATGAGCCATACAGAAAATTCCTGTTGGCTATCTGTTTTACATGTGGTAATGTAAGTTTCCATGTTACTCTTTCCATACATCTTACCCTCTCCTCCACTCTCCCCATGTTCGTAAGCCAATTCACTATGTCTGTTTCTCCATTGCTGCCCTGAAAATAAATTCTTCAGAACAATTTTTCTAGATTCTGTTTATGTGCATTAGAATAAAATACTTATCTTTCTCTTTCTGACTCACTTCATTCTGTATAATAGGTTCTAGGTTCATCCATCTCATCAGAGCTGACTCAAATGTATTCCTTTTTATGGCCAAGTAATATTCCATTGTGTATATATACAACTTCTTTATTCATTCATATGTTGATGGACATCTAGATTGAATCCATGTGCTAGCTATTGTAAATAGTGCTGCAATGAATAATAGGATACATTTGTCTTTTTCAACCTTGGTTTCCTCAGGGTATATGCCTAGGAGTGGGATTGCTGGGTCTTATGGTGGTTTTATTCCTAGTTTTTTTTTAAGGAATCTCCATATCATCTTTCATAGTGGCTGTATCAATTTACATTCCCACCAACAGTGCAAGAGGATTCCCTTTTCTCCACATCATTTTCAGCATTTATTGTTTGTAGACTTTTTGATGATGGCCATCCTGACTGGGGTGAGGTGATACCTCATTGCGGTTTTGATTTGTGTTCTCTAATAATGAGTGATGTTGAGCATCTTTTCATGTGTTTTCTAGCCATCTGTATGTCTTCTTTGGAGAAATGTCTGTTTAGTTTTTTTTCCCACTTTTTAATTGGGTTGTTTTTATGGTGTTGAGTTGTATGAGCTGCTTGTATATTTTGGAAATTAATCCTTTGTCCATTGTTTCATTTGCTATTATTTTCTCCCATTCTGAGGGTTGTCTTCTCACCTTGCTTATAGTTTCCTTTGCTGTGCAAAAGCTTTTAAGTTTAATCAGGTTCCACTTGTTTACATTTGTTTTTATTTCCATTACTCTAGGAGGTGGGTCATAGAGGATATTGCCTTGATTTATGTCATCGAGTGTTCTGCCTATGTTTTCCTCTAAGAGTTTTATAGTTTCTGGTTTTATATTTAGGTCTTTAATCCATTTTAAGTTTATATTTGTGTATGTTGTTAGAAAGTGTTCTAATTTCATTCTTTTACATGTAGCTGTTCAGTTTTTCCAGCACCATTTATTGAAGAGGCTGTCTTTGCTCTATATGTATTCTTAACTCTTTTGTCAAAAATAAGGTACCTATAGGTGCATGGGTTTATTTCTTGGCTTTCTATCTTGTTCCATTGCTGTATATTTCTTTTTCTGTGCCAGTACCATACTATTTTGATGACTGTAGTTTTGTAGTATATTTGAAGTCGAGAAGGTTGATTCCCCCAGCTCCGTTCTTCTTTCTCAAGACTGCTTTGACTATTCGGGTCTTTTGCGTTTCCATATGAATTGTGAAATGTTTTGTTCTAGTTCTGTGAAAAATGTCACTGGTAATTTGATGAGAATCACATTGAATCTATGGATTACATTTGGTAGTATAGTCATTTGTACAACATCGATTCTTCCTACCCAAGAACATGGAATATTTCTCCATCTGTTTATGTCATCTTTGATTTCTTTCATGAGTGTCTTATAATTTTCTGTGTACAGTTCTTTTGTCTCCTTAAGTAAGTTTATTCCTAGATATTTAATTCTTTTTGTTGCAATGGTGAATGGGATTGATTGTTTAACTTATCTTTTTGATTTTTCATTGTTAGTAGATAGAAATGCAAGTGATTTCTCTGTATTGATTTTGTATCCTACAACTTTGCTTAATTCGCTGATTAACTCGTAATTTTCTGATACTTTTTAGGGTTTTCTGTGTACAGTATCATGTCATCTGCAGAGAGAGCTTTATTTCTTCTTTTCCTATCTGGATTCTTTTATTTCTTTTTCTTCTCTGATTGCTATAGCTAGGACTTCCAGAACTATGTTAAATAATAGTGGTGAAAGTGGACACCCTTGTCTTGTTCCTGATCTTAGGGGGAATGCTTTAAGATTTTTACCACTGAGAATAAAGTCTGCTGTAGGCTTAGCATATATGGCCTTTACTATGTTGAGGTAGTTTCCTTCTATGCCTATTTTTTTAAGAGTTTTAAATATAAATGGGTGCTGAATGTTTTTTCAAAAGCTTTTTTTGCATCTATTGAGATTATCATATGGTTTTTATCTTTCAATTTGTTAATATGGTGTATCACATGGGATGATTCACATATACTGAAAAATCCTTCCATTCCTGGAATAAACCCAACTTGATCATGGTGTATGAGCTTTTTGATGTGCTGTTGAATTCTGTTTGCTAGAAATTTGTAAAGGATTTTTTCATCTATGTTCATCAATGATATTGGCCTGCAGTTTTCTTTTTTTGTGTTGTCTTTGTCTGGTTTTTCTATCTCGGTGATAGTGGCCTTGTGGAATGAGTTTGGAAGTATCCCTTCCTCTTCAATTTTCTGAAAGAGATTTAGAAGGATAGGCATCCGCTCTTCTCTAAATATTTGATACAATTCTCCTGTGAAGCCATCTGGTCCTGGGATTTTTTGGGGGGGGATATTTTTTATCACAGCTTCAATTTCAATGCTTGTAATTGTGTTGTTCATAATTTTTATTTCTTAATGGTTCAGTTTTGAAAGATTGAACTTTTCTAAGAAGCTGTCCATTTCTTCCAGATTATCCATTTTGTTGCCATATAGTCATTCATATCTGTCTCTTATAATCCTTTGTATTTGTGCATTGTCTGTTGTAACCTCTCTTTATTCATTTCTAATTTTGTCAATTTGATTCTTCTCTCTTTTTTTCTTGATGAGTCTGGCTAAAGGTTTGTCAATTTTGTTTATCTTCTTAAAGAACCAGATTTTAGTTTTATTAGTCTCTACTATTGTTCCTTTCATTTCTTTTTCATTTATTTATGATTGGATCTTTATGATTGCTTTCTTTCTACTAATTTTGGGTTTTTTTGTTCTTCTTTTTCCAGTTGTTGGGGGCAGGAGGAGAAGGGGACGACAGAGGATGAGATGGTTGGATGGTATCACTGACTCGATGGACATGGGTTTGGGTAAACTCCAGGAGTTGGTGATGGACAGGGAGGCCTGGCGTGCTGCGATTCATGGGGTCGCGAAGAGTCGGACACGACTGAGTGACTGAACTTAGGTATAATATTAGGCTGTCTATTCCATGTATTTCTTGTTTCTTGAGGTAGGGTTGTATTGCTATAAACTTCCTTCTTAGGACTGCTTTTGCTGCATCCCATAGGTTTTGAGTTGTCATGTTTTCATTGTCATTTGTTTCTATATATAATTTTTATTTCCCTTTTGATTTCTTCAGTAATCTGCTGGTTATTTAGAAACGTGTTGTGGAGATTACTCCATGTGTTTGTGTTTCTTACAGTTTTTGTCTTGAAATTGATATCTAGTCTCAGAGCACTGTGGTCAGAGAAGATGCTTGATATAGTTTCAACTCTCTTAAATTTACTGAGGTTTGTTTTGTGAACTAAGATGTGATCTATCCTGGGGAATGTTCCATGTGCACTTGAGAAGAAGGTGTATTCTTCTGCATTTGGATGGAATGCCCTGAAGATATCAGTGAGATCCACTTCATCTAATGTATCATTTAAGACTTGTGTTTCCTTATTAATTTTCTGTTTTAATTATCTGTCCATTGGTGTGAGTGGGGTGTTAAAGTCTCCTACTCTTATTATGTTTCTGTCAATTCTCCTTTTCTCTCTGTTAGTGTTTTTCTTATGTATTGAGGTGCTCCTATGTTGGGTGCACAGATATTTACAATTTTTATGTCTTCCTCTTGGCTTGATCACTTGATCATTATGTTGTGTCCTCCCTTATCTCTTATAATGTTTTTTTTTAAATATATTTTAAGGTCTATTTTGTCTCATATGAGGATTGCTATTCCAGCTATCTTTTGCTTCCCATTTGCATAGAATATATTTTTCCATCCTCTCACTTTCAGTCTGTATGTGTCTTTATGTCTGAAGTGGGTTTCTTGTAGACAGCATCTATATGGGTCTTATTTTTGTATCCATTCAGCCAGTCTGTGTCTTTTGGTTGGAGCATTTAATCCATTTACATTTAAAGTAATTGTTGATATATATGTTCTTATCCTCATTCTCTTAATTGTTTAGGGATTACTTTGTAGATTTTTTTCTTTTCTTGTATTTCTTGACTATATAAGTCCCTTTAACCTTTGTTGTAAAGATGTTTTAGTGATACTGAATTCTCTTAACTTTTGCTTGTCTGAAAAACTTATTTCTACATCAATTTTGAATGATATCCTTGCCAGATACAGTAATCTTGGTTGTAGATTTTTTCCTTTTCAGCACTTTAAATATGTCCTGCCATTCCCGTATGGCCTGCATAATTTCTGCTGAAAGATCAGCTGTTAAGCATATGGGGTTTCCCTTGTATGTTACTTGTTGCTTCCCCCTTGCTGCTTTTAATATTCTTTCTTTGTGTCTAGTCTTTGTTAGTTCGATTAGTATGTATCTTTGCGTGTTTCTCCTTGGGTTCATCTTGTATGGTACTCTTTGTGCCTCTTGGAGTTGTTGACTATTTCCTTTTCCGTTTTGGGAATATTTTCAACTATAATCACTTCAAAAAATTTCTCATACCCTTTCTTTTTCTGTTCTTCTTCTGGGACCCCTATAATTCAAATGTTGATGTGTTTGTTATTTTCCCAGAGGTCTCTGAGACTATACTCAGTTCTTTTCATTCCTTTTACTTTATTCTGCTTTTCAGAAGTTATTTTCACTATTTTACCTTCCTGCTCACTTCTTTATTCTTTTGCTTCAAACATTCTGCTCTTGATTCCTTCTAGAGTATTTTAAATTTAAGCAATATTGCTGTTTATCTCTGCATGTTTATTTTTTAATTCTTCTACGTCTTTATTAATTGATTCTTGCACTTTCTCCATTCTGTTTTCAAAGTTTTGGGTCATCTTTACTATCATTATTCTGAATTTTTTTCAGGTAGTTTACCTATTTCTTCTTCATTTATTTGGACTCTTATGTTTCTAGTTTGTCCCTTCATTTGTGTAGTACTTCTCTGGCTTTTCATTGTTTTTTTAACTCATTGTGTTTGACTTCTCCTTTTCCCAGGCTTCAAGAAAAGTTGAATTCTTTCCTTGAAAAAGGTCAAATTATTTCTTCACTGTGGTTGGTCCAGTGGTTTGCTTAAGCTTTGTATAGGGTGAGATTTGTGCTGAGTTTTTGTATGTTTCTTTGTTTTTTCCTCTGATGGGCAAGGCTGAGTGAGATGGTAATCCTGTCTGCTGATGATTGGGTTTGTATTTTTGTTTTTTTGTTTAGATGAGGTGTCCTGCACAGGGTGCTACTGGTGGTTGGGTGATGCTGGGTCTTGTATTCAAGTGGTTTCATTTGTGTGAGTTCTCACTATTTGATCCTCCCTAAGGTTAGTCCTCTGGTAGTCTCCGACTCCAAAGGCTCGGGGCTTGATCCCTGGTTGGGAATGAAGATTTCACAAGTGGTTTGTTATGGCACTAAGTGAGATTAAAACAAATATCCAAAAACGAGAAACCAAAGATGAACCCCAGACAAATGGCAGTTACAAAACCAGGTAAATAATAACTAAAATAATGGAATATACACATATTCATATACACTCATGAGCAAAGTCAAGACAGTCCAACAAAAATAAAATACAGTAGACTGACCTGGAGAACAAAGGAAATCAAAAATTATATTTACCAGTTAAGAACAAAACTAACTAAAGCACAAACTGGAAAACAAAACTAAAGCAAGGTGCCAAGTGGGGAATAAAGCAATGGAAACAAAACTGACAAATATGTTGAGAGGAAAAGTAAGAAAGAAAAGAAAGAAGGAATAGATATGCAAAGTTAAATAGAGGTAGATGAAGAAGATTTATGTATATTTAAGATTAACTGCAAGGGGAAAAGAAGAGTAGGGAAGGCAAACAAAGGAATAAATGTAGAAAAACTTAATAGGTTTAAAAAATTAGAAATTAAAATTATAAAAAAAGAGGGGGGAAAAAGGAACAAGAAACAACAAAGAAAAAAAAAGGAAAACCCCACAGTAAAGCAAAAGCCCAATGTAGAGGCAGAGGTTTATAACAGTAATAAAAGGTGTGACTGAGTATACGTGTATACATATACACTCATTAACAAAATCAAAACAGTACAACAAAAATAAAGTACAATAGATGGAACTGGTGAACAACAAAAACCAAAAACTATATCTACCAGAACAAAACTAACTAAAACACAAACTGGAAAACAAAATTAAAGCAAGATGCCAATTGGGAAATAAAGCAATGAAAATAAAACTAACAAATATATTGAGAGGAAAGGAAAGAAAAGAAAGAAATAATAGACATGCAAAGTTAAATAGAGGTAGATAAAGAAGATTTATATATGTTACAGATTAACTGCAAGGGGAAAGAACAGTAGGAAAAACAAACAAAGGAATAAATGTAGAAAAAGCAATCATAAGTTTAAAAAATTAAAAATTAAAATTAAAAAAAAAAGAGGGAAAAAAAAACCACTCTTCAGAACTGCAAAAGCCCAACATGGACACAGAGGTTTATAACAACAATTAAAATTGTGACTGAGAAAAAAAGAAAGAAAAACACCTCAAAACCTTAGTTAGGTTTCATAGTGCCAATTAAATCAACAACTACAACAGAGGGGAGAGAAAGGGGTAAAAAAAGAAAAAAATATCCAAAAGTATCTACAGAAGAAGTCAAAACATCAGAATAATAAATGCTTTTTCTGAGTCACTGCTGTCAGAACCCTTTTCCTCGCTGGGAGTCACAGTCCAGTTCACCTCGCTAGGATGCTCTGTAATACTGTGCTGATCTCTGGACCTACTGTGGAGGCACCTCAGATTCTAATCTGCTCCTACTCTGTGTTCTTGCCTCCAATGTCCACAGCTATAAGAACTACTGTGTTTTCTTTTGTGGGAGCTCTCACTGACCTTTTATATATTCCACAGACACAGAGTCTGCCTAGTGGATCATATGGATTTAATCTACAGTTTGCAGAGATGGTGGAAAGGTTTGGGGTCTTCTTCCTTAGCCACACTGCCCCCTGGATTTCAACTGTGATTTTATTTCCACCTCTACACGTGTGTCATCAACTGTGATTTGCTACTGAGGCTGCCCTGCAGGACTTGGGTTTGTCCCTGTGAGGGCCAGGTATAGAGGTGTAGAGGTGCAACTGCTTCAGTCGTAGGGCTTCTGGCAGCACTAGGTGCTCAAGGGAGTTGGCGGCTTGAGCAGCAGGAAATATAGTGCTCTAGAAGGGTATGGCAACCAGTATTGGCCAATATGCTCCAGTATTCTTGTCTGGAGAACCACCCCCCCCCCCGCCTCCCTGACAGAGAAGCCTGGCAGGCCACAGTCTACAGGGTTGCAAAGAGTCAGACACTACCGAAGCGACCCTGTGCACATCGGCACAAGACTTTTTTTGCCTGTGGCAGCTCTGCCCCAATGAGAGTTGAGCATGAAGGTAGTGCAGCTGCTTGGCTTGCAGGGACCCTGGTGGTGCCAAGTGTGTAGGGACATGGACTGCCTTCACTGCAGGAGTTATGGCGCTATTAGAGTCTTTTTTTTGAGCCTCTTGTAGTTGGCGATCAGAAGGCCTCTTTGGCCAGTCTTTCTTAGTAGCTCTGCCCATTCAGGAAGTTAGAGGGCTCCCTTGCCTGGGGTCCTTCTCTGTTGTTTGACACATCAGACACACAGAGGGCATTGCCCCCCCCCCCCCCGGCTGGGGTCCTACTCTGTAGATCAGCACATCAGGCACTTAAAGGGACACCCTGGGTGGGGTCCTACTCTGTAGTTTAGTGCCTCTGGCATTTGCTGGGTCAGGCTTTCTATTGTCTGAAGGTGTATTTCTTATGTATCTGCGGAGAGAGATGTATTCCACATCCACCTACTCCCCTGCCAGCTTGTTCCTCCTCAAAATATGCCTCGGCTTATCTTTCAACAGTCTTGGTGTCAGAAGAGAGATCTGGAGGACCCCTCTATGGTCCCAAGGAGCGAAAAAGCAACCAGGCAAAAGTAAATCTACAGAGCCCTTTGCTCTCATTGTTTTCTTACTGCCTCTGGAGGTCACTGGTAAGTCCCTCTATGATGCTAGTTCTGCAGGTTTTGTGTTATGTGCTGTCAGACTTTATTTGAGCATTTCTTCTTCTGAACTGGGTCCAGATACCAGCTAGAGTCGGACTAGATTCCATTTAGAAATTGCTCTGGATTCTGGGTTGGACTGGATCTGTCTTAAACTGGACCAGATCCAGTGTGAAGCTTCCAATGAATAATTTTTTTAAGGCTGAACAAGTAGCTTAAACTTAGAAGAGTTAATCTTGAATTACAGTAGCTGCAGTGGAGAACTTTTCACCTAAATAAGCTTATCTATTTACAAAGTACCCTAGAGAAAAAGATATCTCAGCCAACTACTCACCCATGTAAAGGATAGAGGAAAAATTATCTTTTCTCCCCTATTGTTTCTGGTGATCAAGATGAGACCTGTTAGAATGCCCCCACTTCCTCCAGAGACTGTAGTTGAGATACTGAGAAAATTGGCAGAGTGAGAATTCTTACCAAAGTCAGCTCTCCTGGATCTCTATCTGTGGTTCATGGTCTAGAGAGGAAGGTACAATTTCACGTTGTTCCTTAATTTGCAAATTCAGATTGGCAGCAGAAAACAAAACAAAATAAACTTTTGTAAATATTAGCACTTTGAATTGTTACTCCTGAATTTGCTTTAGGGTATCTCAGAGGGTAAAGAATCTGCCTGCAATAAGGGAGAGACCCAGTTTCATCCCTGTATCAGAAAGATCCCCTGAAGAAAGGAATAGCTACCCACTCAAGTATTCTGGCCTAGAGAATTCCATGGACAGTGGAGCCTGGTGGGCTACAGTCCATGGGATTGCAAATAGTCAGACACAACTTAGAGACTAACACTTTCACTTTTTCACCCATCTGTTATTGAATCTTTCTCTCTCAGGGACAGCTATTGCCTTCTTGTCTATCTCATGTCCTAAGAATTTGCCTTGGCAACTGTCAGTTGGGGGCCCTCAAAATATAGCCAGATATAAATGTGGATTTCACTCAATTTGCAGCTAGAGTTCTAGTGATTTCAGGTGGTCTCAACGTGTAATGGCTTGGAGTAAGGTTTTGGTTCCCATCCAAATATTGAAGTCAGGCCATAGCAGTGAGAAAGCTGAGTCCTCACCATTAAATCACCAGGTTCCAGAGGTCAGTGACAAAGTCTTAGACCATCAGCTATGTAGAAATTAATTTCCACATAGAGACCGAAAGTGGTAAAACAAGTAAACTGTTTATTAGGAGGAAAAAGAGTATGTGTCAATAGGCTCACACCTGCAAGCTCAGAGAGAATCACACCCTTGTGGTAGATTGAATTATTTATGTTGCATGTTTCTTTCTGGTTTCCTCTGGCCAATCACCTTGTTTGCCTGGCTTGGAGTCCATATTTGGTTTTACTAAAGGTTCTCCACAGTGTGTATGTGCATCTTTTAGCCAAGATGGATTCTAGAAAAGAGGCCTCTGTGTAGGTTGACATCACCTTCTATGTGGTGGCAACCCCTCCTTTTTTGACCCGAAGGAGCCTTTCTGTGCATGTGTGTTGCCATAATGGTCTGGGAGCGGGTGACAAGAATAAAGACAGAACACGAAATCTGGTGCAATGGGTCAGGGAACCTGCAGCCTATATTGGACTGAGGTGCAGAGTCCACTCTGAGCCCAGCTTCTATTCCTAATTGCAGGCTACAAGACTTTCTCAGATCTTATCTTTCTCAAGACTCATGCTGTGTTAATCACATACCCCTAAATGTCACGGACTACATTGACATAGTCCAGATTTCCTTGTGTTTACCCAAGGCTGTTCCCTTCTGGGCTAGTCTTGGGAACAATTAGCAAGTGATTAGGCAGTGTTCACAGGGATGGATGAAACACAAGCTGAAATCAATATTGACGGGAGAAATATCAATAACCTCAGCTATGCAGATGATACCACTCTTATGGCAGAAAGCGAAGAAGAACTAAAGAGCCTCTTGATGAAAGTGAAAGAGGAGAGTGAAAAGGACGGCATAAAGCTCAACATGTAGAAAACTAACATCATGGCATCTGGTCCCATCACTTCATGGGAAATAGATGAGGAAACAATAGAAACAGTAGCTGACTTTATTTTGGGGGGCTCCAAAATCACTGCAGATGGTGACTGCAACCATGAAATTAAAAGACGCTTACTCTTTGGAAGGAAAGTTGTGACCAACCTAGACAGCATATTAAAAAGCAGAGACATTACATTGTCAACAAAGGTCTGTCTAGTCAAGGCTATGGTTTCTCCAGCAGTCATGTATGGATGTGAGAGTTGGACTATAAAGAAAGCTGAGCACAAAAGAATTGATGCTTTTGAACTGTAGTGTTGGAGAAGACTCTTGAGAGTCCCTTGGACTGCAAGGAGATCCAACCAGTCCATCCTAAAGGAGATCAGTCCTATATATTCATTGGAAGGACTAATTCTGAAACTGAAACTCCAATACTTTGGCCACCTGATGTGAAGAACTGACTCATATGAAAATACCCTGATGCTGGGGAAGATTGAAGGTGGGAGGAGAAGGGGACAACAGAGGATGAGATGTTTTGGATGGCATCACTGACTCAATGGACATGAGTTTGAGTAAACTCCGGGAGTTGGGGTGATGGACAGGGAGGCCTGGCATGCTGCAGTCCATGGGATTGCAAAGAGTCAGTACGACTGAGTGACTGAACTGAACTAAACAGGCAGCGTTCATGCCTGATGCCAACCCAGCACTCCAAGGTCCATGGTTTTATGATTCCAGTCATACTTCCTTCTGGGTCTGGCCCTGGGGTTTATAAGAAGGCTATTATTCTAAGATATGAAAAATAATCATCAACACAGTTTCTTGATATATGCTGTTTTGCCAGGTGCTATTTCTGTGAAATTTCTCAAGGCCGTGAAAGTACATTATTAGGAATTCCCACTACACATGTGTAGTCAGGAATGTCTCCTTGACTTCAAGAATGAGAACTATGTAGTCTCTTTATCTCTTATCTGGGCAGGGCTCAGCTCCTTCTCTCTCCTGTTATTATCTTCATCTTGGTGTTTCTGTCCACAAGGGACAAATTCCAGCTCTTCAATCTAGGACCCATCTATCTCCTGCCTTGCTACCAATTATTACCAGCTCCCTTTCTTTCTTTTGGTTATTTTTGATAGTAGCTTTGGATTCTGAGAGGACAATATCCTTTGGGGACACTTCTTGTAGTTGTTAAATACTGCCAGAAATATTTACTTTTTGTCCCATCTGAAACTTGACAAAGAATTTTAGAGGATTTTTTTTTTAACCTCAGAAGTTGGCCCTTGAGAGTTGGAACATAATATTGAGAGTCTGGAAAAAAAAAGAATCTGAGAGGACTTTGTTTTAAGGTCTTCTTTCTTAAGCTAAAATGAAACTATGCACCATAATGAGAAGGAAATTCTGAAGCCTTTGTGGAAGGATTCCAAAGACAGAGCTCTCAATCAAGAACATAGGAATTTTTGTTTTTCAGATTAATTGAATATCTTCTCCCTCTCATAAAGAAGTAAACTGAAGATAACATAAGTTGAAGGTGGGTCAGGTTCTTGATATCATTCAGGTTGCAATTCAATTCTATAAGGAATTAAAAAAAACTGCATTTGTCTTACAAACGGAGTATTAGCAAAAACAGAAATGCAGCTCTAGAAACAACTCATCACTCACCTATCATTTTTAATCAATCCCCAAACTTCTTCTATTTATCTCAAAAAGCTCACAGATACTATAAAATATCTGGATTTAGGAAACAAAACACTTCTTGGAGAAGCTTACATCCTTCCTCTGTGCTTTTGAGATGTATGTCTGACTTAGTCTTCTTTCAGAGCTCAGAGTTAAATCTCAAAAGGCAAACTTCAGGGAGGGAGTTCTTACAAGAAATCAAATAGATAAACTATTTGGAAATTAGGCAAATACAGCCCTTTAAAACTGTTTTCCACAAATATTAGTAAAAAGTTTTGGTCATCTGAACAAGTAATTTTAAAGTATTCCATATACCAGAAACACTATTTGGATCTGTTCTTTTTTTTTTTTTTTAGCTTTTAATTTGAGGGAAATTGCTTTACAATGTTGTCATGGTTTCTGCCATGTAATATCATGGATCTAACTGCTTTTTGTTTTTTTTTTTTTTTACAAATCTTTGCATTAATGTGTCTGTCTGATGGCTAGAATTTTAAAAATGAAATCTATAATGTCTCTTTTTGCATCTGTATGCATATTTATGTTTGTTATAGATGTGTGACATTTTTACCTTTGGATGGTATACCAAAACTAATTTGTGAACAGCTTTATTTAATTGGCTTAAATAAAAATAGAGTGTGTTATTAGCTCAGTCATGTCCAGCAAAATTAGTGGAGTGGGTAGTCATTTCCTACTCCAAGGGGTCTTCTCAAACCCTGGTTGGTATAGAACTAGATTACATGTGTCCTAGTTTTACCTTTGAAATTAACTAGTTGGGTGACCTTATTAAAATTATTTTACCTCAGAAAGAATTTATTTCCTTACAATTAAAATGAAAGTAGTTGAGATATATCAGCATTTTTTAAAACCCTGTAGCACTAGAATGTCTTTTATTAAACTTAAAAGAATATGGAACTCCAATATACAAAATAAGTGAGAGCTGTTGGTTTCCCAGGGTTGGAGTTCCAAAGCTTCAATTTATCAAAATTTTCCTCACAACGCCTTCAAGTAGTCCCTGGGGGTAAGTCCATAAAGTTTAAAAGCTTCTGTACCAGATTGATTCCAAAGTTACTTACAGCTTGAATATTTTATGATATTTCATGATATTTGACTTAAGGATTATAATAATAATAATAATAACTCGACTTGATAATGGCAGAATTGCCAGGCGTTATAATTGTAATTTCTATGAAATATAAATTCAAAAGGACGTACTCTTCAAAAAGGAGGTTATTTAGCTATATGTATATTTAGGGCTTCCCAGGTGGCACTAACGTTAAAGAACCTGCCTGTGAATGCAGGAGACGTAAGAGATAAGAGTTCCATCCCTGGATAGAGAAGATCCCCTGGAGGAGGAGATGGCAACACACACCAGTTCTTGTCTGGAGAATCCCATGGACAGAGGAGCATGGAGGGCTATAATTCATGGGGTTGCAAAGAGTCAGACACAATGAAACAACTTAGCACACACACATGTATATTTATTTTAAAAAACTTGTTGGGTTACTAATACATAAAATGTTTTATAGTATATGTCTAAGTTACAATGCTAAATAAAAGCAAATGTGTTTCCTATCATAGATTTTTATGATATAGTGAAAAATTGAGATATCATGCAAATGATTGAAATATCCAGTAAATGATAAAAAAGCATATTTTAATTTGGAGGGATTTTTTTAACCTCAGGTTTATTGAGATATAATTAATATATAACAATGTATAAGTTTAAGATGAGAGTGTAATAGATTGACGTATATACTGTGAAATACTATACCACAGTAACTTTGCTTAGCATCGCATACACCAGCAGATATTAAAAAAAAAAAAAAAAATGGTGTTTTTTCCTTGTGATGAAAACTTTTATGATTTACTCTCTTAGCAGCTTTCAAATACACCAAATAGCAAAGTCAACTATAGTTATCAAGTTGTACATTACATCACCAGTACTTCTTTATCTTATAACTAGAAGTTTATACATTTTGACTAAATTTTATTCAGTTCAGTTCAGTCGCTCAGTCGTGTCCGACTCTTTGTGACCCCATGAATTGCAGCACGCCAGGCCTCCCTGTCCAGCACCAACTCCCGGAGTTTACCCAAACCCATGTCCATCGAGTCAGTGATGCCATCTCATCCTCTGTCGTCCCCTACTCTTCCTGCCCCCAATCCTTCCCAGCATTAGGGTCTTTCCCAATGAGCCAACTCTTCACAAGAGGTGGCCAAAGTATTGGAGTTTCAGCTTCAACATCAGTCCTTCCAAATAACACCCAGGACTGATCTCCTTTAGGATGGATTGATTGGATCTCCTTGCAGTCCAAGGGACTCTCAAGAGTCTTCTCCAACACCACAGTTCAAAAGCATCAATTCTGCAGTGCTCAGTTTCTTAACCATACAACTGTCACATCCATACATGACCACTGGAAAAAGCATAGTTTTGACTAGACGGACTTTTATTGGCAAAGTAATGTCTCTGCTTTTAAACATGCTATCTAGGTTGGCCATAAACTTCCGTCCAAGAATAAGCGTCTTTTAATTTCATGGCTGCAATCACCATCTGCACTGATTTTGGAGCCCAAAAAAATCAACTTTGACACTGTTTCCACTCTTTCCCCATCTATTTCCCATGAAGTGATGGGACCAGATGCCATGATCTTAGTTTTCTGAATGTTGAGCTTTAAGGTGACTTTTTCACTCTCCTCTTTCACCTTCATCAAGAGGCTCTTTAGTTCTTCTTCACTTTCTGCCATAAGGGTGGTGTCATCTGCATATCTGAGGTTATTGATATTTCTCCCAGCAATCTTGATTCCAGCTTGTGTTTCTTCCAGCCCAGCATTTCTCGTGATGGACTCTGCATATAAGTTAAATAAGCAGGGTGACAATATACAGCCTTGACATACTCCTTTTCCGATTTGGAGCCAGTCTGTTGTTCCATGTCCAGTTCTAACTGTTGCTTCCTGACCTGAATACAGGTTTCTCAAGAGGCAGGTCAGATGATCTGGTATTCCCATCTCTTTCAGAATTTTCCACAGTTTATTGTGATCCACACAGTCAAAGGCTATGGCATAGTCAATAAAGCAGAAATAGATGTTTTTCTGAAGCTCTCTTGCTTTTTCGATGATCCAGTGGATATTAGCAATTTGATCTCTGGTTCCTCTGCCTTTTCTAAAACCAGCTTGAACACCTGGAAGTTCATGGTTCACATATTGCTGAAGCCTGGCTTGCAGAATTTTGAGCATTACTTTACTATCGTGTGAGATGAGTGCAATTGTGCGGTAGTTTGAGCATTGTTTGGCATTGCCTTTCTTTGGGATTGAAATGAAAACTGACCTTTTCCAGTCCTGTGGCCACTGCTGAGTTTTCCATATTTGCTGGCATATCGAGTGCAGCACTTCCATAGCATCATCTTTCAGGATCTGAAATAGCTCAACTGGAATTCCATCACCTCCACTAGCTTTGTTCATAGTGATGCTTTCTAAGGCCCACTTGACTTCACATTCTAGGATGTCTGGCTCTAGGTGAGTGATCACACCATCATGATTATCTGGGTCGTGAAGATCTTTTTTGTACAGTTCTTCTGTGTATTCTTGCCATTTTATTTATCTATTAAATTTTATTAGTTTTGTGCAAAAGTAAAAACCATGAGAGTTCCAGAAGAACATCTGCTTCTGGTTTATTGACTATGCCAAATCCTTTGACTGTGTGGACCACAAAAAACTTTGGAAAATTCTTAAAGAGTTGGGACTATCAGACCACCTGACTTGCCTCTTGAGAAACCTGTATGAAGGTCAGGGAGCAACAGTTGGAACTGGACATGGAACAGACTGATTCCAAATAGAGGAAGGAGTATGTCAAGGCTGTATATTATCAGCCTGTTCATTTAACTCATATGCAGAGTACATCATCAGAAACGTTGGGCTAGATGAAGGACAAGCTGGAATCAAGACTGAAGGGAGAAATATCAATAACCTCAGATATGCAGATACCACCACTCTTATGGCAGAAAGCAAAGAAGAACTAAAGAACCTTTAGATGAAAGTGAAAGAGGATAGTGAAAAAGGTGACTTAAAACTCAACTTTCAGAAAACTAAGATCATGGCATCTGGTTCCATCACTTCATGTCAGGTAGATGGGGAAAGAGTGGAAATAGTGGCAGACTTTATTTTTTGGGCTCCAAAATCACTGCAGATGGTGACTGCAGCCATAAAATCAAAAGACGCTTGCTCCTTGGAAGAAAAGTTCTGACCGACCTAGATAGCATATTCAAAAGCAGAGACATTACTTGGCCAGCAAGGTCCATCTAGTCAAAGCTATGGTCTTTCCAGTAGTCATGTATGGATGTGAAAGTTGGACTATAAAGAAAGGTGAGTACAGACGAATTGATGCTTTTGAACTGTGATGTTGGAGAAGACTCTTGAGAGTCCCTTGGACTGCAAGGAGATCCAACCAGTCCATCCTAAAGGAAATCAGTCCTGAATATTCATTGGAAGGACTGATGCTGAAGCTGAAACTCCAATACTTTGGCCACCTGATGTGAAGAACTGACTCATTGGAAAAGACCCTGATGCTGGGAAAGATTGAAAGCAGGAGGAGAAGGGGATGACAGAGCATGAGACGATTTGATGGCATCAACGACTCAATGGACATGAATTTCAATAAATCCTGGAGTTGGCGATGGACAGGGAGGCCTGGCGTGCTGCATTCCATGGGGTCGCAAAAAGTCAGACATGACTGAGTGACTGAACTGAACTGACTGAATTACCGTTTTTCATTTTTGAATTTTGTCCCTTGATATTGGAATACATTCTTAAATGTGATTATGTTTTACATCACTTTAATGTTCATTTCTATGTTTTTACTAGTGAATTATTGCTTGTTCATTTTATGTGTATTTTTGACTATGGAAATGATGTTAGACAAAAAGCAAATTCAAGTGATTTTCTTATTTGGGTTCAAAATGGGTCATAAAGCAGTGGAGACAACTCACAACATCAACAATGCATTTGGCCCAGTAACTGCTAACAAGCATACAATGCAGTGGCAGTTCAAGAAGTTTTACAAGGAGATGAGAGCTTTAGAGATGGGGAGCATAGTGGCCAGCCATCAGAAGTTGACAATGACCCACTGAGAGATCATCGAATCTGATCCTCTTACAACTACATGAGAACTGAAGAACTCAACGTTGAACATTCTATGGTTGTTTGGGATTTGAAGCAAATTCTAAAGGTGAAAAAGCTTTATAAATGGGTGTCTCATGAGTTGACCATAAACTAAAAAGATCACCATTTTGAAGTGTTGTCTTCTCTTATTCTATGCAACAACTAATGAACTATTTCTCGATTGGGTTGTGACATGCTACAAAAAGTGGATTTTATACAACAACGAGTGATGGACAGTGATTGGACAGAAAAGATACTCCAAAGCACTTCCCAAAGCCAAACTTGCACCAAAAAAAAATGGGTTTGTGGTCACTGGTGGTCTTCTGTCAGTCTGATCCACTACAGCTTTCTGAATCCTGGTGAAGCCATGACATCTGAAAAGTATTTTCAACAAATCAGTGGGATGCACTGAAAACTGCAACACCTGCAACCAGCATTGATCAACAGAAAGGGCCCAATTTTTCTCCACGACAATGCTCAACAAATGCTTCAAAAGTTGAAAGAATTGGACTATGAAGTTTTGCTTCATCTGCCATGTTCACCTGACCTCTCGCCAACTGACCACTACTTCTTCAAGCATTGCTGGAGTCCCGCTCCAGCAGCCAGGGAGTCGGCCTGAAGGGATGAGTGGTGTCGGCGGAGAATGATGCAGCCTCTGACTCAAAGTGCTGGGCTGCATGTTTATTTCAAGTATCAGGTTTCCGTTTATACTTTTACAAAAGCATTAGGTCAGAGGTTTGACATCTTCAGTTCCCCCTCACCCAGATTCATTGTCTCCAGAAAGTGTCCTTGTGATTACATTGTAACTCATGTTTATCTCTGGGCTGCATACCACATTCCTCAGTTTATTTCTTATCTTTCTAAATCCTGCTAGCCCCTAGTATCCTAAGCTCATTATCTCCTAAAAAGGCTTCTACCTATTAGTATCTCTAAAATTCTTAGTCTCTATAAGTTATAGTAAAATATGCCAACACTACAACATACCTTAAACTTTTAGCTTCTAACTATTCTTAATTATTCCTAAACCCTAAACTCAGCAAACTTATTTTGCCATAAACATTTCTGTCACAAGCAGGTCTCAATAACAGTCTTTCCCGTGGCTTTAAGCTGCGGCCTATGTGCTCCTCCTGGAACATTCTTTGTAAAGGTCCTTGAACAAATGTAACTTTATGGATTATTTCCTGGGCATAACTGCAGAAGGCTTTGTGCTTTCTCATGCAAGAACAATAAGCACCTTAACATTCTTTCCAGCCAACTCAACTGAAGGAAGGAAAGGACAAGTCAGAAAGAACAAGTCAGAATCACAAGACCTAACTCCTTCATCCCAGGACCGTGCCTGCGGGATGAGGAGTGGGGGTTGGGGCCATGCCTCCATTTTGTCAGTAATGCCTAACGTGGCTCCTGACAAAGCATCTCGACAATGTTTTGCCTGGAAAATGCTTCCACAACCAGCAGGACACAGAAAATACTTGCCAAGAGTTTGTTGAATTCCAAACCACAAAATTTTATGCTGCATGAATAAACAAATTTATTTATTGTTGGCAAAAATGTGTTGACTGCAATGCTTTCTATTTTGATTAATAAAGATGTGTTTGAGCCTAGTTATAATGATTTAAAATTCAGGGTACAAAACCACAATTACTTTTGCATCAACCTGATAATAGATGTTACATAAAGAAAAGGTATGTTGGACCAAGAGATCAAATAAGGGGATGAAACCGACCTCATTACAAAGATATGGACATATTTTCTTAAGAAAATGACACCTCGATTGAGAAGTATAGTATGAATAGCAGATGAAGAGTGAAGGAAAACAGAGAGGTCCTGCATGGAAGGGAGGAAAGTGAGTACAAGAGACTGAAAGGAGGCCAGAGAGATTGGGGTGCAGAAAATGAACAAGAATGTGAGATAAGATGCAAGTGAAGAGGTAGGGAAAGAACAAACTATTTAGAATAATGTGGACCATTATAAGAAATTTTACATTTTTTCAGTGAGAAGTGGAATCTGGTGAAGGAGTTTAGAATGAAATGACTAGAAAAAAATCAACATTTTATAAAATAAATAAAAAAATAAAATACTTCAGATATTAAACTTGTATGCTTTACAGTAATCAAAAGTAAATTTTAAGGGCTTCCTGGAAATGAGTGAGAGCTGAATGAAGTCCAGAGAAAACACATACAAAGAGTTTTTCAGTGTAGTATACTTGATCTTTCACTACTAGCAGAATACCATGAGGAAGAAGTCCCAAGGGGTTGATCTGGAAGTCAGGCTCAAATAGTTAAGGCATCATCAGCTGAAGCTAAGTATGTCAGATACTCTGAATACCATTACACCTTCATCTTAGGGATGTGCCCGATTCCAATCTGTGAGTCAGAATCCTCCTCCAGCTCCTCTTATAACTCTCTCTTTTTTTAAATTAGTTTATTTTCTATTTTTTTAACTTTACAATATTGTATTTGTTTTGCCATACATTGACATGAATCCACCATGGGTGTACATGTTTTCCCCTTCCAGAACCCCCCTTCCACCTCCCTCCTCTTATAACTCTTGACAGTTCTCATGAGCTTCTATTATCTTTGTAACTGAATCTGCTCTTCTGTAGTCTCAACATCACTGTAGGGTTACTGCATTTGAAGTCACTCATGAACAGACTATTTTGAAACTCTGTGTATTCTATAAAGCACATAGTTTTAATTTGATGCCAAATATAGTGTATTAATTTGTCAAGGCTGATATAACAAAGTACAGCAAACTGTGTGGCTTAAACAATAGAAATTTATTGTCTCATAGTTCTGAGGCCAGAAGTCTAAAATCAAGGTGTCTGCCAGGTTGGTTCCTTCTCTGGACTGTAAAGACAGATCAGTTCTAGATTCCTTTCCTTGGCTTGTAGATGGCCTTCTCCTCTCTATGTCTCTTTATATTATCTTTGTTCCTTAAGTATCTATGTCTGTGACCAAGTTTCTCCTTTCTGGATTCCAATGACCTCACTAATTACATCCTCACTAATTACATGCACAAAGACTCTATTTCCAAATAAGGTTGCCTTCTGGGATATTGAGGATCAGGAGTTCAACATATAAATGGGAGGGGCAAAATTCGATTGACAACACATAGGAAGCAACTTTATGTACATTTTGTTATGCCAATGTATATTTATAGGAAATATTTTATGTTTCAAAATCAGTTACAAGTTCTAGTATTTTGAATCATCATGTTCTCTGATTTATTATAACTATCATTATGTAAAAGAATACATTGACCTGAGGACCCTCATAAGATATTCAAGATGGATGAAACACAGAACACTGTAGGCACTCTTGCACATTATAATTTTTCAGGTAACATGTGTGTCTGTAGTAAAGACAGAGGAACTGCGTTCACACAACAGATGATTATAGTTGAAAAAAAAAAGACATAAACTAATTCCAAATTAGTTTACTTATTAATTGTGGACATTAGCAAAATTTCACTATTTTATTATAAGTAGAAATTTTTATAATACATAAAATCATTTGCATGTAAATATGCAACCATTTTCTTTTATTTTATTTCATTAAGTTCCACATATTTCCCTTTTAAAAATGTCTTAGGTACTTACTATTTTTTGTTTATGTTGTAAATATGATTTTTCTATCATATTTTGTATTATTTTTTACTGCTGGTTTGAGAAAAATTACTGATATTTGTACATTAATATTATATCTCATCAATTTGCTAAAGTCCTTTATATTCACTTTTTTACAGTTATTAATGTTAAGTTTTCTAAGCACAATCCCTGTATCTTCTGCTTTCAAATCCTTTGTCAGAATATGTGTCTTGCTTTTCAAAAAGGAAAGAAAAGTGGATATATAAGAGTTATACCTTTTTCTCTGTTTTCTACTTATTGTATATTGACTAACGTACAAAACAATGATAAATAGTTGGTTATTATGAACATTCTTGTACTTTCAATTTTAATACAAAGAAATACCTTATAATATGATTAGTACCTTTTACTATTTCCTGTTTTTCATTTAGAGAGATCCTAACTTATGTGTTCCTAGCAAGTCACGTTAATGCATATTGATACTTTCATTGCTTTTAATAGCTTTCAATTATTTGAATCACCAGTCCTCATATAGCAACTGAATCAAGGTAGTTCAGTACAGGGGCAAGAACAGAAAAGGCCATTGGGATATAATAAAAGAGATACTTGCATATTTACAGTCAACAAAGGTGCCAAAAGTATTTGAATTTATTGACAACTAGGGAAAGGGCAGCCTTTCAAAAAATCGTGATGGAATCAGTTAATAATCACCTGTGAAAAAATAAACCTAGTGCTTTCTCCACATCATATAAAAAAATTCAAAAGGATCCTACTGCTAAACCTTTAAGTTAAAACTATTATTCTTCTAAAGGAATCATAGGTGCATATTTTTGCCACGTTGGAGTAGCCTAAAGTTTAAGACACACACAAAAGCCGAAGTGCCGAACTTGGGCGTGAGGATAGCTGCTAGCTTGCTGAAAGTAGCAAATTCCATATCACTAGTGTCCCACTGAACAGCACCAAATCTGGTGCAGGACACAAAAGCAGAGCAGCAGTGTCCCTCCCAGCAGCACTGCCGCCAGGGCAGAATGGGGCCATTCCCAAGGAGGATCACTTTACCTATTTGGCTGTTTGCCTATTTGTCCTTTTTGGCTCCACACACATGATAGGGTTGTTTGTTTTATTTCTGTGAAAAATGCTAGTTTAATTGTATTAAGAATTAAATTGAATGTGTACACTGCTTTGGCTGGATGAACATTTTAACAATATTTTTCCAATGCCTGATCACAGAATATTTTTCTAGAATATTTATTTCTTCTTCTGTTTCTTTATTAGTGTCTTACAGCTTTCATTGTGCAGGTGTTTCACATCATTGGTTAAATATATACCTAGATATTTTATTCTTTTTGATGCAACTGTAAGTGGGATTTCGCTTTACTGATACTTCTTTATTAGTGTATAGAAACTCAACTGATTTTTGTGTATTGCTTTTGTATTATGCAACTTTACTAAATTAATGTATTACTTGTACCATTTGGTGGTCTATGTCAAAAATTGCAACTCAAAACTCCTATTGTTTCTACCATATCCCAGATTATTCACCACACCAAAGACATGTTGACTACTAATATAATCTCCTCACAGTACCTCTTAATAATATGTGGATTCCTACAAGAGCAATTAGATTAACCATTTTGAATGAACTGAATCTGGATAGGACTTGACTCCTACAATAAAGTTTGATATCTTATCTACTTTTCTGGCTGGTATTGACATAGTGTTTGGAAAAGTTCATTACTTTCTAATAATTTCAAACACAGAAAATTTGCAGTAGCAGTACAATGTACTCCTTATCTGCAATTTCAGATTTCCCAGTCATCATTGATTTACCACATATGTCAATTTAAATGACAACTTTCACTATGTTTTACTCTAAAAAGGGACAGTCCCCTAGGGAGCACTCGCATAACCCCCAAATGAGAAATCATTATGGTTTTCACCTTAGAATCCAATTCATAGGCCCATTTCCACTTTCATCAGCTGCCCCACAGTATGAAAATGTCTTTTTCCATTCCAATCCAGTTTTCTTTCCTGGAAGTGTTCTTGAGACTTTCCCTAATTTTCACAACCTTGATGAATATAAAGCACACAAGATGAGTGTGATCTAGGTAGCCTTTTCTGTATAGATTATTTCTCTTAGGATGTTTTCAATGTTCATGCATGTTGTAACATGTATCAGTACTTCATTCACATTTTGCATTATGATTAAACATTAATCATAACATTAACATTTAAACCATTTAAGGTAGATGGTTCTATGACATTCACTACATTTACATTATTGTACAAATATTCTCACCATCCAATTCTTGTAATTTTTAAATTTTTTCCAAGTGAAATGGCATCCATTAAACACTAACTCTCTTCAGCCCTCGTCAACCTCCTTCTACTTTCTATTGCTGAACTTCACTATTCTTGATACCTCATAGAGGTGTGTATGGTGCTTAGTTGTTCAGTCGTGTCTGACTCTTGGTGACTCCATGGACTGTAGCACTGCAGCCTTCCAGGCTTCTCTGTCAATGGAATTCTCCAGGCAAAAATACTGGAGTCGGTAGCCATTTCTTTCTCCAGGGATCTTCCTGACCCAGGGATAGAACCCAGGTCTCCTGCATTTCAGGTGGATTCTTTACCTCACCTGAGCCACCAGGAAAGCTGTCAATCATGTAATTATATAATGTTCGTCCTTCTTGTGACCGAGTTATTTCACTTAGCATAATGGCCTTCAGGCTCATATATGTTGTAGCATGTGTCTGAATTTTCTTATTTTTTAAGGAGGAATAATACACCTTATGGAGAAGGAAATGGCAGCCCACTCCAGTATTCTTGCCTGGAGAATCTCATGGACAGAAGAGCCTGGTGGGCTACAGTCCATGGGGTCACAAAGAGTTGGACACTACTGAGCAAACACTCACAGTACACTTTTATGTATATATCACATTTTGCTTATCAACTCATCTATCCACAGACACAGGTTGCTTCTAACTTTTGGCCCGGGTAAATAATACTGCTATGAATACAGGTATAAAAATATGTTTCACACCATTTTCAAACCTTTTTTGTGTCTACCCTGAAGTGCAATTGACAGATCATATGTTAATTTTTGTTTTGTTTAAGTTTTTGGTGAACTGCCACACTGTTTTCCACAGCAAATGTGTCATTTTACTCTTTCTATATATAGCAAAGTAATATAGAACTTTATAAATCTACCTCTTTTGCTTATCATTCATCCAGTATACAATATGAATATTCAAATTGTTTTTACCATTGGACCAATGTCAACAATGCTCTGAATATTCATGTACAAGTTTTTGTTTAAACACCTATTTTCAATTCTTTGTGGAAAATATCTAGGAGTAGAGTTCCTGAACCAAACTCTAATTGTATTTTACCTTTTTGAGGAAATTGCAAACTATTGTACATAATGTCTGTACTATTTTATGTTTCCACAAAGAGTAATGGTTTCAGTTTCTAAAAAATATTAAAAAAAAGAAACTAGGATGTCAACTCTGTTATTCTTTTCATATGAAGTTCATTAAATCCCACAACAACACTTAAAAGTAGAGGCATATTTTGGCTTTTTTTTTCCATTTCATTTTTAGATTCAATTCACTGTCAGGCCCTAAAAATAAAATTATTAAGACATTTTTGACTATATTCCTTTGTTGAATTCTGACTTTAAAAGATTCTGATTTTCAAATATGTTAAAAATTCGTTTTATTTCTAATATGACAATTGCCCTGTGTACAACAAGTACAAACATACATTTTGATATTTGAAAATATTAGGATATCAGTACATTTCATTCTTTCACTTTTTTTTTTTGGTCAAAAATGCATCTGCACAAAAGCAAGTCAGTAATTGAACCCATGATATTCTTTATTGAGAAATTAAATTAGTTTTCGCTTTGACTGAAACAATCACAAAAAATCAGAGTAGTCAAAGATACGTTCCATGTGTCACTTTAAGGAAGATTTTAAATGATTGTTTTTGAACTGGGTAATTTTAAGCTAGTTTGCATCATCTCAAAAACATCAAAGTGACATGTTTTCACAGTCATAACTTAATTATTGTATTGTTCAGACATGTTGATAAAGCCTGAAGGAATTCTAACTAGGCGTGATTCTGACTTGCTTTCCCTGTTGTATAATCCACTGTTCTCAGCTTGCAAGCTCTGGTACTGTGACTTGTTCAGCCAATGATGAATACAGCTATTGGCCTGTTGGCTTATATCTAAGCTGGAAACTCCTGCCATATTTTTAAAGACTGTTTCAGTTAAGTTCAGTCGCTCAGTTGTGTCCGACTCTTTGCGACCCCATGAATTGCAGCACACCAGGCCTTTCTGTCCATCACCAACTCCCGGAGTCTACCCAAACCCATGTCCATCGAGTCAGCAATGCCATCCAACCATCTCATCCTCTGTCGTCCCCTTCTCCTTCTGTCCCCAATCCTTCCCAGCAATAGGGTCTTTTCCAATGAGTCAATTTTTCGCATGAGGTGGCCAAAGTATTGGAGTTTCAGCTTCAACATCAGTCCTTCCAAAGAACACCCAGGACTGATCTCCTTTAGGATGGATTGATTGGATCTCCTTGCAGTCCAAGGGACTCTCAAGAGCTTTCTCCAACACCACAGGTCAAAAGCATCAATTCTGCGGTATTCAGCTTTCTTCACCATCCAACTCTCACATCCATACATGACCACTGGAAAAACCATAGCCTTGACTAGATGGACTTTTGTTGGCAAAGTAATGTCTCTGCTTTTAAATATGCTATCTAGGTTGGCCATAACCTTCCTTCCAAGCAGTAAGCATCATTTAATTTCATGGCTGCAATCAACATCAACAGTGATTTTGGAGCCCCCAAAAATCAAGTCTGACACTGTTTCCACTGTTTCCCCATCTATTTCCCATGAAGCGATGGGACCAGATACCATGATCTTAGTTTTCTGAACGTTGAGCTTCAAGCCAACTTTTTCACTCTCCTCTTTCAGTTCCATCAAGAGGCTCTTTAGTTCTTCTTGACTTTCTGCCATAAGGGTGGTGTCATTTGCATATCTGAGGTTATTGATATTTCTCCCGGCAATCTTGATTCCAGCTTGTGTTTCTTCCAGCCCAGCATTTCTCATAATGTACTCTGCTCTAATTTTCTTGAAGAGATCTCTAGTCTTTCCCGTTCTGTTGTTTTCCTCTATTTGTTTGCATTGATTGCTGAGGAAGGCTTTCTTATCTCTCCTTGCTATTCTTTGGAACTCTGCATGCAGATGGGAATATCTTTCCTTTTCTCCTTTGGTTTTCACTTGTCTTCTCTTCCCAGCTATCTGTAAGGCCTCCTCAGACAGCCATTTTGTTTTTTTGCATTTCTTTTCCATGGGGATTGTCTTAATCCCTGTCTTCTGTATAATGTCACGAACCTCTGTCCATAGTTCATCAGGCACTCTGCCTATCAGATCTAGTCCCTTAAATCTATTTGTCACTTCCACTGTATACTCATAAGGGATTTGATCTAAGTCATACCTGAATGGACTCGTGGTTTTCCCTGCTTTCTTCACTTTAAGTCTGAATTTGGCAATAGTCAGTTCATGATCTGAGCCACAGTCTGCTCCTGGTCTTGTTTTTGCTGACTGTATAGGGCTTCTCCATCTTTGGCTGCAAAGAATATAATCAATCTGATTTCGGTGTTGACCATCTGGTGATGTCCACGTGTGGAGTCTTCTCTTGTGTTGTTGGAAGTGGGTGTTTGCTATTACCAGTGTGTTCTCTTGGAAAAACTATATTAGCCTTTACCCTGCTTCATTCTGTACTCCAAGGCCAAATTTGCTTGTTACTCCAGGTGTTTCTTGACTTCCTACTTTTGCAATTATCTTCTTGTTTTCTAGTTCAAATATTAGCATGAAAATGTCTAAATTTGTCCTAAAAGAGGACATTTCTCATTTCTAATTTGTCCTAAAAGAGGACAATGTCTCATTTCTAGCAACAGATGTAAAGGCATTATTTTCTATTGCCCTTTAAATAAGCTAATGATTTAACATTAATTTCTAAGTTCAAAGAGTAAATAAATAGTTACATTTTCTCAAGATTTTGATAGCTGCATTAGGCAAAGGAATAATTTTTGGTACTAAACATGATGCACATTTTTAGTGATTTTTCAACTACAAGTCTCTATTTCATTTTAACAATTTAAAATTTTGATAAGTTCTCAAATTGAAATAGAGACATGTGGCAAACGAAATTCATCTTGTTAAAGGAACCATTAAGTTGATAGCAACACTTAAAGTCAAATAATAATTGCAAATGAGAGAGGAAAATACAATTTCTCATAATGTTTTAAATTCTGAATTTTTAAACATTTAAACATAGATGAAGACCATTCCTTAGATATATAACTAATGACAAACAGCATCATCATACTATGATTTATTCTACCTGGGGACTGTGTTCCTTGAGGGAACATTAACTTTTACATTTCTATGAAATTAAGAACTCTGATAGACCAATTCTGGACATCATAGGTAGCATATTTGTAATTTCATTAATAAAATTACTAAATTTAACAACTTTCTCTTATCTATATTTTAGCGTCCAGCTTTAATCAGACATTGTACTTTTAAAACCAAAGTACAAAAATTATATTTTATTCTTAAAATGTGTGAGCTTCTTTAACGTTATTTTATTATTTTTTGTCAAAACCAAGAATCCACAAACAATATCCAACTGTCAGTCTGAGTGGTCAGTGTTGTTAAATTTCAGATGAATTCTTTATATTTCAATTTACTCTAATCATCCTGCAAACAGAGTCCAAATAACTTAATTGATGGATAAAAATTAATATTTTAAAGAGATAATATTTTTAATGTCTTCAAAAGAAAATTATGATTATGAAATTGATCATTTATTCTTATGTATAAATATCAGTTCTAAGGGATACAAGTTAACTTAAGATATTTTTCCTAAAACTACAATGTATGTTTCATCTCTTCATTGACCTGTAATCTTTAGCTCTGGAACCATTTACTCCTTACCTGTAACTTCACTTCAGGCTCTATGAAAAATGCAACTCCTATGAGGGCACATATAAGGAGTGTTGGTTACATAGCTCATTCACTTAGCATTTATTTATTCAGCAAACATTGAATGCCCACAATGTGCTACACATTAAGGAATTATCTGAAGTAGTGAACTGAAGACCATTATTGCTCTTTTCATGGAATTTTGCTTTTGGCTTCATCTGAGCCTTGTCCAACACTCCCAAAAATTGGATCTATGTTCTGTTGTCTCCAAGTTATCATCTGTTTAGTACCATCTAATTATCTTTATCCTCTGTCAGTGTGTTTATAAACAAATATAATTGTGTATATATCAGCAAGTTTATTAATAACAAATCTTAATTTCAATAATTGATTTGTCTTGGATTTTTCAATGTAAACAAGTGTATCATATGAAAATGATGTTTTATTATTTCCTTTCCTTCCCAAATATGATCATTTTTATTTATTTATACTTACATTATCACAATAGATGGTACTCTCAGTGTAATATTTGATAAAAGTGGAGGTAGTGGCATCTTTGTCTCATTCTAGATGTCAGTGCAAAATATTTCATCATTTTACCATTAAATGTGCTATTTGCTATAGGTTAATTAATATTGGATTAAGAAAGTCTACTTCTATTTTTAGTTTAAATAAATTTTATCATAAATGGATGTTGGATTTTATCAAATGCATTTTCAGTATTTATCAAAGTAATCGCATTATTTTTTCTCCTTTTTTCTGCTTATATGATAAAACACATAGAATGATTTTCATTTGTTATAACAACTGTTAATTCTTGAAATAAACCAAAATTAACTTTACAATATTACCCTTTTTCTATATTGCACACCTTGTCTTTCTAAGATTTTATTTATAACTTTTGCATTTACCTTCATGGATTAGACAGCCCTATGGTAAGATTGATACTATTTCTTCCTCAAATGATTTTGCTATAGTTAACTATTGAAGCCATTTTGGCCTGGAGTTGCTTTTAAGAAAGGTTTTTCATTACCAATTAAATGCTGTTAATAGTGTGGAATTAATCACAGTTTACGTTTCCCCTATGGTATTTTTATTAGAAAAAATTTCTATTTCATCTGTATTTCCAATGGTAAGACATATTTTATGATAAATTTCTGCTAGACTTTCTAATGTTTATATATTTTTAATAATATCCCCTGTTTTAAATATGATATTTGTTTTTTGTTTCATCATGCTTTTTATTTTCCATAACTCTAGCTATAGATGTTTCAATGTTATTATTTTTTCAAAGAACTAACTGTTGGCCATATTGATCTTCTGTTTTTGTTTTCTTCTTTATCTGTACCTTCTAATATCTCTTTTTTTTATTTACGTACTTAATTTCTGTTTTTTCCTAACATTTTTATATGTTTGCTAGGCTCACTGACTTTTCAGCCTTCATTAGTTTAGACAGTGTGCAGAGAAAGTTAACTTGGTGTGATTGAAACAGTTATCCTTAAAAACGACTTGCTTGTTAGATTGAACATTGGCTGGTATCTGGAAAATTAGCTGGAAAACAGTTTCCTACACTAACACAGAATGTATTTATAATTAGTGTGGGTTACTGTGCTTAAAAATTGAAAGAAAAAAAAAACACATTGCTTATGTTGAATGCCTGCTTTACTTCTGGGAGTTTGGAATTTGGTATGTGGTAGACGAAAAGTGTCAGCATGACTGAGCAATAAAATCCCAAAGGTCACAGACAACATCATCCTCAATGGTGGAAAATTCAACAATATTTCATCTAGTATCAAAACTAAGACAAGGAGACCCACTTTAACCACTTTTATTCAACATAGTACTGGAAAGTGTAGCTGGAGGAATTAGACAATAAAACATAAAATACATCTATGTCAGAAAGAAAGAATAAACTGTCTCTATGTTCATATGATATTATATATCAAAACCCAAATATTCCACCAAAAACTTAGAAATAGTAAGTGATTTTTCAGTAAAATTTCAGGATACAAAATCGATAAACAAAAATCACTTGCATTTGTACACACTAAGAATGAATTATCAGAAAGAGAAATTAAGAAAATAATCCCACTTGAAATTGTGTCAAAAAGAATAAAACACCCAGGAACAAATTTAATGAAGGAGATGACATATGTGTACATTGAAAACTACAAAACTATAAGACACTGACAAAGGAAATGAGGATGGTACAAATAAATGGGAACATATTTTATATTCATGGGTTTAGAGGGTTACTATGAAAAATGTTTACTGCACAAAGTAATCTTAAGATTCATGCAATTCCTAATACTATCAGAGGTATTTTTCACAGAAATAGAACAACTGTAAAATCTTTATGAAACCATGAAAAATTCCAAATAGACAAAGCAAATTTGATAAGATTAAAACTATAGCACACTTCCTGATTGCAAATGATATTACAAAAGCCATAGTAACAAAACATGGCACTGACATAAAAACAAACAATGAACATGACCAATATAACATGATAATCCTCTAGAAATAAACTCATGCATATATTGTCAATTAATTTTGGCAAAGGAGCCAAAAATATTCATTGGGGAAGGGTAGTCTCTTCAATAAGTGGTACTGGGAAACTGGACAACTACATGCAAAAGAATGAAACTGGACAGTTATCTTATATCATACACAAAAATCATATCAAACTGGATATAAGACTTCAGTGTAAGACTCAAAACCATAAAACTGCCAGAATAAAACATAGGTGAAAGTTTAACATAGGTCTTAGCAATATTTTTTTTTAATTAGACATCAAAAACAAAGGGAAAAAAAGCAAAAAAATAAATAAGTGGGATTACAGCAAACTAAAAGACTTCTGCATATCCCTCATGATTAGCATTGTTGACCATCTTTCTATGTGCTTATTGGCCATCATAGTTTTATTGTTGTTCATTCACTCAGTTGTGTCCAACTTTTTGCAACCTCTACACTGCAGCATGCCAGGTTTCCCTGTCCTTCACTATCTCCCAGAGTTTGCTCAAACTTATGTCTATTGAATAGGTGATGACATTTAATCATCTCATCCTCTGTTCCCTCCCTTCTCCTTCTGTCCCTCAGTCTTTCCCAGCATCAGGGTATTTTAAAATGAGTCTGCTCTTTGCATTAAGTGGCCAAAGTGTTAGAGCTTCAGCTTCGGCAACAGTCTTTCCAATGAATATTCAGGGTGGATTTCCTTTAGGATTGACTGGTTTGATCTCCTGGCAGTCAAGACTCTCAAGAGTCTTCTCCAGCACCACAATACCAAATCATCAATTCTTCGATGCTCAGTCTTCTTTATGGTCCAACTCTCATATCTGTACACAACTACTGGGAAAACCATAGCTTTGACTATATGGAATTTTGATGACAAAGTGTTGCCAACTGCTTTTTAATATGCTGTCATAGCTTTCCTTTCAAGGAGCAAGCGTCTTTTAATCTCATGGCTACAGTCACCATCCGCAGTGATTTTGGGGGCCAAGAAAATAAAATCTGTCATTGTTTCTGCTTTTCACCCTTCCACTTTCCCTGAAGTGATGGGGACAGATGCCATGATCTTGGGTTTTGAATGTTGAGTTTTAAGCCATCATTTTCATTCTCCTCTTTAGGCCTCATCAAGAGGCTGTTTAGTTCCTCTTCCCTTTTTTTTCCAATAGAATGGTATCATCTGCATATCTGAGGTTGTTAATATTTCTCCTGGCAATATTAATTCCAGCTTGAGATTCATCCAATCCAGCATTTCACATGATGTACTATGCATATAAATTAAATAAACAGGGTGACAATACACAACCTTGATGCATTTCTTTCCCAATTTTGAACCAGTCCATTATTCCAAGCCCAGTTCTAACTGTTGCTTCTTGACCTGTATATATGTTTCTCAGGAGACAGGTAAAATATTCTGGTATTCCCATCTCTTTAAGACTTTTCCACTGTTTGTTGTGATCCACACAGTCAAAGGATTTAGCATGGTCAATGAAGCAGAAGTAGATGTTTTTTCTGGAATCCTAGCTTTCTCCATGATCCAAAGAATGTTGGCAATGTGATTCTTCTGCCTCTTCTAAACACAACTTCTACATCTGGAAGTTCTCAATTAACATACTACTGAGGCCTAGCTTGAAGGATTTTGAGCATAACCTTACTAGCATGAGAAATGAGTACAATATTTGGAACAGTCTTTGACATTGTCCTTCATTGGGATTGGAATTAAAACAGACCTTTTCCAGTCCTGTGGCCACTGCTGAGTTTTTCACATTCGCTGACATATTGAGTGCAACACTTTAACAGTATCATCTTTTAGGATTTTAAAGAGCTCATCTGGAATTTCATCACCTCCACTAGCTTTGTTCATAGTAATGCTTCCAAAGGCCCACTTGACTTCACACTTCAGGATATCTTGCTCTAGGTGAGTGACCACAACATTGTAGTTATCAGGGTCATTAAGAAAATTTTTGTGTAGTCCCACTGTGTATTCTTGTTACCTCTTATTAATCTCTTCTGCTTCTGTTAGGTCCTTAGTGTTTCTTTCTTTTATTGTGCCCATCCTTGCATGAAATATTCCGTTGATAAATCCAGTTTTCTTGAAGAGATCTCTAGTCTTTCCTATTCTATTTATTTTTTTTCTATTTCTTTGCACTGTTCATTAAAAAGGCATTCTTATCGCTCCTTGCCATTCTTTGTAACTCTGCATTCAGTTGAATATATGTTTCCCTTTCTCCCTTGCCTTTCTCTTCTTTTCTTTCCTCAGCTATTTGTAAAGCATCCAGAGACAACCACTTGGCCTTCTTGCATTTCTTTTCTTTGGGATGTTTTAGTCACTGTGTCTTGTACAATGTTATGAACCTCTATCCATAGTCTTCAGGTACTCTGTCTACCAAATCTAATCCCTTGATTTTATTCATCACTTCTTATGTTTAATCATAAGGGATTTGATTTAGGTCATACCTGAATGGCCCAATGTTTCTCCATACTTTCTTCAATTTAACACTTATTTTCCAGTAAAGAGCTCATGATCTGAGCCACAGTCAGCTCCAGGCCTCATTTTTGCCGACTGCATAGAGCTCCATCTTTCACTGAAAAAAACATAATCAATCTGATTTCAGCATTGACCATTTGATCATGTCCATGTGTAGAGTCATCTGTTGGGTTGTTGGAAAAAGGTGTTTGCTATGACAAGCCTGTCCTCTTGATAAAACTCTGTAAGCTTTTACCTTCCTTCATTTTGCACGCCAAAGCTAAACTTGCCTGTTATTCTGGGTATCTCTTGACTTCCTACTTTTGCATTCCAATTCCCTATGATGAAAAGAACATCTTATTTTGATATTAGTTCTAGGAGGTGTTGCAGGTCTTCATAGAGGTGGTCAACTTCAGTGTTTGGGGCATATACTTTTACATGTAGCTATCCACTTTTCCCAGCACCATTTATCAAAGAGGCTCTCTTTTCCCCATCATATATTCTTGGCTTCTTTTTCATAGATTAATTGACCATATGTGTGTGTGTGTCTGTTCCTTTGCTCTTTATTTTATTGATATGTATGTCTGTTTTTGTGTTAAACCATTCTATTTTGAGCTCTTTATTGTCATCTAAAGTCAGGGAACCTGATACCTTTTTTGGTTTGTTTTTATTAAAAATTACTTGGTTATTTGGGATCTTTTGTATTCCACACAAATTTTAAGATTAGTTGTTTTAGTCCTCTAAAGAATGCCATAGGTATTTTTAATGGGACTGTATTAAAACTGAACATTGCTTTGTGTAGTATGGTATTTTAGGGGCATATTATTTAGCATCCATGTGTTTGTATTTTTTATTTATTTTTTCTTGTAGTTTATTTTCAGTCTTGTAGGATTGTGTTCAGTGAAGATTTTCTTCAATTTACCAAGGGTCATCTTGGGGCACAGTGTGTGATCAATCCTGGAGAGTATTTCATGTATACTTGATAAGAATGTGTATTTTACTTATTTTGGATGGAATACTCTATAAATATTGATCAAGTATATCTGGTCTGATGTATTATTTAAGGTCTGTGTTTACTTATTCATTTTCTGTCTGGATGATATGTCCATCAATGAAAGCAAGGTGTTAATATCCTCCACTATTATTGTGTTACTGTCACATTCTCCCTTTATGGTTGTTAGCATTCGCCTTACATATTGAGATGGTCCTATGTTGGGTACATATACCTTTACAATTGTTATATATATTCTTCTTGGATTATCCCCTTGGTCATTATGTAGTGTCCTTTGTATCTTATAACACAGTCTTTGTTTTAAAGCCTATTTTGTCTGACATAAGTATTGCTACTCCAGCTTTCTTTGATTCCCATTTGCATGGAATATCTTTTTCTATCCCTTCACTCTCAGTCTGTATGTGTCCTGAGGTCTGAAGTGAGTCTCTTGTAGGCAACATATACACAGATCTTATTTTTGCATTCATTCAGGCAGTCTCTGTCTTTTGGTTGGGTCATTTAATCCATTTACATTTAAGGTAATTATTGATAGGTATGTTCCTATTACCATTGCCATTTTCTTAATTGTTTGGGTATATTTGGCGAGAAGGGTGGGACTTTTTCTTCTCTTGGGTTCCCTCTTGGAGAAGTACCTTTGTCATTTGTTTTAAGGCTGATTTGATGGTGCTGAATTTTCTGAGCTTGTGCTTGTCTGTAATGTTTTTGATTTCTCTATCAAATCTGAATGAGATCCTTGCTGGGTAGAGTAATCCTGGTTGTAGGTTTTTTTCCTTTCATCACTTTAAATATATCCTGCCACTCCCTTCTGGCCTACTGAGTTTCTGCTGAAAAATCAGTGATAAACTTATAGGGGTTCCCTTAGGAGTTATTTTTTTGCTTTTTCCTTGCCAATTTTAATATTTTTTCTTTGTATTTAGTTTTTGTTAGTTTGATTAATATACAGGATTTATCTCAGGAAGGCAAGGACTCTTCAATATAGATAAATTAATCAATTCAATACACTATATTATTAAATTAAATAATAAAAATCATGTAATAATTTCAATAGATGCAGAAAAATCTGAAAAAATTCGACACCCATTTGTGATTAAAAAAAAGAAAAACTCCAGAAAACAGGCACAGAAGGAACCTACCTAAACATAATAAAGTCCATAAACAATAAATTCACAGAAACATCATTCTCAATGGAGAAAAATGAAAGCATTCACGTAAGATCAGGAACAAGACAAAGATGTCTATTCTTACCACTCTTATTTGACATAGTTTTGGAAGTCCTCACTATGGCAATCAGACAAGAAAAAAATAAATAAATAAAAGGAATACAATTTGAAGAAGAAGAAGTAAAACTGTCACTGTTTGCAGATAATATGTTACTATACATTAAATATCCTAAAGATTCCACCAGAAAACTACTGGACATAATCAATGAATTTGGAAAAGTTGAAGGATACAGCTTTGCATTCCTATACAGTAACTACTAAATAGCAGAAAGATAAATTAAAGAAATAATCCCGTTTACCATTGCAATAAAGGGAATAAAATACCTAGCAACAGATCTACCTAAGGAAGCAAAAGAACTGTACTCAGAAAAATATCAAACACTGATGAAAGAAATCAAAGAGGACACAAAGAGTTGAAAAAATATACCATGTTCTTGGATTAGAATAATCAATATAGTGAAAATTAATATGCTACCTCAAGCAATCTATAGATTCAATGTAATTCCAATCAAATTACCAATGGCATTCTTCACAGAATTAGAACAACAACCACCACAAAATTTACATTTTGTATGGAAGCACAATAAGACCTCAAATAGCCAAAGTATTCTTAAGAAAGAAAAATGGAGCAGGAGGAATCAGGCTCCTTAACTTCAAACTATACTACAAAAGGTACAGTAATCAAACAGTATGGTACCAGCACAAAAACAAATATAGACCAATGGTACAGGACGGAAAGCCCAAAGATAACTCAACACCTATGGTCACCTAATCTATGACAAAGGAAACAAAAATATACAAGGGGAAAACACAGTCTTTTCAAGAAATTGTGCTGGAAAAACTGGCCAGCTACATGTAAAAGAATGAAATTAGAACACTTTCTATCACACACAAAAATAAACTCAAAATGAATTAAAGACCTAAATGTAAGAATGGACACTATAAAACTCTTTGAGGAAAACCTAGGAAAAACACTCTTTGACATAAATCATACCAAGATCTTTTTTGACCCCCCTCTAAAATAATAAAAATAAAACAAAAATTAAAAAAATGGGATTTAATTAAAATTAAAAAGATTTTTCACAGTAAACAAAACCATAAACAAGATGAAAGACAAGAATCAGATTGTGAGAAAATATTTGTGAAGGAAGCAAAGACAAAGGATTAATTTCCAAAATATACAAACAGCTCATGGAGTTCAATATTAAAAAAAAATCCAATTAAAAAATGGCAGAAGACCTAGATAGACAACCCTCGTAAGAAGACATACAGATGAAAATAGACACATGAAAAGATGTTTAACATCACTAATTATTAGAGAAATACAAATCGAAACTATAATGAGGTATCACCTCAGACTAGCCAGAATGTCCATCATCAAAAACTCTACAAACAACAAATCCTGGAGAGGATGTGGAGAAAAGGGAACCTTCCTATACTGTCTGTGGGAAAATAAATTGCTACAGTCACTGTGGAGAACAGTATGGAGGTTCCTTAAAAAACTAAATGGACACAGGCAGGGGAAGGAGAGGGTGGGATGAATTAAGAGAGTAGCATTGACACATATACACTACCATGTGTAAACTAGATAACTAGCAGAAAGCTGCTGTATAGTACAGGGAGCTCAGCCCAGTGACCTAGAAGGGTGGAATGTGGGAGAGTGGGAGGAATGCTCAAGAGAGAGGTAATATATGTTTATATATGGCTGATTCACATGTTGTATAGCAGAAATTAACACAACATTATAAATAAATTAAATTCCAATAAAAACAGTAATAATCTCTTAGATACATAGAACAGATTGGTTGTTGCTACTGGCAGGAATGGGGTGGAAAAAATGAGTGAAGGTGACCAATATGTAAAAACTTCTGATTATCACTTCTGGGATGTAATGGACAGCATAGTTACTATAGTTAGCCAAACTATGCTGTATGTTTGGAAGTTGATAAGAGAGTAGATTTTCTTTTTGAGAGTAGTATTAAGTGTTCTCAACACAAGAAAAAAAATGTAACTATATAAAGTAATTGAAAAAAAAACTATGACAAACCTAGACATTGTATTAAAAAGCAGAGACATCAGTTTGCTGACAAAGGTCCATATAATCAAAGCTATGGTTTTTCCAGTAGTCATGTATGGATGTGAGAGTTGGAACATAAAGAAGGCTGAGTGCCAAAGAATTGATGGTTTCCAACTATTGTGCTGGAGAAGAGTCTTGAGAGTCCTTTGGACAAGCAAGATCAAACCAATCAATCCTAAAGGAAATCAGTCCTGAATATTCATTGGAAAGACTGATGTTGAAGCACCTATAATTTGGCCACCTGATGTGAAGAGCTGACTCATTGGAAAAGGCCATGATGCTGGGAAAGATTGAGGGCAGGAGGAGAAGGGGGTGACAGAGGATAAAAAGTTCGGATGGCATCACCTACTCAATGGACATGAATAGTAGAATACTTTGAGAGATAGTGAAGGACCGGGAAGCCTGGCATTCTGCAGTCCATGGAGTTGCAAAGAGTCAGACACAAAAGAGTGACTGAACCACAACAATAAAGGTGATTGACATTAACTAAGCTTATTGTGGTTATTTTTTTTTTACAACATATGCACATATTAAATCACTAGATTGTATGCTTTCTTCCTGCTTACATAGTTTCTGAAGAGAAGACCAATGTACTTCTTATTCTTACTCCTGTATAGGTAAATTTTTCTTTTCATTTTTTTTATGTTCGGTTTGGTCTTCCAACTTCTGCCAAGATTTTTGACTTTGCTATTCTGCAGTATCCTGTTCCAACTTTTCTTCTGCTTATCTTACTTATATTATGATTATGTTACACACTTTATAATTTTCCTGAAGCTCTTGAATATACTATTGGGTTTTTTTTTCCCCTTTCATTCATTTTTTCCTCACTTTTTAGTTTGGGATTTTATTTAGACATTTCTTCAAGCTTGACATTTTTTCTCTCAGCCATGTCCAGTGAACTAAAGAACTTGTCAAAGATATTCATTTTTGTGATGTTTTTGATTTCTAGCATTTCTAATTGATTATTTCTTGAATTTCCATCTGTCTGCTCACATGTTTACATTACCAATTTGTCTTTGCATAATTTCAACTTTTCTTTTTTTCTGTTAGAGTCCTAGTCAAGTCTAGTTCAGTCGCTCAGTCACGTCCAACTCTTTGCTACCCCATGGACTGCAGTACGCCAGGCATCCCTGCCCATCACCAACCCCCTGAGCTTGCTCAAACTCATGTCCATTGAGTCAGTGATGCCATCCAATTGTCTCATCCTCTGTTGTCCCCTTGTCCTTCTGCTTTCAATCTTTCCAAGCATCAGGGTCTTTTCAAATGAGTCAGTTCATCAGGTGGCCAAATTATCAGGATTCCAGCTTTAGCATAAGTCCTTCCAATGAATTTTCAGGGCTGATTTCCTTGAGGATTGACTGGTTTGATCTCCTTGCAGTCCAAGCGACTCTCAAGAGTCTTCTCCAACACTACAGTTCAAAAGCATCAATTCTTTGGTGCTCAGCTATCGTTATTGTCCAACTCTCACATCCAAACATGACTACTGGAAAAAATCATAACTGACTAGATAGAACTTTGTCAGCAAAGTAATCTTTCTGCTTTTTAATATGCTGTCTAGGTTGGTCAGAACTTTTCTTCCAAGGAGCAAGCATCTTTTAATTTCATGGCTGCAGTTCCATCTGCAGTGATTTTGGAGCCCAAGAAAATAAAGTCTGTCATTGTTTCCATTGCTTCCCCATCTATTTGCCATGAAGTGATGTGACCAGATGCCATGATCTTAGTTTTCTGAATGATGAGTTTTAAGCCGACTTTTTACTCTCCTCTTTCACTTTCATCAAGAGGCTCCTTAGTTCTTCTTCAGTTTCTGCCATGAGGTTGGTGTCATCTGCATATCTGAGGTTATTGATATTTCGCCAAGTGATCTTGATTTCAGCTTGTGCTTCATCCAGCCCAGCATTTTGCATGAAGTACAAGAGCCCTAGTCTATTAATCTGTATTTGTGTATGCAAGTCTAATAATTCCAAAATTTCTGTAATATCTAATTCAGTTTTGATGCCAACCTTGTTTTTCAAACTTTTGTTGTTGTTGCTGTTGTTATGCTTTATAATGTTTTTGTTGCAAGCTTTATGTG
This sequence comes from Okapia johnstoni, assembly GCA_024291935.2. Taxonomy (NCBI): domain Eukaryota; kingdom Metazoa; phylum Chordata; class Mammalia; order Artiodactyla; family Giraffidae; genus Okapia; species Okapia johnstoni. The sequence continues at coordinate 68,395,682 of CM044305.1, read as the reverse complement.
ATGCACTTGTTAAATAACTGTTAATGGGCCTTTTGTTGTTGTTCAGTTTCTCAGTCATGACTCTTTGTGACCCCATGGATTGCAGCATGCCAGGCTTCCCTGTCCTTCACTATCTCCCAAAGTTTGCTCAAACTCATGTCCATTGAGTCAGTGATGCTATCTAACCATTTCATCCTCTGTCACCCTCTTCTCCTCCTGCCCTCAATCTTTCCATGCATCAGGGTCTTTTCCAATGAGTAGGCTTTTCACATCAGGTGTCCAAAGTATTGGAGCTTCAGCTTCAGCATCAGTCCTTCAAATTAATATTCAGGGTTCATTGCTTATTCCCTTTCAGATTAACTTGTTTGATAGGCCTTTTATATGAGATTTCATATTTATCTAGGGATTAATTTGTCTTTACAAACTGTAGTTATAGATGTCAGATGCTAAAATTTCCTCTATTGTCCTTGTTTCTGTTGCCCCTTTTGTCTTTGGGTTTCCCTTGAGACTTCTTAAAAATCATGTGGGATGTACAGTTATTTCACTTATATTCTGTTTTATAAGAGCCCTATTAATGTAAGCCATGGGGAGAGAAGGGAGACATTCTATGGACCTATAATTAAGTCTCAGTCTTTTAGGGAGCCTGTAAATCTATATACATATGTATAACTGAACCACTGTGTTGTACACTGAAAACTAACACAACTTTGTTAACTATACATCAATACAATTTTTTAAAAAAGAAAAGGAATGTTATCTTTTAAGGAGTTGTCATGTTGGTGCTAAGAGTATGTTCCTTTTTAGTTTTAAGCAGGTTTTTCTGACAATGGAGGAGGTTCGTAGAATGCCCTTTTATACTGAGTGTGTCTGTTTTTTTTTTCAGTGATTAGTTTCAGTTATTTATTTTTTAGTAAGAATGCTATAATCACTGCAGCTGAACTGTTTTGATTTCTTTTTCTTTTCTTTCTTCACTGTAATGTTGGAAGCAGTGAGTTTCCCAGACATTCTCAGGTGGAACCTGAAAGCACATGTGTTTTTCCCCTGTAGTTTGTACTCTTTCTTTACAGATGACTTTGTGTGTGTGTGTTGTTTTGTTTGTTTGTTTGCTTGTTTTGTTTTAATTTTTAGAGTAAGGTTGGGTTTCTCTGTCTTCAAGTTATTATGCATGTATAATCTTTGTGTTGATTTATTTTTATTTTTCCATTCTTACTGCTCTACAAATTTTTGTACATATACACTGATGTTATTAATGCAGGAGATACAGGAGATGTGGGTATGACCCCTAGGTCAGGAAGATCCCTTGGAGGAGGGCATGGCAATTCACTCCAGTGTTCTTGTCTGGATAATCCCATGGACAGAGGAACCTGGCATGCTACAGTCCAAAGCGTCACAAAGAGTTGGACAAGACTGATCATGAGCACGGACCAACATTATTACAGACAACTTTAAATGTAAAACATTGAATGGTACCTATAGACTATAATTATTCTAGAATGAATCAGGATAATATTTTTCTCTGCACAGCAGAGAATATAATAAAATAAACATCAAGTTCATCATACAATCTGAATGATCTTCTCTTAATGGAACAAGAACATTCAGCATTCTAGTTTTACATTGAAGATGTAACTCAACAGTTCCAAATATTTTCAATACCCGTGAGACTTCATAATAGTGGCGATAAAAACTTTAACAAGCTTCAAATATTAGTTCATATCCCATAGCACTTATTACAAACATGTTATCTGAAAAAACACACACTTCCCTTTAAAAGTTTGTTGTTAAGGTGATTTCTTAAAAAATTTTTATATCATAGGGTTGCTGTTACAGTTAAATGAGTGAAGTATTGGCAAAATACTAAGAGTACTTTCTTAACAAATATTAATGTGAAATAAAATTCATATTTTATGGCAAGATAAGAAGAATTTAGGCCTAAAACATTTTCTCTGCCCTTTGGCCTCTTCTCTCCCCTAATACTCTTCAAGTGTTTTGTTATAAAAGGCAAAGAAAGACCAAGGGACTGATCTAGATCAGAGGAAACTAAATAGATATAACTACTAAAAAGTTATGAATTATGGGATCCTGGATTGAATCCTAGACCAGATAAAAGATCTTGGGGAGAAAGCTGGTAAAAATGAATTCTGCAGACTAGTTAACAATACTGTACTAAATTTAATTTCCTGGATTTAGTGTGAAGAAAAATTAATCAGTTGATCTAGAAATAAATGAAAATTTTTATTTGAGACAGATGGGGAAACAGTGGAAACAGTGTCAGACTTTATTTTGGGGGGCTCCAAAATCACTGCTGATGGTGATTGCAGCCATGAAATTAAAAGACGCTTACTCCTTGGAAGGAAGGTTATGATCAACCTAGATAGCATATTGAAAAGTAGAGACATTACTCTGACAACAAAGGTCCGTCTAGTCAAGGGTATGGTTTCTCCAGTAGTCATGTGTGGATGTGAGAGTTGGACGGTGAAGAAAGCTGAGCACCGAAGAATTGATGCTTTTGAACTGTGGTGTTGGAGAAGACTCTTGAGAGTCCCTTGGACTGCAAGAAGATCCAACCAGTCCATCCTAAAGGAGATCAGTCCTGGGTGTTCATTGGAAGGACTGATGTTGAAGCTGAAACTCCAATACTTTGGCCACCTCATGCGAAAAGTTGACTCATTGGAAAAGACCCTAATGCTTGGAAGACAGAGGATGAGTTGGCTGGATGGCATCACTGACTCGATGAACATGGGTTTGGGTAGACTCTGGGAGTTGGTGATGGACAGGGAGGCCTGGCGTGCTGCGATTCATGGGGTCGCAATGAGTCGGACACGACTGAGCGACTGAACTGAACTGAAGGACTAAACCTGGGAACAGCACCTCAGAAAGCTCCAGGAACTGTTGTGATTGTTTTAAGTCAAAATACAGTAATATAAGTTTTTTGAGACACAGGGCTGTACATTAAATAACGTATCTAAGCATCATCATGCATCCATACTTGCTAAGTCACTTCAGTCGTGTCCGACTCTTTGTGACCCTATGAACTGTAGCCCTCCAGGTTCCTCTGTCCATGGGATACTCCAGGCAAGAACATTGGAGTGAATTGCCATACCCTCCTCCAAGGGATTTTCCCGACCCAGGGATCGAACCCATGTCTCTTATGTCTCCTGCATTGTTAGGTGTGTTCTTTATCACTACCATGACCTGGGAAGCCCATACATCATCACGACCCTTTACAAATTCAAGAAGGAATGCTATCTTTAACAATTAGTCTTATTGATGCTAACAGAACATTTCTGTTTATGGTTGAGTATGTATTTGCCAATGGAGGGTGTTTGGTCAATGCATAATGCAGATACACAATGCATAGTAGAGAGGAGAGAGGGGAACAAAGGGCAGAGAAAACACTTTAAGTTTACTTTATTTTTTTATCCTGACATAAAAAATGAATTTTATTTCACATAAGTATACTATGGTTGTGTAAGATGCTGACATTAGGGGAAACTAAGTATTTTTTCAAGTTTTCTGTAAGTCTAAAATTGTTTCCATATGGTAATTTGAAATATCTGACTGAAGATATGCAAACTATTTATTATATGTACACATTTTAAATGAGAAATATCCCAATTATTTTTTAAAAGTTAGTTTTCAGAGTTGGAAAGTAAATCAAAATAACTTTATAGTAATAAGCACTACTTACTGTTGCCTATTTCTTAAATTCCTCAAAGAACATTCTAATAAATTATTTCACTTGACACCTACATCAATCCAGTAAAGAAAATATCAGATCCATGTTACAAATTAGGAGCAAATGCTCATTGAGGGAACAGAATTTCTTGTCCAAGCACATACGACCATTTGTAACAGAGCTGTATCTTAGTCCACTGACCTTTACCATGATATCAGGCCGCTTCCAAATGCCTACTATGTGCAAGATGTCCTATTAGATTCTCTAGATTAATATTTGATATTTTATTAAAATAAAGCTTTACAGAAGCTTTAATGAAAACATTTTTTTAAAACTTCAAAGGATTGTAGCTTGTGGAGATCAAAGATATGATATCAGATGATGATAAAGAAGCAGTCAATACAGCAGGCACCTTTGATTAGGAACACAAGAGTGTAATACCTTTTATTATGTTGTAGCTTCAAGCTCCTCAGATTTTAGATATACTATATTTGATTGCCAGAAACACTAAGCCATTCTCTGATACTTTTCTGAGCAACTATGTTGCTTTTTTTTTTTAAGATAATATAGCATCAATGACTGAGAGAAAAAAATTGTTCTGTCAAAATTCACTTATTGTGCACTGTGGGTGTTTCTTCATTTGGCAGATTTATACTTCCTATTAAAACTAAAAGCAATACCATTGCCAATTGAGGTACTTTATCTTTGACATATACTGTCACACTTCTCAGTGACCAAAGGACAACAACAGCTAAATATTTGCATTTTGTTTATGTTAAATTACTAACCCACCACCAAATCTTGCTCCCTCAAGATATTAAGCATCATGGTGATAATCATCAGAGTGGCAGAAGCAGACATAAGGCTAGTAATGCTATCTTTCATAAAACATATAATCCCTAGTTGGAATGGATGAAATAAGATAAGTGATTGCTATTTGAGAATGTTTTTAGTAAAGCTATCACTAGAGAAGGTGGCTAGTTTGACAGTGCAAGTAAAGCTATCTTTTAATAACTGTAGATTCACAACCTAGAAAATGTCACAGAAAACTGTTCCACATTGTGTTTCCAATTGCTAAGTGTCACTCTTGAAAATGTTTTATTTTTGACCACAGGGACTTGGTACCTTTAATTGTCAAGACCAAATGAAGTCATTGAGTCATCCTAGCTTTGCTTTTAGAGATGCAAATCTTCTAGGAACTGTATTGAAAAAATCAGCTTACATTAATTAAGAATTCTTTCTTAAAATAGCTTCACAAGTTTTGGTGATAGAGAAGAGGTTAAGGATATTTCTTCTAGTCCCTTTACTCACTTAACATCATTCTTTCAGGGATTATTTATTGACTGTCTTTCATATGCCATGTGCTTTTCTAGACACTAGAGAAAAGACAGTGAATCATAACCAAAATCTCTGCCATCAGAAGCTCACATACTTCTTGGAAGATAACAACTAATGACAACAAAAAAAATTAATCAGTTGATCTAAGAAAGAAATAGAAATTTTTGTTCAAGCCAAAGTGAGATTATGACCTACGAACAGCATCTCAGAAAGCTCCAAGAACTATTCTACCCACTAGTAGTCAAAGCAAAGCTATGTACATTAAATGAGGTATTGCTGACAGTTCACACAATTCAGATCTGCAAGTACAAAGTGGTGGATCGTCATAACCTCTTAGAAGGTCAAGAAGGAATGTTATCTCAAATTAGGAATTTGAGATTAAAATATACACACTGTCACTATATAACCAACAAGGACCTACTGTATAGCACAAGGAACGATATGTGATATCTTGTGATAATGTACTGCAATGGAAAATAATTCTAAAAAAGAATCTATATACATATGTATAACAATCATTTTATTCTACACCTGAAACTAACAAAGCATTATAAATCAACTATATTTCATTTTTTTTTTAAGAAGGGAATATCACCTTTTAAGGAATTGTCTTACTGGCACTGGGAGAATGTCCCTCTTTATTGTAGAGCAAGTATTTTGGCCAATGGGAGAGGTTTGATCAATGTATAAGGCAAAAACTCAATGCATAGTAGAGGAAAGAAAGGAGGCCAAAGCGCAGAGAAAATATTTATATGTAATTTTTCTTTTCTTTCATAAAATATGAATTTTATTTCACACTAATATTTGTTAAGATAGTGTCCTCAGTACTTTACCAATACTTCTACTCATTTAATTATCACAGCAACCCTATGATATATTTTTTTTAAGGAACTACATTAACATCATTTGTTTAACTGATATTTCCATCCATAAAATACAATGTCTTACACAATTGGAGAGATTTATTTTTCTGTATTATTGCAAAAAAATTTGTTAATTTTTATAAAATTTAAGTTGATTTTTAAGATGCTGACAATTATAAATTAAAAAACAATATGTTCCCAACTAGATTTCTTAATTAAAATTTATATTATCCTTATGTGAGATTTTTCCACAGCCTAGTTCACACAAATAAATACATTTAACATAATGATTTCATATCAAAACTTATTGAGGTTAATTTGGTTTATTTTTGGTTTTACATACTGCTTTAACTTTTCCATCCATACTGAAAATGAAATAATTACAGTACAAATGTTATTAAGATATTATGGAAAGGCAAACTTGTTAAAAGTTTCTCATTATAAAATTTATCCTTTGCCTTGTAAAATTAATAAATATAGTGATGGTAACTATGTATCAGATACTGATTGCAAAAATGGAGAGGTCTTATCACAGGTATACATATAGAAAAGGAAAATTTAATGTAACTTTATATAGATGAATTCTACTTTAAAAAAAGTAATTTCTCACATATGTGACAGTTTAGATATGATAGAGGAAAAATGTTCCAGAAAAAATAAAATTCAAAAAATATTCGTAATTTTCCATTATCTTAATTTTCAATTGAATTATATAATTCCTACCATGAAACCCACACTTTGAAGTGTAAAATTCAGTGGTTTTTAGTATATTCACTAGATTATTGGGCTTCCCTGGTGGCTCAGCAGTTAAGAATCTGCCTGCCAATGCCTGCCAATGCAGGAGATGTGAGTTCAATCTCTGGGTCAGGAAGATCCCCTGGAGAAGGAAATGGCAACCTACTCCAGTATGCTTGGGAGGAAAATCCAGTGGACAGAGGAGACTGGTTGGCTACAGTCCATGGGGTCATAAAGAGTCGGACAAAATTGAGCAACTGAGCACATACTAGAATGTTCAACTATCATCACTTTCTGATTTCAGGACATTTTCATCACCCTGGGGTAAAAACATATCCATTGTCCCATTCCCCAACTTCCAGAAATCACTCATATTAAAATATTATAATTTATATAATAATATGTAATTATATTATTTAATCATAATAATATAATTATAATGTATATATTTTATATTACAATTTCCATCTATGGATTTGCACATCCTGGAGAGTTCATATAAACATAATACATCATGTGGTATTTTATGTCTGAATCATTCTATTTAGCATAAAGTAAAGGTTCATTCATGTTGTAGCACGTATCAGCATTCATCTTTATGACTAAAAAGATTCTACTATATGTATATGACAGGCTTCCCTGGTGGCTCAGTGGTAAAGAATCCACCTGCCAAGGCAGGAAACTTAGGTTTGATCCCTGGGTCAGAAAGATCCCATGGAGAAGGAAATGGCAACCCACTTCAGTATTCTTTCCTGGAAAATTCCATAGACAAAGGGACCTTGTGAGCTACAGTCCATGGGGCTGAAAAGAGTCAAACATGACTGAGCACTTCTACATATGTGTTTGCTACAATTTGTTTCATATACCAGTTGATGGATATCTGGGTTATATTAAAATTTTGACTATTTTAAATAATTATTCTGTGGATACTCATGTTCAAATTTGTATAGAGATGCATGTTTTCAACATTGTTGATATGTATATAGGAGAACTGCTGAATAATATGATAACACCCTGTTTAACTTTTTGAGGAAACTCCAGACTGTTTTCTAAAAGGATTGATTGAATTATTTACATTCCCAAAAGAAAAGAATAATGGTTCCAATTTCTCCATATTCTTGCTAAATTTATTATTGCCTGATTTCGTGTAATTAGCCATCATAGTAGATAAAAAAAAATGGTACACCATGTGTTTTTTTTTTTAATATATATATTTCCCTAGTGAATAATGACTTTGAACATATTTCCATATGCCTATTGGCCAATTGTATATGTTATTTGGAGATTATCTATTCAAATATTTTGTCATTTTAAATTATGATATTTGTCTCTTAGTTATTGAATTACATGCGTGTTGGATTTTTTAAAAAGCACTTGTTTGGGTAAATATATTCCTAAACATTTTAGTATTATGGTGTTGTTGTAAATGGAATTTTCTTAATTTCATTATCTCATATTTTGTGGAATCTAAATGTAATCGTTATATTCAGTTCAGTTCAGTCGCTCAGTTGTGTCTGACTCTTTGTGACCCCATGGACAGCAGTGCGTCAGGCCTCCCTGACCATCACCAAATCCCAGAGTCCACTCAGTCTCATGTCCATTGAGTCGGTCATGCCATACAACCATTTCATCCTCTGTCACTCCCTTCTCCTCCTGCCTTCAATCTTTCCCAGCATCAGGGTCTTTTCCAATGAGTCAGCACTTCACATCAAGTGGCCAAAGTAATAGAGTTTCAGCTTCAACATCAGTCCTTCCAATGAACACTCAGGACTGATCTCCTTTAGGATGCACTAGTTGGATCTCCTTACAGTTCAAGGGACTCTCAAGAGTTTCTCCAACACCACAGTTCAAAAGCGTCAATTCTTCAGCGTTCAGCTTTCTTTATAGTCCGATTCTTACATCCATACATGACTACTGGAAAAACAATAGCCTTTACTAAAACAGACCTTCGTTGGCCAAGTAATGTCTCTGCTTTTTAATATATTATCTAAGTTGGTCATAACTTTCCTTCCAAGGAGTAAGCATCTTTTAACTTCGTGGCTGCAGTCAGCATCTGCAGTGATTTTTGAGCCCCAAAAAACAAAGTCAGCCACTGTTTCCACTGTTTCCCCATTTATTTGCCATGAAGTGGTGGGACCAGATGCCATGATTTTAGTTTTCTGAATGTTGAATTTTAAGCCAACTTTTTCACTCTCCACTTTCACTTTCATCAAGAGGCTCTTTAGTTCTTCTCCACTTTCTGGCATAAGGGTGGTGTCATCTACATATCTGAGGTTACTGATAGTTTTTCTGGCAATCTAGATTCCAACTTGTGCTTCCACCAACCCAGTGTTTCCCATGATGTACTCCGCATATAAATCAAATAAGCAGGGTGACAATATACAGCCTTGACGTACCCCTTTCCCGATTTGGAACCAGTCTATTGTTCCATGTACAGTTCTAACTATTGCTTCTTCACCTGCATACAGATTTCTCAGGAGGCAGATCAGGTGGCCTGGTATTACCATCTCTTTAAGAATTTTCCACAGTTTGTTGTGGTTTACACTGTCAAAGTTTTTGGCATTCTCAATAAAGCAGAATTAAAAGTTTTTCTGGAACTCTGTCACTTTTTCGATGATCCAATGGATGTTGGAAATTTGATCTCTGGTTCCTCTGCCTTTTTAAACCCAGCTTGGCCATCTGGAAGTTCACAGTTCACGTACTGTTGAAGCCTGGCTTGGAAAATTTTGAGCATTACTTTACTAGCGTGTGAGATGAGTGCAATTGTATGATAGTTTGAACATTTTTTGGCACTGCCTTTCTTTGGGATTTTAATGACAACTGACCTTTTCCAGTCCTGTAAACCACTGCTGAGTTTTCCAAATTTGCTGGCATATTGAATACAACACTATCACAGCATCATCTTTAAGATTTGAAATGGGTCGACTGGAATTCCATCACTTCCACTAGCTTTTTTCATAGTGATGCTTCCCTAAGCCCACTTGACTTCACATTCCAGGATATCTGGATCTAGGTGAGTGATCACACCATTGTGGTTATCTGGGTCGTGAAGATCTTTCTTGTATAGTTCTCTGTATTCTTGCCACCTTTTCTTAATATCTCCTGCTTCTGTTAGGTCCATACAATTTCTGTCCTTTATTGTGCCCATCTTTGCATGAAATGTTCCCTTGGTATCTCTAATTTTTTTGAAGAAATCTCTAGTCTTTTCCATTTTGTTGTTTTCCCCTATTTCTTTGCATTGATCACTGAGGAAGCCTTTCTTATCTCCCCTTGCTATTCTTTGGAACTCTGCATTCAAGTGGGTATATCTTCCCTTTTCTAAGTTGCCTTTCACTTCTCTTCTTTCCACAGCTATTTTTAAGGCCTCCTCAGGCAACATTTTTGGATTTATTTTTCTTAAGGATGATCTTGATCCCTACCTCCTGTACAGTGTCATGAAACTCCATCCGTAATTCTTCAGGCACTCGGTCTATCAGATCTAATCCCTTGAATCTATTTGTTACTTCCACTGAACAATCATTAGGGGTTTGATTTGGGTCATACGTGAATGGTCTAGTGGTTTTTGTTTTTTCTTAAATTTAAGTCTGAATTTGCCAATAAGTAATTCATGATCTGAGCCACAGTCATCTCCTGGTCTTGTTTTTGCTGACTGTATAGAACTTCTCCAACTTTGGCTCCAAATAATGTAATCATTCTGATTTCTGTTGAACATCTGGTGATGGTGATATCCATATGTAGAGTATTCTCTTGTTTTGCTGGAAAAGGGTGTTTGCTGTGATCAGTGCATTCTCTTTGCAAAACGCTATTAGCCTTTAGTTAGCATGGCTTTAACTATGCCAAAACCTTTGACTGTGTGGATCACAACAAACTATGGAAAATTCTTAAAGAGATGGGAATACCAGACCACCTGACCTTCTTCCTGAGAAATCTGCGTGCAAGTCAGGAAGCAGCAGTTAGAACTGGACATGGAACAACAGACTGGTTCCAAATCAGGAAAGGAGTACATCAAGTCTATATATCGTCACCCTGATTAATTAACTTATATGCAGAGTACATCAAGAGAAATGCTGAGCTTGATGAGGCACAAGCTTGATGAGCTTGATGAGCTTGCTGGAATCAAGATTGCAGGGAGAAATATCAATAACCTCAGATATACAAATGACACCACCCTTATGGCAGATAGTGAAGAAGAGCTAAAGGGCCTCTTGATGAAAGTGAAAGAGGAGAGTGAAAAAGTTGGCTTAAAACTCAACATTTAGAAAACAAAGATCAGGGCATCTGGTCACATCACTTCACGGCAAATAGATGGGGGAAGCAATGAAAACAGTGACAGACTTTATTTTTTTGGACTCCAAAATCACTGCAGGTGGTGAGGCTGAAATTAAAAGATGCTTGCTCCTTGGAAGAAAAGCTATGATCAACCTAGACTGCATATGAAAAAGCAGAGACATTACTTTGCCAACAAAGGCCTGTACAGTGAAAGCTATGGTTTTTCCAGTGGTCATGTATGGATGTAACAGTTGGACTATAAAGAACGCTGGGCACCAAAAAATTGATGTTTTTGAGCTATGGTTTTGGAGAAGACCCTTGAGAGTCCCTTCGGCAGCAAGGATATCCAACCAGGCCATCCTAAAAGAAATCAGCCCTGAATACTCATTGCAAGGACTGATGCTGAAGCTGAAACTCCAATACTTTGGCACCCTGATGTGAAGAACTGAGTCATTTGAAAAGATGTTAATGCTGGGAAAAATTGAAGGTTGGAGGAGTAGGGAATGACAGAGGATGACATGGTTGGATGCATCACCAACTCAATGGACGTGAGTTTGAGTAAACTCCCGGAGTTGGTGATAGACAGGGAGGCCTGGCGTGCTGCAGTCCATGAGTTCGCAAAGAGCTGTTCATGACTGAGTGACTGAATTGAACTGAGCTGCTTCATTCTGTACTCCAAGGCCAAATTTGCTTGTTTCTCCAGGTATTTCTTGACTTCCTACTTTTGCATTCCAGTCCCCTATAATGAAAAGGACATCTCTTTTGGGTGTTTGTTCTCGAAGGTCTTGTAAGTTTTCATAGAACCGTTCAACTTCAACTTCTTCAGCACTACTTCCCGGGACATAGACTTGGATTTCTGTGATATTGAATGGTTTGCCTTGGAAATGAACAGAGATCTTTCTGTCGTTTTTGAGATTGCATCCAAGTTCTGTATTTCAGACTCTTTTGTTGACTATCATGGCTACTCAATTTCATCCAATGGATTCTTTCCCATAGTAGTAGATATAATGGTTATCCTTGTTAAATTCACCCTTTCCAGTCCATTTTAGTTTGCTGATTCCTAAAAAGTCGATGTTCACTCTTGCCGTCTCCTGTTTGACCACTTCCAATTTGCCTTGATTCATGGACCTAACATTCCAGGTTCCTATGCAATTTTGCTCTTTACAGCATTGGACTTTACTTCCATCACCAGCCACATCCACAACTGGGTGTTGTTTTTGCTTGGCTCTGTCTCTTCATTCTTTCTCATGTTATTTCTCCACTGATCTCCAGTAGCATATTGGGCATCTACCAACCTGGGGAGTTCATCTTTCAGTGTCTTATCTTTTTGCCTTTTCATACTGTTCATGGAGTTCTCAAGGTAATAATACTGAAGTGACTTGTCATTGTCTTCTCCAATGCACCACCTTTTGTCAGAACTCTCCACCATGACCCATCCATCTTGGGTGGCCTACACGACATGGATCATAGTTTCATTGAGTTAGACAAGACTGTGGTACATGTGATCAGATTGGTAGTTTTCTGTGATTGCGGTTTTCATTCTGTCTGCCCTCTGATGGAGAAGAATAAGAGGCTTATGGAAGCTTCCTAATGGGAGAGACAGACTGAGGGGAAAACTGGGTCTTGTTCTGATGCTGGGGGAAGGCATGCTCAGTAGTCTTTAATCCATTTTTTTCCATTAATGGATAGGGCTGTGTTCCCTCCCTGTCATTCGACCTGAGGCCAAACTATGATGTAGGTAATGAAGATAATGGCGACCTCCTACAAAAGGTCCCATGCACACACTGCTGCATGCAGTGCCCCCAATCCTGCAGCAGGCCACTATTGACTCATGCCTCCACCAAGGACTCCTCAACACTCATAGGCAAGTCTGGGTCAATCTCTTTTTGGGTCACTGTTCCTTTCTCCTGGGCCCTGGTGAGCACAATGTTTTGTTCGTTCCTTCCAAGAGTCTGTTTCACAGTCCTGTGTAAGTTCTGGTGGCTCTATGGTGGGACTAATGGCGAGCTCCTCCAAGACAGCTTATGCCATACCCAGGTCTATTACACCCAGAGCCCCTGCCCCTTCAGCAGTCCACTGCTGACCTGTACCTACGCAGGAGACACTCAAACACAGTTCTATTTCAGTTTCTGTGGGGTCTCTGGGTCTTGGTGTGCACCAGGTTTTTTTAAGCCCTCTCAGTGTCTCTGGCATATATGGGGTTTGATTCTAAACGTGATTTTGCCCCTCCTACTGTTTTGCTGGGGCTTCTCATTTGCCCTTGGACGTGGGGTATCTCCTCAAAGTCACTCTAGCACCACGCAGCTGCCACTCCTTTGCTGTGCAGCCACTGCTCCAGTGCCTACCATCTTATATTAACAAGGGCAATCGATAAATACCAAAACAACAGAACAATCTCACATATTCAATGATGTAACTAAAGTAAAACTATAAAAGTTATTTAATCAGAAAACGAGGGAAAATATAATAATAACAATAAAAGAAAAGATGGGAAAATAATAAACATCAAGCATGATGCTCAATTTAAGACTGATAATACCAATTATTGCAATAAAAGTAAATGGACAAAGATCCACCCAGAAAGTAGAAACTGTCATTTTGTGAAGAAAAGTCAAACAACCACATCAAAACAGTGCTTACAAGAAACAAACAGAAAAATCCATGCTATGTATATAAAAACATGTCAGTAAAAAATGTTGGATAATATATATCATTCAGACACAGATGTAAGGAAAATTTGAGTGGGCATATTAATATCAGGCAACATAGATTTTATAACTTGAAGCTGAAAGGAAAATTCCATAGCTATTAATATCTCAATTCATCAAGAGGAAATTTTAAAAACCTAAATGAGCATTCATTTAATGAAAAATCTTCAAAATGCATCTAGCAAGAACTAATAGAATGAAATAGATTAATAGAGAAATGAAAATCATAACTAGGTAAATATAAATTATATAAAATTTCATTTTATTTTTTTAAAAGTCAGTGATGTTAATTATGCTCTAGCCAGAGTAATCAGGAAAAAGAATAGAAGATGTACATTAACAATATCATATTAAAAGATGAGAATTTACTCCAGACACTTTGTGTATTAAAAGGACAATAAAAGAATAGTGTGGAAAAAAATAAATATTTAACTAGCATATAAAATGTATACATTTTTTAAAAGACATCAAGTAGTAAAGTTCATGCAAATGTAGATGCATAACCTGAAAATATTTAACCAAAGATAATTTATTTGGGGACATCCCATATGGCTTCCCTGGTGGCTCAGCTGGTGAAGAATCCACCTACAATGTGGGAGACGTGGGTTTGATCCCTGGGTTGGGAAGATCCCCTAGAGAAGGGAATGGGCTACCCACTCCAATATTCTGGCCTGGAGATTTCCAGGACTCTATAGTTCGTGGGGTTCCTGAAGAATTGGACATGACTCAGTGACTTTCACTTTCACATGTGGCTCTAGTGGTAAAGAACCTGCCTGCCAATGTAGGAGATGTAAAAAATGCGGGTTCAGTTCCCTGGTTGAGAAGATTCCCTGCAGGAGGAAATGACAACCCTCTCCAATATTCCTGCCTGGAGAATCCCATGGACAGAGGACATGGCCTGACAGTCTACAGTCCATCAAGTCACAAAGAGTCAGAACTGGTTTATGAGGAACTGGCTGGAAAAGGTAAATTGCCCAAGATAGGTTTTGCCAGATAAAAGTGGTTAGGTGAATACAAAATGAATCATTGAAAAAGAATAAGATTTAGACACAAAAATTATTATTTTAAAAATAAAGCAAACAAAATATCCAAAGAAGTATGAATGTGACTGAAAGCAGGAGATGGAGGCAAGAAGACAGTTAATTCCAGTGAAGGGAAGAAAGACAGGAGCAAGTAAGAAAGATCCTGGATCATTAATTATTTTAAATGTCATGTTTGGTACTTACAACATGGGTCAATGAATACAGTATGGAAAGACATGCATGGTTGATTGATTTTGATTGAAATGGAAAAAATTATGCAACTATTTAATCACATAGCAGTCTTTATAAACTACACAGGGAATGTCCATTTACTCTATTGGTTACATCCAATTTTTATCATGGCCATTCAGATCTAAGTCCTGCCTGTAGGAATGCATACTATGGTGGAATAGGAGGGTCTGTTGGACAACTGGTATCATTAAGTAAAAATTCCATTATCTCTATTTTTTGAGAGCTATATTCTAGAGTTTGACCAAATACAAGACAAAAAGAAAAACAAAAAATAATCAAATCTCCCAAAATAAATGAAACAAGAAATATGTGTGACATAAAGTTTTAAATATATAGCAATAGCTTAACATTGTGGAAAACTGCCAACACATAAAGTAAATCAAAAGTACTAAAATGGAGACAATCAAAACAGAAGGCTATTGTTATCACCTTGAATTAAAAAGCAAAAAAAAATTAGCTTTCAGGTCAAAAATTTTATATATATCTGTTCAGTTCAGTCGCTCAGTCGTGTCCGACTCTTTGCGACCCCATGAATTGCAGCACGCCAGGCCTCTCTGTCCATCACCAACTCCCGGAGTCTACCCAAACCCATGTCCATCGAGTCGGTGATGCCATCCAACCACCTCATCCTCTGTCGTCCCCTTCTCCTCCCACCCCCAATCCTACCCAGCATTAGGGTCTTTTCCAATATATATTCTAAAGAGTCCTGAAGCTCTTAATTTATATCCAGAACCTTTTTGTGATAAACTGTGAGTTCCAAGGACATGGACTTTGAAAACCTCAATAATTTTTTATAATAACATGTTATCTCTTATGGTGTTTTATATAATGCCCAATTTTAAATGTGTGAGATTATACACATACACGTACAGAATTACAAATAGGTTTAATTTAAAATGAATCAGATTCTGTTGTTTCAAAAAGTTGTTGTCTCATAAATAAAGACTTACAAAATAAAGAACTCTTTTGACTTCAAGGACTTTTATCAGCTGATTGGATTAAGCTCATGGGAAAACCCATTTTTATTTTACTGAATAATCTATGCATAAGAATCACAGCATGCTAAAGAAAGATAGGACCACACAAAATCAATTGCTTTACTTAGTCCCCAGAATATATGGTCATAGATTTACTTGTCAAAGATCCCCAAGATTATATTTGGCCAAAGTTTGTGGGTAATACTTCTAATAGAGAGCCTGTAATTTATTTTAGAACCATCAAGCTATCAGTCTATAAAATAACTCTAGGAAATTAAATATTCATATTGATATTTTAAAGTATTTACTATTGCTCAAAATAATTTTAGATAACTTTAAGAATAACTTAAAGCTTCCCTGATAGCTCAGCAGGTAAAGAATCCACCTGCAATGCAGGAAACACAGGAGACATGGGGTCTACCCCTGGGTCAGGAAGATCCTCTGGAAGAGGAATTGGCAACCCACTCCAGTATTCTTGTCTCAAAAATCCCATGGATAGAGAAGCCTGGTGGCCCACAGTCCATGGGGATGCAGAGAGTCAGACATGACTGAAGCAACCTAGCACGCAGCCCAGAATAACTTTAGTTAGCAAAAAAATGTCCAAGCCGAGGTCGTTATTAGCAACCATGCATTAAATATTAATTAAATGCACAAGTGAATTAGTGAATGGATGATGTAGTCTTTAATACACAAATATTCTCTAAACAAAGAAGAAAAGTTTAATTAAGGTAACAATAAGTACAAAGCAGCCAGTGGTTATCAGGTTAAAAGAAAAACTATCTTCCCTAGGGAATACATAAAAATTAATTATAAAAAGAATGCACATCAACTCTACTGTTAAAGTACCCATTTTCTCAGGTTAATATTAAAGATCAATTGTAAAGAGGTAAAAGATAAACATCCTACAGGTTTGATAAAAAGTGACACAAATGGGTAAAGATGGCTTGAAGTATATCATATGGAAAAAATGAAGATGGTAATAACTTAGTTTGTTAGCTTCATAACTAGTTTAAGAAAGAGAAAAAGAGTGACAGATGGGTTACTACACATTATGAATGAGTAAACCAGGAATTGTTTTCTTCCTTGCACAGGGCAGAGTCACCAGCATCCTGTTCTTTCTTCTCTGGTTTACCGGCCTAGTCATTCTTACCCATCTTCAGTCATCCTGTCATCTGATCTGGTTGTTCAAGTCCTTGATAGGGACTCAGATAATCCCAAGAAACCTGGAAATGGACTCATTGGTCTTTGAGGATGTGGCTGTGACAGCCTGGCGTATCAAGGCCGCGAGTCAGATTGGAGCTACTTCACCCTGAGGGGTGGGGTTTTACATCTGGGAGTTCTTAACAGAGAAACTCTCACAACACGCGAGATGTGATGTTAGAAAACTTCAGGAATTTGGAATCAGTAGAAGCAAGACAGGAAGATCATGACATTGAAGATCAGTTCAAAAATCAGGGGAGAAAATTAAGAAGTCCTATGATAGAGAGACTCTCTGAAAGGAAAGATGTTCATTCTTTGGGAGAAAATGTAAAGCTTATTCCAATTCTCAGTGTGAAGAAGAAAACTGCTGGTTTTAAACCATGAGAATGCAGTGTATGTGGAAAATTCTTCTTGAGTCATTCATCCCTTAATAGACACATGTCATGTCACATTGAATACAAACCAAGAGAGCATCAAAAGTATCACGAGAAGGTATATAAATGTAAAGATTGTGGGGAGACATTCATTTCTCCCAGTGCTCTCAGAACACATGAAAGGAATCATACTTGAGAGAAGCTCTATGAATGTGAACAATGTGGAAAAGTATTTCCGTATGAAAAATCACTCCAGAGCCACAAAAATACTCACACAGGGGTGAAACCCTATGAATATAAAGAATGTGGGAACACCTTGACTTGGAGATCAACTTTTTGAATAGATGTAGTAACACACACTGGAAATTTACCCTATAAATGTAAGAAATGTGAGAAAGCATTCATTTATCCCCATTCTCTTAAAATGCATAAAAGCAGTCACACGGAGGGAAATCTCATCAATGTAAACAATGTGGAAAAGCCTTTAAAAGTCCTAAAAGAATCCAAATACATGAAATAATTCACACCAGAGAGCAACCCTATGATTGTAAGCAGTGTGATAAAGCCTTCAAACATTTTGGTTCCTTACAGGCACACGTACGACTTCACAGAGGAGAAATACCACATGTATGTAAAACATGTTCTAAAGAATTGACTACTGCCCGGAATCTTTGAGATCATGAAAGAATCCACACTGGAGAAAAGCCCTATGAGTGTAAGGAATGTGGGAAAGCCTTCATGCGGCAAGTACCTTTTCGAAAACACATGGTAACACACACTGGAGATTTACCATATGAATGTCAGGAATGTGAAAAAGCATTCCTTTATCCAAGTTTTCTTCAAACACATGAAAGGAATCACACTGGAGAGAAACCCCATGAATGTGAGCAGTGTGGAAAAGCCTTTCCATGTAAAAAAATCATTGCAAAGATACAAAAGAACTCACTGAAGGGAGAAATCCTATGAATGTAAAGAATGTAGGGAAACTTTCCTATGCAAAACAACTTTTCAAAAACACATGGAAACACACACTGGAGATTTACTTTATGAATGTCAGAAATGTGAGAAACCATTCATTTCTCCCAGTTGTCTTAGAATGCATGAAAACAGTCACAATGAAGAGAAACCCTATCAATGTAAACAGTATGGAAAAAATGTTTAAAACTCCTAAACCTGTCAGAATACATGAAAGAATTCACAGAGGTGAGAAAATGCTATGACTGTAATCTGTGTGGTAAAGGCTTAATTATTTCAGTGCCTTCCAATCACACAAAAGATTTCACACAGGAGAGACACCTTATGTATGTAAAACATGTTCTAAAGTATTGAGTAGTGCCTGCTTGCTTAAAAATCATGAAAGAATCCACACTGGAGAAAAACTCTATAAGTGTAAGGAATGTGGTAAAGCCTTCATATTGAATATAACCCTTCAGAAACACATGATAACACACACTGGAGATGGACCTTATAAATGTAAAGAATGTGAGAGAGTATTCATTAATCTCAGTTCTCTTAAAATACATGAAAGGAGTCACACTGGAGAGAAACCATATCAGTGTCAATGGGTAAAACTTTTAGAACACAAAACGTTTTCAGAGTTCATGAAAGTACTCACAATAGAGGAAAAACCCTACAAATGCAAAATATTTGTAAAAACCTTCACTTCCAGTTATGTTCAAGCACATGAAAGAATTCACACTGGACAGAAACCATCTTTCAACCATTCAAAGACAAATTAGACTCTACGCTGGACAGAAATAATAGAAAATATGAAGAATGTGGGAAAGACTTTTCTGATCCTTGTAGTTTATGAAACTATAAAAGGATTCACTAGATAAAATCTTGTTTATGAAAAGTATTTTTTATATGTTTTATGTTTGTAAATTTTTATTGGCCGATATCTTTACTTGTAGAAACTCCCATGGAGAAGAACTGTAAGTCACATGAGATAACTTCACTGAAAGTAATCCATGTCTAATGTTCCAGAAGGCCTTCAATACAGAAGAGTTGTGTTCTTAAAAAAAAAAAAAAAAGGAATGAGTAAACCAAAACTTTAAAAATGTATCCTGTGACAACCAAACATTATGTCAAATATATGTTAAAACATTAAAAATGTGTCCACAAATTCTATATCTTGGAAATGATCGTAACAGATTAAGAATGTGAATAAATATAATTATTACTAAGTTAATATGGTTAAATTTGTGATTATATTTTATGTTATGTACATATAAAGCTAGGTGTGTTCTGCAGTAAAATTTCTCGAAAAGATTTGAAACTAATTCTTCAACATAAACACATTCTCTGTACTCTTGAAGCTTTCTTCCATATAGGGTAAAAACAATGTGTTATCTCTGGCCTAATTTTACCCCTATTCAACCTCTAAAAAGATAAAGGGTCTTACCTGATTAGCGAGTTTGTAAGGAGAAACATGGTCTGCATATCCTATTCCTTTACTCTTCTCTTTCTTTTGGAAGAGATTTATCTTCAGAATGCTTTTCTCCTCTTCCCCTCCATTTGGTAAGTCTTATGGGGGCATCTTGCCCATATGGGGAAGTCTGTTGGAGCTTAGCACTGTCAGTGAAATGGTAGCAAAGTCTATATCATATGAAGGTTCAAAATTAGAAAGTATCCAATAAAGATGGATTTTTCCCATCATATATCTTATACCTTTGCTGTATTTGTTAACTCCGAGTCTGGAGAAGGCTATTATTTATTAACTTGTTCTAAATTATATGTAGTCTAACTCCCCAGGTGAAAGTCTTGCAAATCAGCAAGAGTAGAACTTTCAGCAAAAGTTTCCACTGAGTTGTAGTTTGTCATTATGAGAACACAGGCTCAACTTAACTTCAGCAGAATTAAAAAAAAAAATCACAGAACTACTAAATTTATAACACTTGATAATTTTCAGCATACTAATTTTGCATCACCAAATAATACAGATTGTCAACTATTTGAAGATAAGAACGTATCTTTGTATACCTTGGCATCTCAATAACAACAGTAACGATATCACCAATATCAATAGCAGCAAAACCATTAATAAGTAACATCATTTACTGAATACTTGTTGTTGTTGCTAAGTCATGTCCAACTCTTTTGTGGCTCATGGACTGTAGCCTTCCAGGCTCCTCTGTCCATGGGATTTCCCAGGCAAGAATACTAGAGTGAGTTGCCATTTCCTGTTCCAGGGAATCTTCCTGAGCCAGGGACTGAACGCACAGTCTCTTGCACTGCATGCAGATTGCTTCCCACTGAGCCACCAGGGAAGTCTTCTTGAATACTTACCATGTGGTAAGTCCTTAATTTCTATCATTTAATCCTCATAACAATTGTAAAGTTAAAAAAAATAGAAAATAAACTAATTAAAATTTAAAAAAGGAAAAAAAAAATAATAAATATAAAAAAAATTAGGTAGGTGATTTTATCTCATTTATGAGGCAAGAGAAAGAAGTGAATTACTAAATACCTTGCTAAGGATCACATAACTCTTATGTAGAAGAACCATGGCTTGAATTCACTTTGCTTCCAAAGCTTGTACACTAAAGCACTATGCTAAGTAAGACCATTAAAATCTGTTTGACTGGGAGAGTGCTACTTAAAACCTTTTGCTCTAACATTTCAGTTCAGTTCAGTCGCTCAGTCGTGTCCGACTCTTTGAGACCCCATGGACTGCAGCACACCAGTCTTCCCTGTCCATCACCAACTCCCGAAGACTACTCAAAGTCATGTCCATCACGTTGGTGATGCCATCCAACCAGTTCATCTAACATTCCATCCAGTTACTATCCTTGTAAAGTTTGAGTATACCAATGTGGATGATAAATAAAATGGTCACCCTAATTATGCTATACAGCCTCTTGCTGTATTCTGCTATCCTTGGGCAGTATGCCAAAATTTTATGTCTCTTTCCTCAATTTAAACTTTGAAAAATCTTATGCCCTATACTCTAAATATATCTTCCATATGAGAGCTTGCTTGTTAATAAATTAATTCATACACTTCCAGTTGACATCTATACTTTTTTTTTCAGAGATTTCTGGAGATACTGAAACTAACCAAATGACTCTAATAGTAGGATGTTCAGAGTCTGGGACAGAATACTATGTTTTAAGTAGTTTGCACTTTGGACATTCCTCAAATTGTGCCATCTACTCTTGCTGTATAAACAGGTCTTCATTACAAAAGTGTCACATAAATATTACATTGACTTGCATCAATTTATTGCTTTAACCATTAAATAATATAATAATACACGATAGTATATTGATATCTGCATATTTTGAGATTATTCACACTTGGAAATATGATATTTCACTATAAAGTAATAGTCAATTTGATAAAAAATAAACTAGCTTATAATGATGATTGTTAAATTCACATTTACTAAGTGGAGCACAGGGTGCCAAATGGTGAGCTAAGGTCTAACAAAAGACCACAAGAGAAACGGAAATAGAAGTTTACTACTTACAGATTCTGGAGTAAGTACATGACATGCCTGAAGGAGCCACATGGGAACATCAAGGCAGAGTGAAGGCAGAGAGAGAGGTAAGACCTGGGGTGTATGCCTTTATTAGCGTTTATGAGTGGCATGCTTTGATAATTCTAGGTTAGGGCTGGATTAGTCAATTCAAACCAAAATAGCAGTATTTTGGTATTCCCCTTGGGTTTTTATCTAAGGATCAATTAAGGCATACAAGTGCTGGGAAGCAGGGGAGACTGTTGATCACAAGAACTTTTGGGAAAGTCATACTAAGAATTTATATTTGCCTGCGACTCTGCAGGCTAGGGCATGTTCTTGCATGAGGGGGCTAGTGTCAGTTTAATGTTCCTGCAGGCTGCTTGGCCAAATAAATTGGGTGTCAAGGCAACAATATGAAGAAGGAGATTAGCTAAACTCTGGATATGTGGTTTTAAAATAAAATATAAATTATTTTCCTTGTAATAATAACCTGTAAGAGCTCGTCTCATGAGCAGGTTCTATTTTTCCCTATATTTTTTTCCCTGTAGTAGTTTCGAAACACAGCTATAACAATCTTTAAAACTCTGCCAAAGAAAGATAATGTCTATGTCTTCTCACCTTGAATCTCAATTCTGTGCTTGCTTAACTAGCAGAATACAATTGTAGTGATACTTTGTCATTTTGTGGACTGAAGCTTTAAGAAATCTACAGTTTCCACTTGTGTCTTCAGATGCTTTTCCTTGGAACCAAGAGCCTACAATAGGAAGAAGTCAAAGCTGCTCTGTGGAGAGAACTACATAGAAAGAAATTGATAGTCACTATCAGCTTGTCAGCATATCTGTGATCCAGCTTGGAAAAATATCATCTAGCTCCTGTGAAGATGCCCTAGCTAATGCCACATAGAATGTAAATGAGTTGTCCCCATCAAGCCCTGATCAGATTGTGTAGTCATAAGAAAAACTAAATGTGTTTAATCAGTGAGTTTTGGGATATTTTGTTATGCAACAATGATAATTAGAACAAAATCATTTTAAAAAATAATTTCAAGAATTTATGAAACTATTAAATTTCAAATGCAAAAATTCATCAATAAACAAAAAATAAAATATAATCCCCTTTACAGAAATAGATTATGTAACTGAAACATCTTTCATACCTGATGTGTACTTTTTTCTGATGTTTTATTTTTTGAAGTGGAATTGTAGATTGTTTTGTTTTCATTTTTGAGAAAAAAAAACAAAATAAATTTTGTTGCAAAGTAAATTATTTTCATCACCCATCTTTCTAATAGTTTCTTCAACTATCTCTCATTGAACTTTTAACATTTGAGAAACAAAGTCACTTTGTTTTAGTCAGTAGCAAGTTTTAATATAAGGCAAGTTTCATTTAAAAATGTATTATAACAAGAAATTTAACCTCCATGGTCTTTCAAGTACAAAAAAAAGTATATTGCTGATATAAAACCGTCAGTACTGTTCACCTAGGGATTCAGCTATAACTTCTTTTAGCAGACGAGACAAGAATCATTCTTTGTGGCTAAACATTAAGATGAAAAAAGTCATTAAATAGTTAAAGATTTCAAAGTTTTTTTTTTTTTAATACAAACCAAACTATGGAACCCTTGTGATAAAGGCAAAGACTCTTCAAAGGAAATGAATGCCAATTATAACTTTTCACATTGTTGTCCGTTACTCTATTATGAAAGACTTTTTGTTAAAGGACGTCTAAATGGATAAGACATTTTTACAGTACTCAAAAGAATACTAACTTTTCCTATATCGAAGTTCTTTTTTCCTAAAAGTCGAACTAAGAAATAGCAAATAAAAATGAATTGACACTTCTGTACCAGGATTTAAAACAGGTCATATATTTAGGTGTAAAGAATTGTATTCTTTAGATATATACTGATTGCCATACATGTCTGACTGAAAGCAAGGTAACAGAACAATGTTTTTGTTTCAATTTTAAATTCTGGTTACTGTGGTTGAAAAAAGTGAAGAACTCATCACTTCAAGTTCTACTTGCTTCAACTCCCTAACCAAAACTTTCAACCTGTTTTATTTTTTTTGACTTATTATTTTTATTCACTCTTTCTTTCCTTTACCACCACCACACCCAAACACACATAAACATAAAAATCTCTTGAAAAAAAATTCGAAGACCTTATTCTTAGAATATTCTATCCCACCTTACTTTCATGAATCTTGTTTTCCAACCACATTCCTAAACTTCCTTATACAATTCAAATATTTTCCTTTTTCAAAGATCACTTCTACAAAAAACAATGATAAAAAAAATAAAACACTGCTTGCTGAATGATTTTTGTTAAGTTTTTAGATAAAATTAAAAGTTTCCCTTTAGATGTTAACTATCTGTGAAGTAATGATTTATATTTTTCTGCTATTCTTGTTCCTCACAAGCACACTTAGAAAAAAAAAAACTTTAGTAAATAAATAATTTTAGATAAAATAAAAAACTAGTCACAGCTAGTTACTGAGAGTAGCTCTTACCATGCACGACTTTTAAAGATGTATACAGTATACAAATATAGCATGTATATAATATTTATAATATACATATATTGATGATGATGATGATAAGTCACCGCAGTCGTGTTCCCAACTCTTAGTGACGCCCATGGTGCTGCAACCCTCCAGGCTCCTCTGTTCATGGGATTTTCCATGGGGATTAGAGGATCCAGGCAAGTCGGACTGGAGTGGGGTGCCATTGCCTTTCTCCGAATATACATATATAGAATACAGTAAATATAGTATGCATATATTTAATTGCTATCAGTTAAGTTCAGGCATGCAGTCGTGTCCGACTTTTTACGACCCCATGGACTGCAGCACACCAGGCTTCCCTGGCCATCACCAACCCCCAGAGCTTATTCAAATCATGTCCATAGAGTCAGTGATGCCATCCAACCATCTCATCCTCTGTAATCCCCCTTCTCCTTCTGCCTTCAATCTTTCGCAGCATCAGGGTCTTTTCAAATGTGTCAGTTCTCTTCATATCAGGTGGTCAAAGTATTGGAGTTTTCAGCTTCTTCAGCATCATCAGTCTTTCCAATGAATATTCAGGACTGATCTCCTTTGGGATGGACTGGTTGGATCTCCTTGCAGTCCAAGGGATTCTCAGAGAGTCCGCTCGCCCAACACCACAGTTCAAAAGCATCAATTCTTCAGCTCTCAGCTTTCTTTTATAGGTCACCAACTCTCACATCTCCATACATGACTACAATAAAAAAACCACATAGCTTTGACTAGACGGGACCTTTTGTTGGCAAAGTAACGTCCTCTGCTTTTAAAATACGCTGTCTGAGAATGGGCCATAGCTTTTTCTTCCATGGAGAGATCAAGCGTCTTTTAATTTCATGGCAGCAGTCAGCATCTGCAGAGTGATTTTGGAGCCATAAGCCCAGGAAAATAAAGGTCAGCCACTGTTTTCCCCATCGTCTTATTTCCATGAAGTGATGGGACAGATGCAATGGTATGCCATGATCTTAGTTTTTCTGAAATGTTGTGCTTTAAGCCAACTTTTTCACTCTCCTCTTTCATTTTCATCAAGAGGCTCTTTAGTTCTTCTTCACTTTCTCTGCCATAAGGGTGGTGTCATCTGCATATACGAGGTTATTGATATTTCTCCTAGCAATCTTGAATTCCAGCTTGTGCCCTTTCCTCCAGGCCCAGCATTTCTCATGGATGCACTCTGCATATAAGTTTAAATATAAGCAGGGTGACAAATATACAGCCTTGACGTACTCCTTTTCCTATTTGGAACACAGTCTGTTGTTCCATGTCCAGTTCTAACTGTTTGCTTAGTCCTGACCTGCATACAGGTTTTCTCAACAGACAGGTCAGATGGTCTGGTATTCCCATCTCTTTCAGAATTTTTCCCCAGTTTTATTGTGATCCACACAGTCAAAGGCGTTGGCATAGTCAATAAAGCAGGAAGTAGATGTTTTTCTGGAAACTCTCTTGCTTTTTCGATGATCCAGCAGATATTGGCAATTTGATCTCTGGTTCCTCTGTTCCTTTCTAAAAAACCAACTTGAAACATCTGCAAGTTCACGGTTCACATGTTGCTGAAGCCTGGCTTGGAGAATTTTGAGCATTACTTTACTAGCATTTGTGAGATGAAATGCAATTGTGCGGTAGTTTGAGCATTCTTTGGCATTGCCTTTTCCTTTGGGATTGGAATATGAAACTGACCTTTTCCAGTCCTGTGGTCACCTACTGCTGAGTTTTTCAAATTTGCTTGGCATATTGAGAGTGCAGCACTTATCACAGCATCATCTTTCAGGATTTGAACTAGCTCAACTGGAATTCCATCACCTCCACTGCCTTTGTCAGTAGTGATGCTTCCTAAGGCCCACTTGACTTCACATTGCAGGATATCTGGCTCTAGGTGAGTGATCACACCATCATGATTATCTAGGTTTGTGAATTCGTTCTTTTTTGTATAGTACTTTGGTGCTACCCCTCTTCTTGCTACCTTTCCTTCTTAATATCTGATGCTTCTGTTAGGTCCTACCATTTCTGACCTTTATCGAGCCCATCTTTGCATGAAATGCTCCCTTTATATCTCTAATTTTCTTGAAGAGATCTCTAGTCTTTCCGGTCATAACACAACAAAATTCATGGTGAACAAATGAGAAAATGATGAATTAGAAAACATCAAGTTATCTAGTTATTTGGGTTGGTAAGTATGCTAAGAATTTTAACCATGTGATATTTACACAGATCCTAAAAAATTAGTCATTCAAAATGCAATTGGAACATACTACCTCTAAACATAAATCTTGCAATTTTAAGTGAAACTAATCTTGTATTTTGAATTAAAATTTTGAGTTTTCAACGCTAGGAAATATACTTAATCTTACAAGTAAGGTAAACTACCAAAAATGAATGATATGATTTATTTAAGGGAGTACACTATAGGCTACTGACTTGCTAATCATTTTTTAAAAATTCATTCCAAAATCAGTACCAAATAATTACCTTTTTCATAGTTGTCAGCATTGATAGTGATATGGCTAATGCCAAGAAAGAAAGAAGAGGATTCTGTCTAACACATTTGCACATTAAAGGAAGATATGCCAATTATGTTTTCTTAACTATGTTTCTAGTTTTCTTAACTAGAAAAACAAGTTGATTTTTTTACTGTTGGCTTAATGTTCTTGTGCTTTCTCCTATTCCAGTAACATGCTAGTTACTTTTTTTTTAAGACAAGGCACTGAGGACCAGTGCACTGGGATGACCCTGAGGGATGGGTTGGGGAGGGAGGTGGGAGAAAGGTTCAGAGTTAGGATTTTTGGAGACACATGTACAACCCATTGGTCCTGATTCATGTCAATGGTATGGCAAAAACCACTACAATATTTTAAAATAATTAGCCTCCAATTTAAAATAAATAAAATAAATTTTAAAAATCTGATGAGGATGTTATAAGGAAGAAAAATTATAGGCCAGTATCTCTGACACACAGAAATTTAAAATATTCTTTTAAATTTATGATGCAAATAAATTTTAAGTATTTTAAAATTGAATGCACTGATATATAAAATGGATAATCATCACAGCCATGTTGGATTTGTTCCAAGATTTTGAAGGTGAAATTTTTTTAAAAGATTATTCAATTAACATATCAAAATTTTGATAGCTTCTATTTTTAAGAGTAGTCTCTTCATCTAAGAGGCTACATTTAACATTTTTTTCCAAATATTTTAATATAAGCTTCTTGAATATTGACTCCAGGTTAATAATCAATATTAATTTTTTGTAATAAGTTAACAAACCAAAAAAAAAAAATGGAGATAAAGAGAACAAAATAGTGGTTACCAGAGTGGGTGGGGTTGGAGAGAGGGCAAAGTGGTTAAAGGTGATCAATGGTATGGTGACATGGAAACTAAATTTTAGGTGGCAAGCATTCTTTAAGTATATATAAATAGAAATATAATGTACACATGAAACATATAATGCTATAAATCAATGTTACCTCAATAAAAATCATAAAGTATATATATATATATATACACACACACACACACACACACACACACATACACACACTCTTCATGCTGTTCATGGGATTCTCAAGGCAAGAATACTGAAGTGGTTTGCCATGCCCTTCTCCAGGGGACCACATTCTGTCAGCTCTCTCCACCATGACCCATCCATCTTGGGTGGCCCCACACAGCATGGCTTAATTTCATTGAGATAGACAAGGCTGTGGTCCGTGTGATCAGATCAATCCTGGGTGTTCATTGGAAGGACTGATGTTGAGGCTGAAACTCCAATACTTTGGCCACCTCATGCGAAGAGTTGACTCTTTGGAAAATACCCTAATGCTGTGTAGGATTAGGGGCAGGAGGAGAAGGGGACGACAAGGATGAGA
Organism: Okapia johnstoni; assembly: GCA_024291935.2. Lineage (NCBI taxonomy): Eukaryota > Metazoa > Chordata > Mammalia > Artiodactyla > Giraffidae > Okapia > Okapia johnstoni. The sequence continues at coordinate 68,367,425 of CM044305.1, read as the reverse complement.
TGGTTGGACGGCATCACTGACTCGATGAACATGGGTTTGGGTAAACCCCAGGAGTTGGTGAGGGACTGGGAGGCCTGGCGTGCTGCAGTTCATGGGGTTGCAAAGAGTCAGACATGACTGAGCGACTGAACTGAACTGATATATGTATATGTTTTTATTTACCACACTGCCATCTTGATCTCATACCACTTCATCTTTCTGGCTGACTTTGATGTTCATATTGATTTCCACTCCACCTCTGCTACCCTACCCCATGGCCACATCTAAGACTAAAAACAACCTGAAACAAAAATATGCAAACTCTTTCTTTACAGATTGTTAGCTATACTATTGCCATTGTATATCTTCTCTTATTTTTAAGGACCTCCAATCCATTTAAACCTCTTTTGTTTTTCCCATATTTTAACCTCCCTCTGTTTTTACTTCCCACACAATGACAATTAGATTTACCATATTTGATCAAATGTATTTCATTTATTCATCTTCTACTTACTCCTATTTCAATCTGAAAATTGCTGGTGTGTCGGAAGCCACATTAGGCATTACTGACAAAATGGAGGCGTGGCCCCAACCTCCTTTCCTCATCCCACAGGCACGGTCCCAAGATGAAGGAGTTAAGTCTTGTGATTCTGACTTATCCTTCCCTTCCTTGGGTTGTGTTGGCTGGAAAGAATGTTAAGGTGCTTATTGTTCTTGCATGAGAAAGCACAAAGCCTTCTGCAGTTGCCCAGGAAATAATCCATAAATTTACATTTGTTCAAGGACCTTTACAAAGAATGTTCCAGGATGAGCACATAGGCTGCAGCTTGAGGCCATGGGAAAGACTGTTATTGAGATCTTCATGTGAGGAAAATGTTTATGGCAAAAGAAGTTTGCTGAGTTTAGGGTTTAGGAATAATTAAGAACAGTTAGAAGCTAAAAGTTTAAGGTATGTTGTAGTGTTGGCATATTTTACTATAGCTTATAGAGACTAGGAATTTTAAGGATACTGATAGCTAGAAGCCTTTTTAGGTTATAATGAGCTCAAAGCAGGATTTAGAAAGATAAGAAATAAACTGAGCAAATGTGGTATGCAGCCCAGAGGACAAACATGAGTTACAATGTAAATCACAAAGACAGCTTAGAGAGGGAACTCTGAAGGACAACAATGATTTATGGAGACAGTAAATCTGGGTGAGGGGAAACTGAAGATGTCAAAACCTCTGACCTAATGCTTTTTGTAAAAGTATAAAAGAAAACCTGATGCTTAAAAATAAGGCATAGCAGTTCTTCACGGTTTGAGTCAGAGGCTGCATCATTCTCCGCCAACACTGCTCATCCCTTCAGGCCGATTCCTTGGTTGTTGGAGCTGGACTCCGGCACTGATGTTCCAATCCAGACTTGCTGAATTTATTTCTTTTTTTCTATTTTCAGATATTAACACATGCCTTCTAGTTATAGTCAGGGGATGTTCAAGGAGAAAAGGTATTCTGGAAGATGTTATTAAAGTAGTCTCCTATGATTGAGCTCAGAGAGCATCCTATCCCAATTCCTAATTTTGTGATCTATCCAAATTAGCATCACAGAACATAACTAATTGTAGCAGAGTATGGAAATTTTTTTCTGCGTGAAAAGAAGCTGTATCTGTTCTATGGATCAATACATGACTTTTGCAGCTTTACATATCGCTGCCTTTCACATAGAACAAAATGAATTAAGAACAGAAGCATCTTGCTATATAGTGGGAAAGTTAACTTAAACTTAGGAAATTTGCATACTAGTGGTCTAAAATGCATTAGTGCAGCAATTAATGTTTTTAAATGCTTGCATTCATATATCCATTAGTAGCATAATCAATTGTACTACAAGAACAAAATATAAAGTTGAGCATTAAAAATCAACCAGTATATGAAATTTTTGAAGCACTGAAATTCAGCATACCAAACCTTCAAGTTAAGCTCATAAATTGAAAACTATAAAATCTTACAAATAGCAGTGACAAATATTGAAAAAAAAATTCTATTTTAGGTCAAATAATTGCTTCATTTATACTTACTTTTATTAAAGTAATATTTTCTATGGCAATAATGCTTATCTTACCATTTTAATAATTTCACCAAAGAGCGATATTTCAGATTGGCCATGTTATTTCTGCATACATTAACAGAATCATTTAAATAGTGAATAGTTACTAATATTAGCAGATGCTTTAAAACTTAAATTTTTGTTTTAGTGTTATGGGAGCTGAAATGGCAACATATTGATGAGGCCTTGGTTTTCCAAAATGGCAGACATATCTATAGCTATAGACATAGCTACACACATACTCTTATCTATATCTATATCATATGCATACAATAAGTATTCTGAAGAGTATGGGTTCTTCAAGTGCAGCACAGTTTTCCAGTGCACTTTCTTTAAAAATCTTCATCTTCAGAAAAATGCAGAAAAAATGTGATACTTTAAAGTTGCCAGGAAATAATTACTACAAAAAATTTTTTGAGTTCTCAAAGCAAAAAAGGATATTGAATCTCAATTTTATATGCATATTTTAGATTCTATGATAAGAACAAAGATATTTTCCCAAAGGCTTCTAAAAATTTTGGCTATTAGAATTTTGGGTTTCTAAAATTCTGTTTTCTTAATGCTTTAAATTGAAAATTTTCTTGAGGATCAATAAAAATTCTATATAATTCTGGAGTTATGGATAATTTATTTCAAGAGTCTACAATGTCCACACTAGTTGCAAATACAATGCCAATTTTACTTATGAGAATAATAATGAATATGAATATTAGAGAAAGAATAAAATCTAAGCTAGTTACTGATGGACATTGTAATAATTGAGACAAATATTTGGCTTAAATTTCCTATTCTGACTTTGCTGGTTTACTTAAGTGTTTCATTTTAACAGTGGTGAGCTAAGAAAGTTAAGTAATGTCAGTGTGGCTGTAGTTACTACTTTCTCAGTTCCCATTAAATACGTTAAGCTCCATCTGGAAATGTTTCTTTCAAATTGACTTACCTTTTATTTTATAACTTGGAATAAATAGAGCTATCTTAGAGAAAAGTGATGTTTTCTACCCAGGTAAGTTTCATTTTCAGCTGGCTTAACTATCCCTGAAGCTGAAGATTTTTTTTTTAAAGCACATGACTGTTTACTCAGAAATACGTCAGCATGTGAAGACTCATTGGAAAAGACCCTGGTGCTGGGAAAGATTGAAGGCAAGAGGAGAAGGGGACAACAGAGGATACGATGGTTGGATGGCATCACCAACTCAATGGACATGAATTTGAGCAAGCTCCAGGAGTTGGTGATGGACAGGGAAGCCTGGCATGGTGCAGTCCACAGGGTCACAGTCGGACACAACTGAGCAACGGAACTGAACTGAACTGAACTGTGAACACTCATGGAGAAACTCATCTCATTTTTGCATTGAAATCTCAGGATTCTTCTGAAAATGCCCCTTTTCTTTTTTTTTTTAAATTTAATTAATTCATTTTAATTGGAAGATAATTACTTTTCAATATTGTGATGGCCATTCATTAACATGAATCAGCCACGAGGATACATCTACCCCCCCCATCCTGAATCCCCTTCCCACCTCCCTCCCCATTTCATCCTTCTGGGTTGTCCCAGAGCACCGGCTTTGAGTGTCCTGCTTCACGCATTGACCTTGCACTGGTCATCCATTTTACATATGGTAATATACATGTTTCAACATGATTCTCTCAAATCATCCCACCCTCGCCTTCTGCCACAGAGTCCAAAAGGCTGTTCTTTACATCTGTGTCTCTTTTGCTGCCTTGCATCTAGGATCATCATTACCATCTTTCTACACTTCATATATATGTGTTAATATACAGTATTGGTGTTTCTCTTTCTGACTTACTTCATTCTGTATGATAGGATCGTTTCATCCACCTCATTAGAACTGATTCAAATGCATTCTTTTTAATAGTTGAGTAATATTCCATTGTGTATATGAACCACAGCTTTCTTATTCATTTGTCTGCCAATGGGCATCTAAGTTGCTTCCATGTCCCATCTATAAACAGTGCTGCAGTGAACATTGGAGTACATATGTCTCTTTCAATTCTGGTTTCCTTGGTGTTTAGGCCCAGCAGGGGGATTGGCAAGGTCATAAGGCAGTTCTATCGCCAGTTTTTTAAGGAATCTCTACACTGTTATCCATAGTGTCTGTACTAGTTTGAATTCCCACCAACAACGTAAGAGGGTACTCTTTTCTATACACCCTCTCCAGCATTTATTGTTTGTAGATGTTTTGATGGCAGCCATTCTGACTGGCATGAGATGATACCTCACTGTGGTTTTGATTTGCGTTTCTCTAATAATGAGTGATATTGAGCATTTTTTCATGTGTTTATTAGCCACCTGTATGTCTTTGGACAAATGTCTGTTTAATTCTTTGGCCCACTTTTTGATTGGATAGTTCATTTTTCTGGTGTTGAACTGCATGAACTGCTTGTATATTTTGGAGATTAATTATTTGTCAGTTGTTTCGTTTGCTATTATTTTCTCCCATTCTGAAGGCCGCCTTTTCACCATGCTTATTATTTCCTTCATTGTGCAAAAGCTTTTTAAGTTTAATTAGGTCCCACTTGTTTATTTTTATTTCCTTTACTCTAGGAGATGGGTCATAGAGGATCTTACTGTGATTTATGTCAAAAAGTGTTCTATATTTTCCTCTAAGAGTTGTATAGTTTCTGGTCTACAATTAGATCTACAATCCATTTGTAGTTTATTTTTGTGTATGGTGTTAGAAACTGTTCTAGTTTCATTCTTTTACATGTGGATGACTAGTTTTCCCAGCACCACTTGTTAAAGAGACTGTCTTTTTTCCACTGTATATTTTTGCTTCCTTTGTCAAAAATAAGGTATTCATAGGTGTGTGGATTTATCTCTGGACTTTCTATTTTGTTCCATCAATCTATGTTTCTGTATTTGTGCCAGTACCATACTGTCTTGATGATTGCACCTTTGTAGTATAGTCTGAACTCAGCAAGGTTGATTCTTCCAGTTTCATTCTTCTTTTTCAGGACAACTTTGGCTATTCAAGGTTTTGTTGTGTTTCCACACAAATTGTGAAATTATTTGTCCTAGTTCTGTGAAAAATACCATTGATAGCTTGATAGGGATTTCATGAATCTAAGATTTCTTTGGGTAGTATATACTCATTTTCACTATATTAATTCTTCCATTCCACGAATATGGTATATTTCTCCATCTATTTGTGTCATCTTTGATTTCTTTCATCAGTGTTTTATAGTTTTCTATATATAAGTCTTTTGTTTCCTTAGGTAGATATATTCCTAAGTATTTTATTCTTTTTGTTGCAATGGTGAATGGTATTGTTTCCTTAATTTCTCTTTCTGTTTTTTCATTGTTAGTGTATAGGAATGCAAGGGATTTCTGTGTATTAATTTTATATCCTTCACCTTTACTATATTCATTGAATAGCTCTAGCATTTTTCTGGTGGTATCTTTAGCGTTTTCTTTGTAGAGGATCATGTCATCTGCAAACAGTGAGAGTTTTACTACTTCTTTTCTAATCTGGATTCCTTTTATTTCTTTTTCTTCTCTGACTGCTGTGGCTAGGACTTCCATAACTATGTTGAATACTAGTGGTAAGAGTGGGCACTCTTGTCTTGTTCCTAATTTTAGAGGAAATTCTTCCAGTTTTTCACCATTGAGGGTAATGTTTGCTGTGTGTTTGCCAAATACGGCTTTTATTATGTTGAGGTATGTTCCTTTTATGCCTATTTTCTGAGAGCTTTTTTTAAAATCATAAATGGATATTGAATTTTGTCAAAATTCTTTCTTTGCATCTATTGAGATAATCATATATATTTTTTATCTTTCAACTTGTTAATATGGTGTATCACTTTGCCTGATTTGCCAAGATTGAAGAATCCTTGCATCCCTGGAATAAAGCTATCTTTGCCATGATGTATGCTCTTTTTAATATGTTGTTGGATTCTGTTTGCAAGAAAATTGTTGAGGATTTTAGCATATATGTTCATCAGTGATATTGGCTTGTAGTTTTCTTTTCTTGTAGCATCTTTGTCTGGTTTTTATATCAGGGTGATTGTGACCGCATAGAAGGAGTTTGGGAGTTCCTCTGAAATTTTCCAGAAAATTTTGAGTAGGATAGGTATTACCTCTTCCATAAATTTTTGGTCAAATTCACCTGTGAAGCCATTTGGTCCCAGGCTTTTGTTTGTTGGAAAACTTTTTATTAAGTTTCAATTTCTGTGTTTGTGATGGGTCTGTTCAGATTTTCTATTTCTTCTTGGTTCAGTTTTGAATGGTTTTACTTTTCAAAGAATTTGTCCACTTTTTCCAAGTTGCCCATTTTATTGGCATATAGTTGCTCATAGTACTCTCTTATGATCTTTTGCATTTTTGTGTTGTCTGTTGTGATCTCTCCATTTTCATTTTTAATTTTATTGGTTTGATTCTTCTCCCTTTTTTTTCCTGATAATTATTGTTAACAGTTTGTCTATTTTGTTTATCTTCTTAAAGAAACAACTTTAATTTTGTTGATCTTCCCTATAGTCTTCTTCGTTTCTTTTTCATTTATTTCTGCTCTGATTTCTTTCCTTCTACTAACCTTGGCTTTTTTGTTGTTGTTGTTGTTCTTTTTCTAGTTGCTTTAGATGTCAAGTTAGGTTGTTTATTTGATGTTTCTTTTGTTTCTTGAGGTAGGCTTATATTGCTATGAACCTCCCTCTTAGCACTGCTTTTACATAATCCCATAGTTTTTGGGTTGTCATGTTTTCAGTATCATTTGTTTCTATGCATACATTGATTTCTTCTTTGATTTATTCCATGATCTTTTGGTTATTCAGAAGCATGTTGTTTAGCCTCCATATGTTTGTGTTTATTTATTTATTTATTTGCTGTAGTTGATATCTAATCTTATCTCATTGTGATCAGAAAAGATGCTTGAAATGATTTCAGTTATTTATTTATTTATTTATTTTTATTTTACCAAGCCTAGATTCGTGGCCCAGGATGTGATCTATCCTGGAGAGTGTTCCATATGCACTTGAGAAAAAGGTGAAATCTGTTGTTTTTATGCCCTGTAGATATCAACTAGGTCTAACTGTTCCCATTGTATCATTTAAAGCTTGTGTTTCCCTATTAATTTTCTGTTTGGTTGATCTATCCATAGGTGTGAGTGGGGTATTAAAATCTGCCACTATTTTTGTGTTACTGTTAATTTCCTCTTTCATACTTGTTAGCATTTGCCTTATATATTAAGGTGCTTCTATGTTGGGTGTACATATATTTATAATTGTTATATCTTCTTGGATTCATCTATGATCATTATGTATTGTTGTTCTTTTCCTCTTATCATGATATTTATTTACTTTATCTGATATGAGTATGCTACTCCTGATTTCTTTTGGTCTCCATTTACATGAAATATCTTTTTTCCAGTCCCTCATTTTCAGTCTGTATGTGTCCCTAGGTTTGAGGTGGGTCTCTTGTAGATAGCATATATAGGAGTTTTGTTTTTGCATCCATTTGGCCAGTCTTTGTCTTTTGGTTGGTGCATTCAATCCATTTATGTTTAAGGACATTATTGATATGTATGATCCTAGGGCCATGGTGGCTCAGACGGTAAAGCATCTGCCTGCAATGTGGGAGACCTGGGTTCAATCCCTGGGTTGGGAGGATACCCTGGGGAAGGAAATGGCAATCCTCTCCAGTACTCTTGCCTGGAAATGCTCATGGATGGAGGAGCCTGGTAGGCTACAGTCAATGGGGTCACAAAGAGTCAGACATGACTAAGCGAGTTCACTTTCACATCCATGATCCTGTTACCATTTATTTTGTTGTTTTGTGTTGGAGTTTATAAACCTTTTCTGTGTTTCCTATCTAGAGAAGATCCTTTAGCATTTGTTAAAGAGCTGATTTGGTGGTGCAGAATTCTCTCAGCTTTTGCTTGTATGTAAAGCTTTTGATTTCTCCTTCATATTTGAATGAGTAGAGTAACTTGGTTGTAGGTTTTTCTCTTTCATCACTTTAAATATGTCTTGCCATTCCCTTTCTGGCTTGAATAGTTTCTATTGAATGATCAGCTGTTATCCTTATGGGGATTCCCTTGTATGTTATCTGTTGCTTTTCCCTTGCTGCTTTTAATATTTACTGTTTGTGTTTAAACTTTGTTAATTTGATTAATATGTGTCTTGGTGTGTTTCACCTTGGGGTTATCCTGTATGGGACTCTCTGGGCTTCTTGGACTTGGGTGGCTATTTCCTTCCCCATTTTAGGAAAGTTTTTGAATATTATCACCTCAAATATTTTCTCATTCCCTTTCCTTTTGTCTTCTTCTGGGACACCATGATTCGAATGTTGGAGCATTTAACATTGTCCTAGAGGTCTCTGAGGCTATCTTCCTTTCTTTTTATTCTTTCTTCCACTATGATTCTTTAATTTCTATCATTCTGTTTGCCAGCTCACTTATCCTTTTTCTGCCTCAGTTGCTCTACAGTCGGTTCTCTCCAGAGTGTTTTTACTCTCAGTTATTGCATTATTCACTACTGATTGTCTAGTCTTTATTTCTTCTCAGTTCATTTCAGTTCAGTTGCTCAGTTGTATCTGACTCTTTGTGACCCCATGGACTGCAGCACAACAGGACTCCCTGTCCTCTTCTTATCAGGTGGCCAAAGTATTGGAGTTTCAGCTTCAACATTAGTCCTTCCAATGAACATCCAGGGCTGATTTCCTTTAGGATGGACTTATTTGATCTCGTTGCAGTTCAAGGGACTCTCAAGAGTATACTCCCACACCTCAGTTCAAAAACATCAATTCTTTGGCACTCAGCTTTCTTTATAGTCCAACTCTCACATCCATACATGACTACAGGAAAAACCACAGTCTTGACTAGACAGTAGCATCACTGCAATAAAAGCTAGTGGAGGTAATGGTGTTCGAGTTGAGCTATTTCAAATCCTAAAAGATGACGCTGTGACAGTGTTGCACTCAATATGACAGCAAATATGGAAAACTCAGCAGTGGCCACAGGACTGGAAAAGGTCAGTTTTCATTCCAATACCAAAGAAAGGCAATGCCAAAGAATGCTCAGACTACCACACAATTGCACGCATTTCACACACTAGGAAAGTAATGCTTTAAATTCTCCAAACCAAGCTTCAGCAATACGTGAACCGTGAACTTCCAGATGTTCAAGCTGGTTTTAGAAAAGGCAGAGGAACCGGAGATCAAATTGCCAACATCTGTTGGATCATTGAAAAAGCAAGAGAGTTCCAGAAAAACATCTATTTCTGCTTCATTGACTATGCCAAAGCCTTTGACTGTGTGGATCACAATAAACTGTAGAAAATTCTTCAAGAGATGGGAATACCAGACCACCTGATCTGCCTCTTGAGAAACCTGTATGTAGGTCAGGAAGCAACAGTTAGAACTGGACATGGAACAGCGGACTGGTTCTAAACAGGAAAAGGAATACTTCGTGGCTGTATATTGTCACCCTGCTTGTTTAACTTATATGCAGACTACATCATGAGAAACGCTAGGCTGGAGGAAGCACAAGCTGGAATCAGGATTGCTAGGAGAAATATCAATAACCACAGATATGCAGATGACACCACCCTTATGGCAGAAAGTAAAGAAGAACTAAGGAGCCTCTTGATGAAAGTGAAAGTAGAGAGTGAAAAAGTTGGCTTATAGTTCAACATTCAGAAAACTAAGATCATGACATCCGGTCCTATCACTTCATGGCAGATAGAGGTGGAAACAGTGGCTGACTTTGTTTTTCTGGGCTCCAAAATCACTGAAGATGGTGACGGCAGCCATGAAGTTAAAAAACACTTACTTCTTGGAAGGAAAGTTATGACCAACCTAGATAACATATTAAAAAGCAAAGACATTACTTTGCCAACAAAGGTCCGTCTAGTCAATGCTATGGTTTTTCCAGCGGGCATGTATTGATGTGAGAGTTAGACTATAAAGAAAGCTGAGCACCGAAGAATTGATGCTTTTGAACTGTGGTGTTGGAGAAGACTCTTGAGAGTCCCCTGGACTGCAAGGTGATCCAACCAGTCCATCCTAAAGTAGATCAGTCCTGGATGTTCATTGGAAGGACTGATGTTGAAGCTGAAACTCCAATATTTTGGCCACTTCATGCGAAGAGCTGACTCTTTTGAGAAAACCATGATGCTGGGAAATACTGAGGTCAGGAGGAGAAGGGGATGACAGAAGATGAGATGGCTGAATTGCATCACCGACTCCATGGACATGGGTTTGGGTGTACTTAGGGAGTTAATGATGGACAGGGAGGCCTGGCGTGCTGAGGTTCATGGAGTCACAAAGAGTCGGACACGACTGAGTGACTAAACTGAATTGAACTGACTAGACAAACCTTTGTTGGCAAGGTAATGTCTCTGCTTTTTAATACGCTGTCTAGATATTTCTTCTAGTACCTCGTTAAACATTTCTTGTAGTTTTTCAATCCATGTCTCTAGTCTATTTATCCATAAATCCATTTTGTTTTCAAGATTTTGGATCATCTTTACTATCATTATTCTGAATTCTTTTCCAGATAGACTTTCTATCTCTTCCTCTTTTGTTTGGTTTGGTGAATTTTTATCATGTTCTTTCACCTGCTTAAGTGGCCAGTTCTTAAGAAAACAATAGACTTCATGAAGCCTCATGACAATAAGAAATTCCCAGTGCTGCTGCTGTCAGTGTCTTTGCCCCCACAGTGAGCCACAGCTGATCTCCTCTTCCACAGGAGACCCTCCAGTATTAAAGGTATACCTGGCCCAGTCTCTTATGAGATCCCTGATTTTTGCCCCTTGCTCTTAGCGTGCATAAGACCTTGTGTGTACCTTCCAAGAGTAAATATCCTGTATCTCCAAGCCCTGTGGACTGCAGTGAAATTCTGATGGCCTTCATAGTTATATTCTCTGGCACTCCTCCTTCTGTTGCCAGACCCCCGGGCTGGGGATCCTGATGTGAGACTTAAAATTTTCATTTAGAACTTCATGGCATAATTATTTTCCAGTTTGTGTGCCTCCCACCAAATGTGTATAGGATTTAATTTTATTGTGATTTCACCACACCTACTGGCTTATCGTGGCTTCTTCTTTGTCTTTGGATGTGTGAAATCATTTTGATAGGTTCTAATGGTGTATTTTTGTCCATGGTGATTCAGCAGTTATTTGCGATTTTCACAATTTTATAAGAATTGATAAGTTTATATCATTCTACTCTTCCATCTTATCTCTGTTGTATTTGTGGATATTTTAATGATGAACATTCTGACTTGTGTGAGGTGACACCTTGCTGTAGTTCTGATTTACATTTCTCTAATAATTAATGATATGAATAACGTTTAATGTGCCTTTTGGCCATTGCATTTCTTCTTTGGAGAAATGTCTACTTAGGTTTTCTGCCCATTTTTTGATTGAGTTGTATGTTTTTGTTGTTCTTACTGAGTTGTATAAACTGTTTTTATATTCTTGAAATTGAGTCCTTTCAATTGCATAATTTGCAGAGATATTCTCCTTGTCTGTAGGTTGTCATTTCATTTTTCTTTATGATGTTCTTTGCTATACATAAATTTGTAAGTTTGATCAGGTTCCATTTGTTTATTTTTGATTTTGCATTGGACATTGCCCTAAGAAAACACAGGTAGAATTTACGTCAGAGAATGTTTTGCATATCGTTTCATCCAGGAGTTTTATGGTTTCATATTTGGGCTTTCCGGGTGATAAAAAATGCACCTTCCAATGCAGGAGACAATGAATTTATTCTAAACTCATTAATTTACATGTAGTTGTCCAACTTTATGAATACCTCTTGCTGAAGAGACAGTATTTTCTCCATTGTATATTCTTTCCTCCTCTGTTAAAGATTAACTGTCCATAGACGTGATGGTTTATTTCTGGGCTCTCTATTCTATTATACTGATCCATATGTCTGTTTTTGAGCTAATACCATGCTGTTTTGACAACTTCAGCTTTGTAGTACTGTTTTAAGTCTGGGAGGGTTACGCTTCCTGCTTTGTTCATTTTCCTAAGGATTTTTTTTTGGCAGTTCTAGGTCTTGTATCGTTCCATATAAATTTTAAGATTGCTTGTTCTAGTTCTATGAAATATGTCATGGGTGATTTGCTAAGGGTCTTATTAAATCTGTAGATTGATTTGGGTAGTATAGCCATTGAAAAACATTAATTCTTCCAATCAAAGAGCATGGAATATTTTTCCATTATTTTGAATAATCTTACTGCATTGTGCTCATTCAGTCACGTCTGACTCTTTGTTACCCCATGGACAATAACCCACCAGGTTCCTCTGTCCATGGGAGTTTTCAGGCAATAATGCTGGAATGGATTGCTATTTCTTCCTCCAGGGTATCTTCCTGACCCAGGAATCGAACTCATGTCTCCTGTGTCTCCTTCATTGGTAGGCAGATTTATTTATCACTCAGACACCTGAGAAGCCTTGTCAAGGGTTAAGAAACTGTATTTGAAGAAAGCATCCCAAACGATCCTAATGCTGATTATCTATCACCCACAATTTGAGAAACATTTGACTTTGAAGATGGTAAAAGGGAGAAATGCCAAGGCAATAAAGTTGACAGAGTTGTCAAGACTTTGGTGGTTGAAATTAAGTAACGAAAGTTAGTCAGGAAAACTGAATAATTTTAAAATTGGTAAACTAACAGTGGTGATTTTATGTCGGAAATAGGATAATGACAATACCATTAATTAGCATTTATGAATCTTTGTTATTTGTGTGACACTATTTTAAGATTTATGTGTATTAGTTCATTTAATTATCACAATATCTCTATGATTTACTTTTATTTGTAATTTTAGTCTAAAAATGAGAAAAATGAAAGATAGAGAATTTTAATAAATTTGCCTTATATGTGATTGGGTTCCAGCAGACCCTGAAGGCACAAGTAAATTACATGAAGAAATGGCCTGAGTGCCCATGGTCCCCACTTTTGCTACACTGCCTTCTCTTTCCCACACTGAACCAATGTTCTCATGGTGAGTTTCCTATAATCTGTTAATAGATAAAAAGAAGACAGAGACCTAGCTCACATATGGTTTTGCACAATGTGCAGGCACCACCAAAAGTGAATAGCTGTAGCACTATAGCCCCTCTCTGTGACACCTCTAAAAGACAATGGAAAAAACAATTTCCACCAGTGGGCAGAACCTTGAGAAGTCCATCTGATTGTTTACTTTGCTTGGCAGGAGAAATGGCCAAATGTGTAACTATATGCAAATTCATGGGCCATGGCCAATGGTTTGGTTGAATATTCAAGGACATTAAAGGAATATGATTGGAAAGCTGATGATAAAGAAATTTGGGGAAGAGGTGTGTGGATTGACCTCTCTGAATGGGCTAAAAGAAAATGTAAAGATATGTGACCAATGTGAATGCTAAAATGGAGGAGGTATAGGATGGGGAGACCACTTTCTCCCCCACTAATTCATTGAAAGAGCATTTTAATGCTGAGCAAATTCCACAAAACAACTTCTGAATGCTGACAGAGGACATCAGGCACACAGAAAGGCAGCCCATTATCTTTGAAAGGAGTTAGGACAAAATATAAAAGATAAAAAGAGAGACAAAAGAGGTAGGGATGGAGATCAGTCCCGGGAAGGGAGTCTTAAAAAAGAGAGAAATTTCCAAACACCAGGAAACACTCTCACCAGTGGGTCTGTGGTGAGTCTTGGAATCTCAGAGGGCAACATAACTGGGAGGAAAAAATAAATAAATAAATGAATAATTAAAACCCACAGATTACGTGCCTAACAGCAACTCCCAGTGGAGAAGCAGCCAAGATGCTCGCATCTGCCAGTAGCAAGAGCGGGCTGGACAGGGAGGCACGGGCTGCATTGTTTAGGGTAAGGACCAGGCCTGAATGCCCCGAGGGCAATCTGAGGGAACTAACCGGAGATAGCAACCCAAACTGTGGGATAGCTATCCCATGAAAAAACCTAACCTAAGACACTGCCAGGGCCGCTCACAGAACAAACAACTGATCAGAGCTAGCCAGCTGTGGACTGGCCCATTCCCAGCTGGAGACAGGCAGGCAAGGACAGCCAGAGCCAGAAGGGGGCAATCGTGGCCCCAGAGAGGCATCCTCTACCAAACTGCAAACAGGCTTAGTTGCTAACCAAGACTTCTTGGGATTCTGGAAGGTTGACATCTGCCAGGAGGGTCGCAGCCAGAGATCAGCTTCCCAGAAGAGACACACGGCACACCTGAGAAGGCGTGCCCATTGTACACTCAGAAAACCGAGCGGCTGGGACAGAAGAGGTGATAAAACACACCCTCCACCTGGGGGTGACTGCAATCGCCAAGCACCTGGTCACCTGAGCTGCTCGGACCTGGGAAGGGCACAAAACGCAGGCCCAACCAAGTCTGCCCTTTTGTGGAGTACCCAAGAACCTGAACCTGAGCAGCTTAGACCTGGGAAGTGCACACAAACCAGGGCCCACATCAGACAGTTCCCGGCAAAGGAACCTAGAGCCTGAGAAGTGTAGACCATGAAAGCACACACACCGTGAGCGGGGGCAAACTCAGTGCAGCTGAATCACTGTAAGCACTCCCCACACACACCAGTGATATTTGTTTGCAGTGTTCCTCCCTCTGCACAGCACAACAGAACAAGTGAGCCTAAAAAAGTGACCACCACCACCCCCTTGTGTCAACTTGGAAATTAGACACTGAAGAGACCAGCAAACAGAAGAAGCTAAAATAAACAGAGGGAACCACTTTGGAAGTGACAGGTGCAACAGATTAAAACCCTGTAGTTAGCACCGAGTACATAGGAAGGGGCCTATAGATCTTGAGAAGTATAAGCTGGACCAAGAAACTATCTGAAAATTAGCTGACCCCACACTGTCCACAACAGCTCCAGAGAAAGTCCTAGATATATTTTTACTATTATATATTTTTTGAATTTTATTTATGTATTTATTTATTTTAAGTCCCCTATTACTCCTTTAATTTTCATTTTTATAACCTACGATTACTTGGCCAAAAAAAAGGACCCTATTTTTAAAGCAACCTTCATATATATATAATAATTTTTGTGACTTTTTATTGTATTTTTGAGAATCTAACCTCTACTCTAGATTTTTAATCTTTCCTGTTTGATATTTGTTATCAATTTTGTATCTTTAAGAACCCAATCTTCAGTACACATTTTTAATTGGGAGTGAGATTACTGGCTTGATTGCTTTCTCCCCTTTTGACACTCCTTTTTCTCCACCAGTTCACCTCTATCTCCTCCCTCCACCTCTCTTCTCTACCCAACTCTGTGAATCTTTCTGTGTGTTCCAGGCTGTGGAGAACACTTAGGGAACTGATTACTGGTTGGATCTGTCTCTCTCCTTTTGATTCCCACTTTTCTCCTCCTGGCCACCTCTGTCTCCTTCCTCCCTCTTCTCTTTTCTGTGTAACTCCATGAACATCTCTGAGGGGTCCAGACTATGGAGAGCATATAGGGGAGTGATTACTGGTTAGCTTGCGCTTGCCCCTTTTGATTCCCCCTCTTCTCCTCCTAGTGACCTCTATCTCCCTCCTCCCTCTTCTCTTCGCCACGTAACTATGTGTACCTCTTCAGGTGTCCCTCACTGTGGAGACACTTGCCATCATTAACCTAGATGTTTTATCATCAGTGTTGTATAGATGGGGAATTCTTGAGGCTACTGTAAGAATAAGACTGAAAACCAGAGGAAGGAGGCTTAAGTCCCAAACCTGAGAACACCAGAGAACTCCTGACTCCAGGGAACATTAATCGATAAGAGCTCATCAAAAGCCTCCATACCTACACTGAAAGCAAGCACCACCCATGGGACAACAAGTTCCAGAGCAAGGCATACCACGCAAATTCTCCAGCAACATAGGAACATAGCCCTGAGTTTCAAAATACAGGCTGCCCAAAGTCACACCAAACACACTGACATCTCAAAACTCACAACTGGACACTTCATTGCACTCCAGAGAGAATAAATCCAGCTCCACCCACCAGAACACCGACACAAGCTACCCTAACCGGGAAACCTTGACAAGCCACCTGTCCAACACCACCCACATCAAGGAACCTCTGCAATAAAGAGGAACCACAAACTGCCAGAATACAGAAATGCCACCCCAAACACAGCAATCCAAACAAGATGAAGAGGCAGAAAAATACTCAGCAAGTAAAGGAACAGGATAAATGTCCACCAAACCAAACAAGAGGAAGAGATAGGGAATCTACCTGATAAAGATTTCAGAATAATGATAGTGAAAATGATTCAAAATCTTGAAAACAAAATGGAGTTACAGATAAATAGCCTGGAGACAAGGGTTGAGAAGATGCATGAAATGTTTAACAAGGACCTAGAAGAAATAAAAAAGGGTCAATATGTAATGAATAATGCAATAAATGAGCTCAAAAACACTCTGGAGGGAACCAACAGAAGAAAAACAGAGGCAGAAGATAGGATAAGTGAGGTAGAAGATAGATTGGTAGAAATAAATGAAGCAGAGAGGAAAAAAGAAAAAAGAGTTAAAAGAAATGGGGACAACC
This sequence comes from Okapia johnstoni, assembly GCA_024291935.2. Taxonomy (NCBI): domain Eukaryota; kingdom Metazoa; phylum Chordata; class Mammalia; order Artiodactyla; family Giraffidae; genus Okapia; species Okapia johnstoni. The sequence goes on along the minus strand of CM044305.1, from coordinate 68,350,846 downwards.
TCAGAGATCTCTGGGACAATGTTAAATGCCCCAACATTGGAATCATAGGAGTCCCAGAAGAATAAGACAAAAAGAAAGGCCATGAGAAAATACTGGAGGAGATAATAGTTGAAAACTTCCCTAAAATGGGGAATGAAATAGTCACCCAAGTCCAAGAAACCCAGACAGTCCCAAACAGGATAAACCCAAGGTAAAACACCCCAAGACACATATTAATCAAATTAACAAAGATCAAACACAAAGAACAAATATTAAAAGCAGCAAGGGAAAAACAACACATAACAAACAAGGGGATTTCCATAAGGATAACAGCGGCTCTTTCAATGGAAACTGTTCAGGCCTGAAAGGAATGGCAGGACATACTTAAAGTGATGAAAGAGAAAAACCTATAGCCCAGATTACTGTACCCAGCACAGATCTCATTCAAATAAGAAGGAGAAATCAAAAACTTTACAGACAAGCAAAAGCTGAGAGAACTCAGCACCACCAAACCAGCCCTCCAACAAATGGTAAAGGATCTTCTCTAGACAGGAAACACAGAAAGGATGTATAAACTCAAACCCAAAACAACAAAGTAAATGTCAAAGGGATCATACTTATCAATAATTTTCTTAAATGTAAATGGGTTGAATGCCCAAACTAAAAGACAAAGACTGGCTGAATGAATACAAAAACAAGACCCCTATATATGTTGTCTACAAGAGACCCACGTCAAAACAAGGGACACATATGGACTGAAAGTGGACGGCTGGAAAAAGATATTCCACTCAAAGAGAGACCAAAATAAAGCAGGAGTAGCAATATGCATATCAGATAAAATTGACTTTAAAATAAAGGCTGTGAAAAGAGACAAACAAGGACAGTGGATAATGATCAAAGGATGAATCCAAGAAGAAGATATGGCAATTATAAATATATATGCACACAAAAAAGGAGCACTGCAATATGTAAGGCAAATGCTAACAAGTATGCAAGGGGAAATTAACGATAACACAATAATAGTGGGAGACCTTAATACCCCACTCACACCTATGCATAGATCAACTAAACAGAAAATTAACGAGGAAACACAAACTTTACATGATACAATAGATCAGTTAGACCTAATTGATATCTATAGGACACTTCACCCCAAGACCCTGAATTTCACCTTTTTCTCAAGTGCATATGGAACCTTCTCCAGGATAGATCACACCCTGGGCCATAAACCTAACCTTGTTAAATTAAAAAAAGTTGAAATCATTCCAAGCATCTTTTCTGATCACAATGCAGTAAGATTAGATTTCAATTACAGGAGAAAAACTATTAAAAATTCCAACATATGGAGGCTGAACAACATGCTGCTGAATAACCAACAAATCACAGAAGAAATCAAAAAAGAAATCAAAATATGCATAGAAACGAATGAAAATGAAAACACAACAACCCAAAACCTATGAGACACTGTAAAGGCAGTCCTAAGGGGAAGGTTCATAGCAATACAGGCTTACCTCAAGAAACAAGAAAAAAGTCAAATAAATAACATAAATCTACACCTAAAGCAACTAGAAAAGGAAGAAATGAAGAACTTCAGGGTTAGTAGAAGGAAAGAAAATATAAAAATTAAGGCAGAAATAAATGCAAAAGAAACAAAAGAGACCATAGGAAAAATCAACAAAGCTGAAAGCTCGTTCTCTGAGAAGAAAAATAAAATTGACAAACCATTAGCCAGACTCATCAAGAAACACAGGGAGAAGAATCAAATCAACAAAATTAGAAATGAAAATGGAGAAATTACAACAGACAACACAGAAATACAAGCGATCATAAGAGACTACTATCAGCAACTATAAGCCAATAAAAAGGACATCTTGGAAGAAATGGACAAATTCTTAGAAAAGTACAACTTTTCAAAACTGAACCAGGAAGAAATAGAAAATCTTAACATACCCTTCTAGTGATGGAATTGAAACTGTAATCAGAAATCTTCCAGCAAAAAAAAGCCCAGGACCAGACAACTTTACAGATGAATTCTACCAAAAATTTAGAGAAGAGCTAACACCAATCCTACTCAAACTCTTCCAGAAAATTGCACAGGAAGGTAAATTTCCAAACGCATTCTATGAGGCCACCATCACCCTAGTACCAAAACCTGACAAAGATGCCACAAAAAAAAAAAAAAACTACAGACCAATATCACTGATGAAAATAGATGCAAAAATCCTTAACAAAATTCTAGCAAACAGAATCCAACAACATATTAAAAAGACCATACATCATGACCAAGTGGGCTTTATCCCAGGGATGCAAGGATTCTTCAATATCCACAAATCTATCAACATAATACACCACATTAACAAGTTGAAAGATAAAATCCATATGATTATCTCAATAGATGCAGAGAAAGCCTTTGACAAAATTCAATATCCATTTATGATAAAAACTCTCCAGAAAGCAGGAACAGAAGGAACATACCTAAACATAATACATGCTATATATGACAAACCCACAGCAAACATTATCCTCAATGGTGAAAAATTGAAAGCATTTCCCCTAAAGTCAGGAACAAGACAAGGGTGCCCACTTTCACCACTACTATTCAACATAGTTTTGGAAGCTTTGGCCACAGCAATCAGGGCAGAAAAAGAAATAAAAGGAATCCAGATTGGAAAAGAAGAAGTAAAACTCTCACTGTTTGCAGATGATGTGATACTCTACATAGAAAACCCTAAAGACTCCACCAGAAAATTACTAGAGCTATTCAATGAATATAGTAAAGTTGCAGGATATAAAATTAACACACAGAAATCCCTTGCATTCCTATACACTAACAATGAGAAAACAGAAAGTTAAATCAAGGAAACAATTCCATTCAAATTTGCAACAAAAAGAATAAACTACTTAGGAATATATCTACCTAAAGAAACAAAAGACCTATATATAGAAAACTATAAAACACTGATGAAAGAAATCAAACAGGACACAAATAGATGGAGAAATATACCATGTTCATGAATTGGAAGAATCAATATAGTGAAAATGAGTATACTACCCAAAGCAATCTATGGATTCAATGCAATCCCTATTAAGTTATCAACAGTATTTTTCACAGAACTAGAAAAAATAATTTCACAATTTGTATGGAAATACAAAAAACCTCAACTAGCCAAAACAATCTTGAGAAAGAAGAATGGAACTGGAGGAATCAACCTGCCTGACTTTAGGCTCTGCTACAAAGCTACCGCCATCAAGACAGTATGGTACTGGCACAAAGACAGAAATATAGACCAATGGAACTAAATAGAAAGCCCAGAGATAAATCCATGTACCTATGGACACCTTACCTTCGAAAAAGGAGGCAAGAATATACAATGGAGAAAAGACAATCTCTTTAACAAGTGGTGCTGGGAAAACTGGTCAATCACTTGTAAAAAAAAAATGAAACTAGAACATTTTCTAACACCATACACAAAAATAAACTCAAAATGGATTAAAGATCTAAATGTAAGACCAGAAACTATAAAACTCCTAGAGGAAAACATAGTCAAAACACTCTCTGACATAAACCACAGAAGGATCCTCTATGACCCACCTCCCAGAGTATTGGAAATAAAAGCAAAAATAAACAAATGGGACCTAATTAAACTTAAAAGCTTATGCACAACAAAGGAAAATATAAGCAAGGTGAAAAGACAGCCTTCAGAATAGGAGAAAATAATAGCAAACAAAGCAACTGACAAAGAATTAACCTCAAAAATATAAAAGCAGTTCCTGCAGCTCAATTCCAGAAAAAATAAACGATCCAATCAAAAAATGGGCCCAAGAACTAAACAGACATTTCTCCAAAGAAGACATACAGATGGCTAACAAACACATGAAAAGATGCTCAACATCACTCATTATCAGAGAAATGCAAATCAAAACCAAAATGAGGTACCATTTCACACCAGTCAGAATGGCTGCTATCCAAAAGTCTACAAGCAATAAATGCTGGAGAGGGTGTGGAGAAAAGGGAACCCTCTTACACTGTTGGTGGGAATGCAAACTAGTACAGCCACTATGGAGAACAGTGTGGAGATTCCTTAAAAAACTGGGAATAGAACTGCCATATGACCAAGCAATCCCACTTGCTGGTCATACACACCACGGAAACCAGAATTGAAAGAGACACGTGTACCCCAATGTTCATCACAGCACTGTTTATAATAGCCAGGACATGGAAGCAACCTAGATGTCCATCAGCAGTCAAATGGATAAGGAACCTTGGCACATATACACAATGGAATATTACTCGGGCATTAAAAAGAATATATTCGAATCAGTTCTACTGAGGTGGATGAAACTGGAGCCTATTATACAGAATGAAGTTAGCCAGAAAGAAAAACACCAATACAGTATACTAACACATATATATGGAATTTAGAAAGATGGCAATGGTAACCTATATGCGAGACAGCAAAAGAGACACAGATGTATAGAAGTCTTTTGGACTCTGTGGGAGAGGACGAGGGTGGGATGATTTGGGAGAATGGCATTGAAACCTGTATATTACCATATGTGAAATGAATCGCCAGTCCATGTTCAATGCATGAGACAGGGTGCTCGGGGCTTGCTCACTGGGATGACCCAGAGGGATGGGATGGGGAGGGAGGTGGGAGGGGGGATTCAGGATTGGGAACACATGTACACCCATGGCGGATTCATGTCAATGTATGGCAAAACCACTACTATATTGTAAAGTTATTAGCTTCTGATCAAAATAAATAAATTTATATTAAAACAACAACAACAACCCAATCTAGTATTCTTGCCTGAGAATCCCATGTACATGGGAGGCTGGCAGGTACAGTCCATAGAGTTTCCAAGAATAAGACATGACTGAAGCGATACAATACAGCACGAAGCACACTGTAATAGAAATACTAAGTTCCCTAATATATGATCATAGGGTATTGCTTATAAAGATATTCAAATTATTCTTCAGATTCATTTTGCCAAAATGTCAGTTGTCATTTCTAAAGTAATGACCAAACTAATCTCACAATTCATATGAAAACTTAATGGACCCAAAGCAGTGTCAAAATTATCTTACAAAATCACAACAGAGTTGGAGGATTTGCTTCCTGATTTCAAGGCTTATGACAAAGGTACAGTAATCAAGATAGCCAGATACTATTGACATAACTATGTAGGAGTGTGTGTTTGTGTGTGTGTATACGTATATATTATATACACATTTTATACATATATATATATATGTACACACATATATATAATGTCTCACTGAAATAGAATTGAGATTACACATATGAACTCTCACATTTATAGAAAATTAATTTTCAACAAGGTTGGCAATAATATTCAATGGGAAAAATGATTTTTGAACAAATGGTCCTGGGAAAACTTAAGAGAATACTTTCAAAATGATGAAGTTGGACACCTACTCACACAATAAAAAGAAACTCAAAATGGAGAAGACTTAAATTTTAAGAGATTAAATCATAAAACTTAGAAGACATAACCATCATTAATAATAAGATTTGACATTCAACAGTATTTAAAAATGAATTCTAATTGTTCAGAGATAAGGAGAATAAGGTACAGTGCTATGTTAACCACCACCCTATATGCAATGCCAAAATATTCCATCTTCATTGCCTTACTCATGGGGCACTTCTACCTTTAAGGGTAAAGGACTTAGAAATACAAAAGCTTCCTCTTCCAATTGTGCAAAAAGAAAAAAAAAATTAAGAACAAATATCTCCTGGTACACACATAATCACAGAAAACTATTCAAACTGATCACATGGACCACAGCTTTGTCTAACTCAGTGAAACTATGAGCCATGACAATTAAGGAAACCCAAGATGAATGTGTCATGGTGAAGAGTTCTGACAAAATATGGTTCACTGGAGAAGGCAATGGCAAAGTACTTCAGTATTCTTGCCTTGAGAATCCCATAAACAGTATTGAAAAGGCCAAGATATATGACATTGCAAGATGAACTCCCAGGTCAGTAAGTGACCGATATGCGTCTAGAGAAGAGTGGGGAAATAACACCAGAAAGAATGAAGAAACGGAACCAAAGCAAAAACAACACCCAGTTATGAAATAACTGGTGATGAAAGTAAAGTCTGATGCTGTAAAGAACAATATTGCATAAGAACCTGGAATGTTAAGTCCATGAATCAAGGTAAATTGGAAATGGTCAAACAGGATATGGCAAGAGTGAACATCGACATTTTAGGAATCAGTGAAACAAAATGGACTGGAATGGGTGAATTTAATACAGATTACCATTATATCTACTACTGTGGGCAAGAATCCCTTAGAAGAAATGGAGTAGCCATCAGAGTCAACAATAGTCCAAAATGTAGTACTTTGGTGCAACCTCAAAACTGACAGAATGATCTCTGTTCATTTCCAAGGCAAACCATTCAATATCAGAGTAATCCAAGTCTATGCCCCGATCAGTAATGCTGAAGCAGCCAAAGTTGAACAGTTGTATGAAGACCTGCAAGATCTTCTAGAACTAACACCAAAAAAAGAAAAAGATGTCATCTTCATTATAGGGGACTGGGCTGAAAAAGTAGAAATTGAAGAGATACCTGGTGTAACAGGCAAATTTGGATTTGGAGTACAAAATGGAGCAGGGAAAAGGCCTACAGAGTTTTGGCAAGAGAATGCCCTGGTCATGGCAAACACCCTCTTCCAGCAATGCAAGAGAAGAGTCTACACATGGACCTCACCAGAAAGTCAATGCCAAAATCCAATTGATTATATTCTTTGCAGCCAAAGATGGAGAAGCTCTATACAGTCAGCAAAAACAAGACTGGGAGCTGACTGTGGCTCAGATCATGAACTCCTTATTGCCAAATTCAGACTTAAATTGAAGACCAAAATTGAATAAAATAGGGAAAAGCACTAGACCATTCAGGTATGACCAAAATCAAATCCCTTAAGATTACACAGTGGAAATGACAAATAGATTCTAGGAATTAGATCTGATAGACAAAATGTCTGAAGAACTATGGATGGATGTTTGTGACATTGTACAGGAGGCAGTGATCAAGACCATTCCCAAGAAAAAGAAATGCAAAAGGGCAAAATGGTTGTCTGAGGAGGCCTTACAAATAGCTGAGAAAAGAATAGATGCTAAGGGCAAAGGAGCAAAGGATAGATATATCCAACTGAATGCAGAGTTCCAAAGAATAGCAAGGAGAAATTAAAAGGGCTTCCTCAGTGACCAGTGCAAAGCAGTAGAAGAAAACAATAGAATGGGAAAGACTAGAGATCTGTTCAAGAAAATTAGAAATACCAAAGGAACATTTCACGCACGGATGGGCACAATAAAGGACAGAAATTGTATGGAAGTAACAGAAGAAGAGGATATTAAGAAGAGGTGGAAAAATGCACAGAACAACTGTACTAAAAAGATCTCCATGACCCAGATAACCATGATGGTGTGGTCACTCACCTATAGCCAGGCATCCTGGAATGTGAAGTGAAGTGGGCCTTATGAAGCATCACTACGAGAAAAGCTAGTGGTCATGGAATTCCAGTTGAGATATTTCAAATCCTCAAAGATGATGCTGTGAAAGTGCTTCACTCAATATGCCAGCAAATTTGGAAAACTCAGCAGTGGCCACAGGACTGGAAATGGTCAGTTGTCATTCCGATCCCAAAGAAAGACAATGCCAAAGAATGTTCAAATTACCACACAGTTGTACTCATCTCACATGCTAGCAAAATAATGTTCAAAATTCTCCTAGCCAGGTTTCAACTGTACATGATCTGTGAACTTCCAGATGTTCAAGCTGGATTTAGAAAAGGTAGAGGAACAAGAGATCAGATTGCCAACATCCGTTGGATCATCAAAAAAGCAAGAGAATTACAGAAAAACATCTACTTCTGCTTTAGTGACTGCAGCAAAGTCTTTGACTTTGTGGATCACCACAGACTGTGGAAAATTCTTAAAGAGATGGGACTACCAGACCACCTTTCCTGCCTCCTGAGAAATCTGTATGCAGGTCAAGAAGCAACTGTTAGAACTGGATATGGAACAGCAGACTGGTTCCCAATCGGGAAAGGAGTACATCAAGGCTGTATATAGCCACCCTGCCTATTTAATGTATATGCAGATTATATCATGCAAAATGCTGGGCTGGATGAAGCACAAGCTGGAATCAAGATTGCCGAGAGACATATCAGACCTCAGATATGCAGATGACACCACACTTATGACACAAAGTGAAGAACTAAAGAGTCTCTTGATTAAAATAAAAGAGGAGAGTGAAAATGTTGGCTTAAAACTCAACATTCAGAAAACTAAGATCATAGCATCTGGTCCCATCACCTCATGGCATATAGATGGGGGAAAAAAAGGAAAAAGTGACAGACTTTATTTTCTTGGGCTCCAAAATCACTGCAGTTGGTGAAAGCATCCATGAAATTAAAGGACGCTTGCTGCTTAGAAGAAAAGCTATGACCAACCTAGATATCATATTAATAAAACAGAGACATTATTTTTCCAACAAAGGTCCATCCAGTCAAAGTTATGGTTTTTCCAGTAGTCATGTATGAATGTAAGAGTTGGACCCAAAAGAAAATCTGAGAGCCAAAGAATTGATAGTCTTGAACTGTGGTGTTGGAGAAGACTCTTGAGAGTCCCTTGGACTGCAAAGAGATCAAACCAGTCAATCCTAAAGGAAATCAGTCTTGAATCCTCATTGGAAGGATCAATGCTGAACCTGAAACTCGAATACTTTGGCCACCTGATGTGAAGAACTGAGTCACTGTAAAAGATCCTGATGCTGGGAAAGATTGAAGGCTGGAGGAGAAGGGGCGACAGAGGATGAGATGATTGGATGGCATCACCAACTCGATGGACATGAGTTTGAGCAAGTTCTGGATGTTGGTGATGGACAGGGAAGCCTGGTGTGCTGCAGTCCATGGAGTCTCATAGAGTCAGACATGGCTGAGTGACTGAACTGAACTGAAACTACTGGCATATATTACAAGAAACTGAACTTCTGAGTACAGCTTCTTCTTCATCACTCTCTCAACAATGAAACTTCACGTGATCTCTTTCTGTCTTAAACTAGCCTTCACTAAGCATTTTATATTTGGTGAGGAGGGACTGGCTCAAGTTGTGGGACTCTTCCTTTCAATTTAATTCAATTATTTGCAAAGCTATAGAATTACACAATCTTCCCCTCATAGGTCAGCCTTAGTTAAAGTCTGCTCACCATATAACCAGAATTATATTTGAAAAGGGAACCACTTTCGACTTTCTCTTCACACAGCATCCTGTGTAATATCTGTGACCTTGTTTTAGTAATAAGTACAAGCAGCTAGTACAATCACCCTCATCACCAGACAACATTCTTGGATCATTCCTCCTATTATGTCAACAAAAGCAATTTTCTAGTGCAGACTATGAGCATTTCTGTCTTCATATGCAGGCATTTTAAACAAGATTAACAGATAGTAAAGTTGTATGAGTAGAATCCTTTCCTGTGAGTATGGATTTAATTCCCACTCAAATTGTATCTTTGTCATTTTGTTTGATGACGGAATATTTAGTAGCCTTGCAAAGCCAATTGAGATTTTAGAGTATTTACATAAATAAAACTAAATAAAAAATATGTTTTATACTTAAAACCACATCATTGCAATAGTTCTATCTGCTCATCTATGTCATTAATTAGACAAAATCTTGCTAGTTATTTTATCTCAATAATGACTGTAATGGGAATAGAACACAAGTTAAATTTTTCAGTTAACCTTCTTCCCAAAGTAAAATATAAAAAAAGGTAACATATTCAAGCAAATAATTTAATTTTCTTGTTTTCTCACTTATTGTTTTAATTATCTTAAACATTCAATCACCTAAAATGAAAGTCATGTTAGGACTGAATATAAACTAGTTAGCATTTCTACCTATAGCCATCTTACTAAATAAAAGATTTAAGTTGGAATAAATGATAAATTTCCATTATTTTTATATTAATCACCTCTTTATGTACTATCTTTGCCATTTGTAATAAATGGGATTATTTAATGTCAAAAAATAATGTAATAGACATTCATTTCTGGGTTGTATGTTTTAAAGGATAATATTTATTTCAAATGGAAAATAAAGAACATTCATTCTCCATTCTTCCAGTCTGTATCCTATACAGAAAGATTTTCTTTAAATAATAGTCTAGATGAATAGAACTGTCACAATGAGGCTTTCAGAAAGTATACAATTTAAACAGCAGACAGGGAGTAAAGTGAAAATTACTCTGCAGAAACTGTACCATGTCCTGTCAAGTGTCCTTTTCTAACTAAATTTCGTCACAGTTGTTGTATTAATACTATATGCTTCTCTGAGTTTGAAATTTGCATGGTAGCTTCTTTTGAATCACAATCTCATTTATTGATCAAGTTGAAATCATTCAAATGGAACATTGGAAAGCATTCAAATGAGAAACTGAAAACTCTCATTTCCCTAAGAGCTGTCTCCCTTTTCAGGCACAAGTTCAGAAAATGCTCTTTTCTTAATTGATGTGTCAAGGTATGTCACTTTGATAATTATGTTTTAAATAATAAAAGTTAATCTAGCATTCTAAATACATATTCTGACATTCTGAGTAGGACTTATAGAGCTCTGCCCTATAAGTGAGAAAAACACACAAAAAAACAGATGTTAAACTGGAAAACAATTTCAAAATTATTCAATACTGAGTTATGGAAAAGCAGTGAAAATATGAAAAGTATTTAAACAGTGCTTTAACCATATTTGTGTTTATCACCTTTCTCTGCAGATGCATATATAACCTCTATTCTGTCAGGATTTTTCAATATAACTTCTATTGTCCTATTTACTCTCTTTAATACCATGGAAAAATCAATCATATTAATTTTTTCTAATAAAAACTTAAAAACACAGCAAATCACAAGGACACTCATGTGTTGCTGCTCACACCAAAAGTCAATGAGATTCTTCTGTTTTTCCTTTCTAGTATGAGATGATAAATTCATTGCTTCCCAGTACAAATTTACAGTTATAAATAGGTACCCTTCATTAGAGATAATCTATTTATTATCATTAATTTATGTATTTCTGTATGGTTTTGCATTTCAGCTAATTTTTTTGGATGACTTCTTCAGAAGTTACTGCCTTGCCTCATAAAAACTGCCCAAAATTGTATTCAGGATGAGAAATTCCTCCTGGTTTCATTAAGCAATGAATGTCAGGAGCTCAAAAAATTCCACAAGAAAATTCCTAAAATGGAATATTATTAAATATCAATGACAGGTTGCTTTGTTCATGTTAGATTATGAATGCTTCAAGAGAGCTTATATGGTAGATACTAAGATGCAAATTCCCTAAGAACATGAACATGACTATAATCAATACACTAAAGGCTTTGACTGTGTGGATCACAACAAGCTGTGGAAAATTCTTAAAGAGATGGGAATACCAAATCACCTTATATGTCTCCTGAGGAATCTGTATGCAGGTTATGAAGCAATAGTTAGAACAGGACATGAAACAACTGACCTTTTCCAAATTAAAAAAGGAGCAAGCAAGCTGTATATTGTCAGCTAGCTTGTTTAACTTATATGCATAGTACATTATGTGAAATGCAAGGCTGGATGAAGTACTAGCTGGAATCAAGATTTCTGGGAGAAATATCAATAACCTCAGTTATGCAGATGGTACCAACCTTATGGCAGAAAAATAAGAGGAACCAAAGAGCCTCTTGATGACAGTAAATGAAGAGAGTGAAAAAGTTGGCTTAAAACTCAACATTCAGAAAACTAAGATCATGGCATCCAGTACCATCATTTAATGGAAAATAGATGGGGAAACAGTGGAAACAGTGAGAGACTTTATTTTGGGGGGCTCCAAAATCAAAGCAGATGGTGACTGCAGCCATGAAATTAAATGACACTTGCCTCTTGGAAGAAAAGCTATGACAAACCTAAGCAATGTATTTAAAAAACAGAAATTATTTTACTGACAAATGTCCATCTAGTTTTTCCAGTAATCATGTGTGGATGTGATAGTTGGGCTATAAAGAAAGCTGAGACCCAAAGAATTGGTGCTTTTGAGCTGTGGTGTTGGAGAAGACTCTTGAGAGTCCCTTGGATGGCAAGGAGATAAAGCCAGTCAATCCTAAAGGAAACCAGTCCTGAACATCCATTGAAAGGACTGATGCTGAAGCTGAAACTCAAATACTTTGGCCACCTGATGAGAAGAGCTGAGTCACTGGAAAAGACCTTGATGCTAGGAAAGGCTGAAGGTGGGAGGAGAAGGGGGTGACAGAGGATGAGATGGTTGCATGGCATCACCGGCTCAGTGGACATGAATTTGAGCAAGCTTGGGAGTTGGTGATGGACAGGGAATCCTGGCATTCTGCAGTCCATGGGGCCACAAAGAGTTGGATACAACTGAGTGACTGAACTGATAATCAAGGATGTTCATATTATTGCTGAGAGAGGGTAGAAGGAACTTGAGGAATTATCTAGTAGAAGACAAAAGTCAATCTGTTCTTTCCAACAACTGTTTATTTGTGCAACCTCTGTTCTGCAGCCCAAGAATATGCTAGCTACAGCTGTCTATTTAGTTCTTCCTGATGTCAAATTTTCAAAAATAATAAGGCCTACTTTTTGTAAATTACACACAAAGAATTACTCAGAAGGGATATTGATTCCAAATGGTTCTCCTTTTTCTAACAGGACAAAAGAAGCTTTTTCTTTTTATGTATGCATCATTAAAAATAATAATTAGGAAGGAGAGCAACAGATATCATATTCTTTAAAGCATATTATGATAGTCATGACCAAGCAAGAAACTTTCTTTAACTTAGAAGGCATCAGATGAAAATGCGTAAAAGGAAATTCCCTTTATAAAAAGATAGGAAATCAAAGAAAAATATTTCAGTAATGTTTCCAATTTGATAAAGTCAAATATTAGAATTGAGTTTGAAGAACTCTTTTTTTTTTATAAACTATGTAGAAAGAACTTTTAAAGATTCAATCTGCATGGTAGATTATCATATTTACCTGTCAGTATAAAAAAGATAACTGTAATTATTTATGACACAACTGTGGTAAGATATACATAATATAAAACAGCCTTTTTTCAATTTAATTATTTTTATAGATAATCTATAGTTTTAGATGTTTTGCTTCTAAGATTTTCTCTACATTTTCTTGTTCTTCAGTTTCATTAAAAATTGTGTAAGTATGACTTGTTTTTTCTTTATGTTGTTTGGAAATAATTTGTGATTTTCATCAATCCTGGATGGTGTTTAATTACTATGTCTTTGAATATAGCCTATCCTCCACTATCAATGTCCTCTATTACTTAACTTCCTGTAAAACATATTGTGAAACTTTTCTATCTATACATGATGTATATAAAGTGTCACACTTTGCTATTTAATACCTTTTGAGTTGATTTTTGCATATGGTGGGAAAATTGTATGTTATGTTATAGATATATTATGCTGTGCTGTAAAACATAACATGAAATTTTCCTAGCAGAATTTGTTGAAAGGACTATCCTTTCATTATTGTATATTATTGGTATCTTTGATGATAATCAGTTGCTAAATTGCATGAATTAATTTCTGTACTGTTCCATTCATCTATATGCCTACCTTAATACCAGAACCATACTGTTTTAATTACTATACCTTTGTAATATATTCTGGAATCAGGAAATGTAGTGCCTCTTATTTTGTTCTTCTTTCTCAAGATTGTTTTGGCCATTTAGGATATATTGTCATTCCATGTGAATTTTATTTTTTCTCCTCTACTTTAAGATTAAAAAATATATTAAAATGATGGAGTGAAAGAAAGTAATTATCAGAATATCCTGCTGGCAATGTTTTAAACATTATTTTTATATTGGAGTATAGTTGAATAACAATGTTGTGTTAGTTTCAGGTATACACCAAAGTAACTCAGTAATACATATACTTGTATTTATTCTTATTCAAATTATTTTCCCCTTTAGATTATTCTAGAATATTGAGCTGAATTCTCTGTGCTATACAGTATGTCCTTGTTTGTTATCTATTTTAAATATAGCAATGTGTATGTAGCAGTCCCAAACTCCCAATTTATCCCCCCACACCCTTCCCAGCTGGTAGCCATAAGTCCATTCTCTAAATCTATGAGTATGTTTTATGTCCAACTCTTTGCAACCCAATGGACTGTAGCCCACAAGGATCCTCTGCCAATGGAATTTTCCAGGCAAGAATACTGGAGTGGGTAGTCATTTCCCACGCCAGGGGGTCTTCCTGACACAGGGATAAAGCCTGTGTCTCTTGCATCTCCTGTGTTGACAGGAAGATTCTTTTTCACTGTTCCACCTGGGAAGTTCACATATAAGTGATACCATAAGATATTTGTCTTTCTATCTCTGATTTGTTTCACTTAGTGTGATAATCTCTAGGTTCATCCATGTTGCTGCAAATGGCATTAGTTTGTTCTTTTTAATGGCTAAGTAATATTCCATTGTGTATATGTACCACAACTTGTTTATCCATTCGTCTACAGATAGACATGTAGGTTGATTCCATGTATTGGCTATTGTAAACTCCCACCAAATTTCCACCAAAAGTGTATGAGGATACCGTTTCCTCCACATTTTCTCCAGCATTTGTTGCTTGTAGACTATTTGATGGCAACCATTCTGACTGGTGTGACGTGATATCTCATTTTGGTTTAGATTTGCATTTCTCTAATAATTAGTGATGTTGAGCATCTATCTTTTCATGTGCCTATTGGCCATCTGTATATCTTCTTTGGAGAAATGTCTATTTAGGGCTTTTGTCCAGTTTTTCATATTGAGCTACATGGACGGTTTGCAAATTTAGAAGTCTAATCTCTTGTCAGTTGCTCTATTTAAAAATATTTTCTCCCATTCTGTGGATTGTCTTTTCATTTTGTTTATGGTTTCCTTTGCTTCACAAAAACCTTTGAGTTTAATTAGGTCCCATTTGTTTATTTTTGGTTTTATTTTAATTATTCTAGGAGGTGGAACAAAAAAAAGATCTTGCTGCTATTTATGTCAAAGTGTGTTCTGTCTATTTTTCTTCTAAGAGTTTTGTAGCATTCCATCTTTCATTTAGGCGTTTTATCCATTTTGAGTTTATTTTTGTGTATGGGTTTAAAGAATGTTCTAATTTCATTCTCTTACATGTAGCTGTTCAGTTTTCCCAGCACTGATTATTGAAGAGACTGTCTTTTCTCCATTGTATAATCTTGCCTCTTCTTTTGTAAATTAATTGACCGTAGGTGTATGGGTTGATTTCTGGGCTTTCTATCCTGTTTCATTGATCTATATTTCTGTCTTTGTGCCATTGCCATACTATTGATGACTTTAACTTTTTTTGTATAGTCTGAAGTCAGGGAGCCTGATGTCTCCTGCTCTGTTTTTCTTTTTCAAGATTGCTTGAGCTATTCAAGACCTTTTGTGTCTCCATGCAAATTTTAAGATTTTTTTGTTGTTGTTCTAGTCCTGTGAAAAATGTCATTGCTAATTTGATAGCAATTGCACTCATTCTGTAGATTATCTTGTGTAGTATTGTCGTTTTGACAGTATTGATTCTTGCAATTCAAAAACATGTTATGTCTTTCCATCTCTTTGTGTCATCTTCAATTTATTTCATCAGTGTCTTGTAGTTTTTTGAGTACAAGTCGTTAGATGTTTTGATTAGATTTATTTATAGGTATTTTTACTTTTCTAATATAATTTTTTAGTGAAATCATTTTCTTTCTCTTTCTGATAGGTTCTCATTAGCGTATGTAAATGCAACACATTTCTGTGTATTAATTTTAATTTTGTATCTTGTAACTTTACAAAATTCATTTGTTAGTTCTAATCCTTGTTTGGTGATATCTCTAGGATTTTCTGTATATTGTATCATATCATCTGCAAACTGTGACAGCTTTGCTTCTTCATTTTACAATATGAATACCTTTTATTTCTTTTTCTGCTTATTGTGGTGAATAAGACATCCAATAACAGGTTGAATAAAAGTGGCCAGAGTGGGCATCCTTGTCTTGTTCTTGATCTTATAGGAAAAGTTTTCAGCTTTTTACCATTGAAGATAATGTTGACTGTAGGTTTTTCATGTATTAGGATGAGGGATGTTCCCCTTATACCACTTTGTTGAGTCTTTTTTTTTAAACATAAATGGATATTGAATTGTTTTAAAGTTATTTAGCCTCTATTGAGATGATCATGTGATTCAGTCATGTCCGACTCTTTGCAACTCAATCGACTGCAGCCTACCAGGCTCCTCCACCCATGGAATTTTCCAGGCAAGAGTACTGGAGTGAGTTGCCATTTCTTTCTCCAGGGGACCTTCCTGATCCAGTGATAGAACACAGATCTCACATTTCAGTCAGATGCTTTACTATCTGAGTCACCAGGGAAGCCCTTTAATTTGTTAATGTGCTGTATAACATTGACAGATTGGCAGATATCAAAACATCCTTGCATCTCTGGGATAAACATCACTTGATCATGTTGTATGATCATTTTAGTGTATTGTTGAATTCAGTTTGGTAGTATTTTGCTAAGGATTTTTGCATCTTTGCTCATAAATGATGCTGGCTTGGAATTTTCTTTTTGTGGTGTCTTTGTCTGGTTTTCACATCAGGCTAATGCTCGCCTCATAGAACGTGTTCAAAAATGTCTTTGCACTGTTGTAAGAATAATGTGAGAAGGACAGGTGTCAATTTTCATTATGCTTGGTGGAACTCACCTTTGAAGCTCCTTGATCCTGAATTTTTGTTTGTTGGAAGTTAGTTGATTACTGGAGGAAATGGCAACCCACTCCAGTAGTCTTGCCTGGAGAATTCCATGGACAGAGGAGCCTGGTGGGCTATAATCCATGGGATCGCAAAGAGTTGGACATGACTGTGTGAATAACTTTCTTTCTTTCTTTCAATTTCATTACTGGCAGTTGGTCTGTTCATATTTCATATTTCTTCCTGATTCAGTCTTTGGACGTTGTACATTTCTAGGAATTTATCCATTTCTTCTACATTGTCCATTTTATTGGTATATAATTGTTCATAGTAATTTCTTATTTCTTGAATTTCTGTAGTGTCAGCTGGAACTTTTCCTTTCTTATTAATGATTTTTAAAATTTGAGTCCTCTTTCTTTTTCCACTGAAAAGATTGACTAAAGGTTTATCAATTTTATCTTTTCAAGGAACCAGTTATCTGTTTCATTAATATTCTCTATTGCTTTTTAGTCTCTACTGTATTTATTTCTGTTCTAACCTTTATTATTTCTTTCCTTCTACTAACTTTGTGTTCTTTTTCTCCTCTTCTAGTTCCTTTAGGCCTTAAACTATGTTGCTTGAGATTTTTTTTTTCTTTTTCCCAGAGGAAGTTCTGTGTCACTATAAACTTCTCTCTTAGAAATCCTGTTGTCCTATGTCCCATAGGTTTTGAAATATTGTATTCTTGTTTTCATTCCTCTTAAAGTGTTTTTTTTTTATTTCATCTTTGATTTCTTCAAAGACCCATTTGTTTTTTAGTAGCATATTTTTTAGCCTCCTTATGTTTGTTCTTCTTGCAAATTTTTTCAGGGTAGTTGATTTCTAGTCTCTTAGTGTTGTGGTCAGAAAAGAGGCTTCATATGATTTCAGTGGTCTTAAATTTATTGAGACTTGCTTTGTGGCCTAGCATGTGGTTTATCCTGGAGCATGTTCCTTGAGCACTGGAAAAGAGTGTGTTCTGCTGCTTTGGGATAGAATGCTCTCTCTCTCTCTCTCTCTCTCTCTCTCTCTCTCTCTCTCTCTCTCTCTCTCTCTCTCTCTCTCTCTCTCTCTCTCTTTCTCTCTCTCTCTTTCTCTCTCTCTCTCTTTCTCTCTCTCTCTCTCTCTATATATATATATGTATATATATATATATATATATATATATGTCATGTGATTTTCTGTCTGGATGATAAATCCGTTGATATAAGTGGGGCATCAAAGTCTATTATTGTGTTATTGTCAGTTTCTCTCTCTATGTTTGTTCATATTTCTTCTATGTATTTAGTTGCTCCTATGTTGGGTGCATAAACATTTATAATTGTTATATCTTCTTGTTGGATTGGTCTTGCCTCTTTGGGAGATTCTCCAAGATCAGCAAGTGAATATGACCCAAGTTTCTATCAAATTATTGCCTCTGCACTAGGTCTCAAAAAATGTGAGATTTTGCATGTGCCTCTTAAAGTCTCTGTTTTATACAGCCTTCCAGCACCCCTGTATGCAAGCTCCACTGGCCTTCAAAGTCAGATGTTCTGGGGGCCTCATCTTCCTGATGCAGTATCCCTAGACTGGGGAGCCCAATGTGAGGCTAGCTCAGGCACCTCACTTTTTGAGGAGAATCAGCACTATTACGATTATCTTCCTATTCATAGATCACCTATCCAAAGGTGTGAATCATGACTGTACCTCATCTCCATGCCTTCTACCCATCTCATTTTGGTTCCTTCTGTATATCCTAGTTGTGGAAAATCTGTCCTGCTAGCCTTCAGGTTATTCTTATCAATAGTTGTTCTGTAAATTATTGTAATTTTAGTGTGCCCTTGGGAGGAGGTGAGCTCACTTTCTTTCTAATCCAACATTTGGCCACATCTCCTTTTCAAGTTAACCAGGACTTTCAATACAATAACGCAACTGTAATGGTAAGTGGGACATCCTTTCTTTTCTCCTGATTTTAATAATAAATCTGAATTTAAATATGATGCTAGTTGCAGGTTTTTTGTAGATGTGATTTTTTAAGTTGAGGTTTCCCTCTATTTCTAGCTGTTGAGAGTTTTTAAATCATGAATGAGTTTTGTAATTTGTCAAGTGATTTTTTTTGCATTTACTTATATGATCATCTAAACTTTCTTCTTTTTGATCTGATAGATAGTATAAATTGATTTGACAGTGTTAAACCAGATTTGTGTACCTTGGATGGTTCCTGTTTGTTTGTGGTGTATAATTATTTTTATTCACTGTTAGATTTGATATGCTAATATTTTGTTAATAATTTTTGCATTAATTTTCATAAAAGATATTAGTCTTCAGATTTACTTTAGTATCGTCATCTAGTTTTGATCTTAGGGTATTATTGGCCTCATAAAATTATTTAGAAAGTATTGCCTCTGTGTCCATCATCTGGATAAGATTGTAGAAAATTGCTACAATTTCTTCCTTAAATATATGGAAAAATTCACCACTGAATCTGTGTCTTTTAATTTTGAAAACTTATTAACACTTATTCAATTTTTAATGGATATTGGCCTATTCAGAAAATGTATTTCATCTTGTGTGTATTTTGGTTGATTGTGTCTTTCAAGGAATTAGTTCCATCTTGCCATTAAATTTGAAGATATTATTTGTCATTTGTGCTCTAATTTTTATTATCTTTTTAATGTTCCTTGAATACATTTTGATGCCTCTGCTTTCATTTCTGTTATTAGTAATGTGTGCACTTTTCCTACATAGAGCCTATCAATTTTATTGTCTTTTCAAAGAATGATATTTTGGGTTTTGTTAATTTTCTCTATTGATCTATTTTCAGTTTCAGTCATTTGTGCTCTAAATTTTATTATTTCTTTTATTATGCTTACATTAGGCATGATTTGCTTTTCTTTCTCTAGTTTACTGAAGTGAAAGTTTAGATTATTTATTTTAGAGATTTTGTCTCTAATACATGTATTCAAATTCTAAGCACTGTTTTGGCTGCATCCAACAAATTGATATAGTGTTTTCATGTTCATTTATTTGACACTTCTATTTAACATAGTATTGGAAGTTATAGTCAGAGCATTCAGATAAGAAAAAATAATAGAAAAAATCCAAATAAGAAGGGAAGAAATAAAACTGCTGCTATTGGTAGATGATATGATGCTATATACAGAACACCCTAAGGTCTCCACTGTAAAACTATTAAAATTAATAAATGTAGTCATACAGTTGAAAGTTACAAGATTAATATACAAACATCTATTGTTTTTCACTACATTCATATTGAGCAATCAAAAGAGAAAACAAAAAAACAAACAAAAAAAATTTTTCTCAAATAGCATCAAAAAGAGTAAAATACCTAAGAATAAACTTAACCAAAAACGTGAAAGATCTATACTCTGAAAACTATAAAATGCTGATGAATGAATTGTGAAAATTATAAAAATAAATGGGAAGATAGGCCATATTCTTGGATTGAAAGAATCAGTATTGTTAAAATACCATACTACCCAAAGTAATCTACAGATTTAACGCAATAGTTATCAAAATACACATGGCATTTTTCATAGAACTAGAACATATAATCATAACATTTATATGCAACCTCAAAGACCTAAATTGCCAAAGAAATTTGTGAAAGAACAAAGCTGAAGTTATCACACTCTTTGACTTTATACTCCAGAAAGGCAGTAATCAAAGCAGCATGGTATTGCAAAAAAAACAGACACATAAATCAATGGAAAATAACAGAGACCAGAAATAAAGCAATACATGTATGACTGATTAATCTACAACAAAGGAGGCAAAATATAAAATGGAGAAAAGCCATTCTTTTCAACAAGTGGTGCTGGGAAAACCGTATAGCTACATTGTAAAAGAATGAGCTTAAAACATTTCCTTACACTGCTCAAAATAAACTCAAAATGGATTAAAGAAGTAAAAGTAAGACCTGAAACTATGAAACCCCTAGAATAGAACATAAGCAGAATACCCTTTGACATAAGTGATATCATATTTTTTGATCTGCCTCCTAAGACAAAATAAATAAAAGCAAAAATAAACAAGCAGGACTTAATTAAACTTAAATGTTTCTACAAAGTAAAGGAAACCATTAACAAAACAAAAAGACAGCTTACTGAATTGGAGAAATATTTGCAAATGGTTTGGCCAATAATTGGCTAATATCCAAAATTTATAAATGGCTCATATAGTTCAATATCACAAAAACAAAAAAACAAATTTAAAAATGGTAAGAAGTCCTAAATAGAATTTTTTTTTCTAAGAAGATACAGAGGTGGCCAACAGGCACATGAAAAAAATACTCAACATGGCTAATCATCAGAGAATTGCAAATCAAAACAGCAATGAGATATAACTTCCTATTTGTCAGAATGGCTATCATCAAAAAGTCTATAATTAACAAATACCAGCAATAATGTGGAGAAAAGAGAATGCTAGTACACTGTTGGTAGGATTGTAAATTGATGTAGTCACTATGAAAAATAGTAAGGAGTTTCCTCAAAAAACTAAAACTATAACTACCATAACAACTCAGAGATTCCAGTCTGGAGTATATATCTTAAGAAAACAAAAACATTAATTCTAAAAGAAGAATTCCACTAGTATTTATAGTAATCAAGATATAGAAGTAACCTAGAATGAATAAAGAAGATATGGTGTGTATGTGTGTATATATATATATATATATATATATATATAGATACATACACACACACATACGCGCTTGCACACAATGTACTATTACTCAGCCTTAAAAAAGAACAGAATTCTGCTATTTGCAGCAACGTGAATGAACCTAAGGAATGTTATGCTTAGTGCAATAAGTCAGACAGAAAAAAAATAATTTATAATATCACTTATTTGTGAACTCTAAAAATACAAATTAATGTACATGCATGCAAAACAGTAACAGATTCACAGATATAGAAAACAAACTCGTGGTTACTTAAGGGAAGAGGGAGAAGGATTACTAAATGGCAGGTACAAATTAGGGATATGGAATTAACTACTCTGAATATAATAGATAAGCAATAAAGATATATTGCATAGCATAGGGAATTATAACCATCATGTTGTAAAAACCTATGATGCAGTATAATCTTGAAAAAATAATGAATCACTATACTGTACATCTGAAACTAATGTTGTAAATCAGCTATACTTCAATTTGAAAAGATCTACAGGTTTAATGTAACACCCAAGGTAATCTACAGATTCAACACATTCTCTATCAAAATACAAATGGCATTTTTCACAGAACTGAAGCAAAAGCAAATAATCCTAAAATGGGTATGTAACCACAAAGACCTGAAATAGCAAAAGCAATCTTAATAAGGAACACAATCGGATGTATCTTGCTTCTTGATTTTAAATTATATTAAAAACTATAGCAATCAAGAACTATATGGTACTTGTATTAAAAACAGGCACATAGATCAATGGAATAGAACAGAGAACCCAGAAATAAACTATTTTTATATGGTTAATTAATTTACAACAATAGAACCAAGAATATACAATAAGGAAAAGACATTTTCTTCAAAAAATGGTTTTAGGAAAACTGAGCAGTTACATACAAAAGAATGAAACTGGATTCCTTTCTTATACCATATGCAAAAATAAACTCAAAACATATTAAAAATTTAAATGTGAGACATGAAATAATAAAACTCCTAGAAGCGTATATAAGCAAGATGATCTTTGACATCAGACTTAGCAATATATTTTTGATATGTCTCCTCAGGCAAAGGCAACAAAAGGAAAAATAGACAAATGGGACTACATCACACTAAAAAGCTTTTGCACACACATGAAAAAAAGGAACCATCAACAAAATGAAATGCAAATGTACTAATTGAGAGAATATATCTGCAAATAATATATCCCATAAGAGGTTAATATTCAACATATACAAAGATCTCATATAACTGAACATGTAAAAAAAAGAAAACAATTAAAAGCTGGGCAGAGAACCTGAATTGATATTTTTCCAAAGAAGACATACAGATGACTGACAGACATCTGAAAAACTACTCATCATCACTAATCATCAGGAAAATGCAAATCAAAGCCATAATTAGATATCACCTCCCACCTGTCACAATCTCTATTACTAAAATGACAGCAAATAACAAGTGTTGCAGTGATGCGGAGAATGGGGAATCCTTGTGCACCGTTGGTGGGAAAAGTAACTTGGAGTGGCCACTATGTAAAACTGTATTGAGATTCCTTAAAATGTTATAAATAATATCATTTCAAAGGGCTGATTTGAGAATCTGTTAAGCTGTGCTTTCAAAATGCTTAAAACAATCCCTGGTCTGTAATTAACATTCACTGAATATTAAATTTACTTTATTAAACTTGCTTCCATGGTGGCTCAGACAGTAAGGACTTACCTGCAGTTCAGGCAACCAGGGTTTAATCCCTGGGTCCAGAAGATCCCCTGGAGAAGGGAATGACAACCCACTTCAGTATTCTTGTTTGGAGAATTCCATGGACAGAGGAGCCTGGCGGGCTATGGTTCATGGGGTCACAAAGAGTCAGATACAACTGAGTGATTATCACTTTCACTTTCTTTCAACTTGACCCTGAAAATTACCATAGACTCTTGTACACATTCAAGTAAAAGAACTGAGAATAAAGATAGAGGGGCTACCACCCAGATAAAAATACTTTTTAACCTCTTTACCTACCCCAACCTTATTATTTTCCTCAAGTCCAGTTTGTAAGATTTTTAATCTATGATATCACTTCCCTTTCCAGGCTACTCATACTTTTTCATTTTAATCTGATTTCTGTGGATGAATATGTTGGGAGAAACAAGTTTATTTTTTTTCAGTGCTCTATCTTCCTACTGAAAGCCTTAACTCTTGATTCATGGAAACTCTGATCGCTTAAGTTATTGCTTATTTTTATACCTGGATAAAGTATGCAAAATGCAGTCTTCATTACAATGATGATCAATCAAAATTTTTAAATTTCTTAATTCTTATTTGTGCCTAGTAGACAAAGACAAAAGATTAACAGACTATGTATAAATACTTCAGACATCAAAGTTTAAAGTCTGAAGCTTAAGCACATCACTACAATTTCAAAGAGGAAAAGATACATGAGAGGCAAAGCAAATCTAATTTTTAAAAGTGATTAATTAAGTAAATTATTTAGGGAATAATCAAGATTCTGTTTTAAACCTTCTATGTGGTCATAATGATTCAGAAAATAATCACATTTTGTTGCAACGTGTTAGGCTAATTCAATCACCCAATGCAAATAATGTCTGATTAATATAATTGATTGAAGTTATTGCACAGGAAATATGAAAATAAATACAAATAATTTGGTGAAAACTTAATGTAAGTTGTTTTTGTTTCCAAGTAGACAATTGCCAAAAACTTTTTTCTGAAGGATAACAATTAGTGCTGATGAGAAATGATTATATAAAAATTGATATATACTCCTAAACATTCAGATTTGAAAAATTTATACTAGAAAGAGGCATGTGTTCCTCAAGGACAATACTAAAAATTTAAAGGTTTTTTTGGAGGACACTTGTGGTGGTTGTGATGAACCATCTGAATCTCCCATAAGAACTGAAAAGATTCATTTTCAGTGGCTAAGAGTGTTGTTGCCTGACAGTCCTCTGCTGTCAGTCCTTAAAAGGAATTGCACTACACTATAGAAAGCTGCTTCAGCCTCTTCTCCAAAAGTAGCTCATATCTATTACAAATTCATGTGGGCTAAAAAAGTCTGATATCCTTGTCATTTCTTGGGCCAATTTTGAAGTCATTTCAGTTTGAGAGATTCCCATTGGGTCAGCTGAGGTCTTTGTTGAAATTGCTCAGAAAGTGAAAAAATGCTTTTGGAAAAATGGTGCCGATACACTTCACTGATGCAAGTATTCCATAAATCTTCAGTTTGTAAAAAACACAAATATCTTCAAAGTGCAATAAAGCAAAGAGCAGTAAAATGAGATGTGCCTGTAATGCCATTTAGGTATTGTTGGTATATAAATAAATTATTAAAAGTCCTCAGAATTTTTGAATGCTTAAATGACAGTAGCTCAGCCAAGCAAATGCTGGTATGTTTGGGGGCCATAGTCAACACAGGGGCTGACTCTAGGTTGTACTCCACTCCAGAACATTCAGACTCACCTTGTTCCTGAGAATAACAGAAAGTCACGCTTAGACATTGTTAGACCAGTCTAGTCATACCCAGGAGATAAGCCAAATAATCAATTTAGGTAAGATCTTTTTATTATGCAAGTCTGTTGCCTTTTGGTAGGCTCACTTTTTCTGGAGAATTCCATTGATTAGAGAAAGATGTTAATTTAATAAAGCCCAGATCAGGTTTCCAAGGATAAATTGCTATATTATTTTGTTTTGTGTTACAAAGATAACCATCTTAAAATACCAGCAATTCCCATAATAGGAACAGGATCAGAAGTGAAAATAAATTTATAAATATTATAATTTTTAAAATGAAAACGTATTTATAATTACTCAGTAGTAATAGCTTCACATAGCAAAGACTCAAAGTTTATCATTTCAACTGCTGGGCTAACTGCTTATATTATTTCCAGACCCTGATGCTGGAAAAGATTGAGGGCAAGAGGAGAAGGAGGCAACAGAGGATGAAATGATTGGATGGCATCATTGACACAATGGACATGAGTTTGAGTAAACTCTGTGAGATAGTGAAGAACAGGGAAGCCTGGTGTGCTGCAGTCATGGGGTCTCAAAGAATCAGACATGACTGAGTGACTGAACAACAACAACAATTTCCATATCTCGAGCACCTGAAGCTCTGTTGAAGTATAATGTTGCTAAATCCTCCCTGTCCACATGGGCAGTATTTTCCTTTAAATTCTGGATTCAGAGTAGCAGAGTTAAGTTAAATAAATAAATTGGTAATCAACTCTTTGCTTTAAAATATTCTGCATTGTCAATTTGTCCATGAGAGATGGGCAGTGTAATCATGAGTTGTTATAACTTACTAAGAATTCATCTTTTTATAAACTGCAGATATTTTAATAAAATATATGGCAGAATAGTAAAAGTGAATTCTTATTACAGAAGTTTGATTTCAAGAGATTTATTAATCTAGTACTCATTCCATTTGTAAAGACAAGTCCACAAATATTAGGCACATGAAAACTCAACTTGCTTTATTATACATTTTAAATACCAAGTTATTTCTTTATTTTCTACTTCTAGTCAATATATCTTATTTACTATATTGGGTACATTTACTATATATTAATAAATATGTGTTTGTGTGTGTATATATATGTGTTTGTGTGTGTATATATATGTGTGTGTGTGTGTGTATATATATATATATGTATAGTGTGTAATTGCTTATGTGTTTTAAAAGCATTGCTCAGGAGCACATATTTATTGAAAACAAATTATTTTGCTTTGCCTTCTACTCTGGCTAATTACTAATTCTGATTAAAATGGCTAGGAATTCTTTCCTCATTACGGTCCAAGTAACAGAAAATTATGGAGGAATAATATGATAAAAATGATAACAATAATGAACACTAATGTTTATGTTTTGCTTACTATATGATGCTAGACTCTATCTTAAATATGTCTCCTTTATTAATTTATTAAACTCTCAAAGCAATTGCAGCAGATACAATACTGATTTTATCCTTATTTAACAGCTTAGAAAATTGAGGCACAAAAACTAAGTAACATATGCAACATCTCAAAGTTAGCAGGTGCTGAGCTTGGGATTTGAACCTAGGCAGGCTGTCTCTAGATTCTGTACCCTAAACTGCTATGTATATTGCTTCTCATAAATCATAAAAGACCTATGGATTCCATGAGTCTAGCTAACATTTTTTAATTAATTGCATTTTTATTTATATAATACACTAACGTGATTTAAGACTAAAACACAAAGGATTATTCTTAGAAAAATTAAAACAGCTTAATGGTTTGTCTTTCTCCATTAGCAGTTTTAGTCCCAGAAAAACTGTTTTAAAATATTTAACTTATTTTTCTGAAACTTGCCTTTCTATTTCAAAACAATGAACTTAAAATGCTCCACCTGATTAATCAATTCTAGACACAATTTTCTGATTTTTTTTATAGCAAAGGAAGATTTACTTCTAGAAATTGACAGCTCCTTCTCCCTTCCTTTTAATTTATTTATATATATTATGTTTTCTTAAATGGATAGCTAATATTTGTATCATTAGACTAAGTTAATGGTGTTCATTACAGAGGCATAGAAATACACTATGACTATCTTTCCTTTCCTGGGCAACGATTTTCACCTGGCGCTAATTATTGCTTTTAAATAATAATTTATTTTAAATGCTTATTTTTCTATGTTGTTGTTGTTCAGTTGCTAAATCGTGTACGACTCTTTGCAAACTCAAGAACTGAAGCACGCCAGGCTTCTCTGTCCTTCACTATCTCCCTGAGATTCCTCAAACTCATATCCATCGAGTCAGTGATGCCACCCAAACATTGCATCCTCTGTTGTCCCCGTCTCTTGCCCTCAGTCTTTCCCAGCATCAGGCTCTTTTCCAATGAGTTGGCTCTTTGCATCAGGTGGCCAAAGTATTGGAGATTCAGCTTCAACATAAGTCCTTCCAATGAATATTCATGATTGATTTCCTTTAGGATTGACTAGCTTGATATCTCCTTGCCGTCCAAGGGACTCTCAAGAGCCTTCTTCAGCACCACAATTCAAAGCATCAATTCTTTGGCTCTCAGCCTTCTTTACGGTCCAAATCTCACATCCATACATGACTACTGGAAAAAACATAGCTTTGACTATACAGAACTTTGTTGGCAAAGTAATGTCTCTGCTTTTTAATATGCTCTCTAGGTTGGTCATAGCTTTTCTTCCAAGGAGCAAGTGCCTTTTAATTTCATGGCTGCAGTTACCATCTGCAGTGATTTTGGAGCCCAAGAAAATAAAGTCTGTCACTATTTCCATTGTTTTCCCATCTATTTGCCATGAGGTGATGGGACTGGGTGCCTTGGTCTTCGTTTTATGAATGTTGAGTTTTAAGCCAGTTTTTTCACTCTCCTCTTTTACTTTCATCAAAAGGCTCTTTAGTTCCTCTGAGCTTTCTGCTATGAGGGTGCTGTCATCTGCATATCTGAGGTTATTGATATTTATCCCAGCAATCTTGATTCAAGCTTGTGTTTCATCCAGGCCGGCATTTCGCATGATGTACTCTGCATATAAGTTAAATAAATAAGGTGACAATGTACAGCCTTGATGTACTCCTTTCCCAATTTTGAACCAGTCTGTTGTTTATTTGATTTCTGGTTCTAACAGTTACTTCTTGACCTGCAACATTGGGATGCATGCATATCTTTTAATTAGAGTATCTTCTTCACACCTAGGAGTGGCATTGCTGGATCATATGGTAGCCCCATTTTTAGTTTTATAGGGAACCTCCATACTTTTCTCCATAGTTGCTGTACCAGTGTACATTCCCACTAACAGTGTAGGAGGGTTCCATTTTCTCCAAACCATCTTGGGCATTTGTTGAGTGTAGACACTTTGAAGATGACCATTCCGATTGGTCTGAAGTGATACCTCATTGTTGTTTTGATTTGCATTTCTCTAATAATTAGTTATGTTCAGCATCTTTTCATGTTCTTTTTGGTCATTTGAATGTCTTCTTTGAAGAAATGTCTATTTAGATCTTCTCCCCATTTTGACTGGATTATCTGTTTTGTTTATTTATTTATTCTATATTGAGCTGCATGAGCTGTTTGTATAATTTGGAGATAAATCCCTTGTTGGTTGCTTCACTTGAATTTTTTTTTTTTCCATTCTGAGGGTTGTCTTTTTTGTTGTTGTTTATGTTTTCCTTTGCTGTACAAAAGCTTTGCACTTTAATTAAGTTACATTTGTTTATTTTTATTGTATTTTCATTACTCTAGGAGGCGGATCAAAAAAGATATTGCTCTAATTTATGTCAAAGAGTATTCTGCCTATGATTTCCTCTAAGAGTTTTATAGTGTTTAGCCTTACATTTAGATCATTATTCATCTTGAGTTAATCTTTGTGTGTGGTGTTGGATAGTATTCTAATTTCATTCTTTTGCATTCTTTTACATGTGGCTGTCCAGTTTTCCAAGCACTGCTTATTGAAGAGACAGTCTTTTCTCTGTTGTATATTCTTGCCTTCTTTGTCATTGATTAGGTGACCATAGGTGTATGAGTTTGCCTCTGGGCTTTCTATCCTATTCCATTGATTTATATTTCTGTTTTGGAGCCAGTAATGTACTGTTTTGATGACTGCAGCTTTGCGGTTAGGGATCTTAACTCCTCCAGCTCCATTTTTCTTTATGAAGATTGCTTTCGCTTTTGGAGGTCTTTTGTATTTCCATACAAATTACAAAAATTTTTGTTCTAATTCTGTGAAAAATGTCTGATAATTTAATAGGGATTGCATTGAATCTGTATATTGCTTTGGGTTCCGTTCAGTTCTTTAAGTTCAGTCACTCAGTTGTGTCCAGCTCTTTGCGACCCCATGGACTGCAGCACACCAGGCTTCCCTAGCCTTCACTATTTCCCAGAGTTTGCACAAACTCATGTTCATTGAATCAATGATGTCATCCAACCTTCTTATCTTCTGTGAACCCCTTCTCCTCCTCCCTTCAATCTTACTCAGCATCAGGGTCTTTTCCAATGTGTTGGCTCTTCACATCAGGTGGCCAAAGTATCGGAGCTTCATCTTTGGCATCAGTCCTTCCAATGAACATTCAGGATTGATTTCCTTCAGGATTGACTGGTTTGATCTCCTTGCTCTCCAAGGGACTCCTAAGAGTCTTCTCTATCACCAGAGTTTGAAAGCATCAATTCTTCGGTGCTCAACCTTCTTTATGATCTGACTCTCACATCCATACATGACTACTGGAAAAACTATAGCTTTGACTATATGGACTTCTGTTGGCAAAGTGATGTCTCTGTTTTTTAATATGCTATCTGTGTTTGTCATGTTGTTTCTTCCAAGAAGCAAGCATCTCTTAATTTCATGGCTGCAGT